>CM045925.1:5923729-7123729 GCA_025177825.1 Aechmea fasciata | reverse complement strand
ATTAAGCAAGAAACCAACTCAAATTACACAAAGAAAAAACCCAATTTTGAAAGATCTGAAAAAAAAAAAAAAAAAAAAAAAAAACTGTCCAAATTTAACCGAAATTGATCAATTACCAGCCAATGCCAACCCCCGAGCCCAACGGCCTTCTTGACCACGCCCTGGAGCCCAACGAGAACCGATTTGGTGCGATTGTTCCCCGTGACCACCACCTTCGTGTGGCGCGGGAGCACCGAGAGCTCCTCCTCGCTACTCTCACCGCAGCTATGCTGCATCGGCGCGAATCCGCCGTTCATTCCCCGATCAACGGCCTCTAGCATTCCTCCTCCTCCACCTCTTCTCCCCCACACTCCCCTCTGGTACTCAGTTAAAGCACCAATTTTTACCCGGAAAAATTCGGGAAAATTGGATCGATCAGGGCAGGGGATTGCACAGGGATCGGAGATCCGGCATTGGAGCGAGGAATTTCGGGGAAAATTGAGGGAATTGGGGAGAAAATAGGGAAATTTGGGGTAATTTTGGGGGGAAATTGTGATGGGGATAGAGAGAGAGAGAGAGAGAGAGAGAGAGAGAGAGGGGAAACGGAGAGAGAGAGAGAGTGACTGTGTTTTCTTTTTCTCTCTCTTCTCTTCGCGCTGTGTTTTATTATCCCTTCTTTTCCGCTTCGCTGCTATGAATCCCGACGACCAAGAGTGAACCAATGGGAGGAGGACGCGTGTCCCGCGGAGCTCGTCACTGCTGCGACACGGCCGTGGGATGAGCGTTACTGAAAGTAGCGCCTTTCCGGGATGAAATGACGGAAATGCCCTCACACGAACCGTTTCTTATAACTCGGCGGTTTCCTTTTTAAATTTTTATAACGTAACCGACCGTCACAGTGGTAAAGAAACAGTAGGTATTCGAGGCGAGTTTGAATTAGTTGATTTATATTTTTAACCAAGTTTATTTCTTAACAAAATAAAGCGAAGCGAATAGCGTCTTCTATCTCTCAAAAAAAAAAAAAAATTATAGCGTAGGCCGGGAGTGTTATGGACCGGGTCTGTGAGTCCTCGCTGGGCCACACGCACTCTCTAGCCCATCATTTTAGGATTGAGATTTTTTTTTTTTTTTTCTCCATAGAAAAACTAAATTTTCATTACCAAAAAAATTTGTAAAAAAAAAGCCGTACAAAATTGCATATCAAAGTGGAGATATTCATAGCAACGATTTAGGGCACGGAAACTGAATTTTGGGTTGAGTTGGACTTTGGATTAAAGTGAAGTTCGGTGAAAATTATTTTTTCTCTGCTGTTTGTTTTGTAGCTGTAAAAGTGAAGCTTCATCACTTTTACTGTTTATTTGCTAAGAAATGTATGAATAAAAACTATAATTTATGTATAAATAATAAATAATTTAATAAATAAAAATAATATAATTATATTTTTTATATAATTAAAATTTAATTTAAAATAACTAAATTATTTTTTATATATAAATTATAGTAATACAACAATAAAATTATAAAATAAAAAAATATTAATATTTAATTAACTAATTTGTATTATATTTTAATTGTACAAACTAAATAAAAAATATTAAAACTTAACTAATCAATTTTTATCATATTTTAAATATGACAAATAAATAAAATAATAATTAATTACATAATTAAATATATTTAAATATAACTATCTTTACCTAGTATATTATTTTATTATTTTTTCTTCACCTTCCTTCACCATAATTGACTTCGGCCCAAGTCAATTAAGCCGTTTTAAATTAATTGAACTTTCGATCGTAACTTTTTACAGTCAACCCACAGTGAAAGTAGTCAGTTTTCACCCAAAATCACTTCCTCACTCTCACTCCACCCAACTTCTTTACAAACAAACAGGCCTTCAGAAGAAAACACATCTTTGTCCACCAAAAGAGTAAAAAAAGCTCTATATCCTTATCTAACATGTGAAATAACTCTGAATGCCGATTTGCGTTAGTAAATAAGGAAGGTTGAGATGAGTTAGCTTTGGTAGCCAACCAAACGGCTACCATGTTTGCCTCCCTTTTAACAAAAAAGGACTTGAGTAGCAGCAAACTTCTTCATGGTACTAGATATACCAAGCACAAGAGCTCTCAGCAGGGCTTATTGCGGACATTGAATAAGAAGAGAGGAATCACTTTCCAAACATACTCGTCAAATCCCATGTTAAGGTACCTCCTCAATAGCTTCCTTTATTGCCTTTGTCTCAGCTTCCAGTTCTGAATATGTCTCAATCTGTCTACCTACAGTAAATACAATATGGCCTAAATTAATACAAGCTATGTAACTAATAGTAAAGCTGTCCAAAATATCTGATATACCATAACTGATCCAGACCCTATCGAGACCCGAACCGGACCCGATAAAAAATGGATATTATGTGGGTAAAAAAAAATTACCCATTAAAGTTTTCGGTATAAGTCCGGATATGTAATATCCATGCTCGATTTGTATCCGATCCGAACCTAACTTTTAAATAGGTAGGGTCCGGAATAGTTTTCAAATTCGGACCCGAATCCGGACCCGATGAAATATTTGATAGTAAATAGAAAAGATTTGAACTTTTGAAATTGAGGGTCAATTTTAATAGGATTTATAGACTCTTAAGTATTTTTATTCTAGTGAAACACTGAAATCTTAACCGCTCTTTTACTTCTTTCTTTTTTACTCTTTGTTTTTTACTCTTTATTTTTATTGTTCCATTTCCGTCTAAGAGTTTTTATGAAACAATATTTTCATCGTCGTTATCATCAAAGATATTAATTATTTACAGACGTGGAACAAGTGAGTTTTTTTCAAATCCCTTATCCAATCATAGTCCACAACATAGTTTTCTGATTCCTCTTTATTTTTTTTCCCTTTTTTTTGAATGTTAGTATATAATATTAATAATTACTACAACTTATTTCTCTTTATCTATAATACGGTATCATAATTTTCTCATTTTTTTGTGTTTACATATGAAATTATTTTGAATTTTAGGCTTTTAATTGGTCAATATAATAGCCGAAACAAGTCTTGTCCAGACAATTTAATAAAGTCTATAAAAATATATATGTGCATGGGTACCCGTATCCGATTTAGACCCAACCCATATCCGATTTTTAACGGGTAGTATACAGATAGTCAATACCCAGACCCGTTCAAATGGGCCCGATGGATATATTAGTAATTTAAGTATTCAGATCCAGACCTGACCCGAAATTAATTGGGTAAGGTATAGTTTTTTTTAGGGGCAATTGCTTATATACCCCTGAAAAGTTTCCGATTTTTCGATTTACCCCTCTTAGAAGGCTAATATTTAAAATACCCTTCCTACGTTCCAACCTATTTTTAATATACCCTTAGAGTTAAAATCTGTTAAGTAACTCCGTTATTTCTGTAAAATTACTATTTTACCCTTTTCAAATATACCTTTCTACCATCACCGTCTTTCTTATTTGCCCTTAAAGTCAAGGGCACAAAAGTATTTCGACTTTTAATTTTTTTCAATATACCCCTCTACCGTCACCAACCTTTCTTATTTACCCTTAAGTTAAGGGCAAAATTGGTATTTTAATTTTTATTAACTGTGGTAGATATTTAACTCACGTTTAACCCAGATTAACTTAACAGGAGATAACTGCGGGGGTATTTTGCAATAACGGTGGAACGTATAAGGGGCATTTTAGAAAGAAAAAAAAAAGTAAGGGTAGATCGGATATTTTCAGACGCATGAGGAGTATATAGGCAATTATCCCTTTTTTTTATATCAACTATCCAGATCCGATCCGATCCGATCCATGGACACCTTTAACCAATAGCGGCAGTGCCTTCTTTAGTCTTGAAGGATGTATCGGTGTTAATTTTAATCCAACCATCTAGTGGCGGACACCATTTGTTGGCGTTTGAGTGCTCAGTACTGTGCGAATAGATTTTACTAATATAATCCAAAGTCATATGTATAATGTGGGGCAAGATGACTTGGATCAAAGATGAATTATTGAAAAATTATCTGGCATTTCGTTTCTTCCAAATTTGCCAAAAAGTGTTGGCTATCAAGATGCAAATAAATTGTTGCTAGAGCACCGCTAAATTTTTACCTTCATCAATCCGCTTCTTAGTAATCCAGTCGCCGTTGAAAGAAAATAAAGTGCCAGTGAATGGCATAACGGCATCCCAAATTCTTCTAGCCTTTATGCAATTCAAAAAGATATGATTTTGATCTTCCGGAGTGGAGCAATAAATGGAAAAAGGAGACGAGCTGAATTAAGTGAGTTAACATAATTAACATATTTACTAAAAACAACTCATTTGAATTAGTACAGTATCAAAAGAAAAATGTCCAAATACTTTCAGATTTATAGAAATATAAAATAAAATAAAATAAAATAATTTTTTCTAAAATTTTAGGGCGTGTTTGGTTCGCTTCTTTTTCACTCTGGAATTGGGGTCAAAATGAGCAAATGTTTATGGGTATTTGTTACGCAGGAGCTCCATTCCGATTTCGATTCCCAAGTGGAATTGAAATTGCTTAATCACCTTTTTCTTTCAATCCGGCCTCTTGGAAGTTGAATTCGGACAAAATTGATATTTATTTAGATTAAATTTATTTTTTAAACATTTTAATTAAAATATGAGTTTAAATTTTGAAATTAAATTTATAATTTTAAATTTTAATTTGAACTTGAAATAAAAATAAAAATTTAATCAAGTATATGAATTTGAATTTAAATTAAATTTTAATTTATATAAAGTTTTATTCAAATTTTATTTAAAACTTAAATTAAATTTATGCTCAAATTAAAATTTAAATTATAATTTTAAGTTTGAATTTGAATAAATTAAAATTTAGTTTTATATTTTGAATTATCCAATCAACTTCAAAGTTTAACTTTTTTTTAAAAAAAATAGGTTTAAAATTTTGACATTATTTCAAAATTTTAATGTAAATTATTAATATTTAATTTTTAATTAGAATTTAAATTAATATATTATAAAGATAAAGTTAGTATATTAATTTGATTACGTTTTTTATATTTACCTAAACCAAATATCGACAATGAAAATGATTTATTTCGATTCCGATTCTAACTTATTTCGATTCAGATTATAATTCTGATTCTAACTTCGTTGAGTTCCAAATTATAAAATTTTCCAGTAATGTAGTAATAAAGAATTTTTGACATTCATATCTCTCTATAGAATTTTGCACTAAAATAAAGTCAATTTTAAAATTATAAAATTTTTAGCCATTTATTTTAAGACATTTTGACCCTTCGATAAAATAATATTAAAAATTTATAAAATTTGATTTTCACATTCTTTCAGTAATATAAATCATATCTAATAAAATCAATGGTCAATTCAGACGTCTTATTATTAAAATTTCTAAATATATAGAGGCATCTTTGCTTTTAGGTGCTGTTTGGATTGGGTACAGGAGTGGGGATAAGGGGGTTATCCCCACTCTTGTACCCAAACAGAAAAGTTGGGAGGTGGGAACACTTGTTCCCACCTTTTGTACGGGTTGTAGTTAAGGGCGAACAAGATTTTCCCACCGGGAACAAGCTTGGTCCAGCCCACTTGAGAGAGAGAGAGAGAGAGAGAGAGAGAGAGAGAGATATTAGATAGAGAGATATATTAGTTTTAAATTAGAATTTAAATTTTAAAAATATTTAATTTATAATTTAAGAATTAAAATTTATAATTTAAAATTCTAAATTTTAACTTTAAATTTTAAAATTTTAAATTCTAAATTTAATATTTTATATTTTAAAATTTGAAAACTATCTTAAATTTAAATTTTAGAATTTTGAAATTTAAATTTTTACAATCACAAGTTTTAAATTTTGAAATTTAAAATTTTAATTAAATCTTATAAATATAATTTTTAGAAATTAAATTATTAAAATAATATTTGATGTTAATTAATTAGATAATATAATTTTAATTTCAAATTATAATTCTTATTCCTCTTGTTCCAATCTAACCATCCAAACATAATTTTTCTAGTTCCAGCTTATACCCATATTTTCATCCAAACAAAAAAACACTCTTGTTACTATAAAAACCCATACTTGTACCTATCCCCGGTATAACTAGTTCCTGCTTATACCCGAACCAAACGAAGCCTAAGGCTCATCCAGAGCAATTGGGGTCTTCTTGTCGATTTGAGATTTATTAATTTTAATTCTATTTTAGCCCCTACTTATAGTTTTATTATAGGCGGATTGCGATGGAAACATATGCCTTACGATTTTTGGACGGATCGGGATAAATCAAAGATAAATTTTTGATGAATTATAACGAACTCGATACGAATTATACTGCAGATATTTTTTATTTTCACTTATCACCCGTACGGAGTTCCACCGATCCGGATCCATTAGCACTGCCACGTGGACGTTCTCGAGGACTAATTTTATTCGTGTGGCATTTCTCGTAATTTGCCTTTATTCGGAGGGCGGAGACAAACAAGGCCCTACGATTCCGTACAAAAGGAGCCGTTACGAGCAGACGCCGTTAGTGGGGCCCACTCAGGCACGACCGTACGTCATCATCCTCAAATAGGACTCGGGTCTTATCCGACGCCACCCCATCCCCTTGAGAAAAATCTTGCGTGCACCTGGTGCATCCCTGCGACTAAATACACCATTTTTAATCCTCCATGATTATTAATATCACAAAACCAAAAAAAAATTATTAATAAATTTTCGAAAATATATCATATCACCTAAGCAATTAATGTACGATCTAAATTCGATTTGAAGGAGGTCTCAAATTAAATATGAAACTATATAAAATAAAATTTATCTATTTTTATTCGAAAAGTTTTAATTTTTGCTACCTAATATTTTAATTTATTTAATTTTAACAGTTTAATATTTTTTATATAATTTATGTGACGGTACATTTACAAATTCAGTGGCTAAAAATTTATTAAATAACTTAAATCAGAGAAATTTTAAAAAAAAAATCAAATACTTATTAAAGTATAATTTGTGAAATTAGATAGTGGAATTAAAATAGGTAGTATTTGAAGTAGTAGGTACTAATTTTCGTACTAAAATGTATCCAAATAATAAGTGAGATAGTGTATTTATTTAGAACCGGTGTATGAGGTGTACTTATACACCCGGTGTAGAAATAATCTCCACCTCTGTGTATCCACTCCTCAGTCCTCACCTCAAACAAAAATATCTGAGGGCGACTCCTAGCTTCAGATTTCCCGCCACCGACGAACAATCTGAGCCGTCGATCAGTGATCCGGAAATCTCCGCCGTTGGATAGCGCGGGAAGGCATTGTAGCCGTTGGATGCGTAGAGCTAGTTTTCATGATGGGATCATGGGACACCATGATTTGAGTCAACGTTCGTCCAAAGCTAGAGTTTATTTGGAAGGGAACAAATTAAAAGAAATGCCATGAGCTACACTTTTCCCACGTAATTTAATTCAATTAGTTTTTAAATTTTTACATACATTTTATATATATATATATATATATATATATATATATATATAGAGTCCGGTTATGGTGCTTGTAAAGGCACCAAGCATTTGGTGCTTGTAAAAGCACATTGTGATTTTTTTACCGTTAGATCTACATATTTAATCATTTTCATCCGTTAGATTATACTATTCAACCAATCACCCACTTAACCCGATGGGACCCACATCATTCTAACCACACATCCTCTCGTCCAAAGTAAAAGCTACAAATCAAACAAATCTTTTTTAAAAGTATAGGAGAACAGTTCGATTATATATATATATATATATATATATATATATATATATATATATATATATATATATATATAGAGTTTCTTTAGAATACTTATCGGTAGTAAACGAGCCATTTTACTACCGATTTGTTTTCGATAATAGAGCTTCCAAATTGACGATCGGCTCCGTTGAACATGATCTATACCATTTGAAGTGTTTAGAAATCAAATTTCAAATTTTTTCGACATCATTTGCCTAATGATCAAAGGGTTTCAAAATTTGCAATTTTAATGGTCGATAAGAGGCATTTTCTCGTTTAACGGTGTAAAGATATCCAAATCAATTGAATTTTTGTTAGAAAATTCTTTAAACTATTTAAAACAAGATCTATACTCTTGATCTTGATTACAAGACTCCTATCATCATTTTTTAAAGAGTATTCATTTTCACCATTCATTTTTCTCGTTCACTTGATGGATTAAAGAACAATATCGAAAGTGCATGAAATTTGATTTCTAGGTAGTTTAAATGGTTTAGATCATATTTAACTGAGCGATCGTCAATTTGGAAGCTCTATCATCGAAAACAAATCGGTAGTAAAACGGCTCGTTTATTATCGATAGTATTCTAGTTCAACTATATATATATATATATATATATATATATATATATATATATATATATATATATATATATATATATATATATATATATAGTTGAGCTAGAATACTTTAAAAGCACCAAGTAGGTGGTGCTTGTGAGTTTTTAATCATTGGATAGAGAAATATATGGTTGAGATTATGGTGGTAGATGGTGGTAGGTGGAATAGTGTTTGATCCAAGAGGTATTAGTAATTAAAGAGTGGATCCAAAGGTTAGAAACTTAGAAGCACCAAGAGGTTAGTGCTTCCAAAAATAAATATTCTAACTCCACTCACTCTCTCTCTCTCTCTCTCTCTATATATATATATATATATATATATATATATATATATATATATATATATAGGTAAAAAAATTGCGTGGAGACCCCACAACTAGGAGTGGCAATCCATTTCGCCGTTCGCGCGGGTTCGTGTTCGACTCAAAATGAATTCGAGATCAAATCGCTCGTTTGGTAAACGAGTCGAACACTCGTTTAATAAACGAGCCGAACACGAGCGAGGGTCGGCTCGCTCGTGCTCGAATACATATATTTTATATTTATATAATTTATTTAATTTATATTTATATATATAAATAAATAAATATATATATAATATATATTTTTATTATTTATTTTTTAGTAAAATAAAAACATAAAGGCGAACTCAATTATAAAATACTCATTTATAAGGACGTTTTTTAGACGCTTATGTGAAGCGTCTCCAAGCGTTTTTACAATATAAAAAATACCGACGCTTCAAAAGGTGTCGTTATATGATATCAAATAATTTATTAAATGATGATAAATTTTACTATTAATTTTTCGACGCTTTAAAGCGTCAGGATTTTAAAAATTCAGATGCTTTAACGCGTAAATCCTCACGTTTTAAAGCGTAAAAATGTATTTTACTGACGCTTGGTAGAAGCGTCAATATATACGTGGCGACTCTTCATTTGCCGACGTTTTCAAAAATGACGTTAGAATATATTGGGACGCTTTTAAGTATCGTTAAATATAAAAAAAAGATAGCATCCTTAAATGTAAGAATTAGAACTCCTTTTCTATCCAATATAGAATTATTGGAGTATCACAGATTCCTTTCGTTTAAACTCTAGCATTCTCGTCGGGTCCAAATTCGACCACAAACATATAGACCAAAATTACTAAACAATGTGAGATTAATTCTCGAGATAGTTTTTGCTAGTTCAAGAGGTGCTTTCAACCAAACTGGTGGTGCAGCACTTTAACCCTTATAATACTTAACTCTCATACTTTCGGCTAACAGTTAGTTCTGATACCAATTTTAATAACTAGATTTAAGTATTTTGGATCAATTGTTTGAACTCAATGAGACATTATTATTATTAATGGTCTAGATCATTATACGAACACACACAGGAATCAACACACCTTGATGGGTCCACACGTTTTGCTACTCTAATAAAAAAGTAGATCTATATACTAGTGTGTAAAGGGAAAGGAGAACAAGATTTGTGATCTAGTATTGTTTGGTTGTGAATGATATATGTGTGATGAGTCCTCAGTTGTATGCAAATAGAAAAAGGGGGTCTTAATATATGTAGCTTTATGTGAGGAATTAAAATGTTTGAGACATTCCATTCCAAATTTCCAATACGTGGAGGCACATTTAAAGCTTGAGGCATGGAGTTGATGAGTGCTCATTAATTGCACACCACTCCCTTGCATAACTTGCATGGCAATGTTGGGACAGTTCAAGCACATTAAATTCCACACCGGCTCATTTTCCTGATAGCATTTAATATATATATATATATATATATATATATATATATAGAGTGGAGCTAGAATACTTTTGAAAGCACCAACCTCTTGGTACTTCTAAGTTTCTAACCCTTGGATCAACTCCTTAATTACTAATACCCCTTGGATCAAACACTATTCTACCTACCACCACCACCTACCACCATCATCTCAACCCTACATCTCTCAATCCAATGGTGGTGCTCCAATCTATAGAGTGCGGCTAGGATGCTTATAGAAGCACGGAGGGCTTCGTGCTTCCACTTTGTTTTCAATATTCGGACTTTCGAATCGACGATCGGCTCCGTTAAACTTGATCTAGAGTATTTTTGAAGTATGTAGAAAATAAATTTTATGATTTTTCAATATCATTTGCCTAGTGATCGAAGTGGCTCAAAATCAACGGCTGAAAATAAAAATCTTACAAAATATGATGATATAACATTAAAATTTTAGATCAAAGTTATTGATCTTGTTTTATATGGTATAAAGAATTTTTTATCAAAATTTTACGTGATTTGGATATTTCTATACCGTTAAACTTGCAACCGGCTCACCACGGCCGTTAAAATTATTGATTTTGAGCCCCTTCGATCACTAGGCAAATGAAATCGAAAAATCGTAAAATTTATTTTCTAGGTACTTCAAATATTCTAGATCAACTCTAACAGTGATCGTCGATTCAAAAGTCCAATGAAGCCGTCCTTCGTGCTTCCATAAGCATACAGACACAACTCTCTCTCTCTCTCTCTCTCTCTCTCTCCCTCTCTCTCTCTCTCTCTCTATATATAGAGTCCGGCTGCTATTCTATCAATAGCACGAAGCATTCGATGCTATCAAGTTTTTCGCCATTAAATATATCCCTTTGATCATTTTTACCCGTTAGATCATACTATCCAATCAACCACTCACTCAACCCTGACCCATATCATCCTAACCGCACATCTCACTTGAAATAATTGACATAATAATAAGCTATGGTTATATTAATAGCGTAGTGATCTAGTTATATATATATATATATTTTACAGAAGCAGCATAATAAAATTATATTGATTGGATGTTCAAATGTACAAAATAAAAAGTAAGGAAGATGGAAGTAAACTGCTGATAAAAAATAAATAGCAGAGATTGGAGAGATACACGTATATGGATTGCACCTCCATTAATTACTCTGATTAGGATGTGACGTCACAACATTTTAATGAAGAGGTTATTTATTTTAAAATTATTTTTATTTTAGCATGTTTAATTTTTTTAATTTTTTGAATCTAGTCACCACTAAAAGTGCTCAAGTCCGGTTAGAAATATTAGCTCTATTATATATATATATATATATATATATATATATATATATATATATATATATATATATATATATATATATATAGAACTGTTACCATGCCACATTAGCACTGCTCATTTCTAAGTACTAAGTTTTGACCGTTGGATTGAAAGATGTTCGGTTAGGATGATGTGGGACCCTAGGGTTAAGTGGTGGTTAGTTGAATAAGACATCTAACTAAGAAAATCATCAAAGCAAAGTGATCTAACGGCTTAAAATTTCCTTGTAGAAGACTAAACCTCCGCTATCATAGCATGCTGTTCTACCTCTATATATATATATATATATATATATATATATATATATATATATATATATATATATATATATATATAGAGTTGTCTTTGGTATGCTTTTATAAGCACGGAGGCATCCGTGCTTTCACTTTGTTTTTGATGTTCAGACTTTCGAATCGACGATCGGCTTCGTTAGAGTTGATCTAGAGTATTTGAAGTATCTAGAAAATAAATTTGGCGATTTTTCGATATCATTTGCCTAGTGATCGAAGAGGCTCAAAATCACTAATTTTAACTAGTGGTGAGCCGGTTGCAAGTTTAACGGTGTAGAAATATCCAAATCACATGAAATTTTGATAGAAAATTCTTTATACCATATAAAATAAGATCAATAATTTTGATCTAAAATTTTAATGTCATATCATCATATTTTGTAAGATTTTTATTGTCAATTTGTTGATTTTGAGCCACTTCGATCACTAGACAAATGATCTCAAAAAATCGCAAAATTTATTTTCTAGATACTTCAAATACTCTAGATCAAGTCTAACGGAGCCGATCGTCGATTCGAAAGTCCGAACATAAAAAACAAAGTGGAAGCACGGAGGCCTCCGTCTTCCATAAGCACAATGCACTATATATATATATATATATATATATATATATATATATATAGAGTCATTTATGCTATCAATAAGACGAAGCACTCGGTGCTACCAAGTTTTCTACCGTTAGATCCATCCCTTTGATTATTTTCACCCGTTAGATCATACTATTTAATCAACCACCCACTTAACCCTAGGGGTCCACATCATCCTAACCGCACATCTCTCAATCCAACCAAAACTTGCAGCACTAATGACTGGCGCTATTAATAAGATAAGATAGCATATATATAGTTATATATATATATATATATATATATATATATATATATATATATATATATATATATATATATATATATATATATATATATATATATATATATATGAGATTTCACATTCTTCCCTCCTTTAAACCTTAACGTCCTCATCAGCCTCAGACTTACGAGTATCCGGCGATATAGATTCATCTCGCTAGCCTAAACTGATTTTATGGAAGAGCAGCACTCTATCCACAACAGTCAACAATATGAGAAGTTTTTTCTCATTTGTATAATTCTCGATCGAGATTTATCTTACACTTTCGGCTGGTAATTGAATCTGATACCAACTGTTATTAGATTTTAGTTAATTTTATTGAACAAATTTTGCCGACGCTTCATATGTATAAGAAGTATCTTTATGCATGCCTCTGTTGACGTAAAAAGCATAATTAATTGATTCAGAATGTGGAGTAAGAAAATTAGTGGTCATGGAGATGAAATTTGTATGGACATCGTCGGATGGGCGCCACGTGGCGAGTGCGCGCCCATCTCACCGACCATTTCTCTTGTTGGTGATAACATAACATTTAATTCACTGCGATGGATTTTTTCAAAACTGGCTCGTCAGTTATGGGATTGCGTTTTCATCTTTTGGGGCAAATAATTAATTACCTTTTTATATTTATTATTAAATAATGAAGGTAAAAATATACCGAACTTATCGGTATTATGCGCTATTTGATTTGGTTATCCAATCATTCAAAATTTTAATTTTATTATCTAATTTTTTTTAATTTGTTTGATTTTCGTAAATAGCACTTTGACTTCTAAACTTAAGCTAATTATTTACTTTAATAAATTTATAATTACACGAATTGTATAAAGTATACTATTAAATCTATAAAGATAAATAATACATTCAAAGTTTGAAAACAAAATATAATTAGCTGACTCAAATAAAATAAATTAAAAAATTAGACAATAAAATCAAAAAGATTTGATAGTTAAATCAAAATAGTAAATTAATTACAAAACTTTAAAAATTCAAGACAAAAATTACAGTAAATTAAAGTTTGAGAACTAAAATATCACGTACCTCGTAGTTTGAAAACCGCAAACTCATCTGTGGAGTTAGAAGTAGGGATGTAAATGGATATGAATACCTGACTTTAACCCGAATCTAAACCTCGACGGATATGAATTTTATCCGAGGTAAATGAATATGGATTTGGATATGGATATTAAAAATAAAAACCCAACGGATCTGGATTTGGATATGGATATTGACCCGGCCCGAACCCGAACCTGAACCCGAATCCAAATCCGAACCCGAACACAAATAAAAATATGATATAATATATATAAAAAAATTCAAGCTTTAGATCTAAATCTAAAGACCAAAAAAAATATTTACACTTTTGTAATCTAAACCAAAATACATATATATATTAATATAATTGGTAAATATTATTTTCGGGTTCGGATTTTCGGGTTTAGAATCGAGTTCGGGTTTTCGGATTTTTGGTCGGGTTCGGGTTCGGATTGGGTTTTGGGTTTTTGCTCGGGTTCGGGTTTGGTTGTGGATTTTTAAAATCCATCGGGTTCGGATTCGGGTTTGGTAGTCGGTTCGGATTCGGATTTTTAAAAATCCGACTCGAATCCGACCCGTTGACATCCCTAATTAGAAGTGCTAGGGAAAGCCTTGTAAACACCTTGAATCACAATTAAATGGAAAAAGTATTTAAAGCTCTTCTTCTCTTTACTTTAGCCAGTATTTTTTTTTTTTTTTTGGGTAAATTACACCTTTGGTCCCTGAACTTTTTACGAAATTACATTTGGGTCACTAAACTCTCATCAATTCTTTCAACCATAGAACTGAACTTCTGTTTCAATTGGCTCACTATTTTCGAAAATTTCGATTCCAATTGGGTCAACCAAATCAATTTTCAATTATTTTTTTAGATGAAGTTAAAATATCTAATTCAATTATCAACGAATGATATGATGATGTTTGAAATAATTATTACAGCTCCTTGAAATGAAAACATCTAATTTAATCAATTCACATTATCCAACTAATTACATTATTTTGGAAAGATAATTTGGATAACTGAGTTACTAGGCCCAGGTGGTTTATAGATGATAAATTAATGGTAAACATGTATAAAACTTATACTATAGACCATTTTAATTCATCTACCTAACCTTTTAAAAATTTAATTTTAGTACCCAACCTTATTTAAGTGATTTGATGATTCTAATAAGGATACAAAATTTAAGCTAACTGCTTATTTTAGTGAATTTGTAAATTGTATAAAATATACTAATTAAATCCGTAACGATAAACGAGACATTCAAATTTTAAAGTTAAAAAATCACTAATTAGCTCCAATCAATAAATTAAAAGGTCAATGTAGTAAAATCAAATTCTTAAAAGTTGACAAAAGTGGTCTGATACATTTTTATCTAAATTAATTGCCATCTCATCTCTAAAATATGATGGGATAGCTAATTATGTATTATTTTACCATTTCATTTCAAAGATTAAAGAAAAATTTCACTAAAATGACCTGATTGAAATAAAAATTAAAGTTTAATAACTAAATTGAAGCAAGTTCAAAATTGATGACCTAAAATGGAATTTCACTGTAAGTCCATTGATCAACTGTGTAATTCAACCTACTAGTTTTAGACTTTATTCGGAAACGCAGGGATGGGATTGCGGGAAGATTGCGTTACGTGGTGAGAAAGTACGTTGAAAAAATATCTGTTTATTTCCGTACGTAATATTGCGTTCCGCATATCGCGATGAGTCGGTTACGATATATTTTCTGCAGTCCCACCGAAAAATACAGAAGCATATCCCTATATATTTTTTTCACAACTCTATTTTATCTAATAGCGTTAGATATGTCTCAATACCAAACTAAGCCTTAGACAGCAAAATAGAAGCAGAAGCAAAGATTGTTGCCACTATTTTTGATTTTATCTCTCTATTTACACTTTTTACAATTCAAATAATACAGGTGCCAGTTGAAATTTGGGGCGGGGGGGGAAGAAAAACATAATCTCCCTACCCTTTTGTTTTCATCTCTACCCTTCACTGTAATTAATAGCAGGTAACACAACAAGAAAATGTAATCTTTTAATTAACATTCACACTATTTACAGAATAATAACTGTACGAAATAGAGTGCGCAGTAATAAGAGAAATGCAGTAATAAAAGAAAAATAAAGGGAAAAAAACAAATATAAATGTTACAGGTAAGGAGACAACAGAGTTTCAATAATAAATAATGAAGGTTTAGAATGATAGCTTATGTTATGAGGACTCCAAAGGGTTCGAACTTTTTGCGACCTTTGCAAACCGCGCATTATTGTTAGTCTCAGAAACAGCATGGTTTTTAATTCTCCGCCGATGCCACCCGGTTTTCTGCACACGAAAACAAAGACAAATGAGAACTTGCTGCTGCTACTTTCTCCATTGAGGCAATCATGAATCGATATTTAGCCGTAAGTGCACAGTAAAACTGATGAAGCTTAGATATAGATATTGATATGAAGCAACTTGTATGAAGGGCCAATCACGTAAAGTAATTCAAAGTTCAAGAAAGAGATTAACAGTTGAGTCTACAAGAATCAGAGTAGTCAAACTCGCAAACAGGTTTCTCTTGTTAGTCGACTTCAACGTGCTTTCAAGTGTCATTATAGGAAGACTGCACAGCTAATCAATTCTCTGGACAGCATGAAATTAAGGGTAAATCTGTAAACTTAGCTTAAACGATTTCAGAAAGGAAATGCCAGTGTAATCAATCCTTTGTAACAAATGTTTTGCACAATATAAGTTAGACAGAAGTTAGTTTAATCATAAGCTGGAGAGTAGTACTTTGCTGAATCAGTTATTAGGGACCAAGATGTTGTAGAATCTTTGACACCGGCTATCAAAATCTGTAAGAAGGAAAAAGAAGGAATTATAGGAAAAACTGACCATCTCTTTTCCACAAGAAACAGTAAATAGAGGTACCAAGCACCTGATGATCCTAAATAAGAAGAGATAAACTTAATAAGTGACCTGCAGAGTTTTAAGGTGGCCAACATTCCCGATTAGAGTCTCCAAACAGCATTTCATCCGAAGTGTACATCGAATGGGTAGGGCATATATGATATAGGGTTTTGTCTGTGCCTTAAATTGGTTGTTGCTGGACGATTAGGTGCATTCCAAGTGCAATTACAATTGCAAGAATTATATAAAACTAACTTCCTATTGTAATACGTAAGAATAGAAATAATATAATTAATAAGTACTGTTTGTTTTATCGCTTTCTAGCAGTCCACATTGTAGAATATTGTTGAACACATACATGCAAGAAATGCAGTTATGTTAGTTGACGTAACAGAAAAGACATAATTGCACATTCTTCTACTTGTAAATTAGACAAAGCTATTTTGCTTTAATATCACAACTGATCTTGCATTCAAGTTCATATAGCTTCAAAATTTAGATGACAACCCCACAAACTGACTATTCATAATATAAAGCACGTCAGTTTTCGAGGAGAAGTCCATTTGAAGTGCCACCAGTTACTTGGTAGGAGGTGAAATTGTCAAATTATGACCAAGCACACCAAGAATCATCAGACAAATATGAGCTCTCACCTCAGTAGAAAGTATGAACTTTTGACTTATTGAGCTAGCTGTTTGATACAAAGAAACAGATCAAAGTATGAACTTTTGACTTATTGAGCTAGCTGTTTGATATAAAGAAACAATCAAAGTATGAACTTTTTGACTAATTGAGCTAGCTGTTTGATAGAAAGAAACAGATCAAAGTATGAACTTTTTGACTCATTGAGCTAGCTGTTTGATATAAAGAAACAGATCAAAGTATTTATACTCTACTTAGTGAGAGGAATTCGCATATGAACAGTCTCATATCAGATAATTAATAAGAGAGTATAAGGTAGATATAATAATGGACCTGGACTTAATAGGCTTTAAGCTTTTGGACTAGACGGTTCCATGAGATATGTCAGATCCTTGGACACATGTGGACTAGGTTGAACTGAAACTCCCCAACAAGAAGAACATAAAAACTAGATCTCTGGCTGTTGCTCCTTGCACATTGGTTAGGGGATATATATATTATGAGAAATTGCTCCTTGCACATTGGAAGTTGAAAGATTTTGGTTATTGAAACTCCCAATTTCATTTTCAGTATTGTTCAGAGAAATTGGTCCTACTTGCTATTTTGCTGCAAGGATAGTACTATAAAACCATGGTCCATTTATTGATCGTTCCTCAAGGTTAGCCTCTTGATCTATTAACATATGCTGGACTGCTAATTCATTTCTAGCATCGCCAAGACCAAGATTATTGTCTCAAAGCAGGTTCTAGAAACAAACTTTTGAGGTTAATATTTAGTTTGTTAGTGAGATTCAACACAAAGTATTGCAGTCAGTTATATATAAAGTGGGAATTAGCCAACTAGATATTGATTTCAAGAGCAAATCCAGGTCTTCTGGCCCATGAAATCCCACTAATGCTAAATGCTGGCTAAAAAATTGCACATATCAAAGAGAAAATGAAAAGGAAATCAGCCTTTACTATGTCATTTGTCTGAAGGTCCAGATACAATTTAGGTAGTGCTCCTCAAAGTCAAAAAGTTCCAACCTTCGTTTACTAAATTTTATTTTAAATAATAAACCCAACCATTGGCATTGTCCTAGTAAAATCATACAAGGTCTGGATTCCAAATCTGTACAAGATAAAAATATGGAGCTGACACTTTGCCAAGTAAAATATCAAGGCATACCACATACACAATAAAGAATCTTCTATACCTATTACCCTAATATGTCAGTAAAGGAAATGACCAACAAAGTAAAAACAGATGCACGTCCTCATACATGAACAGATTGAGCTAATACAGTTCAAATTAGTATAGTATAGGTCCTCATTCAAATTCCTTCAGGTAAAAGAAACATCACGATAGCATTACTTTTTGACCACTATGGATGAAGTTTAGACTTCAAGATTCACAGTTGCCTATGTTCGACTAAAGCCAGGTTGGAAAGGGATAGCATAAATCACAATGTGGTATCAGCACTACAGTTTTCCCTTTGTTAAGTTGGCAGTTAGGTTAGTTCACATCTGAATTAAGCAAGGTCAGATAAGTGCATACACAACCTAGCTTGAATCCTAAGACACGGTCTATAAATCCTAGCCAAGTAGCCCTCATTCCTTGATCTTGAAAACTATCCCTCTTTGCTCTCACCCAAACCACGTTCAACTGGTGTAGCCTTATATATAAATACATGCTATCAGGGAAGGATATCTCCAATAATAGTGGATAGGACCTGGAAAAGAATGAGGAAAATCAACTTCTAGAACATGTTGCACCTAGGAATACCACTCACTTAAATTTCAACACTTGTTGTGGACTAGATCATCTCTCTTCTCTTCGGAGAGGTAACTTCACAATTTTGTTCTTGACTACCACTTGTTTGATGAGTTTCATTCTTGTCCTGGACAAGAAGACCATTTATCCCATTCTCAGATAAGCAACTTCTAAGTTTATTTTAAGCTATTAATTAAGGGCTAGTTTGGTAAATGTGGTGGCTAAAAGTTTTATTTTTATATTATAGAAGGACAAAAAATTCTAGAAGTGCTTTCAATCTTTTCTTCTTTTATACTACGAAATTATGGTTATAACCGCCACCAGAGAAGCATGTGCTTGCAACTGCAATTTTAAAGCATTAGAGGAGGAGAGATTGTAAGCACTTTTGAAATTTTTAGGCTTTTCATAGTATAAAAATGATGCTTTTGGCCACCGCATTACCAAATTAGACCTAAAAAGAGTAGAGAAGAGGTCCATGAAGAGTAGAGAAGAGGTCTATTTGTTATTACTAAAAAAAACTGAAGCAAAACTAATGATCTAATGAAGTAATGATTTTAAAATAAAATTAGTTTTAAAAGCCTGTCTATGGTTCTATAAGGTAAAAAAGAATGCTGTACATTTGGAAATCTTTATATTGAGATCCCCCCCCCCCCCCCCCCCCCCCAAAAAAAAAAAATCAAGTTCTGCTGGATGACATTGATTAGTCCTCCAGAAATTGACCGGTCTAACAACATAAAGGATTATTGTTAACACTGCTTCTGGCATGACAAGGGGGGAGGCCAAATGGTTGGGCCATAGTTATATTGTCCTACATGACAAAACTAGCATAAGCTATGCAGGAATTTGCATACGTTTGGCGTTCATATCACAATCACAACATTCAGAGAGCATGCGCCATGGATGCATGCCATCTTGGATGGTTAGGCGAAATAATCTAAGCATCTGCATATCTGCCGTCGAACAGCAAATACGTTCCAGTGATTATTTCTCGAGTTGCAGATACCCTTCTCTGCCAAGACCTTATCAAAGTAACAAAAGCTATTCATACAGTTACATCTTGCCTTAACATCTCTTTTAGTGAGATTCGGATAGTAGTCTTCAAGCCATTAAAGCTAAATCCTGAAGAAATGATTAATTTCTATCATCTGGCGGACAAGCAGCACAGAAGGCTTTTCTTCTAACGCTCTCGATCGCTTACGAGTATAACAGAGCAATAAAATGCTGTTTCATGGGACAAACTTGGGCACAATAGAGGAGCCAGTAGGCAAAACGAGTGCTCTAACAATTGACAAATTAATCCATGGATTAAGAAATTGAGTGTGAGATTGGCGTGGGTAACTAACCACTCAAAAATCCTCAATATGGTGTCCAACTAAAAGTTGAATAGACAAGGTGCTTCGTGAAAACCTCTAAATTCTACGAACCTTTTGATAAAAGCAGCAGAGAAGTCAAAAGAAAACTGGTTATAAAACTAAAGCTATCTAATTTTTTTCTCGAGCTGATGCATGACGAGAATGCATTGGCGCATATGGTTTTGATTTCTAGAATACCCCTGTTAGCTAAGTGACTGGAAAAAAAAAAGGAAATTTTTTTTTTTTGAAATGGGCAAAGCAAGATCATTAAAAAATTTCAAAACTGTTAAACAAAGCCACCACCTTGACCATGTAATGAACAACACAATACATACTATGAACAAGAGAGCTCCCGTTATTCAGTAAAAAACGGAATGGAATAATTGTAAACAAGCATTCGCAATCTAATACGAGTTGAATTTAATCTAATAATCGTGCAAAAGGATTGTGAGATGCAATTACCATCAGTCTCCGGAAATTCGATTGGGGTGCCGAATGATCCGCTGCAGGACGACGGTCCGCGCCTTCCGGATCTCCCTGCTGCAGCGATCGGCCTGCTCCCCCAAGTCCTCTATGCTCTGCATGAACTCGTCCATCTTCCTCCGGATCTCCTCGATCCCGAGCCGCACGGCCTCCTCGTCCCGCAGCGCGAACTCGGCGCTGCCCAGCAAGGAGGTGATCTGGACCTCGACGCGGGCGACGAGCACCCTGATGCTGTCCAGGTCCTTGATGGCGATGTAGGTGCCGATCTGCATCGAGCGCAGCACGTCCTTCTGGCCGCGCAGCAGGTCCTGGTAGTTCTTGAGCAGGGAGTCGATCCAGCGGCCCATCGAGCCGACGGGGATGGCGGCGGCGGCGGCGAGGGCGGCGGCGACCGGGGGGGCGGCGACGGCGGCGGCGACGACGGAGCAGATGAGGACGGCGGCGAAGGTGGCGGCGAAGATGATGCTGGAGACCCGGCGCCAGGCCCGGATGGTGCGGATCCTCTTGTCGAGCCTGCGCTTGTGCTGCTGCAGCCTGTCGAGCATGGAGAGCTGCTGGACGTAGACGGAGTGGAAGGCGGCGAAGAACTCCTCGGTGAAGGGGTCGCCGGCGGCCGTGAATCGCCTCAGCTCCTCCACCGTGCCGGCGTACCTGCTCCTGCCGGGGTCGGCATCAACGGCATTATCAACGGCATCGGCGGGGTTTTGGTGGTGGTGGTGTAGTTGGTCTTCTTCTTGGGCGAAGCGCTGGAGGGCGACGTGGACGAGGAGGTGGGAGTCGCGGGCGCGGTGGAGGGAGTGCTCGAGGGCGGAGCAGAAGTCGAGGGTGCGGAGGCTGCAGTCGAAGTAGTCCTCGACGAGGGCGAACAGGTCGGGGCTGCGCCAGATGTCCTCCTTGCAGTCGAGGATGACGCGGACCACCTCCTGGTTCATGTCCAGCAGGCACCCCGTCACCTCGCGCAGCGACCCCAGCGACAGCGCCCGCACCTCCACCCCCGACGCCAGCGCCGTTATCGCCTCGCTCGTCCGCCGGTGCAGCTCCGCGTCGAACGACCGCAGCTCCGGATCCACGCGGCACGCCGCCTCGTACGAGCTCAGCTCCGACGAGTACTCCATCCCCCCCGCTGCTCCCGCCCCCGCCCCCGCCGCCGCGCCGGACTCGCCGGCCCTCTTGGAGAAGTGCGCGCCCATGAATGCTGATTACTTAATTATTTAATTATCGAGGAATGATTAATTGTAGAGGAGAGAGAGAGATCTCGATTGAGGCTAGCTTAATAAAAGAGAGAGGTGGGGGAAATAGATATAGCTTGTACGCATGATAAACGAGAAGATATAGAGAGGAAGGGGGGAAGAGGTGGGTAATGGTGGTCACTAGAAGCAATCTCTCTCTCTCTCTCTTACTTTCTCTCTCTTAGTTTCTCTCTCTCTATCTATCTATCTATCTATCTATCTATCTATATCTCTGCGGCGTTGTAGTTTGTAAGCGGGAAGCAACGCGAAGAGTAGTCGGCGAAGGTAGCAGAGGAGAGAGAGAGGGGAAAAAGCAAGTAGAGAGAGAGAGAGAAAAAAGAATGAGATTGAAGGTGAAACACCGAGGAAGGTGGGTTGATGGAGAAAAGAAACTATTGCCTGCACCTGGTGTATAATAAGTCCATATCATACACCGAATTCCCTACCATCCAAATTCTAATTTATTTGGTAAACTTTTCGTTATTTAGAAATATCTAAATCATCATAACAAATTATAAGATCTATACATCTTTGTCATAATTTGAATAATAATAATAATACTTATTACATTAAATTAGGTGTACGCGGCATGAAGCTGCATTCGGTGTAGGCAAAAGTTATCAAAAGAGGTGGGGAGGAAGTAGCTGCGTGGGGATGCGACGTCAGCAAAAGGAAAACGGTTTTATAGTGTGCGAAATGACGAAAATGCCCTTGTATTTCCTTTTACGCCTTGTCTTTTTCTCCTGATTAATAAGCCGCGCTGGTATTCGGGTTGGTCTTGCGGAGGCTGACTTTGGTTTCTCCAGAAGGGGGTCTGCTAAGCGTACCCAGAAGTGTACCCCAAAAATTACCCTCAAATTTGAATTTTCTACCACTATTGGATGCCATTTGTGGAAAATTTAGAACCTCTTTTTGTGGCCCCAAACTTGAATGAGTTTTAGTTTGAAATTTCTCAACAATTACTATCGTAGACTCGTAGTTCAGCGGTTGTTATCAAAGATAACTATTCAAAAAATCATGAAGGGCTCGACACGTTTTAAAAAAAGCTCGATATTAACAACTCACAAGCAACCTCAAAATAGTTTTACTAAAATTCAATGCTGTATATACTCAATAGTTTTGCTTTCTAACACTAGCTTGTCGTATCGGTATAGTTTTTGTGCACTATACATTTATCGCTTCTCGATTTTATCTTTTATTTTAATTTTTATTGTCCATAATTAATTAAGTTTCGTAATTTTTTTTCTTTGCTGATAAATTTGGCAATTAAAGTAAGAATATGAGATTGATTAATGGCCAATAGATGGTTTGCGAATGTACGAGTGCATTTAAGACCAATGATAGTTATTTTCTAACAAGAGGTGATGAAAAGTCTGAAATAAAGTATTTTTCTTAATTTAAAGTGTCGTATTCAACTTCAAAATTTGATTGATTATCAACTTCAATAAACAGTAATTCTTTTTTTTTTCTCTGTAGAATTTTAAAGGATTCCACGTCAAGCATATTCATTCCCTTGCCGCGTTAAGCATATTTATTCCTTTGAAAGTTAAAAGTAGGGATCAAACTATCAATCTCGCGCATATGATTAAATGATTGGAAAAATTAATTAAGTGTTAAAAAATATTGAAAAAAATTAATTAAGTGTCTAAAAAAAATATTGAAAAAAACTCGAAGATAAATTGTCAAAAATATTTCTTACTCAAACGATCGGGTACATTTTGGAGTACACCAAGCATATTCCCTCCGGAGGAGGTCGCTTGTGGGAGATAATGTTATTTTGGATAATCCTGCCACGTGCTGCTAAATAAACCACGTGAGTATGAAATTAATTATAAGTGTTTAAAATTAAGTGAAGATTTAAAATATAGCAATATTGATTCATCACCAATAATATTATAATAATCAGCTATATTATACTCCTAAATTTATAGTATGAAATTAATTATGTGTTTAAAATTGGGGGTTTAAATCTGTGCCACGCCCTTAAAATTAGGTTTAAATTCTTGGCATCTTAAATTGTACAATAATAAAAAATTTAGAAAGAAACTTTAAATCTTTGGTTTCGCACTTTCTCACTTTAGTATTCTGTAGCATAAAATGTATCACTTTCGTATTCTGTGATTTTTTTTTCTCTTTTTGTTATTTACTTTATTAATTTTTTCATTAAAACAGTAACAGAGCTAAAATTAAAAGATACTAAAGTGAATATTTCGATAAACTATAGGTG
This sequence comes from Aechmea fasciata, assembly GCA_025177825.1. NCBI lineage: Eukaryota > Viridiplantae > Streptophyta > Magnoliopsida > Poales > Bromeliaceae > Aechmea > Aechmea fasciata. Next base: position 7,099,443 of record CM045925.1, on the reverse strand, counting down.
GGGTATCTGAAATTTTTTTGTATATAATTTAATGAAAATTTAACAGAGCGACTGACGAAAAGAAAAAAAATAAAATCACAAGATACTAAATTGATACACTTTATACTAAAGTAAAAAAAATACAAAATTACACTAATGGTATTTAAACTTTACTCTAATTTACAAACAATGGGGAAGTTTCTTTTTATTAAAAAAAAAGAGTTACATCAAAGGTTCGGTAACAAAAGAATAATATAAAACTATGTCAAATTTATTAGGCGACCACTACAGAGTGAAAATGATATATGCCAAAATAATTTTATTACTAATTGCGTCAGTGACACATGATAACTAAATATATATTATTAATTGCTTTAGTCCTATTTGATATATAACTAATTGGGTACGACAAATTAAGTTTAATCGGTTTGTTAACTTTACATATAGTTAACATTGTGAGATGTTGCCATCGCATGCAATTAGATAATCCCATGGTTTAAGTAATTTGCGACATTTTTAAAGCTAGGGTTGAGCTAATCGGTCCGATTTCGATCGTAACGTGGTTCGGTTTAACTCTTCAAACCGGATTAGTCAAAAATCTACTTTGAGTGATTCGAACCGACAGTTCAACCAGCAATAAACTAATTTGATTCTGAGCAAATCGGCCGAGGTGTTGAATCGAGTCAGATCACATATCTAACAGCTTAAAATTAAATTAATATTTTGAGAATTTTATTTGCAATTGATTTTGCTGATTTTTATATTCAATTATCAGGTATTAATTTTGTAAAAAATAACTAAATATCTATAATATCATAAATTTTGATTCAGTAATATTTTCTGATCGGTTTGGGTTAGGGATGTCAACGGGTCGGATTCGGGTTGGGTTTTTAAATATCCGAATCCGAACCCGATGGATTTTAAAAATCCACATCCAAACCCGAACCCGAGCAAAAATCTGAAACCCGAACCCGACCAAAATTTCGAAAACCCGAATCCGATTCTAAACCCGAAAACTCGAACCCGAAAATAATATTTACCAATTATATTAATATGTATATATGTATTGTGGTTTAGATTACAAAAGTTTTTAAGTTTTTATTTTTTGACCTTTAGATTCAGATTTAAAGCTTGAATTTTTTTTTTTTTTTATATTATATTTTTTTTCGTGTTCAGGTTCGGGTTTGGATTCGGGTTTGGGTTCCATCGGGTTTAGACTAATATCCATATCCAAATCCATATCCGTCGGATTTTTATTTTTAATACCCATATCCAAATTCATATCTATTTACCTTGAATAAAAAATTCATATCTGTCGAGTTTAGATTCGGGTTAAAGTCGGGTATCCATATCCATTTACATCCCTACTTTGGGTTCTGAATTTTAAAACATTGTTAAGTTAATTTGCGTGAAGAGCTAATCATTTAACAATAAAAGAGCATGTTGGTGGTACTAGGGAGAGAATATTAGGTCAAGGTGGGCCCTGGACTCATCATTGGTCAATGAAACCGCGTGTATAGTTTTATCAAATCAATGCTCAATCCAACAAATGTACAAAAAGTCTCACTTCAAAAATAAAAAACTAATTAAAAAACAAAAGAGATTCCTAATTAAGGCCCAACGGAGGATGGTTAACTGTGCAAGAAAGGGTTTTAGGTTTCGTTTAGTTCGAATATAAATAAAAATTTTAATTTTTAAAATAGATATAAGTTTAGATATAAATCTGAAATATATTAATTTTGTATTTGAATGAAAATAATTAAGTCATTTTTTGGAAATAAGAGAAATAGCGTTTGAACAGATAAGATGGAATAAGAAGAATGGTGAATATATAAATAGAAAATAATAATATTGTCCCTTATATTATATTTAAATTTTATATTCAAAATTTTAAATTTAAATAGATAACTTTAAAAGTTTAAAATTTCAAAATTAAAATATAAATTTTAAAAGTATCAAATTTAAAAATCTAAAGTTATAAATTTTAAATTTAAGATCAGATCTAAATTTAAAAATTAAAAATAACAATTTAATATTTAACATTTAAAATTTAAAATTATAAATATTAATTTTAAGATTGAAAATAATAATTTTTTAAATTTAAAAATAAAATACTAATCCCACCGCAATTCCAATGATAAAGGGGTGGACTTAACAATCCCCACCCCCATTTAATTTTAATTGTGTTTGGGGATAAGGGTATAGCTATCCCCAAATCAAACGCATGCTTATAATATATTAATTAATAAAGGGAGGCAATATTTATGGTTACACAACTACTTAAGATGTGTTTGTTTTATTTAATCTATATTGTGAAAGTTTATTATCTTGTTGAGCTATATAAGCGCTGATGTTAATTTGAAGGAGACTGACAAATTCAGAGATCGGATGCCGAAAGTGATTGGAAGCTGCTAGCACCAATCCCGACTCCATGTACAACGCTGAGGCGTGACTTTGTATCTTATTGCAGTGAAGTCGAGATTGAGCGTACAGCTAGAAATCAGAAACTCAGCCTCTTTCGACTTTGACGGAACAAACACCTCCTTAACTTGTTTCTAAGTTGTGTCGGTGTTAATCCTTATACGCTTGGAAGCTTGGGTTGAATTTGAAAGGCTTTGCTGAGCTTACATTGGTGTCGCCTATCTACAATGTGAGTCGAAGGTTTAAAGAGATTGCAAACTACGTACATTCGGAATGGTGTGATGCAAACGAGTCGGTGGCTCTTTCAGAACATGATGGTCTTGTGGCAGGGCTCTGGGGGTGTCTGGATAGGAAGATGTAGATTTGATACATGAGATCGAAGTGAGGTGAACGGATTTATGCGATCTAACAAGTAGTTTAAAGCGTACTTATTAAAAAAGAGTCAAGAGTGATAGTTTAGTACTACTCCAATGTTTGAGAAATTAAGGATTGAGCTTAAGGAAGAGTTAGCCAATTCACATGTCAAAAGAAAAAAAAAAAAAATCAAAATTCACTTATAAGAATAATAATAATTACGTATTGAATAATAATAGTAAAAATAAAAGTTGGCACATCATATTAGGCCAAAATTCTCGGCAAAAATTTTATGGACACAATGTCCAAATTATTATTATTATTTTTTTTTTTAAGGACAGTCTGGATGCGCGCCGCGTGGCACCCGAGCCACGCGGGCCACAGTGCCCGCTGCTCTGCCTCTTGGGAGAGCAGCGGGTTTTTTTTCGGTGCACCCGGTGCACCATTTTTTACTTTAAAAATTTTAATTTTAAGTTTAATTTTAATTTAATATAATAGATATATATATATATATATATATATTTTGATATTTAAAAAAATATATGCAAAAGAATTTTAAATCATAAATTCTAAATTATTTTACATATATTTTTAAAATATCATAATATATATAAAATAAAATTTTAAAACAAAACTAGTGCACCGGGTGCACCCAAAAAAAATCCGACTGCTCTCCCTCCCAAGACGGGACCGATTGGTCCGCGCCAATCCGGGAGTGGCCCCAAACAAACTTTGTTTGGGGCCATTCCCCATATAATTTTTGTCGAAAATCCTCAAGCTTTTGGGCAGGTTGTGCTTCATTAAATATGTTATGTTCTTGGAATAGATTATGTGAGCTTAGATTGAGCTGAAATTTTCTAAAATAGATATCACGGATCGGATTAAGCAAAATATAGTATTATAATGTTTTCAATTTCAAGTTCGATTGAACTTGTCCAGCTCAAAACTATTTTGGGCCTAGACTAGCTAGGAACAAAAGTTTTATGGGGATTACCGACTGTCCCTAGCGCAAGTGGCAAAAAAGTTTGGTGGTTAGTATGCCTACACACGCTAAGTTTATTTTTAAATGAAATAAACGAAGCGGGTAGCATGTTATTTTTTTCTCTCAAAAAACAGGTTTGATGGGGATTGTATATCTAGCATTAATTTAAATCGTCGGATCTATCGTTTATCATGATATAAATCTCAAGGCTATGCGAACTGTAGATAAACAAGTCTTGTGCAAATCTCAAAACAAGCTAAAATTAAGAAGTTTGAGATTATGTCGCCTTTATACTTCCAGATTTAAAAAGAGCATAAAAGAAATTAAGAAGTATTCAATTTTTATCGTCCTAATATTATTACAATATTATAGTAAAATTTAGCTGTTACGGATGTAATATCTTCTTTTCTTCTTTTTTTTTCCCGATTTCTCCTTTTACAATCATCCAAAGACCTAAGGAGATCACCATTGGAAGTTACGCCGGGCTTTCTTGAAGTATCTCTACAGGTATCGAGATTGCGGACGAGGATGCTGTAGAATCAAAAGTTTTTTAGAATTTTTAAGAGAGCAATAAGTGTAGTTTCTTAGGAGCTTATACCTTCCTATTTTGTCTTAAGCATTAAGCCTCCGTTTGGTTGGGGGTTAAGGGAATAACCTCTTAACCCCCAGATTATCCCTAAACACTCTTAAAAATAGGTGGGTTAGCTAACCCTATCTCAAATGGATTATTCCGGCTTAGCTAATCCCATCAAATTCCAACCAAACACTATTTTCTATTCATAATAACACACTATCTTTCTTATCCCACCTGTTCTAACCAAACACTATTTTTCACTATACTGGACTAACTCCAATCACCAACCAAACACAAAAATACTCTAACCCCGCCTTAACCCTGAACTTAACACTATCCCTGGAATAACTAGTTTTTCCTTAACCCCGAACCAAACGATAGCTTATAGTTTTGTACCACTTGACGTTTTTTTATTTGATAGCTCGAGTGACGACTAATCTATATATATAGTTGTGCCCTCCATTCCCACTCTTTAGAAAATTAATTGTAATATCTCTACTCTTAAGTACAATATAACATCTCTCAAACTCTCTCTCTCTCTCTCTCTCTCTCTCTCTCTCTTGTGCTGAGACGAGTAGATCCAAATTAACAAGTAGAGAGACAGACTTACTCACTTTGCAAAGAAAGACGAGTACCCAACAAACTTGACAAAAGATGTTGCCTGATTCCACCATCATTTTTATCAGTTCAGACTTCCACAAGTGAAAAGACCAGACAGTGCGAAAAGTACCTCCCGTACCTCGTAACACTGCCTCCATACTTTTAATAGTGTGATATGTTATTGTCAGAATCCATTCCAGTAAGTTGGTGGCATAATCCTTTTAGGCACCAGTGTCATCCAATGAGCAAGCGATCGATCAGAATGTTCCTTTCACTCTTCACTACCAAGATTATTAGCACTTGAGAAAGTACCTTGAAATGGAGTTTCGTACCTTCTTTAAAAAATCATTATCAATATCATTAGCCGCATATAAAATGAATGATTGAGTTCCGAGAACTTTCTAATTATGGAGAACCAGAATCTTTGATGAAAGATCAAAACCACGGGCCTTACGCTAGACAGTGAATAAATTTTGTTTTTTATTAAAAATTCAATGATTTTGCTTGTCGTACACTACTTTTAAATGAGAAAATCTCTTTTACAAATCGTAAAAATTGTAAAGATTAAAGCCATTTTGATTGTAAGTATTGATACCAAAATTGAGCCGATCTAATCCACGTATGAGCCAATAAGGACACGTGGTACACCAAGAGTCGGCAATAAGGTGCCTGAAGATCAAGAAGGCGGGAACGGTTGAAGATTAGGGCGTAACTTCCATGAGGAGAAAATGTAACTTCCACGGAAGTTAGTGTAACTTCCACAGGGCGTAACTTCCATGAGAAGTTAGTGTAACTTTCACGATGATGGTTACAACCACTCCCTCCTCCACTACGCTCAACCAACCAATAATGCAGGCTATAAATAGAAACTTTGAAGCCTGCAATAGGAGTCTTTCTCCACCCTGTGAACGAGAAGACCACCCTTATTTCTTCTGTATTTTATCGCTTTCCTAGGAGTAGCTTGTAACTTAAATCTTTGGAGTCTGTCTGCCCTTCGGGCATCACTCCTGGAGTATGTCTGCCCCATGGGCATCACTCCGTTGTAGAATATACTTGGAGTCTGTCTGCCCTACGGCCATCACTCCCTTATAGAATATACTTAGAGTCTGTCTGCCCCACGGGCATCACTCCCCTGCTCTGTTTTATTGATATATATAAAGACATTCGGCTCTTCCGGCCGATCAATCACTGTGTTTTTTATCTATTCGGTTCATTCAGCCGACCAGTTACTGTGTGCTTCCTTCATTCGGCTCTTTTGCCGACATTGATCCCTGCACAGTTCGTACATTCGGCTTTTCCAGCCGAACCAGTTGTAGAGTGAAGATTTTCGGACCCGGCTGATTCGATCCCTCATCAGCCGAATCGCTTGATCCAGTCGAAGGGCGCAAACTTCGAGGGTCACTTTCCGCAGCCGTTCCGCATCCCGACGGGCTTTCCGAGGAAGATCTTTGACTGGGTCGAAGATGACGGATTTCGGCGCATAACAGTAAGGTTTGTTGTATAAATCATTTTTTTTAATGATATATACCATTGATTTAAAATTTCTATCATGAAAAATAACTAACTAGTATATTCATCTTTGTACTCATAACAGTATATTAGTTGAACTCCAATAAATCATCAACTCTCTGGTGTGAACTTTTTTAAAGCTGCTATCAGTCCTCTATAAAGTATTATCCTTGTAATCGGTTGACGTATTGACATATATAATACGGAGGATTGTACCTAGTAAATACACACAATTCAAAAGCAGTACTTGTTTCGTGCGATGAACCCAAGCATTTTCCACAATCCACACTCTTTACGACCTGCTTACTTGTTCCTAACTGTGGTGGTCGCCTGTAAGTATGCTGAATTTGGCTTCAGACCCACCTGCAGATGTAACAGGGAGGGAAAACAAATGGGCTGAAATTGAATACAGTGACAAGATTCAAACACAATATGAAATGACAAAAAGAAACCTGAAACTGATATGAAGCAAACCAGCACCTTGCTCAAATCAGCCAAGGTGATGTCTTAAGTACGTTCCAGATACCGGAACCTCAGTAAGCTTGGCCGTGCTGTGACACATTATACTGAGATCGACGCTGTGCAATAAGCTTCGCAGACAAGAACAGGAGGAACGAGTAGCCTTCTACGGGCACTTTCGAACAGAAGGCATTAATGTGCAGCACATTCATCAACAACAGGATAATGCTCAGATTGGATACGATATTCTTTCTCCGATAAGAAACTACCATTCTTTCTCTGACATGAAACTATCAGGCAATTTATTTCCATATGATCATTAAAATAAGAAAATAATGTGGTAAATCTTACCTAATCAATAACTACGAGAGGGTTAGCGATAAATCAAAAGATGGTACGTATATTCACAGAAACTCGCACATAGTCATGCACAATATACTACAGTTGAAATCTCCTCAATCCAGCCTGCATTCAGATCACATGAAATCCATACCGACTTTGAAATAACTAAACGGGGTCTAAGTTAGACATTAGAAAGAAAGGTTACAATATTTAGTTCATCAAGGATGGCAAAACACTTGCAGGGGATTACAGGAAAATTGCTCTACAAATGATCACACAATTTAAACTTATTACTACATATATTTACACTCTGTAAGACATTAATGAGGGCAAAAGAGAATGTAGATCTTTACTGCTAGCGGATAATGCCTCAATCGTGAACTTTAAACTGCTCTCCCAACAAGCTAGCATATATATATATATATATATACAAATGCATAAAATTAAGTCGAAGACTAACTCAAAGCTGCAATCTTTTTTTTTTCATTTTTTTTTCCTTTTATTTTTTTTGAGATTTTTCACCATCTGTTAGACCCCATCTAGGCAATGATAGTTTTACTGCATATAACTCTCCTCTTTTACATTGATAGGAATGATTGACGAAGCCGGATTTCGGCCTAGAAAGGCATAAAGCAGCAGTACTTCTTCCCAAGCTTTGCAACCCGACCAAAAGAGCTGCCACCGGGCCCCGGGGGAGACCTATTACCCTGTGAGCCTTCAGAAGGAGTTCGGCTCACATTGCTATTGTGAGACTTGGTTGATGAAGAAGCTTGACTAGTGGTTGGGGAACTAGCATCTGATGAGTTGCCATGCACGCTTGCTGAAACCACAACATTGCTGATTTGGTTTTGGTTTTGGTTTTGGTTTTCGATCGAGCCTGTAGCAGAGGTCAGTGTAGAAATCAGGCAATGTCAACAAAATGGATCAAAATAAAAAGCCAAAGCCCACAATCCAGCATACAAAGAAAAGGAAAAGAGATGGGACCAAGATGAATTACTCTTTTAATCAGGGAATAGAAGCAGAAGAATAAGATGGCTATGTTCATATATAGACAAGAAAGGCAAGAGAGAAAAGTATAATTTCTCTCTAGACTTTTCTAGAGAGAGGAGATCTGTGAAATCTGTTCATTTCCTTCAAAAGCAAATAAAAGTTGAGAGACATAGTTCTTTGTCATGAAGAAAAATAGAGAACAAATGCAGCATGTTAGGGGTTGTTGTCGACTAAAACTAGTGGGCCTCCTATTAGAATAAATAATATACTTTAAGAAAAATAAAAGCCTTTTCCAGCAGGGTGGCTTTTGACTAAGATGGAAAATTGGATAATCTATCATGCGGTATGAACCAAAAAAAAAGAAAGTAATATGCATGGAAAGAACAACAAAAACCTCAATGACAAGGATAAGATGCTGCAAAGAATAGTATTTCTAGTTCTGCTAGATGTAAACAAGAAGCCAATAAAGATTTATTCTTTTAATTATTTTATTTTTTTTTTGGATAAAAATTGAAGAGGTAGAACACCTCAACCTACTTCATTCATTATAAAGAAAGTCGAGAAGCAAGAAGATTGGGATGCTTTGTGGCAATGAAATAATAAGCTACTAGAAAACAAAACCAGAATTCTTCACCTACATTATCAAGGTATTTGTCACATTTTGAAATTTTAATTGAGCAGACATGTGTGCCAACTAAGTGCACAAGTGAAATTATGGCGGGAGTTCTTCAGTAAAGAAAGAGTAGAAGGCAAAAAATAAAATAAAATGAAAGAAATGCAGCTCTTAAGGATTTAAGTAACCTTTCAGGGAATTGAAATAATAAACAAGTAGGGCAACACCTTACTCAGGATACAATCAATGCAACTATTCAAATGAAGTGGAAACAGTACGTGTAAATAATGTAAAAATACATGTAGCACAGACGATTAGAATTGGCATCTAAATAAACTATGGGGCAGCCATACCTGGCTGTGGCGGCCTGATAACCACCTGATTTGATCTTACTAATGTAGATCTGCTAAACCTGAAATCTGTACGCTCTTCCTGCAAGCTTTGACTATTACGTCCATTCACGAGTGCATCAGCATCGAACTCATCAAAATTATTAGACCTGTTACTCGAATTGCCCGAACTGCTTGAAGATGAGTCTGAACTTATAAAATCATTTATTTCCACGTAGTCGTCATTAGAGAAATCGAACATGGCAGCATTAAATTCCTCAGCAGAGTGATCACTTCTTGGCTCATTCGAAAGACTGTGTGCATTAGTCACGCTCTGCACATCCCCAGATACAATCTGGAAAATTTTGTAAAAAAAACCCAATGTGGGAATCTAAAAGTTATGTCATTCCATCGAAAACAATTGGAGAGAACATTAAGTCTTACAGTTTCTACTAAATGGGAAATATTCATATAATCTCAGAATTTCTAGACTTCGGTGAAAGGAATCAAAAGATTTGAGACTCAACAGAAAAAAAAAAGGCAGGAAAAAAAAAGATAAAATATTATATATTTGGACAAACCTGGGATTTGTTTGGAGGCCCATGTGAAGAGAAATTACTTTCTTCTTGTTCTAGAAGATATTGCAGATATCGTCCTAAGCTATCAGAACCAGCATCACCATTGACAGATTTATTCTGCTCATCATTATTTGGCCATTGATCAATTTGCCGGAAGACTCGACACAAAGAACTGTAGTCCTGTAAATAATGCCAATGCATTAAAAATCAAAATAATAGGAGCCAAGAGATCAAGACAAATAAGCAGAAAACTAATTGAAAGAGTAGCAAGGTACCTGCACTGCAGTAAGATCTTGAGGCTTCTGATCTGCTTGGTATTCATGCATTAACCACCCAGTTCTTTTTCCAGATGGTGCTTGACCTTCATAAAATTCCAGAGTGGTTTTCGTCCCTACAGTCTGTGTGCTCGTCGGTATTCTATGAGCATCCATGGACTTCCAATATCCAGTTCTTGTCGCCTTAATATTGTTTTCCTGATTCTCTGCATTAGGAGACTGTTGGTCTTCCAATTTGTACAAGTACCAGACATTTTCTGCAAGAGAGGCTTCGCTCATTAGCTGTTTTTCCACCTACCTATTATCTGAAAGTGTACAGCACAAGGATTCAAGGAACTAGTTAAGTATTGCAATGAGGTTACTGCTCTGATGTGAAGTTAGTAGTTCTGATTTTTTTACATGCAACTAGGATAATACTATTATAAACAAATCCTATAAATTATATCAGTCAAAGTTTTATCCACCTGATTTATGTGTCTCTTGTGCTCTTCCAAAAATGAGCAAACTCTAATTCTTGCCGAATCTGAACTAATATAAAAAATTCATGCGCTATCACAGCATTATCAGGAAATTCAAGATTTGAGAAGTTATTGAAGATCCACTAGAACATCAAAAAACAAGTCCTATCATTCTCTGGCATTTTCTTCTGAGGCCACCCCAGCTCAAGAAATGGGTTGCTCAGAATCTATTGCACGAACTGTAAATAAAAGAAAAGGAAACATCTTCTCAACTCAGATAGTTTCAATTTTACTGAAGTACCCAACTTTTAAATTTAGGATCGTAATTCAACGAAGTTGAAACCTCCTCTCAGACGTCTCCCACTGATAATAAATAAAACTGAAGTCAATACCTTTTTCTGTAAACTGTTGTCTATTTACAGTAACTGAAAGTGCATGAGCAAGAATGTTTGTGATTGCAACTACATGGAATTGCATTTTCACTACTGCATGAGCATATATGCATGTACACCAGTATGCTAGTGAGCTTGTGCAAGTTCACACGCATCTGCTTGGTTATCTTGCATGTACCGCTTGTTGTGTAAATGAATTGCTCATTAACAAATCCCGGTGTTTGGAGAAAAGATATTTTAACAGCCTGCTTTTAGCATTAAGGTTTTTCACCCAACATACTATATTCTAGACCTGCAAACAATTGTCCACAAGCTTTTCGTCTGCCCAATAACTCACATCAGCAATAAAGTCCAATCCGCAAACTCTATCAAAATAGTGCAAACTTGAGCATCCCGCAACTTTTACAAGTACCTGGGCTTATTGAGGATGGTAAAGAGCATGTTATTGGCTCATAGCCTCATACAGAATTAAAATAGATAAGGATAATTACAAGCTAATAGAATAAGTGAATTATCATCTGCATTTTTTTCAAAAGAAACTAACATTTGCATCCAGCGATACATGAGTATTCTCTGAACTAAATCAACACATAATTTCACAAAGGAGATTTCACAAAGGAATTATTGTAATACAAAAAAATTTCACATGAATATTGATTAGACAAGCAATCCTTGATCATTCTGTTAAAAGTGGAAACTAACATAAAAGAGGCAAACTGCCCAGGAAAGACAATAAAAAAAAAGTGGAAGAACTAAAGGGTAAAGCTTTTTATGTACCACTAATGCAACTAAATGGGTTTAATAAAACCCTGAAAATTATATTAGACAAACTGAACAACCAATTACTCGAGATAATTTCCACTAGAATAACAAAAATTGCCATCTTCACAATCCTAAACAATTTTCAAGTATAGCCAACACCAAAATTGAAGATGAAGACGAAGGACGCCATATTATACAAAAACCCCTTCCACTTTACCCTTTGTCTCAACCAAGGATTTGAGTGCCCATCGGCACAGCCTATCTCCACTGTGTCGTATCGTCCCAATAAGATATCAGCATCATACGGCCCTTGTGTCGATGGGATAGCTCAAAGCGTTTTTTTTAAAAAAATTAGTAAGTTGTTTCCTCAATAAGTTCAAAAGATTTGATGAAGATATCTAATAAGCAATTAGAATATTTTGTTGCTAAAAAAAATAAACATTTCACACCATTATGTGTCGGACACATTTTTTGTGACTGGCGTGCACCGATATGACACGACACGCACTGTGTCATACCATGCCAGCAAGTTTTCAGCACAATTCCGTGCCACGACACTTGAATCCTTGGTCTCAACTACCCCATGTGCAAAAAAATTGCATCCATTTCAATCCTGCACTTTATCATGACCTGAAATAAGCTCAATAATTTTGGATGACTATTGATTTTAGATGTCAAATTTAATCAAAACAAATAGGTGGATGTTGTTGGTTATATTAAATGGAGTAGAATTACATTTGAATTGCATAAATTGAAATAATAAACTGCCTAATTTGGTAGCTCTAGCGAAGGAGGAGATCTCTTTTATTGAATTTTTTATCTTTTAAAATTGTAGCTAAGACATACATTCACATAAAACGAAAGCAAAGTTCCAGCTCATTCAAAATGAAAATTTTGCATTTAAATTCTACAATCATCACAAAATTTGGGCCTATTCAAGAAATGGTAACATGTAGGGTGCTAATTGATGCAAATTTGAATACAAGGGGACAATTGAGACACAGGCTAAACTGCAAGGATTCTTTGTAATTTAGCCAAAACAAAGAAGTGGCACATGCATCAACAAGTAAATGAAATTTAGTACCTTCTTATTAGTATATAGCAGGACAAGGAATTAAAGAAGCAACTCTTTAGCATAAACCAGTCTAACCAGAAGAATTCTGCGGCTCGATGCTGAAAGGATCAACATCTGTGATCACATTAGATGGTATCGGGTCTCCGACTTTCCTTCCTCCTAGATATAATATGAGTTCTTCGTCAGTCGAACTCATGTTAATATCTTGCGGTGTGGAGATAGGAGTCGAAGGACACATGATGATTCAGACGAGAAGAAGCCTAATAATTAACAAGTATAGCAATATTAGTGCACCCCCAAAGTAGTAACTCAGCTGAACAGACATGTTCTTTGAAGATTATCTTAAATTTTCCATTTTAATCATATGTGTTTCACTCGCTATAATTTTTGCATGTACTAAATATCCCAATTTTCAAATATTTCCCTTTCTGCTACAATATTATAAAAGGATCGAATTCGTTGTTCTTTCAAAAGAATTAACAATACTATCAAACTTTTTGAAGATGCTGCTTGAAAAATCAAAAGAAGTCAAACTAATATGAAATCAAACAAAAAGAACACATAAAAAACACTAAGAATCTGACTATTAAAAAAAGATGCAAAAGAATACTTAAAAAAGAAAACCATGAGAGCAAACAATCATAGGCTTTCCTTGCACAGCAAATCCAACGCAAAATAGAAGATTTCCTCTTTCAAAAACCCTCGCTTCGAAAGATCAGATGAATCGAACTATTCACAATAGATCTAGAAAAAATTAGGGCTCCAATTACCAACAAAATCTCCAAATACCCTAATCGAGACCCAACGATTCGACCCTAATCGAGACCCAACGATTCGAAACCGAAGATCTCAATCAAATCCGAAGGAAAAGATATTCCTCGAACCTCTCAGCTAAAACCCCAAATTTCCCAATATCCACAAACATCAAAAAGCAAAAAAAAAAAAAATCCTCGCAAAATCGAATCCAAAAATCAAGGAATCGAAAAACCGATTCGTGAATAACACAAATCCCATATACAGCATCTAGAATCAAGAATCCAGAATCAAGAAGCAGAATCAAAAATTACCAAAAAAAAAAAAACAAAAACAAAAACAAAAAACAAAAGTAAAACCTAATCTAGAATCAAACCTTTAAAAGAGCGTAGCACGAATCGGAGAAGAGCGAGGAATCGCCTCGGCTCTTCGCGCCTCCCCTCACTCTCTCTCTCTCTCTCTCTCTCTCTCTCTCTGAAAACACAGTAGTGAGAAGATCGAAATAACGAGATGGTGGGAGAGGGCCCCTTTTTATACCCGCGCGTCGGGGAACTGTGACCCGCGTCCACGACATCACTCGTGAACCGAACCATTCACAACTCGACACGTAGACCTACTGAATTCTATCTGGGCCGGTTCAGTAGGCCGGGTTCATGCGAAACATTTGTAGTGGGTTTAAGTGTGTTTAAAATTTTTTAACCAGTGTTAACTTAAACCAGCACGCAGTTAAGCAGTGCTTGTAAACCTCTCCCCCTGAATATATTCCACTTTATTTACACCACCTGCCACTCCGCCGTGAAGTTAATTAAACGCCCGCACTAACGTCCGTTAACAACGTCGTTAATGTACCGTAGCATTGCTCTTGCTGAGCTCTTAGCCGCCAAGTAAATTACCACATCACAGTACCTAACCAAAAATATAAAACTACAAGAATGAAAAAATTAATAGAAAAAAAAAAGATCCTGAATTCCAAAATAGTATATTTAGATCATTCAAAACGAATCCATCAAATAAAAAGCAACTCAAAAATTTGTAAAATTAATAAATAAGATAATAGATGAATAGAAAAACATAGCGGTGAATTTAAATTATTTTTTTAAAGTTGATCGTGAGAATAGAATCTATGACCATGCATATACTTTAAAAAATAAATCGAATAGAAATTAAATGATCCCAGAAAAACACAAAAATAGTAAAATTAAAGAAAAGAAAAAGCAAAAGAGAATAGCTTAAAACAAAAAGGAGCATCACTCAGATTAGTTGATGTTAACTAGTTTGAATGCATTTATGCATGATCCATGATTTTCGAGATTAGGAGGCTTATAAAAGTCCACATGTGTGTGTCACTGTGTCAGTGTGTGATAGAGAATTAAATGAGCCACGTACAATGAATGTTTTTGTGCTATGTGTGTGTTTGAGAGAGAGAGAGAGAGAGAGAGAGAGAGAGAGAGAGAGAGAACCACTTTTTCAACGAAGGGATATTGCCATATTGGAGACGTGCATGAGAGTTGTAGCTTAATTTCACTAATTTGTATATTACATTAGCTTTATTATTGACGTTACTCATTTTTTATAAATGAACTTAACTAGAAATATAAAGTAATCAAATTGAATATTGAATTTGAAACTTTGGGTATAAATTATAAAATTCTTAGCCAACTATACTAGATACATACAACCAGTAAATATATTACAATATTAAAGATTTATATTGATTCTTCTTTCGTTCGAACTTTTATTGATTTTAAAGTTTGTTTCTAAAAAGTGTGATCAGAATAAGAATTACTATATATAATTTTCTCTTTTATCTAGTTCTATTTGTTGTACAATGAACTGTATTGAATGTTTTTTCTTTTTCTTTTAGACCGCGCGCGAAATTCATTGCTACAAAAAAATTGGACCTTTTGCTTTCGTTACAGGTAATGATGGTTAAAATTAAACATAGAAGACTATTCAGGATTGTTTGACTCTTGTAGTTGTAACTATGCTTCAATTATAACTGTATACAGATCTAAATATACAATTTCATTTGATATATTTGAATCAAACCGCTAAAAATTAAAACTGCACAAAAAGACTCAAGTGCAACTATTAGAACCATATTCAAACTGACTGCAGCTCAAACTGTAGCAGTTGAAAAAAAAAATTAAGCAAATTAATATATAAGATTACCTTCTTAATCATCTTTTAAGATAGAGAGATAATGTTTTCTTCTATATTGGATAACCTTACCATCCATCTTTAGGATAATAAAATTTGTAACATAAATTCACAATGATATTTAATTAAACAAATTATTTATAATTTTATATAGCCCAATCTACTATATACAACCAAATTAAGATATATATATATATATATATATATATATATATATATATATATATATATATATATATATATATATATATATATATATATATATATATATATATATATATATATATATATATATATATTCTACTTTTAGCTGTATATGTCTCCTATTATACTATAAATCACAAGAGTTTCTTTAAAAAAGAAAATTTCTTTAGGAGCACAAACAAATATTAAATACCCCGACATGTAAAAACCCTCTTAAAAGTGCATAATTTTGTCTCACATACACACACATATATACCTAGGGAGTCCAATTACTATACTCTTATGCCTACGATTATTTCATATTTATAAGTCATTTTCGATGGTAGAGTTTTCGAATTGACGATCCATATCGTTAAATATAGTCTAAAATATTTAAAACATTTAGAAATTAAATTTTATAATTTTTTGACATCATTTGTAATAAAATCAAAAGACTTCAAAATTGATAATTTTTAACGACCGTATGTAATGCTTGCGAGTTTAACGATACAAAAGAATCGGAATCTACTATTTTTTTGATAGAAAAATTTATTCACTATTTAGATAAAGATCAATAACTCCGATTTTAAATTAAAAACTTAAAGCTTCTGTTTTTATGAGGTAATTTGATTTTAATCGTCTATTTTATATTCGTTTGACTTCATTATAATTACAAAAAATTACAAAATTTATTTTCTCAAGTTTCAAATGCTCTTCATTATGTTCAACGGTATGATTGTATGAATGATTGATTAAGAAGCATTATCATTGAAAAAGATGTAATTATAAATATAAAGACCTTCTTACTTATAAAAATATAATAATATTCTTACTTTCTTCCTCTCTGTATATATTAAACAACACCGACTTTTTATATATATCTATGTCTATAGATATAATGAATCCTGAGTTCTACTGTGGCCGACATGGCGGCTTCTAAACGCCCCCCTCTCTACCGTTCCCTTTCGCGCCCGGCCCGCGTAACGTGGGTTCTCAGAAGGGTTACGTGTCGCCCTGCTCGCGTCTCCCAAACCCTGTCTCTAGAATTCCTCCTCACCCGATCCCTCTCTCGCGTGTATATATATATATAGAGAGAGAGAGAGAGAGTAAGATTATTATACTTTTTAAAGTACAAAAACTTTTGTACTTGTAATTAAGTTATCTTTTATTATAATTAAGTTATTTTCGATTATAGAATTTCTGAATTAAATTTAAAATATTTAAAATTTGAAAAATAAAATTATAATTTTTGTAAATTATAATAAATTTTATCAAGCGGATAAAATCACAAAAGGTAACTTCCAATAAAAGTAAAGGACGTCCAAAGTCGCAGTCTCGGAGAGGCGACTCGACTCTCCCACCTCCGAAAAAAAAAAGAAAAAAGAAAAAAGAAAAAAAAACTTTTCCTATCACAAGAAGGCGCAACGAGTCAACGTTAGCTATTTCAAAATAAAAGCCGTTAGCGTTACGTAACGACGTTAGAAGGTCGTTTGTTTTCTAAAAATTTTCTCGTCGACCAGTAGCAATTCAGTTAAACCCAAAAAAAAAAAAAAAAGCCATTGATCTGTCCTCAAAGGACACGTGTCAACATCTCGATGCTGCAACGCAATGACTTTTCCTCAATGGTGGGTCGAAATTATCTCCTGCACCTGGTGTACACGAACACTTCAATGCGCCGCAGTTAATAGTTGATAATTAATATTTTTGAAAATAAAAATTTAAATTTGCCCTATCTAAAAATGCAACGTGGGCTTACTCCAAGATTACAGCGAGAAAATATAGTAAAAAAATAAAAAATTGTATTTATATATATAATAGCGAGTTGATTAAACTATTAACTTTTATTTTTCTAAAAAAATGGAAGTACATTTTTTAATAATAAAATATAATTATTATTTGATTTGTAGGAATGACTAATGAGGTATCTGAAATTTACGATTTTAATATAGGGGAATTTTAAATTAATATAATAAATAAATTTAACAGGTTAGATTTTAATTTTGAAACTTCTAAACTGAGAGTGCGGTGTATGACGTATATTTATACACCCGGATCAGGTGGTTTTTCTTTAGACCGGGCCCACTCCAGTGAAGCGCCGTCCACGTAAAAATCTCCTCTGACGTCATTTTTGACGTCACAATCGTTGCGTCATATGGAGGAACATCACTGCATGCAACCAGTGTACCATGCACCGTATTCCTTAACTTTTGCACCACATGTATGGAAATTTAATCTATTGAATATATTTTCCTATATTTAAAAAGCTATATTTTAAAATCATATATTTTGAATACGTATTTATTATGAGTAAAAATAATTTCTTTTTAATTCTTTTGCTTTTAGGACTTCTGGACATGAGTATATGTAAGAAAATATTATTCATAAACTTTCAAATTCATTTCGAAATTTAAAATATTCATAATTGCTTACACCCAGAAGTGCTTAAGCAACTTGGTGCACGCAAGCTGTTTCTTTTTATGTAAATATTTTTAAATTTTTAATAAAGAGTCATACTACATGTATTGTAAAATACGATTTAAAAAAATGATAATATTATAATATGTTGAGGGGTTGTCTGGCTCTAACTATAAAAAATAGTTTTCAGTCAAAAGAAAAGGTATTTCAAGTAGAATAAAAAAAGTTTTATATTTTTTTAATATCTAAATTGACAGAAGAGAGAAATATTTACAAGATACATTTATATAAAAAAATTCAATTTAATTGAGATGATCTGTCGTATCTAAAATATATGTATATAAGAAGTTACAAAAAAAAAAAAAAAATCAACATCTAAAGTTTATAAACTTTTATATACCAATCTTATGAATGTGGCGGAGTCGAAAAGAAGCCAGAACTTAAATTTTGAGGCTCCTATCATTATTTTTTTAGGGTGCGTGTATGAGGTGTAGTCATACACCCGGTGCATTCAAAATTTTCTTTTTTGAGGCGGAGGGTGTGGAATTACTTGCTTTGCTCTGCTTGTGTGAGTGGACGGCTAAGATCGACTCCGCAATCCATTGACCAAGTCAAGGACGCGTCGGTAAAAGATTCCGTGACGTGGCACTTTGTCCTCTGTAAATTGTAATTGAAAAGAAAAGAAAAGAAAGTGTGGGCGAAATTTTTTGATAAGTGGTAAGTGGTAAGTCTCTTCTTTTCAAAAAAAAAAAAAAAAAAATGAAAAAGAC
This sequence comes from Aechmea fasciata, assembly GCA_025177825.1. Lineage (NCBI taxonomy): Eukaryota > Viridiplantae > Streptophyta > Magnoliopsida > Poales > Bromeliaceae > Aechmea > Aechmea fasciata. The sequence continues at coordinate 7,080,470 of CM045925.1, read as the reverse complement.
AAAAAAAAAAAAAATAAAGAGTAAGTCTCTTCAATTATTGATATTAGTTAAGGTCCCGTGCTTCGCGGCGAAAATTAAGACAATATAACAATAAATTAATATGCAAAGTTTAAAAATTAGGGATCAAAATAAAAAAAAGAGTGGAAAGATTGAGATCCAATGTGTAATTAATTTTTTAGAAAATTGATGTAGTTTCCACAATCCACAAAATAAGAAAGGATTATTTTTAGATTCCAAATTAGTATATTTATAGTAATTAATATTATAAATTATAAATAAATAAATATAAATAAAGTGAGAATTTTTTTAAAAAAAAAATGTAAAGTGTGTGAGAGAGAGTTAGAGAAATAAAATAAATTAAAAAAAAAAAAGTGTGAGAGAGAGTGAGAGAGAGTGAGAGAGAAACAACACACAAAAAAAAAAAAAGAAAAGAAAAGTGGGACCCACGGCCCCCCCAAATAAGGGGAGGGCTCTTATGGGTTCCCATAGCAACACGTATTCTATTTTAAACTCTCGATTCATATATTTTACTGATTACTGATTACTGATTACTGATTATGCCCATTTAGGGTCTCTTTGACTTGCTAGCTAAGTAACAAGTGGATGTAGCTCTTTTTAAGAGAAAATTTTCTCCCACTTCTTTTTTTAGGTTTTTATTTTTTTAAATTATATATATATAGTCACATTTCTTTATCTTTATCGATATAGACGAAGACTCTTTTACCAAGTTTCCACCGATTAGATCCACCCCTTTGATGATTTTCACCTGTTAGATCATACTATTCAACCAACCACCCACTTAACCCTAGGGGGCCCACATCATCTAAACCTCACATCTCTCAATCCAATGGCTAAAAACTTGATAGCACCAATGACTTGGTGCTATTAATAGCATAGTAGCCTAATTCTATATATATATGGTCCGGCTACTATACTATTATGAGTACGATCGCCCTCGTACTCATAAGTTGTTTTCGATGATAGAGCTTTCGAATCGACGATCTACACCGTTAAACGTTATTTACAGTATTTAAAACTTCTAGAAATAAAATTTTATAATTTTTCGACATCATTACCTTACGATCAAGAGGTCACAAATTTGACAATTTTTAACGGCCGGTATGTAATACTTGCTAGTTTAACGGTGTAAAAGAATCGGAATTTGTTGAATTTTTGATAGAAAATTCTATTCACTACATAGATAAAGATCGATTACTCCGATCTTGAATTGAAGGATCCGATCATCCTTTTTTAGGACGTCGTTTGATTTTGACTGTTCAATTTATGCCTGCTTGATTGACTTTATTATGATTTAAAAAATTTACGAAATTTATTTTCTACAAGTTTCAAATACTCTAGATCATATTTAACAGAGTGGATCGTCGATTCGGAAGCTCCATCATCGAAAACAACTTATGAGTAGTAGGGATCCACTACTCATAATAGTATAGTAGCCATTGCCTATATGAGTAGGGCTACTATACTCTTATGAGTAGTAGGCCCTTACTACTCATAAGTTGTTTTTGATGATGGGGCCTCCAAATCGACGATCCATTCCGTTAAATATGATTTAGAGTATTTAAAACTTCTAGAAAATAAATTTTGTAATTTTTTGAAATCATAATAAAGTCCATCAAATGGGCATAAAATAAACGGCCGAAATCGAACGATGTCCTAAAAATAGATGATCGGATCCTTCAATTTAAGATCGGAGTTATTGATCTTTATCTAGGTAGTGAATAGAATTTTCTATTAAAAATTCAATCTATTTCAATTCTTTTACACCGTTAAACTAGCAATTATTCCATACCGGCCGTTAAAAATTGTCAATTTTGTTAGCTTTTGATAGTAAGGTAAATGATATCGAAAAATTACGAAATTTATTTTCTAAAGTTTTAAATACTCTAGATCATATTTAACGGAGTGGATCGTTGATTCGGAGGCTCCATCATCAAAAACAACTTATGAGTAATAAGGGTCTACTACTCATAAGAGTATAGTATAAGAACCCTACTCTCTCTCTCTCTCTCTCTCTCTCTCTCTCTCTATATATATATATATATATATATATATATATATATATATATATATATATATATATATATATATATATATATATATATATATATATATCGCTCGTACTATCGAGTTTTACCGTTAAATTTAACTTTTTAATTATTTTTATCCGTCAGATTATACTATTCAACCAATCATCCATTCAACTGTAGGGACCACATTATCCCAACAGCATATTTCACAATCTTGCAAAAGATTGAGGGATCACTGCATGCACCCGGCTTACCGTGCACCGCATTCCTAAACGTTTGCACCACATGCCTGAGAATTGAGATTTAAACCATTAAATATTATTTTCCAGGCAATTAAAAGCTATATTTGAAATTATAAATTTTGAATTTGTATTTCTTGTGAATTTTTTTTAATACAGCAGTTTTTAGAACTATTTGACGTTAAGTATAAAAAAATCCTATTTATAAACTTTCAGAAAGTTAAAATATTTTATAATTGTTTATAAGTAGTAGTGCTTAAGCATTTTAGTACATGCAAAAATTACTTTTTTTATCTAAAATAATTCTAATAAAAATCACTACAACATGTTACGATGTCAAAGATATTTTAAAAGAATGATGGTGTTACAACATATTAAGAAGCTATATGGTTCCAACTATAAAAAATAGTTTTCAGTCAAAATATAATATTTTAGTAGAAGAAAAAAGTTTTACTCTTTAACATCTGAATTTTCTTTTTCTTTTCTTTTCTTTTCTTTTTTTTTGAGAGAGAGAAAGGTGGCATGTCATCCGCTTTGTTTATTTCATTAAGAAATAAACTTAACTAGAAATGTGAATCAACTAGAATTCGAACTCGGGTCTCGGATACCAACCACCAAGTTCTTTGCTACTTGCTCTAAGGACGGTCGAAAGAGACGAATTAATTTATAAGCAATATTTGGGTAAAAGTGTCTGATTTGACAGAAATAATATATAACATTTAGAATACATATGTGCAAAAAAAAAAAAAAAAAAATCAGTATCTGAGTTTATAATTTTTTATATATAAAATCTTATAAGTGTCACAGAACACATGAAATTAATTTAAAAGAGAAAAGAAATTAATTTTGAAGCCTCCATTTTAGTTTTTTTTTATTTTTTTTTTTTTTCCCCCTTGGAGGTGTGGTGTGAGGCATATTCATACACCCGGTGCATTCAATATTTTTTTTGAGACGGGGGGCATGGAATTACTTGCTTTCCTCTACTTATGTGAATGGACGGCTAAGATCGACTCCGCAATCCATTGGCCAAGTCAAGGACACGTGGGTCAAAGATTCCGTGACGTGGCACTTGGTAACCTGTAGTAAAAAAGTGTCGGCGAGTCTCTCCAATTATTATTGTTAATTAATTAATTGCCAATGTAGGGCCTCTTTGACTTGGCTATGCAGTAACAATTGGAAGAAGCACTTTTTATGAAAAAAAAAAAAAAAAAAATTCTCCCTCCTCTTTTTTAGGTTTTTTTGTTTTTAATTTTCTTTTAAAAAAAAATTTATTTGATTGCATATAATTATAATTACACTGTAATTATAACTATATATAGATTAAAATTTAGTATTTGGTTTGATACTTTTGGATCCAACTACTGGAGTTGGAATTGTTTTAGAAGTGCCAACTGCAGCAGTTGGAACTGTACGAAGAGACCCAACTGCAGTAATTAGAACTATACTCAAATCAACCGTAGGTGGATAGAATAATTTTAAACAAAATATATAAGCTTACCTCCCTAATAACGTTTTAAATAAAAAAAAAAATTATATTGGAGATAATCTTACTATCAAATATATAAAATAAAAAGAAATTTAGGAACTCGCTTCTTAACTTCATACAACTTAAACAAATTATTTATAGATACAATTCTTTTTACTGCATCCGATCAAATAAGATGTATGTAATTGTTACCGCTGCATTTCCACTTGCATGCATCTCCAACTAAGATTCAAACTTAGGACCTCGAATACCAACCACCAATCCTTTCTTTTTGCCACTTGATCTAGAGACGGTCGGTGTAAAATCTATATATATATATTTTTTTAAAAGGTCATATTGTATCCCGGATTGTTGCAAACAAACCAACAATAAGAGGTGCTTCACGTAGCCACACATGATGTTAGTTGTAGTATCCCAAGAATAAGATAAACATCTGAGAAAAAGGTTACAATAATTTATTTCTTTGGACTTCCTGGTTCTACGCAAGGAACTATTCCATAAAATATGATGTGAAACCAAGAACATCTTTTGGAGCAAAAAACAATGAACAACATAAACAGTATATTATTGAAAGGGAAAGAAATCTTACAATGTGTATCTTGTCGCCGTGGTTACCCCTTGGATCGTCCAAAAGAATTTGTATTGAGAAGTACAACTAAAAATCAGCTCTGTTCTTAGTACAACACTTCCAAGTACAATGGTGTCCGCAAACTGCACCAACCAAATAAATATTCGCAAAAGAATTATATTTTTAACCAAAATCAATACGTTACAAAAGCTTAATGCCGTTGTCGTTTCCGTCTCTCTAACAAATGACAAGCCAAAAGCTAATTATACAATGTAGGGCCACAAAGGTACAACAATGATCAGAACCTTCTGGGTAACCAAGTAGTAACCTTTCTTTTCTATGCAGAAAAGATCGAAGCATGTCGTTTTCTTTGTTTCTAGAAGTGAATAACGAAACATACCGGGGTTCCTTATGTGCAAGCTTGTGGGGTATTTTGCCCATTGATGCGGTTAGCCGGAATTGATCAATGAGTAGTTAGTTTATAAAGTTGCTGAGAACTTCAGAACACGGAGGCAGTAAAATTTCAGTCTATTTTGATCTGCTTTGCTGGTTGAGGAATGTTGTATAGTAACAAGCCTAGCACCAGTATTGCGGTACCAACAATGAAAGATGTGTTTAAGCTCGTCCCTTGGGGCATGTAAGCCATCGGAAGAGAGAGAATGTAGATGGAGATGGGCACTGAGATGAAAAATTAGAAAAGTAAATAATAATCAGCCCCGAACAGATATAGTATGAGCCTATAACATTTTTCTGCTTTGGTAGAAGCAAAGACTTAAGCGCTGCGGCACCAGGTCGTACCGAAAACTTGTCGGCACGATACAGCACAATGTGTGCTGGGCCGTGCCGATACGTGCCAGTCACAAAAAATACATGTGCGCCGACACATAATAGTATGAAATATTCATTTTTGTTAGCAACAAAATATTCTACCTGTTTATTATATATATTTATCAAATTTTTTGAACTTTATTAAAAAAATTACGTATTAATTTAAAAAATAGAGGGTTTTGAATTATACCATCGGCACGAAAGTTGCATAGCGGATATGACCCGTGCCGACAGACACTTTAATTCATGGGTAGTAGACTAATGTTGCATCTCTGATTATTCTGTCTTATCTTGCCTTCTCTTTTCTTTTTCACCTTTTGGTAGTGAGACCTTAAAGAGAGAGAGAGAGAGAGAGAGAGAGAGAGAGAGAGAGAGAGAGAGAGAGAGAGAGAGAGAACCTGCTAAGGTTGCTGCAAGAGAGGCTACTAATGCAGACGACATCTTCACCAGATTAAGCAATGATATGTTGAAAGCCATATTCATCACAATAAATAGTAGAGGCAGCAATGGAGCTCCTTCACAATCTGAAGAAAACGGTACAGCTTTAATACGAATATATGATAGATCCAATGTAAAACTAGATTCAAAGATAATGAACTCACATTTATTAACAATTTTGTTCTTCCTCAAGGACAAAATGATTTAGTGATGGGGTCGACAGTGTAGAAGCATAGTCCACTCAAATAGAAAGCAATTCTCTTAATTCTCTTGAAGCAGTTTTATTGGAATAATATTCTTCAACAAGAAGAAAAAAATCATTCTATTTTAAGGGGCAAATAAAGAATAGGTGCCAGCTATCCCAAAAAGGTATAAAGGCATAAATAATAGGTGTAAAAGTTATTTAATGTCGCTGAGGACATTGGCCATGAAAGGTTAAAATTCATCACAATTTCAAGAAAGATCAATCCATAGAATGCAAATCAAGATATAAAGATCTTTTCCCCTGCTATTTTCTTATAAGAAAAGAGAATTTGGATCCAAAGGTCAATGTTATATGAAACAGCAAAGGTTTGACAGAAGAAAGCATTAACTTACTAATCTTTCTACAAATATGATCAGAAATGAGAGTCCACCACCAATACCTACCTTAAATACTTCAAGATAATATAGAAGAAAGATCAATTCGAAGATATCACTACAAAGAAAGAAACTTGCCTCTCAGATTGCCTCCCACATTCACAAAGCATCCAGCACCATGTTTTACGTATGCAGGGAGCTCGGTGAAAGGAATTCCTCTCAAGTTAGAAAGTAAAGGAATAAGAAGAAAAACAAAAAGAGCCTGCAAGTTCAAAGGTAAGAAAACTCACAAGAATTATGACACAACAAAGGAAACATTACCGTGTACAGAAATACCAAGCAAACTTCAAAATAATGTTACTAATAAAAACCAAAAATATACGGCAGAAAAATTACTATCAAAATGATTAAAACTCACCTGAAACCCAGATCCAAAAGAATTAACGACAAATATGTCAAGCGGCTTTCCCTACAAGAAAAGTATCAAATCAGTCAAAAATAACAAAATAGTAAATTATTTTTTTTCCTTCTTTTGTTTAAAAAAGAATCAGGAGACCATACAACTGAGGTTTCCATTAAACAAGCTAAAAACAATAGCAAACCTGAAGACGCTTGGCACCATCAATAAAAACAAACTCCTGCGATAAGTAGCATATAGCTTAGAGATTTCCTAATCAAGAATTGAAATATAATTATAATAAGTTAATAACTATCAGAGGCTTAAACCTTGAGAATGGATGCACCAGCTTGAAATGCAGACGAAAGTATCATGAGTGCTGGCCAAATAAAATCAACTTCAGATAGAAATTGACCCTCATTTGCACCACTGCAGTTAAATGACGAAAACGCATTAAGAGTCTTCTTAATATCCATCAATATATGAAAACAAGAGGTCTCATACGATAACAATAGGAGACAAAGGAAACAAATTTCACACTGGAAACACAATGTGCAACATGACATTTGTGTGAATAAGCAGTTAATTGTTGGTCTACGGTTTCTCAATGCTGCTTTGGGCTTGTACTTTCTTAGGCTCTTTTGTTACTAATGCATTCATGAATCAGGACGACAAAAACAACATAAATAATAGGCTACCATTTCACTCTGAGTAAAAGCATCCAAATTGGCTTAAATCCAAATTATTTCCAAAAAATATGGAATTCAGTTCCTAGATCATGTTTGGCTGAATGAGTGGTTGATTTGGATGGCCAATCATCCAAAGTTACTTGATAGTACTGAAGCGCGAATACACTCAAGTATTCTAGCTTAATTCAATGGAGAGTTTGCTTCATCGGCTTGTTACATTTCGGGAATATTCTATTCAAGATAGTGATAATGTCATCATGCAGCTCATATTGGAAGGACAAAATAGGAGGTTTATTGGGAAGTGATGAAATCATCCAAGATTCCCAACTAACATTATATTACCATAGGCTGTCGGTTTTGATATTGCCTAACCAGCTGGGAAGCAAGGATAATATGTGATATTGGAATGAGGCAGATAAATAAAAAAATGTAAATAAAACATAAAAATAATAATGGTTCAAAGAACTTTCCTCCTTTCTTTTTTTGGCAGGCTGATGAGATTTCCTAGTATCTCTACTCTTAAGCTTTAATCATTATACAGTGCTTACTAAATTGGGAGGAAGAAGAATGAAGTATTTGAATTCCAGTGCAAAATTTAGTCTTTTAGATGAGAATAGGACTATTGGCAGACCTAAAAGAGAGGAGCAGCTTACAGCCTTACGTAAGTAAACATATACCCAAGCAATGTCACCAAAATAATATAGTTTTGCTGATTATGTAGGACAACTTTCTATGATGACAAAGGACATGTGGACACCAATTTATGAACTGTTTGATCACAACAAACTAATGGTACAAGAAATGACACAAATAATAACTCGATAAGAAAAAAGACAATAGAACAAAGATGATACATTAGACTGTTCTTGAAAAGTCCAAACTATACCTTGCTACCGCAAGAATTACGCCAGCTGTTACAAGGAAGCAACCAAAGATTTGGTTGAGTGAATATTTCCTTCCCAAAACTACTATAGAGAAGATAAGCTGCCAGACCAAGAAAGACTGCAACCAGACAAGGAGAAGAAGATAATTTTATTATACTTCGCACAGTCAAGCAAATCATAATTGAGGAAGTTATCACTAATAACTGCATTCTCTGAAGATAATTCCTTTTGTCCAAAAATAATTGATTAAAGTCTTAATGATCCTCATTATTTTGTCCACGAAAACAATTACTTTTTAAAATAATCAAACTCAAATTTAGTACCTGAGATAATATGGGAATGGCAGGTCCAGGAAGCATAGCTGTAAGCACAAACATGAGGAAACACTTAAGAGCAGAACGAGCTTTAATCTACTGGAGCAATTGCAATCTCAAGTTCTAGTGACCCTGTAAAAGCAAATATCTCATAGACAAAAGGCAACAGGAAAATTGCATTAAATTGTTTGATAGTTTCAATTGGGTCGCAATTCTTGTAAAGTGGACAACATCCTGAAGTTTGATAAGTCCTCAAAGTAAGCCCTCTCTATATTCCTTTAACTTGAATGGCTGCCAATCCGGTGTACTATGCTAGCATTACAGCCACTCAACTAAAGCTCAGGTAGCTGCCACGTCAGCTGATGTCATTCAATTGAAGCTGATGTGGCCTCCATGTAAAGTTAACGTGGCTGCCACTTTAGCTTCACTATTTCGTAAAAGGAGGCAAAGAAATAACGTATCAAATTCTCAGGTGCTGCTTGTCAACTTTAAAAGAACAAGGACCAAAGGAAGACTATCAAAAAAGTTGAGAGACCATTAGTGCAATTTACCGATAACAAGCAGCAAACAAACAAACAATGCATCATTCATACCTCAAAAAATCATGTTTGTGTTATTTTCAGACACAGTGCAAAGAATTAACCTTTTCCAATGTTCTCAGAGAAAATCCAGAGACATGTACAGTTTAACCATCCATTGATGGAAACACTATTGTTTGTATAGCATGGGTATGTATCCTGAGAAATCCAACATAAAAGGAAGCGTTATGGGATTACCTCCGGCAGACATGCCTGAAGCAACACCAAGGGCTTCAAGAACACCAATTGCCATAAAACGAGTTTTTGGAAGTGCCAGCATTTCCTTAGTTACAATTCCAAGATGATATCTAACGTACAGAATAGAAAAATATACCGCCACATATCTGCAATGAATTACGTCACAATTGGTACACTTTATATAAATGTATTAGCATGTCAAAAGAGCTCAATGGTCTATTCTATATATAATAGAGAAACACATGAAGCACAACGTATGTGCTGCAATCAACTATACTTCTATAGTTGCATCAAGCAATGTAAAAAGATACATACACACGTGTGCGCACACACATGCAGCGAGAGAGAGAGAGAGAGAGAGAGAGAGAGAGAGAGAGCTTTCAAAAGTATCTACTTTGCAAAACTGATATTAAAGCATTTGAATTGATGATTCATCTAAAGAATTTGAATATACGATCAATTCAATTAGAAATGATCTAGTGTACTTAAAAATTCCAGAATTTGAAATTATAGTTTTCCTATCTCTTCTACTAAGTGGTCTAGAAATTAAATAGAAAATTAAAAGTTGACAAAAAAAGATTATTCAATTAGAAGCTAAGAATAAATCCTATCTTGTATTCTAAGGCACTTGTTCAATACATAACCCTTTGCATCCACTTGATGAACAAAAATTCCTTTAAAAGCCCTGATTTATGTCTTTACATTATTCAAATAGTCTAGCTAATTTTGAAGCTTGGAAGTCATGGATCGTCAATCCAAATACTATAATTTTGAGAACTAAGAACAAGTAACAATCAAATACTCTTGAGAGAAGCCTAGCCTTATATAAGTAAACATTTATGTCCCAGAAATTCGAAATGATATTAGAAATAGAAATCATGGCTTAAAAATGAACTGATTTTTACTATTTTCAGATTCATGGATTTCCCTACCTATTCATCTTAAGTTCTATAAGATACATAAATTATGATGCCATGATTCATCATTTGTTCCAATAAGGGAAGGTTCAACTGGAAAAAACCTAAGTATACAAACATAAATTGCATTCTCTAGGATACAAACCCAGTAAAAACTACCTGAATTTATAAAAAGAGGGAAATCCAGCTACCAAATAAAATTACAGCCAATTTTTCACATTTTATCAGAAACACCAGGTGAAGCAGATAGTAAACTAACATCATATACATCACCGATCAATGTATATCTCAAATTCCACTCATAAATCCATCAACCACCAACACCAAAACAAGAACCTCAATTTACTAGTGAAACTCACCCAAATGTGGTGATTTGCGCGAGAAAGAAGGGGAAATGCTTCATGGGAACGAGTGCGAGCTTGTAGAGAACGCGATTCATGACCGCTAGAAGAACCGTGACCGCGGATCCCACCGCGATTCCGCCATGGAACCCCTCGGGGATCCCCGTGCCGTCCCTCGAAGCCATAAACGTCGCTAGAACCCGCGGCTTCGCTGAGGATGCGCCGCCGACCCAGCTCCCTCCACCGGAGTGGCGGCGCCAACGCAGGTGCGAGGCGGAGAAGGCCATGAGGGAGATCCTAGGGTTTCGGAGCGCGATTCGAGCGAGGGTTTGGGGAGGATGAAGGGAGGGGGAGAGGGGGAGGGACGAGGAGAAGAGGAGATCCATGGGAGGGGAAACCCGTGGGACGACGATCGAGCGGCGGGCATAGACACGACCGCGCTCTCTCGGTCGCGCACTCACGACGCGCTCGAGGATTCTGCAGCGTAGGTGGGAATCTAGCAAGTGGGGAAGTGAGAGATCGTAGTTTTGTAGCCGGCAGCGGGTACGAGATCGGTGCCGACTCCTGATCGTAAGCTTGGAATGAAATCGTACTCCCGTAGTCGGCAACGGTGCGACATCGGTGCCGACTCCTCGTTCAGTTGTCACCATTTTATTGTAAGCTTAAGCACTTCTTCCCACGATCCAGCCTTTAAAACTTTCTCGAAATCAAGATTTTATATATTTTTTTAACTGACCGTTTCTAGTGCTACCAAGTTAGAATTCTAGTTGATCTATATTTTCAACTAAATTTATTTTTAAATAAAATAAATAAAACGGGTAACATTATTCAAATAAAAAAAAAGGTAATATTTTTGTATTATTTGCCCAACATTTAAGTGGTTTCAAAATATTAACAATTGCTAGTATATAAAAAATTTGAGGCTATTATTGTAAAATTGTAAATTTTGATTCCTATAAAATTTAAGGAAAAATTGCTTACATATTTTTAAAAAGTTTCCGACTTTCTTGATTTATCCATTTTAGAAAGTTAATATTAAAAATATCTTTTTTACGTTTTAAACTATTTTAAATATATCCTCAGGGTTAAATTCTATATATTTTAAAATAACGGAAGAACATACGGGAATATTAAAAATAAAAAAAAAGTAAATAAGATATATAACTTTTGAATTTAAATTTTAAAAAATTGAAAATTAAAGTTATATATTTAAATTTAAAATCTTAAATTTAAATATAATATAAAAAATAATATAATTATTTGCTATTTATAATTATTCATTATTTTTTTATTTAATTTTATCTATCTAAATGCTATTTATTTTATTTTAAAAAATAGCTAAATTTTTTCATTCAAACACAAGATTGATCTATCTTCGTACTTATGTATGGAATAGATGAAATAGATAATTTTTACCTATATCCAATATCCGAACGGGGCGTTTGATTACGAAACTTGTCACGTTAAGGGATCTTTGTGCATTTTTTCCATACAATTTAAACGTTAGGTCTTAGAAACTGTGACCTAACTCGGAACCCCACCGTTGCGTACCCTTTTTGCAACAGAGAAGAGGCAACAATGGCGGCGGAGCTCTCGGAGGAGCTCAAATCCTTCATGGAGACGGGCATCTACCGCTTGGATGGATCCAACGTCTTCTTCATCGATCCCGTCCGAGTCCTCAACGAATCCTACTCCCGCTTCGCCCTCTCCCCCTCCGCTTACTACTCCCGCAGCTTCGCTCCTCCCAAAAGCGCTTTTCCAGAAGCCGTTCCCAAGAAGCGGAAGCGGAAGCCGAAGCCGAAGCCGAAGCACCACGATCTCAATGAGCGGGAACGCGTCGCGGAGAAGCGTCATCTGGTTATTGCTTCGTAGATTTTTATGTTTTTTTGGTGCTCGTTGTCTCTTTTTCCTGTCTCTTATTGATCGATGATGATGATAGGAAGCTAGGGCTTTGTTGCGGAGCGCGCACAAAGCGCTTCTTGAAGCAGCCAATCTGTTGGGGTTTCTTCCCCAGGTAATGGGAGGTGAGGGTCCCTCTCATGGTGGAGAAAGAGCTGCTGAGAAGAATTTTGTTGAGCTCGGAAGCCACTGGAAAGCGCCTTTTTATGAGATCACTCTCGGTCTCCGAGCGTCGAACGAGGTTGATCAAGGTAAAAATTAAGGTATTTGGCTGATTTCTGGGTGGATTTGAAGTTCTTGGGTGGAAGGGCATGAAATCATTAGGTTTAATTTTAGTTGGCACTGGTTGTGTTGTTCCGAACTGTCTAGTTATAAATTTGGTAGGAATGTATGGAGAGGGCTTTTTTATAAAATGACCCTTCAAAATTCTGAAATTTGAAAAATGTTGTCAAAATTTTATTTGAAAAAATAATCCTTCTTTCGCCACGCGGGCGTCACGTTTGAATTTCGTTATGAAGACGGTGAATGATTCATCTCTTTGTGTGAAAGTAAAGCGATGAATCATTCACCGTCTTTAGTGTAAAACATTCCAAATTAATCGAAATCTGTTTAAGTCCTAGAGTGGAACACAGATAAGACAGTGAATCAAGGTGGCGGTGAATGATTCACCGCCTTTATAGCAAAATTCCGACATGGCGCCCACGTGGCGAAAGGAGGGTTAGTTTTCCAAATAAAAGTTTGGCAGAGTTATTTTACCAAATTTGAATTTTTGGAGGGTCATTTTATAAAAAAACCCTTATGGAGACCCCGCAACTTTTTTTTTTTTTTCTTTGAAATAGTGTGCCCCTCAACTTTAACTTTTGGATTGTTGAGCCCTTAAATTTCGATCTTTTTAATGAAATTGAGCAATGGTTTTGTTCAATTTGATGGTTCTGATCACTTTTAGCGATTGAAGTGTGTAATTAAAGATTAATTTAACGAAATCCTCACCTCGAATAATGAGAAAAGTTCAATTAAAGTGTAATACAACTTGCCTATGCAGAGATATGTTTGTATTACATGTGCTGATCTTGGATCCTTGAATTTATATGAATGGCATTATATGGGGTTCTCTACGCTTTACTTTATTTCAGCAACATTCTAATCATTATTTAATGCTAGGTTGTAGGCCTCGGCATGATGTTCGAAGGGCAGTTGTTTCATTATTTAATAATCTAATCAGTAATGAAACAAATGATGATGTAGAAGCTGAATTTCAAAACAGCTGCTATATTTTACCTCGCAGAAGCTCCTTCCACATGGTATGAAGATCTTATTTTCTGTTTAATTACTTGCTATAATCTACTCCTGAATACTTTTCCTTTCTAACTTTTGGTAGAATTTGCCAAAAACACTTTTAGAATCCAACTTTTTGTAGCATTCACAAAGATTCTGTTAAATTTCTGATTACTTTATGATTTCTTACTTGGTTTTTTGATTTTTAAATGTTGAATGTTATGACAAATGACATGGAAGTCTGACTTGAGACAAATTCGTGATCTCGTTCCTGGTAAGTTTAAGCTCATTTAGAATTATTATTTCTTGCTAAAAAGTACCAAATAAGTTTTTCTTCCATTTATTCATGGATCTTGCCCCTTTTTTTCCCTTCAGCTCAGTCTAGTCAAGGGTTTAATTTAATTGTAATTGATCCCCCATGGGAGAATGGAAGTGTTCATCAGAAAGCAGCGTGAGTTTTCTTATGCATCTCCTGGTAACTTGGCACATGGAGTAATATTGTGCTGATTTGTCCAATGCATTGAGTTATTAGCCAACAGTAGCTCTAATCTTCCATTGCTGATTTTTCAACAAGGTCAAGAAATTAAAAACTCTTACTGTTAAGTTGGCAAAGCCCATAGATTTTAAGAAGCAATCTATTGAATGCCTACTTCAGTCGTTTCAATTTGCAGAATTTCACAGTTCTTTGAATTCCACTGAGACCTTATTGAACCTCCAATTTAGAATTCTCCTCCTCCTCTTCCTCCTATGCCAGTATAAAACTACTGTTAGCGACAGCCTTTTCTTTTAAGGTTGGTCAATTAGCCTTTGATTTGATTCGTGCTTAAGTATTTGGATGATCATGGTACTGATGAACATCAATAGCTGTTCCAAAAGGATTCAGATATCCACGCTAAGCTTAAAAAAGGGCTTAAATGAAAACAAATGTATTTTTTCCATTCCAAACTACTATGACAATTTTTAGTTGAAATGTCAAAACACTTTTAAGTCCACAAGTTACAAAATAGTTACTGTTATCTTGGAGCACTTATGCTTGTCCAATGCCAAAAATGAGAACACAACTTTTGTGTGCTGTTTGGCTATGGTTATTGGCTAGCCACATAAGTTTTCTCTAGCAGCTTCGAAGACTATATATTACCTCTGACATTCTATTTTTCACATTGCATCGTTCTTTACTTTTGTTATGCAATATTTAAAAGTGTGAGTGTTGTGAAAAATCCCTGTTACAGGTACCCAACATTACCTAACAGATATTTTTATAATCTGCCTGTTAAAGAACTTGCTCACGAGGATGGTGCCCTTGTGGTGTTGTGGATGACTAATCGGGAGAAGTTGCGCATGTTCGTTGAGAAAGAACTGCTTCCTGGTTGGGGGGTGACAGATGTCACTCCCATTTACTGGCTAAAGGTAAGATGATGCTGTGCTCTTATTGGATTCCACTGCTTTTTTTTCTTTCCCCTAGGCAGCAGAAAATGTTATTGAGCTACTTATGATTTTCCAATATGGTTGGTGAAAATCTAATGTTGATATCAAACATGATGTAGGTTAAACCAGATGGTTCTTTGATTTGTGATTTGGACTTGTTTCATCACAGACCATATGAATGCTTCCTCATAGGTTACATTAATGTGGTAAGTTTTAGTCGTTATGATCAAGTTATGGCATATACATTTGGCTTTCTACTTGAATTTTCTTTACTCGGCACAGTTTTTTTCTTCTTTTTTTTCTCCCCAGGATGTCAATTTCCAATGCACAGAAAAATTTAAGTACTTCAAAAGCAGCCAAGTCATCATAAGTGTTCCGGGTGCTCACTCAAGGAAGCCTCCATTAGAAAGTATCCTCCTATAATAGCTTTACTTGTTGTAAGAAATATAATTGCATAACCTCTCAGTATCCCCCTAGAACATTTGTGGCCATGCATCAACTAAGTGCACAATGGCCGGAAAAGATCCCTTGCTATATCAGCCCAACTGTGATTTGGTCCACATAGAACACAAGGACCTTGAACCTTAGGTTCATATCAATGGTTCTCATATTTGCACGAAATTATTTCGTAGAAACTTATACTTTTTGTTCAAGCAGTGTTTTGCAAAGAGCTATTAATGTAGAGTAATAGTATGCTAGTTCAGCAATCCAAACATATTTGTATTTTTCATTAAAATTAGCTTTGTTTTTAGAGGGGAAAATTTCATTTCCTTCTATCTAGCGCAAACACTCTGTCTCTTTACCCTCCAGACCAGTTCAATCTCTCTTGTTTGAAGCAGCGTATATATTCAAAAGTTCTTTATATAGTCTAGCTGTAGTAGTGTTCCTTGTTTCAGCCCTTAACCATCTAAAGAATTACTATTGGAACATATACCAGGCCCCAAGCCTGCAAAATGTATTGAACTTTTTGCTAGAGAATTGATGACGGGATGGATCTCTTGGGGAAACGAACCACTACGTTTTCAAGATTCACTGTATTTTCTGAAAAAGACAAATAACTGGTGCTCCTAGGTACAGAATTTTGCGCTTTGCAGAAATTAATTTGGCCGAGATGCAACTGAAAATTAGGTCGACCCTTTTTCACTTTCTGGAGCCTACCCTTCTGTATTTTTCTTTACCTTATCCCTGATCAATTATTTGTTTTTGAAGAACTTTCAGATGAACTTGCCCTTATTTTGAGTGTAATTTTTAGATGTCATACTTGAATTCCATTAGGCTTAAGTGAGAGCCTTTAAGATGGTTTGGATCCTAGGACCCTGTGTCCATTGATGTCCAATGTGGCTTATTTGGTGTAAAAGAATCTTATTATGTTACTACATTGGTCAGGAAAGGTTTTGAATCAAAACTTGTAGGTCAATTCAGCGCTTTTATGTATAGGGCAATGTAGTGATCCATGATTAGAGTTATTCTGGAAATTTGGTAATGAAAATCATTACTCCTGTGGTTGTTTCTGTCTACTCTTTTTCCTCTGTGCTTGGATTGGCTGCTTTTTCTTCTCTCTTTAGTCACCGAATTGGGCATTTGCCCTTCTTTTTCCCGCTCTATTATGCCTTATGTTCTTCGTCTTTGCCTCTATTTGGTGGCTGTTGTTGCTAAATTTTCCTGCTTTTTCTAATCTGCTGCTGTGTTTTTATTCATCTTCTGTATTGCTGCAGAATTCAGATCGATCACTGAACTTTGTTAACTGTTGTCTCTTGAAAATGATTTCTTCTCTTATTCAAAACAGTTTTGAATCATTCCTCTTTTGGGAGGTGAAATATTTATAGCTCAGCAGAGTTTGACAATGACATTTTTTAATTTTGGGGGCGCTGAGCACATGCTAGGGGCATGTTTGTTTCACCGAAACTGGACTTTGGGTTGAAGTGAAGTTCGGTGAAAGCTACTTTTTTCCTGTTGTTTGTTTCGTAATTGTGGAAGTGAAGTTTCAGTAGTTCTACTGTTTGTTTGGTAGAAAGTGTATGATGTAAAATTATAATTTATATATAAATAATAAATAATTTAATAAATAAAAATAATATAATTATTTTTGATACATAAATTATAGTAATACAACAATAAAATTATAAAGTAAAAAATTATTAATACTTAATCAATTTCTATCATATTTTAATTGTACAAACTAAATGAAGAAAATATTAAAACTTAATTAATCAAATTTTATCATATTTTAAATATGCCAACTGAATAAAAGAGTAATTAGTACCATAATTAAATATATTTAAATATAACTATATTTACCTAGTGTATTATTTTATTATTTTTTCTTCTCCTCCCTTCACCGTAATTGACTTCAGCCTACGATGGGCGAAGTCAATTACGCCGTTTCAGGTTAACTCGAGTTTCGACTGTAATTTTTTTACGGCGAACCAAACAACGGAAGTGATCATTTATGGCGAAAACGACTTTCCCCCTCTGCACTTCCACCCAAACAAACATGCCCTAGGTTGCCTTTCAGTAATTTTGCGATTTTCTCTTCAATTGATGGCGGTTTGTGTAGGAACAATTAAATCCAGATTATTATTGTTTTATTTTAGTTATAATATTTTCGGGTTACATCGCTTTGCCTTTTTGTTCTTCCTTTCCTAGTCGTCACCTCTATGCGATCAACTCGCCAACCCTTCAGTGACAATGGGTTGGTGCTTTCGATTCTAATATGTAAAATATCTTTTTTATCTGGTTTTGATTGTGCCTTCATAATCCCTGGTGAGCTTGTTCTGGGTGTTCATCTGATTCATAGGAGGCCGAAACTAATGATGGTAGTTTCGCTGGTAACACCCTCTTTTCCTATGGGGGTCATTCCATTAGTAGCTTTCCATACATAACTCTCTTCATTACCTCTCTTTTGAATGCGCATTCTGTTCAAATACTTCGATATTTTCGCGCTATTTCCTTTTTGTATTCTTATTTCAATTTTCCCGTCTCATTCTGGTTATTCCTTGTTTCCAAGTCATATTCTTCACAAAGCCCTTTAGTGGTTATAGATGGTTGTTTCCTATTCTTCGTTTTGGAAATCTTCATTTATCTTCTTGTCCATGCCTTCATAATCCCAGGTGAATGTGGTTGAAGTGTTTATCTGATTCATGGGAGGCTGAAACACATGATGGGAGCTTTGCTGGTAACGCCCCTGTTTCCCTGGAGGCGCTCCATTAGTAGCTTGCCACACATAACTCTCTCAATCAAGACCACTGTTTTGAGTGTGCTTTCTGTCTGAATGCTTTACTATTTTTCTACATTCTTCTGTTCGTGTACTTATTTCTAATTTTGATTCACATTTCACATTGTTTCTTTTTATTTATAATGGTGTGCATTTTTGTAGCTTTACTGTTTTAAGAGGTATGGTAGCAATGAGGGTCTTAATTCCATCTGATTTTTGAATTATGAATAGTCTGCAAAGCTATATTGCCATATTGCTTGGACAATGAGTGTCAGGATTAGGGTTTGTCTTCTCATTCTTCCTTTGAAGGTCATTATCTCCATGCCGTCAACTGGTCAAAAAGCCCTTTTGCAGCTATAGATGCTAGCTTCCAGTTAGGGATGCAAACGGGGCGGATCCGGGGTTGGGAGGGGTCCCTTACCACCCATGCCATTTTCTTGGCGGGTCGGGGCCGATATGGAGTCGGTTTTTTATATTTTTGCCCTCATGTATCGCTTCATTCGGGGCTGGACGGGGCAGGGCGGGAGTGGAGAGGATTTTTGGCAGATTAAAAGGGTCTCCTGCCTCCTGCTCCATTTTCTTAGCAGAAGGGTGGGAAACGGGGCAGATAATTTTTTCTTTCTTTTTGGCCTTCACTTCCACATTCAGGGCTGATCGGGACAGGAGCTCCACCAACCCACCACTTGCATCCCTACTTCGGATTGTAATATGCAAAACATATTTTTTATCATATTTTTTATTGTGCCTTCATAATCCCAGGTGAGCTTGTTCTAGGTGTTCATCTGATTCATAGGAGGCCGAAATTAACGATGGTAGTTTCGCTGGTAACATCCCCATTTTCTATGGAGGCGTTCCATTAGTATCTCTCCATACATGAGTCTCCTAAATCAATATGTCTCTTTTGAATGTGCATTTTGTTTACATGTTTTGATACTTTTCCTCATTGTTCTTGTTCTTGTTTTTATTTTCATTTTATACACTCATTTTGCAATATTTTTCTTTCTTTATTGTGGCAGATATATTTTTGTAGCTTTATTACTTGTATAGGAAGCGGTCCAACTACAAAACATCTTTTTGATCATATTTTTGATTGTGCCTTCATAATCCCAGGTGAGCTTGTTCTGGGTGTTCATCTGATTCATAGGAGGCCAAAACTAACAATGGTAGTTTCGCTGGTAACACCCCCATTTTCTATGGAGGCGTTCCATTAGTATCTCTCCATACATGGGTCTCTCAAATCAATACATCTCTTTTGACTGAGCGTTTTGTTCACATGCTTTGACACTTTTCCTCATTGTTCCTGTTCTTGTTTTTATTTTCATTTTATGCACTCATTTTGCAGTATTTCTCTGTCTTTATTGTGGCGGTTATATTTTTGCAGCTTTACTCATATATGAAGCGGTCCAATTCCATTTCATTGTCAGATATTTGAATCAGGCCAACTTCTTACTTCTTTCAAAAATTTGGTCTTGGCCAACTACTTACTTCTTTCTATGGTGGAACCTTAGCAGTGAAATATTTCAAGATTTTGGTGTTCTTTCTATCTGATTTGAGGCTTAGGAATGGCCTTGGAGGGGAATTCTTGAACGCATACATTGATGCTTGTCACAGTTTAAATCCAAGCCGTACGAGCTTGTCGGGTATGGGTATCTTAGGACCCTATATACCGTTACACAGCATTATCCAAATCTGAGTTTCGCTGTAAGGTCACCTTGTTCAGACAATGAACAAAGTGACGTTGGAGGCTTTAGGGTTTGGGTTTTTTTGCTCTTTTTTTTTTCCCCTAAGTCATCATCTCGATGTTTGAGTTGTCGTCATAACTACTAATTAAAAGCCTGGCAGTAGCAATCGATAGTGCCGTTCGATTAAAATATCTGGAAATCTTTTTTTCCTGTTCTTGATTGTTCTTCATAATGCCAGGTGAGCTTGTTTTGGATTGTACATCTGATTCGTAGGAGGCCGAAATGAATGATGGTAGAGCTTGTAATGCCCCCTTTCTGCGGAGGCATTCCATTAGTAGCTCGCTATACAAAACTCTCTGCAATGAATACATCTCTTTCGAATGTGTATTTTGTTCGAATACTTTGATCTTTTCGTGCATTTGTTTTCGTATTTCTAGTCTCCATTCTCTCTCCACATTATTTAATATTCTTTATTTTCAGCACATTTTCTTTGCAGCTTTGTTACTATTATAGGATTATGGCACGATATTTCCCAGTGTGGATGCTCGGGGCCTAATTTTAGTATCAAGAGACTGCTTTTTCTTATATACAGACTGCACTGTTGCATTTTTTTTGTTTACTTTGTTCCTAATGTTAGAAAGAACTTTGTTTCTGCTTGCACTGAGAGCCTTGGCTTTGATGTTCTCTGCTTGGAAGTTGCTGGTCTACTTCTGTTTCTTGCTCGAGTTACTGAGTTTATCATCATTGTTGTCTACTTGATTGACTTATGTTTAGTAATTCGTAACTATGCACTGATAATGTATTCTTATGTAATACTCCATTTCCTGCAGGTCCTTTTAATCCCCGACAAAAAAGATTCTGGAACAATGATCACCACCACCCCCTGTACGGTGGTGGTGGGTGTTCCCTTCCGTTGAGACCGCGAAATGGCGAATGATTGGAAGCTCATTCTTAGTTATATCTCAAGTCTGTCTGCTCTGAGAGGACCATCCACGGTCCGACAAACAAACTAGAGAGCATTTCTCAAGTTCAGCCATCTTTATAGCTCGCACGGTGCAATCCTTTCTCTTTTACTCTTTCCAGTTTCCCTTCGTTTATTTACTTAGATTTGTTGATAGGTGCCATATTTTGGTAACAGTTTCTTCCTATTCACAGGTGATTTTTTTTTTCTGAGCAAATAAGAGTGCATGAAAGCACTGAATATGCTGTTGATCTTGAGGTAATAGTTAGTCTCTCGAGATGAACAACAACTCTGCAAAACTTCCCAGTTCTATCCTTGAAATCAATACCTAAAATTCTATGGGCAATTGGAGTTAACATGCACACCTGCATATATGAAGTCGCACAAATGTTAACTCTCAATCTCTCTCTTTTTTTCAAGGGCATAGCATAATATCCTTTGGAAAGAGGGGAATATGTACATTGTGTATGTAATGAAGGGGAAGGGTTATGTTGGATCAGGGTGTTTGGTCTACGTAAAACCATAAAATATAGTTTTCTGTAAAAAAAAAAAACATTTGGTGAACTTTTTTTTTTTTTTCCCGACATTTTATCGTGTTTGATTTGTAAGAAAAAAAAGAGTAGTTTTTCATCGATATTTATTTGGTGGAAAGAAAATTTTCTGTAGTTGTTCGGTTGGGTAAAAAAAAAAAAAAAATTTACGTAGTTTGAGTTTTTAAAAGTCTTTCACCGAAAAATAACGAAAAATAAAAATTTCATTATTTTTTTCAAATATGTAAGAAATTTTTTATGGGAAAAAGTTTTTATAGAAAAATATTTTTATATCGAATCAAATAAGCAAAAAAAAAGGCACTTTCTAATTTAGGGTTAGTGGAAGGGTGCTTAGAAAATTAACCCTATTTTTAAATGGTGCGTTATAGTTTATAATTTAAAATTTCAATATTGTGTAATATTGGAGTTTTTCGATTTTTTGTACTGACACTTTTTGGTTATTCTCGTGTAAAATATTTTTTTTGAAAATAAATTTTTAAAAATTTAAAAACTAAATATAGTAATAAAAAAATAGCCTATGCAATACCTCTTTAAACGGTGTAATGAAAGTATAAATAGTATAACACAAATATAAATAGTTCAGTAGTTTAATAAAAACAATATAAAAAAGTAAAAAATTTTAATGTATATTTTAGAACTGGGTTGGAATATTACTGATAGCACCAAGTTGTTGGTATTATTAATTTTTTATTTCTTAGATCGAGAAATATGCGGTTAGGATGATATGGGCCCCTTAGGGTTGAGTGTGTGGTTGGCTGAATAGTATAATCTAACGGATAAAAATAATTAAAGGAACTAATCTAACAATGAGAAAACTTAATAATACCAAGTCTTAGTGTTATCGATAGCATGCTTGATCGGAGTATATTTTATATGTATTGTATAAAGGCGATTTATTTAACAAGATTCTTACAAAAATAAAATAAAAAAGAAAAAAAGGGATCCATTCTATAAAATTTAAAGAAATAAATTAATTTATAAAATTGTAAAATTAATTTAATTTTTTATGCAAAAGAGAGAGCTACTATAATTTTTTTTTTTAAAAAAAAGAGTCCAAAAGTACAATGTTTTCTTGTGCTATTGAGTCCTTGCAAATGCAACAATGTCTCTTCTGTTAATAATTCTAATTTGGTAAAATTAGATAGAATTTATATCTGAATTATTGTTAAGTTAGCTATTTATTCTTTTAAATGTTACTACTATCCAGTTTTCTAATTTATTTGATTTGAGTTATTCAACAGTATTTTAATTTTAAAATTTGAATATATCATTTAATTTTACAAATTTAGTTAGTATATTTTATATAATTCGCGTAACTATAAATTCATTATGATAAGCAAGTAGCTTAAATTTTAGAGTTAAAATATTATTGATTGATTCGAATTAAGTAATTAGATACTCGGATAGTAAATTAAAGTTTTAAAAATTAGACAATTGAACCAAAATAATTTACAGTTCACATAAATTTGTATATTTGTATTTTTAAATCTTATATTTTTGGAAAAACTTCAAATATCACATCTATGGTTGCACACTTTTTCACTTTAGTACACTATAGTTTAAAGTGTATCAATTTAGTCTTATTTGTGGTTTTATTTTTTATCTTTTTATTATCGATTTTATTATTATTTTTTTTTCGTTAAATCATTGATAAAGTTAAAACCAAAGAAAGACTAAAGTGAATATTTGATAAACTTGTCGATTGATTTTAGCGCCGACAAAGGGCTTGGTGGTTGGTACACGAGGTCCCAAGTTCGAATTCTAGTTGATTCTTATTTTTAGCTAAATTTATTTTTTTTTTAAAAAAATTCGATTGGTATCTGAAATTTTTTGTATATAATTTAACGAAATATTAATGAAAAAGTTGGCGAAAAGATAAAAAATAAAATCATAGGATACTAGTTTGATACACTTTAAATTATAAAGTATTAAAATAAAAAATTGCGAAATTACATTGATGATATTTAAAGTTACATAATAAGCGTTGTGCAATGCTCACGGTCAAACCAAGGACGAAGGCCCACCACCACCGGACACTTGTCACGCGCGGTCCTGCTGCAAAAAAATAATTAAAGAAAAACAAAGCACAATTATTAAAGAAGAGGGGATTTAGGACGCCTCAAAATTCGTGCTGCTGGATCTGAGAAAAAGACAAAAAAAAAAAAAAAAAAAAAAGAAAAAAGGCCCCGGGCATTTCCGTCATTCTCTGGCATGTTTGCGACTCCACACTCCACAGTTGCACATTTGCGTCGCCTCCTCGAAAAGACGAGCACGGAGTCCGAGGAGGGAGAAATGGGTAACGTTGCATTACTTGTCCTGAAACTTTCATTTTGATCCCCGTACTTTTCAATATTCCCGACATTTGTTGTTTGTAAATTCTTCAAATTATTTTATTTCAGTCCTTATATATATATATATATATATATATATATATATATATATATATATATATATAAAATTGAGCTTATCTTTTAAAAATCTGCGTCATTGGTCTTGTAAGTTTTGGTCATTGGATTAATAGATGTGTGGTTAGGATGATGTGGGCCCCTTGGGTTGAGTGGGTGGTTGGTTGAATAGATAATTTAACGGGTGAAAATGATCAAAAGTGTAAATCTAACGGTAAAAATTCACAAAGACTAAGTCCGATGCTTTTACAAGCACCATAGCCGAACTCTCTCTCTCTCTCTCTCTCTCTCTCTCTCTCTCTGTATATATATATATATATATATATACATATATATAGAGAACTAGGCTCTTATGCTATTAATAGCACCAAGTCATTGGTCTAAGTTTTTTGCCATTGGATTGAGAGATGTGCGGTTAGGATGATGTGGGCCCCTAGGGTTAAGTGGGTGGCTGGTTGAATAGTATGATCTAACGGGTGAAAATCATCAAAGGGGTGGATCTAACGGCGGAAAACTTGGTAGCAAGTCTTCGTCTTATTGATAGCATAAGCGGGACTACATATATATATATATATATATATATATATATATATATATATATATATATATATATATATATATATATATATATATATATATATAGTCCAACTACTATATTTTTATGAGTACGATCACTCTCGTATTCATAAGTTGTTTTCGATGATAGAGCTTTCGGATCGATGATCCACACCGTTAAACATTATCTAGAACATTTAAAACGTTTAAAAATCAAATTTTATAATTTTTCGACATTATTTATCTTACGATCAAAATGTCACAAAATTGATAATTTTTCACGACCGGTATGCGATATTTGCTAGTTTAATAGTATAAAAGAATTGAAATCGGTTGAATTTTTTATAGAAAATTCTATTCACTACATAGATAAAAGATTAATAACTTTGATCTTAAATTGAAGGATCCGATCATATAATAGGACTCTCTCTCTCTCTCTCTCTCTCTCTCTCTCTACTTGCTCAATGAACTTTATTATGATTTCGAAAAATTACAAAATTTATTTTCTATAAGTTTTAAATAATGTAGATCATATTTAATAGAGTGGATTGTTGATTCATATGCTTAATTATTGAAAACAACTTATGAATACGAAGGACTTTATACTAATAAGAGTAACCCTTGGCCCCTCTCTCTCTCTCTCTATATATATAGAGAGAGAGAGACGCTTAAGATCGCGAAGGATCAAATGACAACCAAGAGGAGGGGTGAATTAGTTGATATTAAATTAAGATAAAAATTGAAGTAAAATTAAATTAAGATAAAAATTGCACAATCAAATAAAAAAAAAAATCAAACTCAGATAACACAGATGATTTATCTTGATTCGGTCTTTCTGTCTATTATAGTCCGGTCCTTCTTCTCCTCGAGATACTGATTTTACTATCACTTGCCTTTTAAACAGGGCAAGACCAAAGCCGCTTACAATCATAAAAGACTTCTTTTACAACATCTCAAGAAACTCACAATTACAAATCAATGAACAATTAGAACTTAGAGAATTTTTTTGAAATTGTTTTACAAACAACATTCAAGCCTCCCTTTAAATATACTAGCCATTATTTCAAAAATGAAACAAAAGTATAATTAAATCATAATTGATTTCAATTTGAATTTTAACAATATTTGCAATTGCATTTGAATTAATTCTAAAATAAATTCGAATTCATATTATATTTGCAAAACTTATTTGAAATTATACTAAATTTGTAAAATTCTTTTAAATTAATTCTACAAATGAAATACTTTTTTTAATTCATTCCACATTTGTAAAGCTTTTGAAATAATACCATACATATAAAATCTATGGCATAATAAAATTAATTTTGAATTTATATCATACATAAAATTTCTTTCAAATAATGGCTAATTTGACATTAAACTCAAATCAAACCAAAACACAAGTTGGTTAACTTGACTAGGTTGGCCAGCTCAAATTCGATAAATTGTAAAGAAGTCCTCCAAATTATTGTTGTGACACTCGCATCCAATTTGATATAATTTGATCATGTCCGGACCAATTTGAATAAATTGATTGAATGGTTACCTTTGATCAAATCCGGTTCAGCTTAAGCCACTTTAAATTCATTTACAATCTGAAATTGCTAAATAAAAAATTAAATCCAAAATTTATTTGTTATCATCAAAATTTATTATTGGATAAAATCCAACATGGGCTACTATCTGTAGTAAATGGCTCAGTTTACTATCGATTTGTTTTCGATGATAGAACTTTCAAATCAACGATCGACACCGTTGAATACAATTTTGTTTATTTAAATTATCTAAAAATTAAATTTCATAATTTTTTAACATTACTAACCGAATGATCAGTGTAATTTTAATGACTGATATGGTGCGTTTGCTAGTTTAATTGTATAAATAAGTCCAAATCAACTAAATTTTTGTTTCAAAATTTTTTAAACTATTTAAAACAAGGTCTAGATTGTAAATATTAAATACAAAAATTGTATCATCACTTTTTGAAGAATATTTATTTTCACCCGTTTATTTTTTGTTTACTTGATGGACAAAAAAACAATATCAAAACAGCGTAAAATTTGATTTTCAGATAATTTAAGATAAAATATAATTAAAATTTTCGGCGCTAAGACTAAGTTTTATTGAAAGTTTAGCATATATGACTGTGGAAATTGAAATAAAAATTTGATGTTAATTTTAGAGACTTATGCAATTTACCCAAGAGGATAAATAATCTCATACATGAAATATGCTATTCTACCCAATTATAAATATAAAAAACCTTTTAAAAATTCAAAAATAGCTTTTAAATTTTACTTATAAAAATATATTTATATTAAATAATTTATTTGGATAGCTAAACTGTCTCTACCAATGAGGCAAGTATATAATGCGGACGCGTACACCGGGTGTATGCAAGAATTTCTCGTCCCAAAGAAAGAGGAGGGAGAGAGAGAGAGATAAGGAAAGGGCCCTCTCCCTTCGTGTCAGAGAATATGGAATCGATTTTTTTTTTTTTTTGAAAACAGATTTTTTTTAAAGGTTAAGCAAGCACAGGATGCGTAACAATACAGTTTGATACATCATATAATAAAAGCTGTTGCAGTTCTAAAGGATGACTATCCTTCCAAAAGGTAAAGCAGTTAGCATATCTACCAAAATACGCAAGCCAATCAGCTGCCTGGTTAGTTTTGCGAGGAATGTGACTAATACGAAAGGAACAAAATGAGTGCAAAAGTGAGAAACAGTCAATAAAGATAGATCATTGCTTCTAAGGGATCTCTGTTTTTCTCGTTAAGATGATCGCCAGGAGCATCGAGTCAGTCTCCAAAATTACATTGTCCAACTGCCGCTCCACAGCCTTAGTAAAGACATGCCAAGCGGCTTTAGCTTCAGCATCAAGCAATGAATTACAGCAAAGTCTCCCAGCACCTGCAAAGATGAATTGACAATTAGAATTACGAAAAATAAAGCCAGCTCGTCCAAAATCATCCGTAGGATTATAAGAACAATCAGAATTAATCTTAGTCCAACTGCTGGGAGGCGGATGCCATTCAATGGTTCGGCTAATCCTAGATTGCGAATAGGGAATCGATTCCATCAAGTTGTAGTAGTTACAAGCTACAACAAAAATAAAAAATAAAAAATAAAAAAATAATAAATTACACATGCGGTCCCCAATCTATGAAAGGTATAATACTTTGGTACTGAAATTTTAATTTTTTATTAATTTTATTTAAAAATTTTAAATTATTATAATTAATTTTTATAATTTAATTTAGTTGATTAAATATTGATAAATTATTAATATAGAAATGATGTGAGTAATTAGGTTATTAAATTTTATTATAATAATCTAGAATGTTCTAGATAAAAAATTATAATAAATTAAAATTTAAGATCCAGGACGCCCCTCATAGTTTAAGTACCAAAGATTAATTACACATTTAGTCCCGAAACTATAGGCCGAGTGATATTTTGGTCCTTAAATTTTAAATTATTATAATTTTTACTTTGAGCCGTCAGAATTACTATAATGATC
The DNA here is from genome assembly GCA_025177825.1 of Aechmea fasciata. Taxonomy (NCBI): domain Eukaryota; kingdom Viridiplantae; phylum Streptophyta; class Magnoliopsida; order Poales; family Bromeliaceae; genus Aechmea; species Aechmea fasciata. The sequence continues at coordinate 7,052,476 of CM045925.1, read as the reverse complement.
AACTCCTATAATATGATTTATTGGTTAAATATTAATATTAACCACAATATAAAAATAACGTAGTAGTATTATTATAATTGATGACGCACCAATATTTAAATGCGTGTCATTGATATATAGGGGTGGAAACGAGCCGAGCTCGAGCGAGCTTACCTCAGCTCAAGCTTGGCTTGAAATTAATTTCGAGCCTAAATTTAGGCTCAAGCTCGAAATTAATTAATTAATAATCAGCGAGCTAATTTCGAGATGAGAAAGAAAAATAAACGAAAACGAATTTAACAAATTTTTAATTAATTTTTATAAAATATTATCTCAAATTTGATACAAAAAATATCTAATAATTTAATATATAAAATGAATGCATAAAATACGATATTATAATATTATAAAAATTAGGAAAAATAACTCTGCGAGCAAGTGAAAAAGAGAGAGAGAGCAATTAGAATAGAATTTTACCGATTTGATTTTGTGGGCCCAATAATCTAAATTCTATATAGATAGAATTAAGATACATAATATATATTATTTTATATAATTAAAGTATATATTATATATAGTTATATATAGAGAGAGTTCGGCTGCTATATTGTTTTGAGTATAGATCCATTTATACTCATTAGTTTTCGATCGTTGGATTTATTCTTTTAACTATTTCAATTTTAGGGGACCACTATCATCCTAATCGCACATCCAACGACCGAAAATTTATAAGTATAAAGACATCTATACTTATAAGAGTATAGTAGCCCTATACTATATTATAATAGTATACGTATATTTAGACTACTATACTATATTAATAGTGCAAATGACTTGCTATTAGGTTTTCGGTCCTTGTATGTATGAAGGGATGGGCGGTCAGGATGATAGTAGCCCCCTGGGGTTCAGTAGGTGGCTAGTTGAATAGTGTGATCTAACAGATGAAATTGGCCAAAGGGGTAGATCTAACGGCAGAAACTCAAGAATACCAAATGCTTGGTACTATCGGTAGTACAGTAGCTGAACTCTATATATATAGGTAAATCTAAAGATAGAAAATTCGATTGCACAAAATGCTCAGTACTATCAATAGTATAGATAGTATAGTAGCCGGAATATATATAAAGAGAGAGAGAGTCTGGCTACTATATTATCGATTGTACAAAATGCGTAGTGTTATCGAATTTTGTATCATTAGATCTAATCCTCTGATCATTTTCACCTATTAGATTATACTATTCAACTAATTTTCCACTCAATTATAGAGAATCACTATCATCCTAACTACACATCTCATCATCCAATGACCGAAAACTTAACAGCAAGTGGTTGGTACTATTAATGGTATTGTAGACTATATATATATATTCGAGCTTTTCGAGCCTAATTCGAACGAGCCTAGTAATACTTAAGCTCGGCTTGAAATTAATTTCGAGCCTAAATTTAGGCTCAAGCTCGGCTTGGAATTAATTCGATCCGAGCTCGAGCGAGCCAAATATCGAGCCGAACGCGAGTCGAACACGAGCCGGCTCACTCATTTGCCAGCCCTAGATATATATACCAGCGATGTGTTTATATTTAATCAACATCTAAATTGGTATATACGTGAGATTTGATTGTAATAATTTAGAAAGCTGATGGAGCCAGAAAATATAATAAATTGGAATTTAAGGACCAAAGCGCGACCGACTCATAGTTTGAGGCCTAAAGATGCAAATTACCCAAAAAGAGCCTAATTTATCCCCGAACTAACCAAAGAAAACGCAGAGAGAGAGAGAGAGAGAGAGAGAGAGTAGAGAGTAGAGAATAGAGAGGGGGGATGAGAGGGGGAGGGGGAGGGGAGGGGGTCGGGTGGCGACGTGGAGGGAGAGGGAGAACAACAAGAGGCGGGAGCGGCGGCGGCGGGCGATCGCGGCGAAGATATTCGCGGGGCTGCGGGCGCACGGAAGCTACGCGCTGCCTGCCAACCACTCCGACAACAACGAAATCCTCAAGGCCCTCTGCCGCCAGGCCGGATGGACCGTCCTCGACGACGGCACCACCTTCCGCACCACCAAGGTAAAAGCTTCTCACACCCCTCCCTTCCAGTTCCACCCCCCATTTTCATTTTAATTATTCTAGTTTGGTTAATTCATTATAAAAAAAAAAACAAATTTATGTATCCATACCTCACCCTTTTATTATTCTTCTTCTTCGACCTCTTCCGACAGGGATGCGAACCGCCACCGCCGCCGGAGCAAATCGCGGCCACCGCCCCCACGTCGACGACGATGAGCCCCTGCTGCTCCTCCTACCACGCCACCCCCTCCTCCTCCTCCTCCTTCCCCAGCCCTACCCGCCCCGAGAACCCTAACCCTAACCCTAACCCTAGCTCGGTCGTGAACCCCGCATTCCTCCTCCCCTTCCTCCGCAATCTCTCCTCCCTCCCCCCGCTCCGCATCTCCAGCAGCGCCCCCGCCAGCCCCCGCTCTCCTCCCCCACCGCCGCCGCCGCAGCGGCTGCGGAGGCGGCGGCGGCGGCGGCGTCTCCGGCTCGCCCCGCGAAGCTCCAGAGGCTTGACTGGGGCTCCGCCGCGTTCCTCCGCCGCGGCGCCCCCATCTCCCTCGCCTCCGCCCCGGCGAGCCCCACCCGCTGCCGCCGCCCCCGGCGCGACGAGCCTGAAGCCTCCACCGTCGACTTCAGGCTCTGGGGCGGCGCCCTCTCCACCGCCCCCGCCTCCCCCACCTTCAACCTCGTCCACACCGCTCCGGCGGCGGCGGCGGCGGCGGCGGTCGGGGAGTTGGAGCGCGGGGAAGGGAGGGTGGTGAAGCCATGGGAGGGGGAGAAGATCCACGAGGTTGGAGTCGACGAGCTCGAGCTCACTTTGGGAGTCGGTCGGAATGGTGGTGGTGATTGTGTGTCAAAATTTGAGGGATTTTCCGTATTATGAATCTATGATTTACTTCTTTCTCTCTTTGATCTGAAAATTTTTGCTTCTACTGCTTGTGTTGTGTTTCTTCTAACTTTCGTGGGGGATTAAAGGGAGAAATTCTTTCATCATTGAATTGGGCACATTTGATGCGGCCTGCAAGATTCCAATCGTACCCCCGATCTCGACTCCACTGCAGTAGGAGACGAAGTCGCGCTTTCATACTATGCACAAAGTCGGCGCTGATGTTTACAGATTGTACGCTTTCAAACTGCTCGATGCTTACAGATTGTACGCTTTCAAACTGCTCGATGCTTACAGATTGTATGCTTCAAACTGCTCGATGCTTACAGATTGTACGCTTCAAACTGCTCGATGTTTACAGATTGTATGCTTTCAAACTGCTCGATGTTTACAGATTGTATGCTATCAAACTGCTCGATGTTTGCAGATTGTACGCTTTTCATCTTCAAATTTTGCCCCCTCAATCCGAGGGGATGAGGGACTTCGTTGTCGGAGATCTGGCGAAATGAACACACCTTTAAGATTACATCTTAAACATTATTATGTAGTTAGCAAGTTTTATTGCTTGCTTCTGAATTATGAGAAAGCATGAGGTGGAGGTAATTAAGCTTTCAAAGTTCTCGTTTCTCCTTTTATTGTATTCTATAGAAGATTTTAGTAAAATTGTTGCGGTTTCCATAGTTATTGGATGTACTCCATTTATGATTGCATTGATATGAAGCTGTTATTATGACATTGATTTATCAACTTCACTTCATCAATGGCTGGGGCAAATTACGAATTTATGATGGGATTTTAATTGAATTGTTCCTTCAAAATCAATCTGTAAGTTTTTCGCCAATTTTTTTCTTAATGAAATTACGAGAGTTGATTTAGCTGCGAAGCAACGACGTGTTGATTAATTTAATTATTGCGCTATCTTAAAACTGCTAATACTTGATTATAAGATCATTACATCATTTCTAAATAGCAATGGATCAATTATAGATGTCCCCCCTTAAAACAGTGTTAAATACAACACCAACAAATAGGGGGAAAAAAGAACTGTACTTTTATATCGATCAAGGATTTTGTTGTAATTGAATAAGATCCGGGTTTTGTGGGGATGCGTGAATATCTTATAAATTTAGGGCTTGATTAAGGGGCATATGTTTGGTCTCAATTATTATGTCAGAATTATGGTTACTATATTTGGTTCATCCAATCTGTAATTTGGTCAAATATTATCGAACGGAGAGTTAGTATTTCGTATTACTAACGGCAGGTTATATTACATGTTATGTAAAATTATAAGTTTACTCATCCAAACCTCCCTCTTTTTCAAAAAAAAGAAAAATATCCTTCTCTCCTAGTAATCTTATCTTAGCCAAAAGCTGATCACCACCAACTCAACACCCTCTTAATCAGAAATATCATCAGTTGTATAATTATATCGTAATAACATGTAATGCTACGTAACTCGAACTAAACTCGTCGCCCTTAGAGGCATATGAAATCCTGAGCATAATAAATGTTGTTAGTTGATGGGTTCCCAACCTCCCCTCCAAATCTCCATGAGAGAGGGGGGAGTTGCCTTGTTTGTGGGTCATGGACACATTAGGGTTTTGCGGGGCCACATGCCTGCCATGTGAGGGTTCTCTGCGTTAGGTGTTTGTGCAACAGGCGATGTCCAATCCTTACAATTATAAGGTCCAGGGCACATCCATTCAAATGCTGCAGCACAAATGCACTCCCTTACAATTATATTTGGGCCCATCGAGAGTAACACATCAACTAAATAGGCTCTGCGCGATCCGCACAGTATCTAGGACCGCAGAAACCTGCAAGCGGTTTGCAGAGTTTGACGGTGGACTCTGCTTCATGTGAAATCCTGCTTTTATTTTGTTACCTTGAGATCATTAAACGAGTTTGTAGGATCGTTGGTGCTAACCATTAATCCCCAAAACTTGAGCTGTTAGAAATACGCAGCCAATTTACTTAAATCGTATAGAAACAGCGCCCACGGATCTCGATTGTGACTAGGCCCATCTGGCCTCACGTCACTTCGAACATGATTTGGCCCAACTCAGCCTCACGCCATTTCGAACATAACTTGGCCCACATGACCTCCCGCCACATGGCAGGATGCTAGTCCATTTAAGCCAATGGAGTTGAGCTAGAATACTCCTAAAAGCACCAAGTAGGTGGTGCTTGTAAGTTTTTAACCATTGGATGGAGAGATGTAGGGTTGAGATGATGGTGGTAGGTGGGTGATAGGTGGAATAGTGTTTGATCCAAGGGGTATTAGTAATTAAGAAGTGGATCTAACGGCTAGAAATTTGGAAACACCAAAGGATTAGTGCTTCCAAAAGTATTCTAGCTCTACTTATCATTAAACTCAACATGAAGTGCTCTCTTCGACGTTTGTACTCTCGGGAATCTTTCAGCGTTGAAAGCTGCCACCTGGTGTCGCACGTATCTCAAACTGTGCACGTCATTAAAGACCGTCAGATCAGCCACGTGATGTTGCGCGAGACATTATTCTAAACGTATAGAATCTATTGATTTGATGCACCCAAAAAAAAAAAAAAAAATTATTGCTGCAATTTGGGCATTAATTAAAGCTTGATTTCAAGTAAAAAGCACTTTACTAGGTTTAATTTGATCTAAGAAACTAATTTCGGCTCATGAAGTTTAATTGGTGCAGTATGCCTAGTATTAATGTTAAGATAATTACTCAAGCTTAGTTTGGTATTAAGGTCTATCCAATGCTGTTAGATAAAATAGAGTTAGAAAAAAATATATATAGGGATATACTTTTACGTTCTCCGTTGGGACCGCAGAAAATATATTATAACCATAACCGACTCGTCACAATATGCGGAACGTAATATTACGTACTGAAACAAATATAATATTTTTCTATCGTACTTTCTCACCGCACGTATCGCAATCTCCCTGCAATTCCAAACGAGGCCACAAAACTAAGCTTACATTGGTGATAAGATCACACATTTTGCAAAGACACATTTCCAATCAAATGCCCAAAATAAGAAGGTGATGTATTTAGGATCCATTTGGTTGGATTTAATTAGAGGGAATAATTGTCTATATACTCATCAAAAATTCAGAAATATCTTATTTATTTCTGCCTTTTTTTTCTTTCCAATATACCCATCATATGTTTCTCCGTTATTTCAAAATACACTTATTATAGTTATCATCCGTTAAGTTACATTAGGTTGGATGTAAATTAAATATCTACTAGAGTTTAAAAAAAAAAAAAATCAAAATACCTCTTTTGCCCTTAACTTAAAGGCAAATAATAAGAAATATTAGTGATGGCAAAAGGTATATTTGAAAAAAACTAAAAATTAAAATACTTTTTAACCCCTAACTTACAGGCAAATAAGAAAACTCGGTTATTGTGGAATGATATATTTGAAAGGGCAAAATAGTAATTTCATACAGATAATAGCTATTGCCAATAGTTTGTTATCAGAATTTAACTCTAAGAATATATTTGAAATAGTTGGAACGTAAAAAAAATATTTTTAATATTAGTCTTTTAAGAGGGATAAATCAGAAAGTCAGAAACTTTTCAGGGTTATGTAAACAATTGTCCCTAATTAGAAATATTGTATAGTAAAAATAATATGCAATTTGAAATGCAACAGTTATAACCACATGCATTTTATTTGGTTTGATGATATAGTCACACATTTTGCAAAGTAACATTTCCAAGCAAATGCCCTAAAAAAGAAGGCGATATATTTAGCGGCCGTTGGTTGGATGTAATTACAAATATAGTGTAGTTTAAAATATATGCAATTGGAAATGCAACAATAAAAACTACATGCATTTTGTTTGGTTTGTGCAATAGAAAATATTATAACTATAAATAATTTGTTTAGTTTCATGCTACCCAAAAACGCCCATTATTACTATGGGTGGGAACAACTGTTCCTACCCATATGGAATAGCGGAGGGAACAAGCTGTTCCCACCCCTAAATTTTTTTACACAAATCCAAAATTAAAAAAATTAAATTTAAAATTTTATAATTAAATTAAAAATATCAATGTTAAACTTTATAATTTTAAATTTTAAATTTTAAATTTTTTAAAATTAAAATTAAAATCAAAATTTTAACTTTAAATTTTAATTTTTAAATTATAAATTATAAATTTAAAATTTAAAATATACTATTTTAAATTTTAATTTTAGATTTGGAAATTTAAATTTAAAATTTAAAAGTTGCTATGTTAAATTTTAATTTTGGATTTTAAAATTTAAAAGTTAAAATTTTAAATTAAAAAATATAAATAAGAAATTTAGAAACTTAGATTCAAATATAATATAAGGAACAATATCCTTATTTTCTATTTATAACTATCCACTATTCCTCTTATTCCATTTTATCTATCCAAACGATATTTTTCTTATTTCTAGAAACAACCAAATTTTCATCCAAACACAAAATTGATCTAGTTCTTATTTATACCTAAACTTGTACGTTTCCCTGGTATAAACCATAGTTAGTTAATTTGGATTAAGCAAAAATTCGGTACGGATATAATACGTATAAAATTCGTTTTCTAATTTTAAAATTCGTTGAAAAATTCGGCTTAAAAAACGGATAAAATATAAGATAATTTATATTTAAAAATAAAAATTATATGTTTTTTATTTATATTTTAAAACTTAAATTCAATATATATATATATATATATATATATATATATATATATATATATATAGAGTTTTACTATATATTACTCCAGAGTAAACGAATTTAATTCATATTTTTAATAATTCGTGAATAATTCGTGAATTAACTAACTATGGTATAAACTAGTTTTTACTTATGCCCGAACCAAACGAAGCCAAAGGACCAAAGTAGTTGCGGGGGAACAAAGTGTTATCAAAGTAGCCACAATTAGATAGGGACATGTAATGGGCCAATCCATTGGAATAAGATCTAAATGGGCTTAAAATAGAGCAATAGTTGGGCTTCGGCTTTAGCTTGGGCTTGGGCTGGGCTTAGTCGATCGGATATTATTTATTGGTAAAATTTAAATCAAGTTTCTTTTTCTTTTTTCTTTTTTCCTACCATTTTTTTTCCCACTTCAAGATGACTATTGATGTTCCAATAATCTTTGATTAAAAATATTTTACTGTGCATGATTATTTTAGTAATTAAACAATTACACAAAATTAGTAATCAATCAAATCACCCCTATATGTAACTAGGTTATAATAAAAAGCATGCATCTTTACATGATTTTCTAAACCTAGATGCTTTATGTGTCTTAGCGCGAATATTTCTAATTAAAAAATTAGAAATTAACTAAAATCCGATTCCCTTATGTCTCCAAAAAACAAGCACAACCTCCTCGTCCCACTTTTTTTTTTTTTTTTATCTTATTTTGTTTTTCTATTATATGTAAATATTATTATTATTATTATTATTATTATTATTATTATTATTATTATTTTAATTTTGCTTGTGTTCAGTTCCATAATAGCTCGAATACATGCCTTTTCTATTTATATGATTTATACAATTTATGCTTATAAATAAAAATAAATAACTATATATATAATACTGATTTTTATTATTTAATTTTTAGTCCAATCTAAATATAAAGTCTAACTCAATTATAAAAAAAATTTATTTATTTGTAAAGTTTTAACCCTCTGGTCAAAGTTTAATGAACAAGATCTCATAAATTTATTTTATATATATATATATATATATATATATATATATATATATATATATATATATATAAAATTATTTTTACTTGTTGTTCGTGAGTTAACTCACGTTCGGCTCGTTATTAAACGAGTCGAACACAAGATGAATTTTTTGAGTTGATACGGTAACAAACCAACTCTCCATTTCGCTCTTATTCGGCTTGTTGACACCCCTAGATATTACTACATCAATACATATTAATAATTCATCAAGATTTAATAAAAAATCTAATTATTTAAATTAATTTATAATAATTTACAAAATTGAAGTGAAAATTATAATAAATTAAAATTTAAAATTAAACTATCACACGTCCAATAGTTCCAAAAGTATAATTTGTCCTCACTAACTTGGAGTGTGTACGTCTCCGCAGTCATATTTATATTTTTTAAGAAAAATTTCAAATACCACTTCAGTCTATGTGGTTTCGCTTTTTTCTTTTATTTTAGTCCCATATAGTTTATAGTTTAAAGTGTATCAGTTTTATATTATGTGATTTTATTTTTTTCTTTTTGTTATTTCTTTAGTAATTTTTTTTTAATGACAAAATTAAAATTAAAGAACACTAAAGTGAATATTCGATAAATTATAAATAGGAGATCTGAAATTTTTGGTATATGATTTAACAAAATGTTAACAGAGAGACTGACGTACAAAATAAATGATCTCATATGATACTAAATTACTATACTTTAAATCATAAAGTATTAAAGTGAGAAAATACAAAACCTAGGTGATATTTAAAGCTGAGAGCAATACTACATATATATCCTAATTGGCGTGTATATCCTACATCCCATCCATCTTCTAATAGATGCAATATTTTTATTAGTCACTTAATATGACTAATAGTTCATTTTCAAATATTAACATGCACACTCCGTAGTTTAGCCCCTTTTTTTTATTCACACATATGCTTGCTTACGTGGACTCACACGTCATGCCATATGTCACATCCTTCCCAGGAAAGTATATGTACCAAAAAAAAAAAGGTCCCTTGGGAAACGAACCCCCACCCCGACCTTAATAATATTTAATCAAATTAATTTCTTTTTTCTTTTTTTCTTGTCGCTAATATATAAATAAATAAATAATTAATTTAACAGTCACATCTCGGAATCTGCGTAAAGCCTCCTCGCTTCCATAAAGTAAAGGAGATCGGACGGCCACGTTTCGCCCTGCCAGAGCGCTTACCCTCTCGCTAATTACCCTCCCTCCCCTAATCACTTCTTTAATCTTTTTTTTAATCACAATTAAACGTGGAATCAACCCCCCCTCCTAATTTTTTCAATTAATTATTGGTCCCCAAGCGCCTCGAATCGCGCGCCACGAATCTGTTCCAACCACCCAAAGAGCCTATTCTCCCCCCCCCTATTTTTATACTCTTTTTTTTTTTTTTTTTTTTTTTTTCCCTCACCATCTTTTTTTTGCTTTTGTGTGAATGTTTCAAACAAGGTCCCCTACCCAATTTTTATCGTGACAAAGAGCACTCCTTTTCGTTGTCTCTGTTAAATTTTTATAAAAAATTTAATCGTATATTCTGTAATGATTTCGATTTTCAAACGCGAATTGTACACCGCGCTTTTTTGTTTGTGGCTCGTCCTTATTTACGATCCGCGAAAAAGTGAAACTTTTTTTTTTCGAGTCTGTTCCCTTATCTTCGGAAATGGAGCCGTCTCTGAAAATTAGAATTAGGATTAGATTCAAACTAATTAACTTCTATATATTAAATTTATTTATATATAATTTAATATAAGACCTCAGGAGCCAGAAAAGTAAAAATAGGAAATACAACAAAAAGAAAATCTGAAATTAAAACGAAAAGAAAATCAAGATAACAAAGGGAAGGGGAACAGATGAGGGGTACATAAGGGGAACAGATCGACCGTATTTTTATATGAGGGGAACAGATCGACCGTATTTTTATAAATCGTTTTAAATGGATCAATGATAGCATGCATCTTTATAAATCGTTTTAAATAAATCACGCGGCTCATATATATATATCCAATATGTCCATCTAAGAAAAATAGTGCATAGCTTAGACATTGACGGTGATTTTGATTGTTATATAGCTGATGTACTAGTAGATGATGGATCGCTGACTCAGTCGAAATTCTCTGCAGAACACGTACGAACGTTGTGGGGAAAATTTTTTGAGTTGTAGAAACCTGATGGCGCATGACCTTAATTAACCATTGGTTGTAATTCGATGGTTATACTGATCGAGCTGCTAGCTCTACTGGCATGCCGGCCGGGAATTCTCTCTAGCTAGGGCAAGTTTCTCTGTAGACCCATTAATTGTGCAGAAAATTTCAGTATGATAGGAATTGAAGCATCTGTTTTTGCGATCCGATCGATAGTCTGTCAAAGTAGGAAGTGAGATATATTTATTTTGTTCCCAGATACTGCTATGCGGAAAATTCTCTAAAAAGCCTAGACTCAATGTTGGTAGACTATTTTCATATAGTAGAGATATATACATCTGAAAGTTCATCCAAAAGTGTGATATATCTCAACTATTCCTATGGCTGGCAATCCAGCCTGTTGCTCACGAGTCAACTTGTGTTTGACTTGAAATGAGTTCGAAATGGACTGCTTTTTTAAATAAATAAGGCGAATATGAGCTGAAATGTTTTGCTTGAAATATTAATGAATCAAACATGAACTGGGGTCAGCTTGCTTGTGTTCTTGACCCCAGTGGACTTCTGTCATGATTTCGCTGTAATGGACTGGGTTGGCCCAAAATGCTTAAATCCAGTTATTATTACTAGTGTCTAAGTCTCTTATAAATCCAATGACAACCTCATTCTCATCCGATGTGGGACTATTGGGGTGTCACAAACTCCTCCCGTTAAGGCCCTGACGTCCTCGTCAGTCCAATCACACACACACAGCCCAAGAACACCAGGCGATGTGAGACTCGTCTCGCTAGCCTTGTCATCCAGATCCTAGCTCAGCCGAGACTCGCCACACATGTCCAGCTGGTGAACGGGCTCTGATACCAAATGTAACGACCCAGCCCACTAGCAACAATAACTCGTTGGGCCCAACCACCGACCCAAAATGCTTAAGCCCAGTTATTATTACTATTGTCTAAGTCTCTTATAAACCCAATGACAATCCCATTCTCATCCGATGTGGGACTATTGGGGTGTCACAGGAGCCGTCACAGACAATTGGAATTAGGGTTAGACCGGGACTCCCGTATGTTACATATTTATATATAACTTGATATAAGGATGTTAAATTACGTCCATCCATCAAAGACGTGTCTGGATACATCCTAACCGTAGGATCTTATTATATCTTTATAGATCAGCTTAATTAGATTGACCGTATCTTTAGGAATCGCCTTGAATATATTACGTAGACCACATCCAACACCCAATTCATATTCGGCATGATATAGCTCGAATTATAATATATATATATATATATATAGAGAGAGAGAGAGAGAGAGAGAGAGAGAGAGAGAGAGAGAGAGTTTTGCTAGAATACTGTCGATAATAAACGGTTTAGTTTATTACCAATCTGTTTTTGATGGTAGAGGTTTCAAATTGACGATTGACACCGTTCAATATGATTCAAACCATTAATTTAAATTATCTGAAAATCATATTTCACACTTTTTCGTTATTATTCTCTTATCCATTAAGTAAATAAAAAATGAATGGTTGAAAATAAATATCTTTAAAAAATGTGATGATACAATTTTTTATTCAACATTTAGAACCTAGATATTGTTTTAAATAGTTTAAAGAATTTTCTAACAAAACATCAGGCAATTTGGATTCTTTTATACCGTTCAACGAGCAAACGCATCATGTCGGTCATTAAAAATTCAAATTTTGTGACTTTTTGATCGGTTAGTGATGTAGAAAACTCGTGAAATTTAATTTTTAGATAGTTTAAATGGTCTAAATCATATTCAATTGTACCGATTGTTGATTTGAAAGCTCTATCATCGAAAATAAAATGGTAATAAATCAAGCCGCTTGCTATTGATAGTAGCCCAAGCTCTCTATCAGTTTTGCTAGCTAGAATACTATCGATAGAAAACAGCTCGATTTACTACCAATTTATTTTCGATGATAGAACTTCAAAATTGACGATCGGTATCATTAAACATGATCTAAACTATTTAAACTATCTGAAAATCAAATTTCACTCACTTTCAGTTATTGTTCTATTGTTTATCAAGTGAACAAAAAATGAATGACTTAAAATAAATATCCTTTAAAAAATAATAATACAATTTTTCTATTCAACATTTAGAATCTAGATATGGTTTTAAATAATTTTTTAAAAAAATCTAATAAAAATTCACTCAATTTGGACCTTTCTATACAGTTAAACGAGTAAACACATTATATCAATCATTAAAAATTACAGATTTTATAACCCTTTGATCGCTTGGTTAGTGAGGTTGAAAATTCATGAATTTAATTTCTAAATAGTTTAAATGGTTTAAATCATATTTAACAGTGCCGATCATCGATTTGAGAGTTCTATCATAAAAAACAAATCGGTAGTGAACCGGGCCGTTTACTATCGATAGTAACTCAGGCAAGCTCTATATTAGGTTTGCTAGAATATTATCGATAGTAAATGATTCGGTTTACTACAAATTTTTACCACATTTAGATTTTAGGTCAATCCAAATATAATGAGATTTATATTTTGTGAATTCCAGCTATTAAATTAAAATTTTATTTTTTAGTTTTTTATCTAGTAATAGGCCTGACAATTTAATTTGCTATTCGTAAGCCAACTCGTGTTCGGCTCATCAATAAACGAATCGAGCACGAACTGAAATTTTTGATTTGATATTTTAATGAGTCAGCTCGTGTTCTGTCACGGTAGTACGTAGTAGCTGCAATGCAGTCTATCCTTAGTCGAACAGGAGAATCAAACAGTATGTAGGAATTTTTCTTGCGCCTCGGGTATGTAAAGAATCTACACTTCTCTCCATAAGCCCTTCTTTCATTTAGTGATAGTGGTAATTACGGCACTAGGCCAAGCCAAGTTTACATTAAAAAAACAAAAACCCTAAAATTTGGTGAAGGGTCCTCTTATATTCCAACACACAAGCCAATTTGAGCCTTGGGCTTGGAGCCGAGTTCTAAATTCCCTTAAAACGTGGCACGAATCATGGCACGTCCTTAGGAATACAAATGCACAAGCAAAGTATATAGACATGTAGGCATCAAAACTACTATAATATATATATTCTAAGCCAATTAAGCGCTAAACCTGTAACAGCGAGCCAGGAAGAGTATGGCATTGATTACGAAGAAACTAGCAAGTAGTAGAAATCTAAATAGCTAATCTTCTTTCAGATTAAGTGGCGCCCCCCGCCCCGAGAATGCGCGGGGCCCGCCCACACGACTTGTCAGAGCGGACGAGACGACAGGTAGCCAATCGGCGGCCGGGGTTCGCGATTAGACAGCCGGATCGCTTTACTGATTGGGTGGGCATGTGTTGGATCATCATTAATCTAGGGATTAAGATAAAGCGGCGCGTGTTTCGAGGGGATTGGGGTTAGGGTTGAAGTCTAGGGTTTGCATTGGGATGCCAACAGTTGGTGAATGGGAAGCAAGGGGGAGGGGTGTCTGGGATAAGGATGGCACAATTTGTTTAATACATATTAATGGCTTTTTGTTTTAATAATGATGAGCTTAATTTGTCAAATGGGAGGTTGTGGGGTGTGTGTGTATGTGTGTGTGGTGGCAAAAGAAGGGCTTAGGCATGCATGTGAGGGAATCAAATAACAAAGCATGCATGCGCATCTTCTTCTTCTCTTTTTTCTTTTTTTTAACTCTCCTTTCAACTCAAACACTTTGCCCCATTTTGCGGACTTATTAAACAAGTACAAGATATGGTGCTTTGGACCCAAACAACCTTAGTTAGCAAGCTTATTATGAGAATCTCTCTCTCTCTTTCTCTCTCTCTCTCTCTCTCTTTAAAGCATCAATCAATGATCCTTATCCACTCTTTAATTTACCTTGGTTTAGAGTAATGGTCCTCTTGCTTCAAGTGTTAACTGTTAAGTAATTAATAGAAGAAAGAGTGGCGCCACGTGACCACAAGGGGGAGATCATCTCCTAGACCTAGTTCTAAGAACTTCTAGGATTAGAAATATAAAGCCAATCGACTTGAAAAAACAACCTTTTTAAAAGATTAAGTTATCATAGAACTGTATGTTTTTAATATTTATATTCAATATATTTTCTCGCATCTGTTGATTTAAATAAGAGACAAATTAAATAATGTTAGGATCTTGCCAGAATTGTTCTGATACCACACGTTAAACAACCGCTATTTTTGAAGACCTTAAGCTATTAATTAAAAGATGACGTCTTTAATATGTATATTTAACAATCCTAAATTTTGACCGACCGTCCATAGAGCAAGTGGCAAAAGGCTTGGCGGTTGATATTCGAGATCCAAGTTCGAATCCTAGTTGATTCATATTTCTGGCTAAGTTTATTTCTAAATGAAATAAACGAAGCGGGTAGCGTGCTACGTACCTATCTCTCAAAAACAAACAATCCTAATTTTGAGTTCAATCCAGAGAGATGGAGAGTGGAATGTTATTCTAAATTGTAATGACAATTCATATTTTGCTATAGGAATTAAATAAACTGATATTACAAGTCACATTTTCATTCAATGTCCACACTCCAAAACCCCGGAAACGTAGGTGGAAATCCGAGAGAGAAAGAAGAGAGATAAAGAGAAGATTTCGTATTCAATCGTCTCTCTACTCAAGAGAATAGGGGACGTATTTATAGAATAACGGAACCCCTAAATATCCTGAATCCTACAAGGATTAGGATAAGGTTCGGGATATCTATTAACATATAATAGATATTTACTAGGAGATATGTTTCTAATTTATTCTTATCCTAAATTTATTAGGACAAATCCCAATCCACAACTTAAGTGGATGGGGTTCAATTAAGATCCGCCAATATGGACATACCACATGGCTTCAATTCCAATTAACCAAAAAACCCAAACAAGTGTAAGTGGTTACAACTCCATAAGATCTAGTGAAAATACGTTTGGATTTTATACGTAGGATCGAGATCACTACTGGGCGGTCCGCAGCTAGCAGTGGACCAGTGTCCAAGAAGTAATTTTTGAATAGGGAGCAAATTAAGTATCTGGTCAAGTTGGTCAAGGCACAATCCAGGTTAATTTACTCCAACCATAGATATTACAGGGACCACATTATGATTCACTCGGCGGTTGACGTTCTAAAAATGAATGATCGGATCCTTCAATTTAATATCAGAGTTATTGATCTTTATCTAGATCAATTCAATCGATTCCAATACTCTTAACCCGTTAAACTAGCAAATATCTAATACCGGATGTCTAAAAATTATAAAATTTGATTTCTACAAGTTTTAAATTGTCGATCTAGATAATATTTAACGGCACGGATCGTCGATTCGGAAGCTCTATCATCAAAAACGATTTATGAGTACGAAAGTGATCGTACTCGTAAGAGCACAGTAGCCGAACTCTTGGAAAAAAAATATACTAGCTATAAATATTGTTAAGGTAATAATCTAATATTTGAAAGAAAAATAATTTCTCGTCTATATAAGAAATTGAAATAAATTCTGACAAAAATTGTTAAGTTAGTAGTCGATCGGGTCAGCATGTGAAATTATTAGTCTAGCTCCCGTACTAATTTAGCAGACCTAATATATTGGATTTGCATCACATGATAGCAGTGCTTAATTAAATATGTGGATTATTTTACGTAATTGCATTGGATTCGCATGCATGATATAGATATATATGCACCGCCTCATGTACAGCATGTGTTAATGAGGGTGTTATTAAGCATAATAAATCGTGATTTATATATAACGTGTAAGTAAAAATGTCTCGACCTAGCAGCATAAGCTCTGATTAGGTTTGAACTCGAGCCTTTTAATATGAATAGATATGATCATAAAATATTTGACACATCATCTGATTGATAATCCAATATCATTCTCCACACCAAACCCCCTCATATGTACAACACACACACACACACACACACACACACACACACACACACATATATATATATAGAGAGAGAGAGAGTCCAGTTATATATGGTGCTTGTAAAAGCACCAGACACTTGGTGCTTGTGAATTTTTTACCGTTAAATCTACGCTTTTGATCATTCTCATCCGTTAGACCAATAACTTGGTACTTTTAAAAATATAGAAGCTCAATTATATATATATATATATATATATATATATATATATATATATATATATATATATATATATATATATATATATATATGAGTAGGGCTACTATACTATTATGAGTATAGAGCCCTACTACTCATAAGTTGTTTTCGATGTTGGGATTTTCGATTCGGCGATCCACACCGTTAAACATGCTCTAGAGTATTTGAAACTTCTAGTAAATAAATTTCGTAATTTTTTGAATTCATTATAAGGTACATCTAGCGGGTATAAAATGAACGGTTAAAATCGAACGACATCCTAAAAAGGGATGATCGGATCCTTCAATTCAAGATCGGAGTTATTGATCTTTATCTATGTAGTGAATAGAATTTTCTATCAAAAATTCAACAAATTCCGATTCTTTTACACCGTTGAACTAGAAAGTATTCCGTACCGGCCATTAAAAATTGTCAATTTTCTGAGCTTTTGATCGTAGGGTAAATGATATCGAAAAATTATAAAATTTTATTTCTAGAAGTTTTAAATGCTCTAGTGGCACCATTCCACATGATTCCCACTACTCTGACACACACACACACACACACACACACACACACACACACACACACACATATATATATATATATATATATATATATATATATATATATATATATATATATATATATATATATATATATATATATATATATATATATATATATAAACTACTATGCTATCAATAAGCACCAAGTCATTGCTACCAATTTTTGACCGTTGGATTGAGAGATGTGTGGTTATGATGATGTGGGCCCTTAGGGTTAAGTGGGTGGTTGGTTGAATAGTATGATCTAACGGGTGAAAATTATCAAAAGTGGATCTAACGTTTAAAACTTCAGAAGACGAAACCTCCGCTTATTGATAAAGATAAAGAATGACTCTATATATATATATATATATATATATATATATACTACCCCACATCCAAATTATTGTTCCTAAATTGGATCCCTTCGAAGGGTCACACACTTCATATATATAGCAAAGACATTTTCTCACGCATGCTACCACTAACTCTTATCTTCAATATTTCCAAAAAAAAAAAAACAAACAAACACACTATATATGAATGAATATATAATAATTCAATAATTAATTATCTAATGTTCATGTGTGTGTAAAAAAAATATCCAAGATCGAAACCATAAGTAAGATGACACGTTGCAATTTCCTGCATATGTTGTGAACTGGCCCGGGTACAACTTTTTTCTTTTTTCTTTTTTTTTTTTGGCACAATTCCACATCATTCCCACTACTCTGACACACACACACACACACACACACACACACACACACATATATATATATATATATAACTACAAATTAAATATAGCAATGGATTAAACTTAACTTTTAAACCATGCATATAGAGTTACAAACCTTGTTGTTGGATATATATATATATATATATGGTTGGGACCATCTCCCATATACAGATATTAATATCAGAAACATTACGTGTCCCTCTCTTCAACATCCATGCTTATGCCAATGTTTCACTGGGTCCTACATCCTCGAAAAGGGAATAAAAATAGAAAAAGTGTATTTATAAAAATATTCTATTGGATGCATCTCATGTGGGACCATGCATTATATCATTTGTTTTTGTAATGTGCACTTGAACTATATATATATATATATATATATATATATATATATATATATATATATATATATATATATATATATATATATATATATATATGTGTGTGTGTGTGTGTGTGTGTGATTCACCACTGTAATATCTTGTAGAAATTTTTGTGGAGGAAAAACTATAAGGACTAGTTTTTAAATGGTTTAATTAGGCTTGAACATATTGAATATTAATATTAAAAATATCGTTAATTCTCTGGTAACTTAAAGTTTTAAAGAATAATGATTATTTTATATTATTTAACATAGTATCAGATAGGAGGTCTAATATTATTATTGATTTCTTTAAGCTCTTATTTTGGATATATCAAAAAATTTCAAGCCCAGATATAAGAAAAAATATTGAATATAAATATTAAAGACACCGCATATGAAAAGTTTAAGAAATAGAATTTTAATTAGCCGTACATAAACCTTAGTTTAATTTCAATCAACTACTAATTAACCACTGTCAACACATGGCCATTAACATATGCCAAAATCCTTTCCAAGTTCTTCACCCATATGAGTGGTTACTGCTTGAATTTAAAATGCCAGATGACTAGCACCCTCTTGAATTAACTTGATTATTAATTATTGTGAAACAACCGTTGTACTCTAAAAGCTTTTAAGTTTTTAGAGAACGGTGTTTAAATATTTTTATATTTAACACTTCCCCTGACATCTGGGCTTGAGACTTCTTTGTCGGCCCATGATCCGGACTTGAATTAAATGGGAGGAAATTAATATGCTAAAAGCTTTGCGTGACTCGAACTTAGGACCTCCTGCTCTAATACCATGTGAAACAACCGTTGTAGTCTAAAAGCTTAAGCTTTTAGAGAACGGTGTTTAAACATTTTTATATTTAACAATTATCACTCAAAATTTAAACTTCGGCACATGCATCAATAACCAAAGAACCAAGATCATGGAAAAAGAAGGAAAATACTTGAGATACTCCTTGTGGTAAGAATTTTAAACAAAGTGTATATATATATATAGAGTCCGGCTACTATCCTTTTAATAGGATAGAGGATAGGAGCACTTGTCCTATCTGTTTTTTAGCCTTTGGATCAACTCTTTTTATCATTTCTAATCATTAGATTAAATACTATAACCCAGTGGGGACCACTCAACCCTAGGGGACCATTCAACTCTAACCGACTAATATCATCATAACCCTACAATTTCTCATGTCCAAAAGTTAAAAACTTGATAGGACAAGTGCTCCTATCCTATTAATAGGATAGTAGCCGTAGTATATATATATATATATATATATATATATATATATATATATATATATATATATATAGTTGTGCTATTAATAGCACGATCATTGTGCTCATAAATTTTTAACCGTCCATCAATTTTGATGTGTGGTTAAGATGAGAGAGAGAAGAAAAATTGGTGAAAAATTAAGGTTCTCAATTTCTTATCTTTTTTAATATCTCACCAATTTCTCTTCTCTCATCTTAACCACCCATCAAAATTGATGGATGGTTAGACACAGGGCCCGCTGTGCTATTAATAGCACAAGAGCCTACTCAGTTATCTGTGCTATTAGGAGCACAGCAGCCCTTGTGCTCCTAAGTTTTTAACCACCCATCAAGTTTGATGGATGGTTAGAATAAAAGGGAAAAGATATATTGGAGAGATATTGGGTGTCTCAATTTCTCTCCTCCTTAAATTTCTCTCCAATATTTCTTTCCCTTTCATTCTAACTATTGATATATTTTAATATAATACACAAAATATATATACTCTATATATATATATATATATATATATATATATATATATATATATATAGCTATTAATAGCATAGATCCTTGTGCTCCTAAGTTTCTAACCATCTATCAATTTTGATGGGTGGTTAAGGTGAGAGAGAAGAGAAATTGAGGAGATATTCGAAAGATGAGAAATTGAGAACCTTAATTTCTCTTCAATTTCTCTTCTCTCTCTCACCTTAACCACCCATCAAAATTGATGGATGGTTAGAAACTTAGGAGCACAAGGACTGCTGTGCTATTAATAGCACAGTAGCCCTACTATATATATATATATATAAAGCTAGAATACTTTTAGAAGCAACAAGCTATTGGTGCTTCTAAGTTTCTAGCCCTTGGATTTAGATTCCAATTACTAATACCCCTTGGATCAAACACTATTCCACCTACCACCACCTACCACAATCATCTCAACCACACATCTATCCATCCAATGGTTAAAAACTCAAAAGCACCACCTCATTAGTGCTTTTGAGAGTATTCTAGCTCAACTATATATATATATATATATATATATATATATATATATATATATATATATGTATATATATGTGTGTGTGTGTGTGTGTGTGTGTGTGTGTGTGAATCCAGCAAGTGTAATATTAATAGTATGGAGGCCCTCAGGCTGCAGCCAAATTATTTTCAATGATGAAGCATTTGAATCGACGATCGACCACATTAGATATGATCTATATTATTGAAAGTATTTAGAAGCTAATTTTTATAATTTTTAACATTATTCACCATAGAACGAATATTCTCAATATGAATGATTGAAAATAAAAATCTTATAAAAAATAATGATAAAAAATTTACAATTCAAATCAAAGCTAGGTACTGATCTTGCTTAAATTGTGAAAACAAAATCATTAGATTTGGATTATTCTACATCGTCAAACTTACGAATGTATTATATCGGCCATTAAAATTATCAAAATTTTGAGACCTTTTGGTCATGAGTAAAATGATATCGAAAAAATAAAATAAAATTTGGTTTCTAGATACTTTCACTTATATCATGCCTAACACAATCAATCATCGATTCAGATGGTGGTCCATCAGCAAAAATAATTTGATAATACGGAGGCCTCTGTGCTATTAATAGTACACAAGCCAGACTCTCTGTATATATGCAATCATGTAAATGAATTGTGGAGCTAAGAAGATGATGAATTGGATTGTTACAATGAATGTGGTCAACCGACATTGCCACATCCTGTGACACTAACCAAATCTTTTACCTAGAAGAACCCTTGAGTTGTAGCAAGAGAGTTTGGTAAGCAAAACCCTACATGCATGTGAAAATGGATTAGGCATTGCTATTAATGCACACATAGAGCAAATTCTAGAGAGAGAGAGGTACATAAACCAAGTAGGAACTTCTAAAATGGGGTGAGAGGATAAGAACTTCCACAAAGAACCAAAATCAAACCCTTGTTGCAACCTCAAGGGGGACCCCCTCAACTTTCCATTTTGCTCTCCCCAACCCTCTCCCACCCTTGCATTTGCTTCTACCTTTTTGGTATGTCCTTTTGCACCAAGACAAAACTAATGTTGCTTGTTCAATGAATGGAATCAGATAAAAATCAAGTGTCCTAATCGATCGAAACCAACCTAAACTCGCGAACATCAGATTGATGAGTCATAGCGCACGACATGGGTCGGGGCGGCTTGAACCAACTATGTTGGAGGTGAAAGAGTATATCATGGCCACATGTATGAATCTCCTACCCTCAAGGGGCCATGCACAAATAGAGCTCATAAAAGTTGCTTGTGCATGTGTTTGCTTTTGGAAAGCAAGCAAGCTTTTACACATGCATTCTTATAGCACAAACTTCGCTGTCACGATACCGAATGTTGTAATCTTACTTATTGGTTAATTTGTAGTGTCAATATGCTTTTCACATAAGTTCTAAGTTAGGAGAATTATAGTAAACCAACAATATAAGTTTCAAGGACTTGCTTGTAAAGTTTTTTTTACTGGTGTAATCTCACTATATATTGTGGGCTAACCTAGGCTAGTTAAGAATTGTACGTGCATATAGGGGATCTCCCTATATATATATATAAATGAATTGACAATGAATAAAAGATGTATAAACTAGGCTACTGGAGCTTTTGCTATAGTAAATAAACTCTTTTTTGGCAAAAGATGTTGCATTAATAGTATGATTTAGGAAAGTAGATTTAAGCAGTGGTTAGCTATGCTAGCTTTAGATGAGGTTTGGCCAATTCTGGAGTGTAACCAAGTTTTTTCTTATGGCATGATTAAGATAACAAAAAAATCCATCTAAGTTTGGAAAGTGATTTGCATGACCATATATATCATTATGGTTTAATTGTCTAATTAAAACTGCAAAATAAAATAAAATAAAAGTTGTTGAGTTTCACATAGAAAAGAAGGTTCCTCCTAAGTGCCAATTATTGTGCCATACTGCAACTTTTCTACTCGACAAGCAAAAATAGCCAAACATATATAATATTCAAAGTTTTATCACAGTATTGAGAACTTGAGATGAGTTTTGGTTTAATAATGTACACTTAGTGCTCTAACTTTAAGTTTATATAATATATACCTTAGTTATGAGTCCGACTATAGTGCTGGTAAAAGCACCAAGCACTTGGTGCTTGTGAATTTTTTACCGTTAGATCCACACCTTTGATCATTTTCACCTGTTAGATTATACTATTCAGCCAACCACCCATTTAACCCAAGGGGTCCCACATCATCCTAACCACACATCTATTAATCCAAGGGCTAAAAACTTACAAGCACCAATGACTAGGTACTTTTAAAAGCATAGGAGCTCAGTTCCCTTAGTTATTAACTGTTACCTACTACTAAATGATAATTTATTATATGTTGCAGAGTATCCATAAAATTGTACTCATAAATCCATCAATACGTTATCAAATTCACATGCATGGTGCTTTTATCCACCTCATATATATATATAGTTTCATTGCAATATTGGTCTTAAAAAAAGTCTGAGGATTAGTGTAAAACTCGACTAAAAGTTGGAGGACTATTCGTACAATTTAACATGACAATTTAGAGCAACACTATTTTTTTTTTTTTTTGAGAAATAAGTAGCACGCTACCTGCTTCGTTTATTTCATTTAGAAATAAACTTAGCTATAAATGTGAATCAACTAGGATTCGAACCTGGGTCACGGGTACCAACCACCACTGCTCTTGGACGGTCGGTTAGAGCAACACTATTGGTACACCCAAAGGGGATATGTATGTACATCTCACACTCACTCCATTCAAAGGATATTAATTAATTAAATCTTTACTTATCATATCAACCTTTTTTTAATTTCTTTTACTAAATGTTATATGAATTTTATAAATTTTACGATAAAAAGTGTAATATATCTGCACTCACGTTTAAAATGTACAAGTAGAATTTCTCAACAATTTATCCAAACAAATTGGTTTTTTTTTTTTTTAAGAGAGAGAGAGAGAGAGAGAGAGAAAGGTAGCAGGCTACATACCCGCTTCGCCTATTTTATTTAGAAATAAACTTATTTAGTATTCAAACTTAAGCATCGAGTACCAACTATCAAGCTCTTTTGTCATCTGCGCTATGTATATATTAATTCTACGTGCAAATTAATCATTCACACTGACAAGGACAAACTGTGACTGGAGCCAAAAAAGCAGGCCAGGTAAAAGCAGAAGCAAAAGCCAGTGAGAGCGACTCTCCCATCCACATTACTACAACAAGTCAAATCTTGGGACCCCCTCAGTCACCACCCTCGAGTGGAAGGAGAACCGCCAAAATATATATTATAAGTGCATGAAGTGAAAATTTATTGCATGCTTATATATATATATATGCACCAGTACTTGTTTTTGCATTTAATTTCCACGCATCATATATTATTATTATTATTATTATTATTATTTTATATGATCTGAGAGTAAGTCTAAATTAACAATAGTTCACTCTCACTCACCTAGCTACTTAAATATATATCTCTGCAGAGTTTTAATTTTGTTGCCTAATCTTTTCGTATCTTTGATTTCGTCTATCTGATCGAATGCTTTGCTTATTTTAATAAAAATCGTACGAAAAAATTCAGATAAAACCTATCGGCATAAAGCGTGAAAAAAAAAAGAAAGAAAAAAAGAAAAGGCAAAATGTGTAAAAATTTATGATAAACAGTAGTGATTTTGGAGTATTTGAGGTGTGAGGAGTAGGGAATGTATTTATTATACACCGGGTGCAGGGAACACGACTGGGACGCGCGGGGGTGGTTTGGCGTGCCCAGGGGTCGACACGTGGTGGAACAGGGCCTACGGGGGCCCTCGTGGGAGCTCGTATTCCGTCGACACGTGTCGTGATCGTTTTGTGCGCCCCATGTGCCCACACCCGTCCCCAAGTTTATCCTATTCTCTCCACCCTAGTCATGCATATCTCTCTCTCTCTCTCTACTATTCTCTCTCTCTACTATTTTCTCTCTCTTCCACTTTCTCTCTCTACCACTTTCTCTCTCTACCGATTCCCAAATAGAACTAATGCCATATCTATTTTTATTGGGAAAAAAAAAAATCCAATCTAGTTTTTTTTTAAAAAAAAATTCTTAATTTAGCTTTTTTTTTTTATGGATTAAAAAATAAAGTGACTTTAGGAGCATTTATATGTTAATCAGGAAAGAGAGAATTTTTTTCTCTCTCTTTCCTCTCAACATACTAATATTTAAAAATAATTAATTCTTATAACAATGACAATAATTAAAAATTAATATTTAATAATAATGATATTATTATTACTAAATGATAATTTATTTTTATTATTATTATTAGCATTTAATTGATTATACATGTCAAATTTGATAATATTGGTTTGTATAGTCAAATTAAATACTAGTAATAGTAATAATAATTATAATAATTATTATTTAGTAACTGGCCATTCCTAGTACATGTGGTAAAGGATTTGATAGTTGGTACTCGAGATTCTAAGTTTGAATCACAGTTGATTCATATTTCCATTGATTCATATTATCAGCTAAGTTTATTTCTAAAAAAAATAAGCGAAGTGGGTAGCATCTTGCTATTTTTTTGAAAAAAAATATATTTAGTAATAATAATATTTATTGTTATTAAATATTAATTTTTAATTAATATTATTATATCAAAAATTAATTGTTTTTAAATATTAGTAGGTTGGGAGTAGAGAGAGAAAAATTTCTCTCTCCTAATTAGCATATAAATACTATTAAAATTACTTTTTATTTTCTAATCTATCAAAAGAAGGCTAGATTAGAAAAAAAGTTTTGAAAAGAAGACTAGATTGGGAATTTTTTTTTTTCTTTCTAATAAGGCTATACATGGTATTAGTTCTTCCCAATATTGGGACAAAAGCTGGTGGTGTTTTTTTTTAGGGCTTAAGTAATGTCTAAAATAAGATAATTTTTGTAAATAATTAAAAATTGGACCAGAAGAAATTTTTTTTAAAGTGTTTTGTTTTATTTTTTTTCTGAGAAAAATCGTCCAAGAGCATAATTTTATTTAAATAAAATAAGGCAATACAGAAATAAAAAAGTTCTCAAAAGAGGACCACACAGTATATATATATATTGCTAGACAGACCCTAATTGGCTAGTTGATCAGTTTGCACAGCATTTTCGGAGAAGCGAGAATTCCACCCAAAAGAGAAGGCGTGACATTCGTCGACGAAAGACTGAAGCGTATTGAGTGTTATTCTAACGTCCCAAGTGAATGACTCAGGTTTAAGTGTTTGGTTAGTCAAAATAACTTGTACCTTTTTTGTTGACACATTTTGTTCCAAAATTGAATTTCGTAGAGATTGAATAAATTAAAGAGTTTTTAAGTTGAAAAGGAGACAAAGGTAGCAAGATATTCGGTTCGTTTGCAGCTAGAGATGTGAAACAAATCGGTTTCAAACTGGAGACCTTGGTTACGAATCATCAAGTTTTTAATCAACTGTGTTAGAAACGGTCGATATTATCTTATATTATATATATATAAATTAATTTGTGTAATACTGATCAAGTAATAATTATACATATCAGTAAATATGGGAGTGATCACCTATAAGGGTGCCCAAAGCATTAATTATTAGGGTTAGGGTTGGAAAAACTTTGGTATTTTCTTTCTTGGGCATATATAGTACAGCAAGGTTGTCCATGGGAGACTTAAATTTATTTGCTTGAATATTATATCTTATCAATTCCTACTTCCAAATTCAACATAGTTGAAATCTTAGCATCAAATTAATCTAGATTAATAACTATTAAGAAATCAAGATTAATTATTTTCGCCCCTCTTAATTATTTGTTTTGCCTACATCATATGCAATAAAAAAAGATTAATTTGTACTCGAGACCTCGAACTCTGATATTAGTTTAACTGATAATATCTTATATTTGGTTCTAGGTTTATCGTACTAGCATAATCAATGACCAAATGAAAATTTGTCTAATTATCTACAAATTAAGACATTCTTAATCAGTTAGATTTTCCACATTAATTTAGAGAGCAAACTATGTTGTAAACCTCAATTATCTGCATGCTAAAATAATCGGACGCGGTTAATTAATCTAATTTAAGAACCAATTAACTAAACTTAATTAGACCATCACACAAAAGAAATTAATGCTATATATATATCTCAAAACGCTATTCCTCTTAAGCAAGTATATTGTGATAATGATTAAGCCTAAGTTAAATAACACACATGCAACACACATTACGTACGCATGTACGTGAACATATTAAATAATGAAAAAAAAAATGTGGTAAAAATCTAATAAGTAATCACTTCAAATAGAAGGGAGTTTTAAGTGCACGGCACTTAGTTGACCACGTTCGTTACTGTATATAGTAATTTTGAAATGGAGTGTTTCCTATTTTGTCCTTTTGTGTGGGGGCATTATGGGAAGATTTTTGGAAAAAAAAAAGATAAAAAAACATTAGGTCTTTGTTTGCCATAGTATTTATTTTTTAATTTTTATAAAACAAAATATTATATATATATATATATACAGTGGATTAATTACAATTATTTTATCCGAGTTATTTATTTCGTAACAAAAAATAAAAAATTTGAAAGCAACTATTTTTTTACTTATTGAATTTTTATAAAATAAAAAATTATCATATATTACTAAGCCGAATGTATATATTATATATAAACTAGTCGATCAATAAAAAAAAATTTCTTCCAACATATTAAATTATATAGGATTAGTATTAAAAAAAGTAAAAAATGAACGCGACACCAAACGAGGGCTTAACTGTAATTTAATTATTGACTTTTATTGAGATCCCATCAAATTTCAAATTTTCTTTGAATTTAGTAATTTTGCTAAAATAAATTAGAGATTGTGTTTAATCTATCTATGATTACATCAAATTTGACAATTTTAAATATTTAATAATTAAAATTAGAATAATTAATGATTGATAGTTGACAAAGCATGAAATTTAACAGATTTTTAGTTGAATTAAGTGACAAGATTCATTCAATTTTTAAACATTAAAAGTTAAAGGTGTCTCAATAAAAAAAACTTAAAGTTGAGGGACTATTCCACAATTACCTATAGTCAAAGGGATTTGCAAACATATTTCCCCTCATTTTTTAGATTAAATGCACTATTGGTCCCCAATTTTTACTTGATTTTTTTTTTTTTATGATTTTCATCTTTTTTATTTGCATTTGGATTCGTAAATTTTAAAATATATTCCAACGTTGGTCCCTAATCCTTTATCTATTTTTTTTTTATTTTGGTCCGAACCCCCTCTTCTATATCGATGCGCATCACATCAGCCCTAATCTCATCATCCATAATATATTGTTTCCACGTGCTTATTACTACTTTGACCTCGCCAGTGATGCACACTATCTATTTTGATGCATTCGATACTTTTGATGTCGATCTGAGTATACCATACACTCGCTCAAAAACTTCAACAAAATTTAGTCATGAAGTCGACCGACGGCTGCAGAACTGTAACCGGTCATCTACATAGAGTAGGCATGATTTTATCGGAGCTGATGCGGCTTATTCGGTCAAAATTAATGAAAATCTTAATTGTTGGAATCAAATTGAAATAAAAATTTAAAATAAAAAAAATTAACAGCCAAAAAAAAAATCCTTATTTTTTATAAAGCCACGGGCGCGAGCCGAGCCGAGCCGAGCCGGGAAAAAAGGGGGCGCACGAGGGTGAACAGGGGTGTGTCCGTACGACGTCGTTTAAGGTGGTGGTGAGTTGGGATCCGGGCCCGTTTTGTGAATTTTTTTTTAAAAAAAAATGCAATAAAATAAATTATTTTGTTTTTTGTAAATTAACAAATTTTATTTATTTATTTATTTTATTTATTTTGCACCTGTGCTCCAATGGAAACAGTGGTTTACAGCTTGGCAGTGCCTTAAAAAGAGGAGTGGCAATCTCCCAGAATAAAAATTATTGTGTGGACCGTCTCCTGTAGACCATTTTTTCTTTTTTCTTTTTTCTTTTTTTTTATCGTAAAACAGTTTGTAAATGGAGACACAAAAACGCTTAAAATATAAATAAAAATCATAGCACTTTCAAAAAAATTTTAATTAAGATTTAAATACTCAAAAAAAAAAATAATGATCAAAATAACTGTTCTTTGTTGTATAAAAAATACTAAATATTATAAGTTTTAATGCAGAAACATCAGTTTTGTAAGTTTTATTTAGATTTAGATTCAAATATTTTGTTTTTTCCAGAAGATTTTTGTTATGTTAATCATGCATAGGCAAATGTAGAAGATACTTTTGAACTGGATATACAAATTAACTAATTTAAGGGTTCATCATATATGATAACAATTACAACAAATGAAAAGCAAAATTTAAAGAGACTAGTAAGATGGATTTTTGGACTAAGTTTTTGTTTGCAGTATATAAACACATCCACTCTTACGCTTCAGGCACCGTTTGGTTAGGGGATATGAATAGGAATAGGCCCTTATCCTCTCCTTTATATCCAAACGTTAATTTTTTATCCGAGAATAGTAGTTCTCGATTATCACCATCAACACATTCATTTTCTATATAAAACTATCTAATATTTTTCTTATCCTCGGGAACAACCTAATTTTCCTCCAAACGCTATTTTTCTTATCCCTATATTTGTACCTATCCTCGTAAAAAGCTTCGCTTATACCAACCAAACGATACCCGAAAGTATCGAAGAATTTAAAAATAACAACAAAAATAAAGAAAGAAAAAAAAAAAGAAGAAGAAAAAGCTTCAAAGTACTTTAAATTTATTTTTTTTCTAAACCGCGGTCCACGTGATTTGATCCTTTTATTTTTTTTTTTTTTCTGTAACCCTGGTTAATGCTGCAACTAGTAGATTAACAATTAATACAAAATTATTATAATTTTTCACTTTTTCCCAAAATGCCCCTGCGGTCCCCATTGGCCTTTACACGGAAAGCGCCACCTCTCGCGACACGTGTCGGTTCCTGGTCCCCCCCTCAACCAAAAAGAGCAGCATAAATTTGTACCAAGGGCATTTTGGTCATTTTATGTTGGTATCTACCTTACCTTTCCACTCCTGTTTCCTGGAATCCGGTAGCCGTGAAAGCAAAGCTTCATTTCTACGCCCGCCAGTGTATACATCTAGTGGTGGCAATTCAGCTCAGTGTTCACGAGCAGCTCGTGTTCGGCTCGAAATAAGTTCGAGATCGAGTCGTTTGTTTAGTAAATGAGTCGCCGAATTTTTTCATTGCTTATTAAACGAATCGAGTCGGTCGCCTGTTCGGTTCGATAAAAACTCAAATATATATATATATATATATATATATATATATATATATATATATATATATATATATATATATATATATATATATATATATATATATATATATATATATATATATATATATATATATATATATATATATAAAGTTTCAACAATTAGATCAAAGTCTAATTAATAAGATTTTGTAAATTTATTTTTTACATATATTCAATCTAATTCTTTTAAGAAAAACTTCAAAAACCCTCCTTGTGGTTTCAATTTTTTTCACTTTAGTACCCTGTGGTTTAAAATGTATCAAGTTAGTACCTTGTGGTTTAAAGTGTATCAAATTAGTACCCTCTGGTTTTGCACTTTATCATTTTAGTACCCTGTGGTTTTAATTTTTTATCAAGTTAGTACCCTGTGATTTTTTAAACTATAGGGCACTAAAGTGATAAAGTGTGAAACCACAGGGTACTAAAGTAATAAAGTTCAAAACCACATGGTACTAACTTGATATACTTTAAACCACAGGGTACTAAAGTGATAAAGTGAGAAACCACAGGATACTATACACTTTAAACCACAGGGTACTAACATGAAAAAGTGTGAAACCACAAGGGGTTTTTTTGAAGTTTTCCCTTCTTTTAACTTATCGTTTGGCTTGGCCAATGCGAATAAGTTGGGGTTAGTTTATTAATGAGCTTAATATTTAGATTTAATTTTTTCATTGATACTTTAACGAAGCAATGCATGCTCGGCTCGTTATTTCGAGCACGAGCCTTGACCACCGCTTCGTTGCTCAAATTTCGTTTACACCCCTATATACATCTGGTAAAGGAAATGAGTGAACTGCAATGTTGGTCCCCAACCTAAAAATTGTGTAAACTTCTAATTTTTAAATTTTAATTTACTATAATTTTTAGCTTAAACTTTCATAATTGCTACAATCAAGTTCTGCAATTCAATTTAGTTAGCTAATTATTGATAAATAGTTGCCTTAGAAGTTGACACTAATTGAGATATTATAATACTTCTACGTTCCTGATTTGTCAATACTTAACCATCAAATTGGTTTGTAAGATTTGATTGCAATAATAAAAAAAGTTCGAGATAGAAATTATAATGAATTAAAGTTCGAAAAACTTAAAGTGTCATGCCACACGCCTCGTAATTTACTATAAAGAAAGGAATGGTTTGCTATAATTTTTTATTGGAATTTTAGAAATTATTATAATCAAATCTCATAATATAATTTATTTGATTAAATATTGCTTTACTACTTATGTGTGGAGGTGATATATATATATATATATATATATAACAATTTAATTAATGTCACGTTACATCATTCACAACGCTGTCACATTGCTTTCGCATTAATAGCATATACATATTTAGTCAACTAAAATAGATTGTACGAGCTAGTTATGATAATTCAAAAAACTTAATGAGAAATTAAAATAAATTAAAAATGTGAGAACTAAATTTTATACGCGCTTTATAGGAAGAAAAACAATAGTAAGTGTCCCCCACAAACCACAACCACCAGAAAAAAAAAAAAGAAAAAACAAAAGAAATACATAGTTTAAAGTGGCATTTCAGCTATTTCTACCCATTTCCGAGGACATTTCCGTCCATCAACCCTTCTACCCCATTATAAATGTAAGGGGATTTCCACCAAATCATCTTGAAACACTTAGAAGTAGTTAGAAGTAGCCCCCCTTTTCTCTCTCTCTCTCTCTCTCTCTCTCTCTCTCTCTCTCTCTCTCTCTCTCAACACTCCTCTTCTTGCAATCAAAACAAAAACAAAAAAGAAAAAAGATGGGCTTTTCTCTCTCTCTTCAACTCTAGAGAGAGAGAGAGAGAGAGAGAGAGAGAGAGAGAGAGAGAGAGATTTATGCTACATATATGTAGCAGCTATAGAGAGAGATTTGGCCTAAGAGGAAGTAGAGAGAGAGAGAGAGAAAATGAGTGAGGTAATTGGCATGAGCCAAGGAGATGAGGAGGAGTTACTCTTCTCCTCTGCAGCTTACATATCCAGCAACAACAGCAGCTTCTACTCCCTTGCTCCCACTGGTAATTGTGGTTAATTCGTACATATATATACACACTCTAATTAATTCCAATTCCAATTTCAATTTCAATTTCTTTCTACTCTATATATATAGATATATATATCATGTTACGTCGACGTACGTACGTAGGTACGTACGTGCATGTTCAAGATCAGTAGTAGTTACGACTTACGTCGACGTTGGACGTGCATGTATGTATGTATATACTGATATGGATATGGATATGGGGGCAGGGGCAGGAGAGACGAGGAGGAGGACGCGGCGCAGGCGGAAGCGGGGGAAGGGAGAGGGGTCGGGGGAGGGGTCGAAGAAGCGGCGGCTGAACGACGAGCAGGTGAAGTTCCTGGAGCTGAGCTTCGGGGAGGAGCGCAAGCTGGAGACGGGGCGCAAGGTGCAGCTGGCGGCCGATCTGGGCCTCGACCCCAAGCAGGTCGCCGTCTGGTTCCAGAACCGCCGGGCCCGCCACAAGACCAAGCAGATCGAGGACGAGTACTCCAAGCTCAAGTCCGCCCACGACGCCGCCGTCCTCCACAAATGCCATCTCGAGAACCAGGTCCCACAATTTCAACATTAATATACACACACAACACCTTTAATTTAATTTCTTTTATTTGAGATAATCAAATCAAATTAATTAATTATACTAATTAAGTTATAATTAATTAATGGCATGGGCCGGAGCAGGTATTGAAGCTGCAGGAAAGGCTTTCGGAAGCCGAAGCGGAGATCAGGAAGCTCACGGCCGGCGGCAACACCGGAGGAGGAGCTTCGGGCGGCTGCGGCGGCGGCGGCGGAGGAGGAAGTAGTAGTCCGAGCTCATCCTTCTCCACAGTCACACACCGGCCTTTGGTTAACGGAGAATTTGGGGTCGAGGGAGAAAATGAAACTGATTTTATGTGCATATATCATGATTACAGCTACAATAACTACGTAATGGATTTGGTTAGTCTCTATGGGATGTAGAGTTTTTATATAGTCGGGGGTTATTATTATTATTATTATTATTATTATTATTATTATGATTAATGTGATTATTGTTGATGTATAATTTGTTGGTATCTTCTCCCCCTGCTGCTGCTGCTGCTGCAGCAGCAGTGCTAATTAATTAACTAAGAGCAGAGGTAGTATTGTACGTAGTGGGAGGTATATTTACCCACCCTTGTAATTGTACACAGTAGGGTGTTGTAAGATATTTTTGTTTGCTCTAGCTAATAAGGTTCCATTAGTACTTATTATTACTGTTTCAATTCTCTGTTTCCTTACCATGGGTTACAACTAACTATACAACAAAGGATCCATTTGAACAAAAGTAACAGTAATTATATAACCTTAATTTTCTCCCCTATCATACATACAATTAATACTCTCCGCATATTAGCCCACATAATAAACATAGGATGATCTATCGATCATTGTTCTCTTTATATATACCCTTATCACAAGCTAAGATAAATAATGAGTGAGAGACCAACCTTCTTAATTTTCATCATCAGATATATAAAATTGCACTAGTCCTCAGAAAGAAAAACTTTTCAGCACAGTTTCAGATTAAACTGTCCCAATGTTTCCATCATCTGATTCAACAAAAATATAAAAGTTTCAGATTAAACTGTCCTAATGTTTCCATCATCTGATTCAACAAAAATATCGCCGTAATCGCCCTGTCTAACTACCACACAAGAAACTTTTGGAGTTTCTTTATATGTGGGTGTTCCAATCCAGTTCAATGAAAGAATCTGATGGACAAGAATATATAATACTGCATTAATTATATGCAAATATTAATTAGGAGCCCAACCCCACACTAAAAGGGTGGGGGGACCCTCGGTGCAACAACCCAGTAGGATAATAATGCCATGATTTGATGAAGCTAAGAGGTTGAATTAATGGATGAAAGAGACCATCAGACAATATATGCTTTATGCCTGGTTTGGATGTAAAGGAAGATTAGGAGTTTATTAAATGTCCAAAATGGCTATCATATTCCGCTTTTAAATCATTCTCTCGGAATAAAATAAATCACATTGTAGATAAAATATACTATCTGCTCAGCCTCCATTTGAATGTCGGAATAAGTTATCCTTGAATAATTTATTATGTATATATATATATATATATATATATGTATATTTTTTTAGTACGGTTGTAAGTAACGAGCATTTTAAATATTTGATCATACTACTTATCAATCAAATATATAAATTTGTTTTCAATAAATTAAGAAAATATACAAACGAGATATTTAAACGGGGACTAAACCACAGCTCTCGAGACCCTTTAAAAAGCAAAAAGTAACTCGTAAAAAAAACAATTTATATCTAATAAGTTATTGCTGAATAACTTATTCCGACCTTCTAAGCATTATTCTAAAAGAGATTAGTGAGAGATTAGTGAAAAGTCCTTAATATCGGACAAAGTATCGTTAGATAACTTATTCTGACATTCAAATCGACGTTCAAAGAAGGCTTCCACACTCTCCCTGGGATAAATAATAGAGCGGACACAGACATTTTTTAGATGGAAAAAAAAAAAAAAAAAAATCTTTGTATGTTTTTTTTTTGGGAAAAATTCAAAAACCTCCCCTGTGGTTTCGTCCATTCTCACTTTAGTACCCTGTGGTTTAAAACGTATCAATTTACCCCCATATGGTTTCGTTTTTATCTTTTTGAAAGTTTTTTCGTTAATATTTTCTTAAATTATATACAAAAAATTTCAAATACCCACAAATATTCACTTTAGTACTCTTTAATTTTAACTTTGTCACTGATTTAAAAAAATAATAATAATAAAATTGATAACAAAAAGATAAAAACGAAACCACAGGGAGGGCAAATTGATACATTTTAAATCACACGGTACAAAAGTAAGAAAACACGAAACCACATGGGGAGGTTCTTGAAGGTTTTCCCTTTTTTTTTTTTGTAAAAAAAAAATTCCAACAAATGAGAGTCAATGACAAACCTAAGGTGTCCATTGGGGAGTCGACGTGTGTCACAACCCTACTCCCCTAACTTGTGCTTTTATTTCTAGCATGCTTTCTCACTCCCCCTTCCCAAGATTAGTCCCTTTCCTATTACCCTATTATTGTCCATTTATCTTCACCCCTGTAACTCAAATCACTTCAGAGGTGTACTAAGATACCAAATGTTGGAAACACCCAAAAGCTCCAGTGCTTTTCACGTTTCGGAAAGCATGGGGCCTGAACCTTATCCAGTGCTTCTTGCTGCGGACAAAGCAGAAGCGGATTTAAGTGACCTGCAAAACAACTTTTCCACACCAGTGAAGTTTTAAGTTCTTTCGCAAACAAGAATGAGTAAACACAAGTTCCCAAATAATATCCAACCTAAAGCCTCTAGGTCCGAGAACAGTAATGTATATCAACACATTTGATTCCCTTGATATTATATTGTATATGGAACTATTTTCACATGTGAATTCATTATAATGCAGCTACACAGCTCAGTAATTTTCAACATTACAAACGTTTTTCAAACCAATTAAACAAAGAAGCAAGATGATGGACTCCAACTCACTAATGCAGCAGATCAGAGGAGGAGACAAGTTTTTACTGTACGATAGTGTACAAAAAATGAAAAATAAATGGGCAACGTGTAGCGAAGAGATCATACAAGGAATCTCTTAGCCACAACAACCTCAGGAAGATTAAAAAAAAAAAAAAAAAAATCAGTTGATCAAGGACATACAGGGCCCTACAATAGCTAAGACACTATTCCAAAGTTGATCGCGCCACGGTGCACAATTATATCGATACAACGAAAAAAAAGCTCACCAAGCATTTGGTATCTCGGAGAACGACCATTTAATTCAGCACTCAGATGCAGCAACATGAATACAGAGCAGAAAAAGAAGAAGAAAAAAAAAGCCACTTCCCATTTCAGCCACCTGAACAAAATTATACAACAAACAAGTATCTCGGCATGGGGCATCAAAAAAGAGCATAACCTAGAGTACATTCATTCTTAAACAAATTCATTTTGGAGGGGCGAAAAAGATACCTAAATCCGCTTTTGCTTTTGCAGATATGATTGATAGGATACAGGGACTCTATTGCTCCTTCAAAGGGGTAGTATTGGATCTTCTCAACTCCCACGGTGGAAGGCACCCATTTAAAGGAAACGGCAGGAAGAGGGAGGACGCCGACAAGTTCCTCTGACGCATGGAGAATGAAGACCAGCAACTTAGAGCACTTGTTAGCCTCATTTTCTCGCCGTCTTCGGCTTGGTAATCCGGATCATGACGAACGGCATTAATCTTAAGGGCCTCAGGAAGAAGGCAGTTGCAAACAGCACCTGAGGGGAAAGAGATCGAAGAACATGTTCTATCGTGTCATATTTACTAACTTAAGACTATGCTAGTGAGCAAAGTTAAAAATACACTAAACACAGGAGGGAGACATAATTGTAAACAATAGCAAGGGTAGATAACGCCGATTTCCCATGGCAATCCAATTAAAATATATAGACCAATTACATACGTTGGTTTTTGTTTGGTCAAGGCAAGAATAAAAAAATGTGTATGACAATGATAGCTACAGCAACAATAACAACAAAGTTTTAGTTCCATTGACTATACTGAGCTTTAGTCCCAACAGTTTAAAAACAGAGCTGTTTGCAGAATTTTCATTTTTCTAGGACTCCAAAAATCTGTTCCAGATTCAAGAATGTGACTGAGTTTCCATGATCTGTGGTGGAAACTGTTAATAGAAGTCTAGACTTACAATCCCTTGAGGTTCCTTTTGTGATGTGTTAATAATAGATGTTAGTGCAATATGTTCGTCTCTCGATAAAAATTTGGACAAATCCATCTTTTCCTTGACAAGAAAAACAAGTTATCTGTTTGTTGTTGACATTTCATTTCTACTTTCCAAACCAATCCTATAAGCAAATCTAACTTGTTAGTAACAACATTGCACCAAATAGATTCAAAATAGAAAATGTATCATCTTGCTGTGATCCACGTATATCCTTAAAACAATGTGACCATGAAATCTTATACAGTTCCACCTGAATTTTAGCTCATCCACCACATTCTGCAACATAAGTAGCGAAAGTGCGAATATTGATCACTACATTGTAAAGTCACTTCTCAAATTTCACTCATCCAAGGTCATGCAAAGTGCCTAGGTGGTCTCCTTCGTGCTTATGTGTCCTAGGCTACAAGCTTTTTAGCAACTTGTGTAGACTAGGTGTCTAGAAAAATGAGAGACCATCTGAAAAACCATTTTATCCAGCATATTCAGCAGGCTACGCACTTAATAGATGACTAGTTAATATTTCACTTAGAAGATAAATCTTTTTTTTTAACAATATTTTATTAGTTCTTTTTTTTTAAAAAAAAAAAAGATAAGATATTAGGATAAAAGATATGATCACTAAAATGAGATCTCTCTTTGCACTAATATTTGTTATAAAATGAGTCTTTTTGGTTTTTATTGTTCCACAAGTTTCATTCAACATAAAATGACACCACAATTCCGAAGTCCTCCAGTAACTGTACAAACATACAAAAATCTGTTAGGTCATGTTTCATGTTGGACATATAGTCATAGTATCGAGTCCAAACCACCTAATAATTTCTTTAGAAAAAGAACTCTGATGAGATCAAAACTTCCTCACATTTGTAGTTTAAGAGAGACTCTCTACATAATATCAAAATATATAGATGAAACCATGTGATAAATTACCTAATAATATAAAAGTTGACCCGCACTCCCATTTGTTACATCCAAAAACTTGTTTTGACTGAAATGGATTGTTTGACTTGCTAATTGGACCCAAATGAGTCAATTATGAATTTGACCCTTCGTAGACAAACTGACACAGTTTTTAACACAATTGGACGTGTTCTACTCTTATCTAATCTAGCATAAATCAGCATTACATGATTTGGAGTTAGTAGACTACTTGATTACTTGGGAAAATCATCCAATAATCTTTTAAACCTCCCTCCACATCAACAGGCACCGTAAGCTTGTACATTCTCTTCCTGCTCTCTTGTTCTTCTAGATTCCTGTTCTTTTCTCCTACTTATTTGCTATGTGCAGATGTTGAATAAACTATTTCATTCCAAGCAGGATCACGTTGAGATAATCAGAAGAATTTGTCATCACTTGTCAGATTAAGACCAAGGATCATCGTATTATATATTAGGTTCCTGACATCAAACAGACATGACCATGAAATGGCAGAATGGTTTATTTTAATATTTTTCCAATTAATAAGATATTGTTTGTTATGTTATTCATGTATTTTCTTGACATGCATTATTTGTTGTGACTGGCCTCAAAAGTGTGTATACCATCTGCCCGGTCTTTGGTTTAAGGTGTGACGGACATAACGAGAGGCACTTTTGCACATAAAGGGCAGATACAGGATGAATAACATCCTATCCTTCTCAAACATAATTGTTGATGCAAGCTAGCTGCATTAGGTTAGGACTTTTAATATTTGAATTTTGAATTTTGAATATTTGAATACTTAAAATATTTAAATTTTGAAATAGTTTGTTAGGATTAGTCAGCATTGGTTCTTAGGATAGGTATGACTTTATGAGTCATTTTGAAGTTTGATTTTAAAAAAGTGGTTGTTTTTCAGGTGATTGTTTTATCTTAGATTACTAAATAAGCCCAAGAGGGCCTCTTTGTAAGAAGTTTATGACGGAATGAAAATTTGTTTATATAATTAGGGAGTTCCCTCGAGTTTTTCTTTCCTGTTTCTGCAGCCTGGATTGGCTGGCTTTCTGTGTTCTCCTTTCTTTCTTCTCTCTCTATTTCCTCTACCGTACTACTCTGATCTACATCAAGTGTGCAGTTAGATTAAGTGTGATTGTATCTCTGTTCAAACATAGCTAGTTGACTACACAATATAACTCAAGGCTAAGTAAATTAAGAGTTTGATATATTGTAGTGCCTACAAAACAGCAGGCTCTATGCCAACTATAGTAACATAGTAGTTTTAATCAAGTAGCTCTACCTTTATTTTTAATAACAGGAATCAGAAAGAAAGCAGTATCTATACCAATCCATCACATATTCAAATAGAAATAGAAAATCAAACATTAAAACCTCAGATAAAGCTGTCTTGGTTAAGCTGTTTTAGCCAAGTCTTCATCAATCAAACTATGCCAGAAATAAAGATTGCATATTAAACAAAAAAAGGAACATCAATTCTCCTAAGTGAATTAGGACATTTAGGCCACTTAAGGAGGGGTAAACACTATTTGCAAGGGAGTTGCATGAAGCTGTCATTCAAGTAGTTCAAACTAATTTCAATATAGGGGCATTAGAGTATGAAATCACGTGCAACAAATACAAATATAACAGAACTACAGATAATTCATGAATCAGAACAATTAAATGGTAGTCCTAATAATCAAGCATGCCATTAAAGGAGATTACCCATCCTCGCAAGCCGGTTCACCCACTTGGGGATTGAATTGCCAGTCAGCTTATAACAGATATCATTGCAGAAATGGTTGCAGTTCTTGACAATCAAATGATACGTATCTCCATTATAGTTTACTGATTGGAGCTCCATAAACTCTCTAACCTGCAAAGGATCTAGGCAAGTTGTGCCGATAAATATTGATTTCCTAAACCTGAAACCTGGACACTGACGAGGCTCAACCTCGAAGACTCCACTCGAGGGGTAGTCATGTGCTCCAAATGCATATTCTACACCATGAACTACATAGACACAAAATATAGCATTCAGAAACATTTTTCTTTTTTACAAATAAAAATAAATTTTCATATTACAAATAAGAGCTCGTTATCAGGCACCCAAATCTCGTAATACTTCATCACATCGCAGTTGATTTGGAGAAAAGGAATAGCATGGCAGTAGAATTTGTTGTTTCTGTCGACACTTGAACTTATTGCTCTTGGCTAATAAATGACATTGTCATTTTCTAAATGTCTGGACAGTGGATATTCATCCAATTCGATCATAATGTATTCCACTTATAGATAGGTGAGGTTAGATATGTCTAAGCAAATCAATTTGTGCCTTATTGCAGTTAGACCTATGTTAGTCCTTCTCAATACCAACTGGATCTAATTAAAAATGAAGCCCAATATGAGATTAGCTAGATATTTTGCACTTGGCATGAAGATTGTCACTGTTTCCTTCTGCAGAGACCAAAAAGTTGACAGAGATATGTTTTGAAGAGCGTCATAACTAGAAGAGTTTAATTCCAGGTTAGATAGTTTAAATTGGCAAAAGATGACTGTTTGGTGAGACATAGAAGGAAAGACTGGAAGAGTTCGGTAACAAATGAAAAATTATATGGCGTAATCTTGTAAATGAGTCTTGTTTCTTCCCCCTATTTTCTTCCATTCTTTCCTAATCCCCATTCCGATACCTTTCATGGTGTATTTGAATGAATATTTTTGCCTAATTCTCCTTTTAGTTGTTAATACGTTGCTTCAGATTGGCAATTGTTCAAAAACCACGGATTTTGTAAATATGTCGCTTCTTTATGATTGAAATTCAACAAGATTCTGACACTACAACATATGGCAATACACAGTATGTTAGCCTACAGTATATTCATTGGTATCAAAACAAAAATTAGTTTAATGAACGAATTTCTTCAACAAGAAATCTGCAGTTGTTCATCCTATCGAGGCTCGAGGTAAACATTCCTAGACAAATAAATCACCCGCCAACAAAAGCAAAAGATTTGGAGATATATACTAAGAACCAAACATAAATTAGTGAAGCAGTAATCAATTGAAAGAACAAAAAGATACAACCTTAAACAAAAGGCAATGATGCTAATTCAAAGATAACATATTTACATGTTTATCTAGATCAATTAGTGGGGGTGACAACACAAACAGAAAGAAAAGGAAAACAATACCTTCAATCCCAGAGTGGAAAATCCCAAGACCAGCCCAATACATGTAGCCATTCACTGGGGTCAAATCATACACGTTCAGGTAAACCGGCGCATCGCCCGGTGTTTGGCCGGCCGAGAGGACCTTCGGGAACATACAGAACTGGGTCGCGGATTTCCGTCCCATTCGAATCGGCACCAGGGATTTCCATCCCTTCTTTGTCCCCAGCTTCATGTTCCTTCAATCAATCGAGGAAATAACCACACCATCACCCCACATTTTACAACAGTGACCATGCGTTCCACAAGATGTTTGAGGAAATGCTTGTGTGATATAACACACCCAAAGAAACCCATGATGGGAACCCCCAAATGAGAGCAAAATGAGCTCAGTTGGGTTAATCCGTACCAAATCAAGATCCCATCTTTCCAAACTCCTCCCACATTT
Organism: Aechmea fasciata; assembly: GCA_025177825.1. Classification (NCBI taxonomy): domain Eukaryota; kingdom Viridiplantae; phylum Streptophyta; class Magnoliopsida; order Poales; family Bromeliaceae; genus Aechmea; species Aechmea fasciata. The sequence goes on along the minus strand of CM045925.1, from coordinate 7,010,993 downwards.
CACAGATCCGAAAGGGGGAAAAAAACCTAAAAATCCCCAAAAAAAGGGGGGAAAAAATTGCAGAACACGAAAAAATAAAAGATAAAGAAAAAAAAAAGGGCCTTGAGAGGGGAAACCCCATTTACCCGTGGTCGGAGGAGAAAACCCAAATCACAAAACGCGAAGAGGACGAAGACCACCTCCGCCGACGCGGGGAGCCGCCATTGTTGGTCCCAAAAGAGCACCACCAACACCACCACGTCCACGGCCACCACCACCACCAAAGAGCCTTAGACCACCTCAATTAGAAGAAACCCTAGAGAGAGGAAGAGGACGAAGGGAGGAGATCTCATTGCGGACATGGAAATGGCGCATCCGAGGGAAGAGGAAGAGATCTACGGAGAAGGAGATCTCTCTCTCTCTCCCCTCCTCTCCTCTCTCTCTCTCTCTCTCTCTCTCTCTTCTCGTACACGGATTTGGTCTGTTCCTTTTTCTATAAGGGCCAGTAAAAAAAAAGAGACAAGCTTTCTCATAAGGCGCGCTTTTAGCCCTCCCTTTTTCTTTTTTCTTTTTTTTGGATTAATTTCCAACGTATCCCTACAAACGTAATAAATATGGGTAAATTGCATCGTTACCCCTGAACTTTTGGCTATGTTTCATTTTACCCCTCAAACTCCTAAAATGGATATCTAACCCCCTAAACTCTAATATTTCGTTCATGTTACCCCTTCCGTCAGTTTTTCGTTAAGCTCCGTTAACCGAAAACTGACGGAAGGGATAAAACGAATCAAATATTAGAGTTTAGAGTGTTAAATGTCTATTTTAGGAGTTCGGGGGTTAAGTGAAACTCGCTAAAAGTTCAGGAGGTAGCAGGACAATTTACTCCGTAGGGGACTCTTGACTATAAATTATTGTATTATAATATATTACTTACGGATTGACTACTAATTCTCAAGTTTGTGATCTTGAATTTATATATATATTTTATCCTATAATAAATCATACCATAATTTATCCTATATTTTATTGTAATAAAATAAAAGTGAAATACCGGTTGTCCCTAGAGCAAGTGGCAAAGGGCTTGGTGGTTGGTACGCGAGAGGTTGGTACCCGAGACCCTAGTTCGAATTCTAGTTGATTCATATTTCTAGCTAAGTTTATTTTCAAATGAAATAAACGAAGCGGCCGGGTAGCGTGCTACGTATCTCTCTCAACAAAAAAAAAAAGTGAAAGAAATAAATTAGAGTGGCTTAAAGATAAAAAAAAATAGCGATACTAACTACCTACGATGCTCGAACACTCTACTATCCTGGTGTACTCGCTAATATGGTTGATTTACAATAGGTGTCCTCACTCGGATATAGAGATTTTAATTCTCAGTTAATTTTTTGTAGTATTTGTTTGTCCCTTTTATCTTTAGAAGTATTTTTTTATAAAATATACTTAAAAAAAAATTTGTACTTCATTTCAGCCAATTAGAAATTTTTAATATAAAAATATAAAAATAATTTATAGTAAAAATTTGGGTAATTTGCATTGTTACCCTGAACTTTTGGCGAGTTTCACTTAACCCTCTGCACTCCTAAAATAGACATCTAACACTCTAAACTCTAATATTTCATTCGTTTTACCCTTTCCGTCAGTTTTCGATTAACGGAGCTTAATGAAAAACTGACGGAAGGGATAACATGAACAAAATATTAGAGTTTAGGAGGTTAGATGTCCATTTTAGGAGTTCGAGGGGTAAAGTGAAACTTCGCCAAAAGTTCAGGGGGTAACAATGCAATTTACCCTAATAAATAATAAATATATATTCTTATAAAATTAGTCAATTTGTATTAAAAAATCTATTAGTTTTGCGCTTTCGCAAAAGTGGGCAACCTTTTTCAATTTTGCAGGTTCGGATAGATTTTTAGCAAACTGATCAAAATACTCTTGTATATTTTTCTCTCTTTTTTATTTTCTCGTTCTTTTTTCTTTCTCTTCCCAGAGCAATGGAGGCGGAGGCAACCAACTTTGGTTTTGTCCGGCACATGCTTACCCTAACCTGCACACCCCTCGCCTTTCTCCCCTTCGACCCCACTGAGGGCGCGTTGTGACTTCTTTTTTTTTCCTCCTTTCCCACCCTCCTCTACCGTCTCCTACGACGACGCCTATCTTACATTCTCTTACCCTTCTCGTCATTTCCTTCTCCTTCCTCCTTTGCCCCCTCCGCTGCCTCCAACGACGACGCTTCTTCGTCGACATCAGCACCGCGGAGGTTGCTGTGGCACTGCAGTTTCGGAGTGGGGGGCCTTTAGCGGCGTTGTCGCCGGCGTCGTGGCCGTTACCGATCATCAATTCAGAAAAGTTATTTTCTAAATACTTCAAATATGGTAGATCAAATCTATCGGAGCCGATCGTCAATTCAAAAGCTCCATCATCGAAAAAGGCTTAGGAGCACGGAGACCTCCATGCTCCTAATAGCACACAAGACCTTCTCTCTCTCTCTCTCTCTCTCTCTCTCTCTCTCTCTATATATATATATATATATATATATATATATATATATATATATATATATATATATATATATATATATATATATATATATATATATATTATATATATTATAGGTCAATAAGGTAATTTTATATTAAAATCATATTTATAGTTGTTAAATAGTAGATTTTATTGAATAAAATATAATCATACAAAATTTGAACATAAGTGGAGGATTTTGATTGCATTGTATCTTATTTGTACTAACAAAGTTGACCATATTCAAATTCAAATATATTTTTAGTGGAGAACTAGGTTAATATACTATTAATAGCACCAAGTCATTGGTGCTATCAAGTTTTTGGCCATTGGATTAAGAAATATGCGGTTAGGATGATGTGGCCCCCTAGGGTTGAATGGGTGGTTGGTTGAATAGTATGATCTAACGGGTGAAAATAATTAAAAGAGTAGAAATAACGGCAGAAAACTTAGTAGCACCAAGTTTTCGTGCTATTAATAACATAGTAGCCGAGCTCTTTAGTGGATATGATAAGAAAAATTTAGCATTCGGTAATGTATCCGCGTCCGAATTTGCATACAAAAGCAATTATAAATGCGGATATAATTTTGTCAAAAATTCAATTGTTTTCAACTGTCTTTATCCTTAGCGCCTACAGCACAATTATTTGTATAAAAAATGCTATCAATATACTTTATATATAGGTATAAATCATATACTCTTTGCATTATAAGATTCATAAGAATTATTTTGAATTTTGATTAAAAATAAAAATTGATAAGATTACAGAGAGAAAATGGGGCTTTAGATTGATCGATTGTAAATTTTACACCTATCTCATAGGTGTACAAATAGCATGCGTTTTGTGAAAGGCTTAATTCCACATAATATGTTAAAAAGACACAACATTTTATTTTTTTTTTGTCAATCTCTACATTATAAATAGAGGCAATTACTTACATATTCCTAAAAAATTTTCGACTTTCTGATTTACCTCTTTTTAGAAGGCTAATATTGAAAATACCCTTTCTACGTTCCAATTTATTTTTAATATACTTCTAGAGTTAAAATCTGTTAATTAACTCTGTTATCTCTATAAAATTACTATTTGACCATTTCAAATATACCCTTCTACTATCACTGTCTTTCTTATTTGTCTTTAAACTCAGGGGCACAAAAAGTATTTTGACTTTTGGTCTTTTCCAATATACGTACCCTTCTATCATCACCAATATTTTTTATTTGTCTTTAAGTTAAGGATAAAATTGACATTTTAATTTTTTTAACTATGGTAAATATTTAACTCATGTTTAACTCAAGTTAACTTAACAGGAGATAACTACGAGAGTATTTTGCCACTTGCTCTAAGGACGGTCGGCATATGTATCTTTTAATAGAGTTTTTATCTTATGTTCAAAATAATAGAATTATTGACAATAATAGAGAAATTGTTAAAAAAATAATAGTTTAGTAATATTTTTGGGAAAAAAAAATGGGTACAAGATACATAGTAAATAAAAATAAATCAGAAGTGCAGTTTACAAAATGATTAGAAGATGATAACTCATGTCATTCTCAAGAAAAAATAATATTATGGAAAATAAAAAAAAAAAAAAAGAAAAAAAAAGCTACACTAAGTACCATGTAATTTAGCCTTAATTCAGAAAAGCACATTAGAGATTTTTCTTTTTCTCTAACAGTTATACCAAATATGGGTTTATCCTAAATCAATTTTACTAAGCAAAGAGGCCTAATGGAAAATACATTACTTTAATATATTAATCTTATTTTATAAAAATATTACTTTAATTTTATGTTATGTATATATATTGTGATGTATGATAGGTTAAGATACCTGTATTTTGATCTTCTATTTATTTATTTTACTGTGTATGCTGTAATGTGTATATAGCTAGCTTGTAATATAATTGGTTGGGGATAATTTTTTCTCAAAAAAATATATATTATCTTATTATAGCAATGATTTTTTTTGTAAAATATCCGTTCATACAAGGTGTAGAGCTAATATTTGAATTGTTCCTCTAGGTTTATTATAATTTTTTTGAGTAACACAACTATATTAAAAAAAAATATTAAATTAAATTATGACAGCGCGATTTAAAATGTTAAAGAGATTCTCCTTTTTTTTTTATTATTCAAGCAGAATATTTAAATTGAAAAGACTTAATTTATTTGCATTTTAGAACTTGAAAACAATAAAGTAATAGTAAAATGAAATTAAAAAAGGCCCACCATCAACCTCATATATTAAATTATCAAAATAGAAATATAAACAATTAATGTCAATTAAATATGGTTTAAACATTAATTCTGAGAATCCGAATCAAATCAAGTCATGCTCAGGAGGTGGGAGAGGATCCTAGTAATTATGTTTATAAAACAAAATTAAGTTTAAAAAATAATTTAGAGCAGGTACTATAATTTGTTACACCAGAAGAAATTGCTTTTAAAATAACTCGAAGAAAATATCAATCTTAATAATAATTGAGTGATTATGTAGTAATGTATCGCGAGAAAGTTTTAGACGTTGAATATATATATAATATTAAAATGACAGCCTATTTTAAAAAATAATAATAATTTTATGTTGTTTAACATGAGATTAAATTAATTTCAACATTTAACCGGCCCTACCGAATTTTTTAGCTTTATTAGTTCCTCCTATTTAATCTAAAATATTATTCTATAATAGTTAAAACTTTTGGAGATCTAATAATTAATGGTTGTTTTACGAGATTTAACATTAATTAGATGAGGAATCAACAAATTAAGTTTAAAGTAAAAATATCCCAATAGCCATGGGCAATGTCCTGCACCACAAACAAAAAACTAAGAAAAAAATAAAAAATAAAATAAAAAATAATATATATATATATATATATATATATATATATATATATATATATATATATATATATATATATATATATATATATATATACAAAAAAGGGCAAATTACATTGTTGGTTTGTAATTTTTATTAGATTTTTCAATCTGATCTAATTTTTACTATTAATTAGCTCTCTAATACTTATTAATTAGCTCTCTAATATTTAGTATTTATTTTGAGGATTAATTTCATACAGGTTCTTACAAAAATGGTGAATAGCAGATATATTCCTACAATAACTGTATTTTCCGCGGCATTGTTTGGGAACCGCTGGTGGCAATGCAGAGACTCAAGCAGATGATTAGGGGACTGACCGACATTTGACTTTTGACATTTGACGGTTGACTCGATTTTTTTTTTTTTTTTTTTTTTTCGCGTTCTTGAGGCCCTGGTTGCCCTCACAAGCGTAACCTAATTCAGCTTTGCTAAATCGACGGGTAGCGTGCTACATTACAAAAAAAAGCAGATATATTCCTATAAAGTTCAACTTTCATAAGTTATCTTTACAAAAGTCCTAATGTATTCGATATGTCCTGGGTAGGATCCATTGGAGAAATCTAGTTAACCACAGTTAAAATATTTAATTATGATTAATTAATAATATGAATTAACAATTTTGCCCTTCTTCTTCTTCGTATCCTTCTTTTACTCCGTCGTCATGAGCGCTTTCGAATCGGCCGAATCTTCGCCTTTCGCCTCGCTGCTGCAGGCCTCGGGCTCGTTCTCGTCGGCTGCAACTCCAACAAGCTTCGCGACGTTGTCGCGGCTGCCACCCCCGCCGCCGCTCGCTCCCGCAGCCCAACAAGGAAGTGAAAGAAGAAAATGGCAAAAATTGAGAGAGCTTTTTGAGGGACATATTTATGATGGCAAAAATATCATTTTACGAACTTACTGTTAAAAAATAAACAGTTCTATAACGGATCCTAACCAGAGGGTCATATCTGAAAACATTAGGACTTCTACGAAAATAATTTATAAAAGTTGAACTTTGTAGGAATATATCTGTAATTTATCATATTTGTGGGGACCTATATGAAACTAACCCTTATTTTAACTATATCTTACATGTCATAAAAAGCCTGTTAAATGGTACGAAAATTGTGAAGACAAGGTTTTTGTTAGTCACTTAATTAAAAGGAGATCTTTGTTGGTGAGAACTTAATTAAATGTATATATATATATATATATTTTGTCTAGAAAATTTACCAAAAAGAACTAACTTTTTTTAAAGAAAAAAAAGAATTGCAGTAATATGTACTAATTAGTTGGTCGTTCATCACAATAAGAATGATTCTACCTGTCCACTTCTAAACTAGGTGCATATTTTACATTCCATCGATCCAAAGACTAATTATTATTCTTAGTTTTATTTTATAAATATTTTTTTAGGAATAATTGCATATGATTTTCTGCAAACGTATCAAATAATAAATATATTCCTATTAAATTTAAGTGTTAGTAAAATTTAGATAACAATGAGTTAACAAAAGTAACCACAGCTAGCTGAGGAATTAAATAATAGTTTTATCCCTTATATATATAATTTGTATTCTAATGTTGAATCCTGTCATCTTTCTCACTCTCTCCTCCTTATATATGGTGACAGGATGTCGAAGGTGGGGCCCATGGTCGCGGCAAAAATTATGTACGCCAAATGTGCTATGCACGGTAAAGACGAGGAGAGAGAGAAAAAGAAAGGTAGATTTTTGCATGGACAGATTTATAAATAAAATAGTCATTTTATGCATCCACCATTAAAATTCTAACGGTGAATCAAATGATAGAGACATATATAAATGAATCAAAATTTTTTGATGAATATATTTACAAACCAGATAATTTTTGAAGAAATAAATTTAATAACTTAAGTTTGGTAAGTATATATTTATTATTTGGTATCTTTACAAAGACTTGTATAAAATTAAATATATTTTGAAATTAAATATTTATTTGAATTTTTGTGAACGCCAAGATAAAAATAGTGTAAGATTTACATCAATATATGGATGCAAAGATGATAATTTTCTCAAAATAAACATATTCTTTTTATCTTTTTATCCCGAGTGAAAAAACATACTGCATTTCAGTAATAAATATATAAGTCGAACGAGAAAAATATTTCTTGTTAGAGAGATATATAATTAAGAAGCTTTATAAATATAAATAATGTGAATGTTTCTAAGTGGGACAAAGATCACATGCATCATTGGTTTTGTATTTAATAAGTATATTGTACCATTTTCCAACTATTAAAATATTATAATTGGAATTCCAAATCTCAAAGCTCAAGTAAATGCACTACTTATTTATGATGGCGTACGTTGGTTCTACTTCTTTTGATGCACAACGAATTGGACAAAAATTTGCTGGGCAGCCGTGCCCAACGGAGCCCAGATGGGCGCCGCGTGTGTACGGACATCGCCACCGCCCCTTCCCCTTTCTTTCTTTCTTTCTTTCTTTCTTTCTTTCTCTCTCTCTCTCTCTCTCTCTCTAAACACCGTAATTTTTTTTTTTAGAATTTTTTTGCAAATAGTCTCCTGACAATTTTTTTTTTTTTTTTAGAATTAGTCCAGTCAAAAATTTATTTGCAAAAATGGCTTTATCCCTGTCATACAAGCGTCACACGTCAGCGCCACGCGGGCGGGGCTGGGGTTAGGTGTTTAAGTTGAATGCGGTAAACTATTCACCGTGTTAAAAAACAGTGAATAATTCGCCGTGTCCAATATATATATTCGCGGCTAAAATGACTAAGTCGGGGTATTTGTATTGGACACGGTGAATGAACATGGTGAATCATTCACCGTGTTCAATACAAATACTTCCAAAGCTAAAATGACTAAGCTCGAGTATTTGTATTATTCACCGTATCCAATACAAATAGTTTCGGGGCTAAAATGAGTATTTGTATTGGACACGGTGAATCATTTATCGTGTCTAATACAAATATCTAAACTTTGCCAAGTCCGGGGTATTTGTATTGGACACGGTGAATGGTTCACCGTGTTCAAATTAAAAACAGCTCCATCCGCCGCGTGTACTGACGCGACGTGTACATGGCAACAGGCCATTTTGCAAATAAATTTTGGACAGGACTAATTTAAAAAAAAAAATTGTCAGGAGGCTATTTGCTAAAAAAGCCTTTTTTTTTTCTTTTTTTTTTTTTTTTTTTCAGAGGGTTGCGATGGGCGCCACACACCACACGGCTCCCATCAGTATCGTCCCTAAACAAAATTGTTTGGGGTGATACCCAGCAAATTTTTGTCCCAACGAATTCATGTAATGAAACCAGGATTAATTACTCCGTTATTATTACCGACCGTCCCTAGAGCAAGTGGCAGTAGACTTGGTGGATGATACTCGCTAGTTTTAATTCTAGTTAATTCACATTTCTAGCTAAGTTTATTTCTAAATGTAATAAACAAAGCGGGTATATACGTAGCGTATAAATAAATGCAGTACGATCATGTGAGAATATAATAAATTAAACACAAATGAGAAGAGGATATATAAAATCAATTTGAAACATGGATGGAATTTAGCAAGGTGCGAACCAATTAAGTTTTAGAATGGGTTAAAACATGGCGAGAAGCTTAGGCTTAGGCTTTGTTTGGAATTGCGAAAAAATTGTGTTTCATGTGGGGAAAAGATACGTTGAAAAAATATCCAATTTGTTTACGTACGTAATATTGCATTTCGCATATCGCAATGAATCGATTATGATATATTTTTTGCGGTACAACCGGACAATGCAGAAACACGTACCATATGCGCATCTTAATACTAAACTAAGGCTTAGTTTAGTATTGAATTTTATTTGACGCTATTAAATAAAATGAAGTTGGGATAAAAATATATAGAAATATACTTTTGTGTTCTCCGGTGAGAATGCAGAAAATGTATTATAACTGGCTCATCAATCTCGACATGCGGAATGAGATATTACGCGGAAACAAACAAAATATTTTTTATCGTACTTTCTCACCGCACGTAACGCAATCTCCTCACAATTTCAAAGGTTAGATTTTGAATATCAAAAATTTAAATTATAAATAAGAAAAAATTAAAAAATAATTAAATCAAAGTTTACTTACTGAATTAGTTCTATTCAATTTGATAATTTGGTTTAAACCGATCGAACAGTGCTCACCGCTGCACACAGCTCTGATGTGGGGAACAAAAAGTGAGGCTGCAGGTTAAGCTGCAAAACGCGTGCAAAAGGCTGCCCTGCACTTCAACATCCGCACAGGATTCCATTCCACCCACGCGAAATCAGTGACAAGTACGAAGGTGCTGCTTTACGGATGTGAAGTGGACGGATCGGATTGGAGGCCGATTTTTTCAAATTTCGAATTGGAATTTAACTATCAAATTTGAAATTCAAATCCGAAAGAATCCGACAGGTTTTAAAAATTTATTATCCAAAAATCCGAATCCGATAAGAAATTCGAAATCCGAACCCGAGCTCAATAATTCGAATCCGAAATAATTATTTCTCTTTATAATATTTTAAAATATATTACATTGAATCTAAATTTTTAAAATGCAAATTCAAATACAATATTAAACTTATATACAATATTCTAAATTTTGTTTTTTTTTACTTGGGTTATAATTTAGAGGAGAAAAAATAATTTTTTTTTCTCTCAACTTTCTTGTCTTTTGTCCCCTCTTCTTTATCCATCTAAAAAAGGCTTCAAACATAATACAATATTATTTTATAATAAAATTATGATTTTTTTTAATATAGAAGGACCAAAATATAATGCAACATAAAAATTTAAATAGTAAAATACTCAGATAAAACTAACAAGAACAAAGTTAACCAAGTATTGAAAATAGTACGGCGATCGTGATACATTCTAACTTCTTTTTTTTTTTCAGTAATGAATAACACAGACCGACCGTCCCTAGAGCAAGTGGCAAAGGGCTTGATGGTTGGTACCCGAGACCCAAGTTCGAATCCTAGTTGATTTACATTTCTATCTAAGTTTATTTTTTAAAAAAAATAAACGAAGCGGGTAGCATGTTGCTACCTATTTCTCAAAAAAAAGAAAAAGTAATGAATAACACAGCTAGAAATAGTAGGGCGACCATGATACATTTTAATTAACTTTTTTTTGAATAATAAATAACCCAGCAAGAAATACGAAGCAAAAAAAACATTAATTTTTACTTTAGATATCGGTATTGACCGTCAATCCAATTAGTTTGAAAAAGTTGGATAAAATATGTTATGATTTTCTGAAGTCGTGATAAAAATAGCATAGAAAACAAAAGGCCTTAATGCCTCGATTAAGGAATCTATCAGTAGTGGATAATCTCTTCCGAAGGAGCAGCCAGATGAAGGCTTTAATTTTGACAGGGATTTTCAGTTTCCAGATGTGTAGATTCAAGGGGGTACGCAGTCCAGTATCCGTAATGAACAGGTAGAGGGATTTGACGGTGAATACTTGGTCAGAGGTCCATCGCCATCTGATCTAAGTTTGGTCACAATTACCATGAGGTTAGTTTTCATTGGGAAAATTTTTTTATTTCCTTGATTTGTAAATAATTATAAATATGGATAAGTTTAAGTTTTAAGTTTAAATTGGGCGAGGATGCGTGCAAGGACGAGGGCGCGAGGGGCAGAGCCAAGGCAAGCCGTTTCCGCCTCCGCTGCTTTCTTCGGAAAGAAAAAAAAAAAACGAGAGAAAAAAAATATTTTGATCAGTTTATTAAAAATTTGGACTAAGTCTGCAAAATCCAAAGAAGCAAACTAGTTTTACAAAAGCTCAAAACTAGTGAATTTTTTATGCAATGCACATACACCAGAACTGTGCTTTCTGTGCAGTCCTCACGAAAAGTTGCGACCATCTTCTCAACGACTGTGTTTATGTTCAATTTCTCCTTCTTAGTATAGGGGGTTCGGACATTGCTAACGCTAGCACGAGAGATGTCCGAGATCTCTGGGCCAAAACTGCGCAAATCCGTGCCGACTCGGCGAGGAAACAAGGTCAGATCCTCCTGGCTGCAACTTGGTGGATAGTCTGGACGGATAGAAACAGCTCTGTCTTCAGAGGAAGGCCGCCCAATGTCACCTGGTCCCTAGAACGGGTCAAACTACTTATTAGCAATTGGACCACGATGCTCTGATAGCTTTTTGTACCTCTCCTATACCCCTTCCTCCGTTCCACTTCTTTTGTTATCTTTATTTTCGTTTTGCGTTTATTTTCCCTTTTACCTTTTGTCGGCTCCCCGGAGGCCCAAGCTGCTTCCAATTTGTACGCTCAGTTCATTAGACTTAATAAATGAAACGGGTAGCTCAAAAAAAAAAAAAGCTTCTACGAGAGTTACACTTTTTAGAAAGTGCTATTCTATTGATTGCTTTGTATATGAAAGTGAATATAAGAGTTATTTTTGTCATGCTCCGTGACCGTCAATTTGGACGGCTCGGTCACGTCTAACGGACGCCGAACGAAAAAAAAAAAAAAAAAAAAAGGCAGCGGTGTATAGTGGCAGTGACGCACCAGGTGCACGCAAGACACATCATCGGCCACGCAGGACCCGCGCTCACTCTCGAAGCAGTCGAACGTTCCGCGTGCACCTTCCTCGGCCCAACCATGCAACGTGGCGCCCATGCACGGCCCCCTTTCTCCACGTCGCTTCTCCCCATCGCGTTATTATAATTAACCCGGCCCCTCACACACTACTCACCACCTCCCCCCACCCCACTACTGTAGAAGAAGAAGAAGAAGAAGAAGAAGAAGAAGAGGAGGTCCAATGGTGGCGAAGAAAGTGCTTCTTGGGGCCGCAGTGGTGCTGCTGCTGTCGGCGTTCTCCTCCGCTGCTGCCGGTGGGGAAAAGAGCTTCTCGACGAGATTCCGGCCGCTTGTGACGAAGGAGTGCAGGAGGAGGGTGGTGGAGACGGAGTCCGGGACGATCACGGCCGTCGATGTGCGTGATGGCTCCGCGGGAGCTTACCATCTCCAGTTCATCACCTTGGACCCCAGCTCACTCTTCCTCCCCGTGCTTCTACACAGCGACATGCTGTTCTACGTCCACACAGGTATATATTGTGTAACATTAATGATTAATTCCTTAATTAAGCACCATAGTGGGACTCATTATATTAATTATGCTGCGGCTTGCATGTTCAGATGTTCTTCATGCAATTTAATGATGAAATCAAATGATTTTCCTTCTCTTTTTTTTTTTTTTGAAATGTTGAAAGATTCATGGTTATTGATATTGTAATGATAAAATTCTCAATTTGTGGTTGTTTAGGGCGAGGGAGGGTGAGTTATTTACAAGAAGATTACAAACATGGCAGTACCCAATCCGTTGACGTGGAGCGCGGCGATGTTTATAGGCTCGAGCAGGGAAGTGTTTTCTATGTGGAAAGCAATCCTTCTCCGACGAGGGAGAAGCTGAGGATCCATGCCATTTTTAACACCATTAACATCGAAAACACTGCGGTATAACCTTTTGATATGTCATTGAACATGCATGCATGCTTGATGTTTACATGTACCTTGGCTTTACCGAATTGTTTCCTAGCATTGCATTGCATTTTTATAAAAATTGTGGAACTTATCTGAACTATGATGAATTTTGAAAGAACTACTTTATCTCTTTTGATTCAATTAAATGATATTTCAATGATTCGATTATGCTACCTTTCTCTCTCTCAAAAAAAAAAAAAAAAGGAAGAAAAGAAATGCCAAGTGCATGGCACAGCACTTGATTGTGTAACCTATAAGCATGTTTAATTCATGCATGCAGGAGCCATTTTTTGGAGCTTACTCAAATATATGTGACTTGGTTCGAGGCTTTGATGAACAAGTCTTGGAGATGGGTTTTGGGGTATGTTACAGTATGCTAGAACGACTCCTCAAACCACATACATTGAATTTTCAAACATGTTCATTTCCTGATATTAATTTTGAATAATCCCTTGCATGTTTGATGAATATATAAGGTTTCGAAAGAAGTCATACAGGGCATCATATCGGCCGAGAGGCCTCCTTCTATTGTTCCCTACAGTAAGAATGAGACGGAGAAGCCGAGTTGGAAGGAAGGGATAATCGAAGCTCTCCTCGGAGTTAGAGGTCCGAGAGATCTCCCGAACAAGAAGAAAGCCAAGACATTCAACTTCTTTTCCGGCAAGCCGGACGTCGAGAACTGTTACGGATGGAGCACTGCAGTGACCAATAAAGGCCTTAAAGCTTTGAAGGGCTCAAACCTTGGCGCATTCATGGTGAACCTAACAACGGTTCGTCCGCGCAATCAATCTTATCACTTTGTGGCTCAATACCTGCAGTTATATTTTGCATATTAAGTCTATTTTTGAGTTGTTCTCAATTAGATTAAGGTTAATCATGATCAGGGTGATATAGCTAGCATCATATATAGCTTTGTATTAGAGTTTACTAGAGTTTTTCACACATATACATTAAACCCTTAAACCTAAACTCTTTATTGTGCTAAAACTTACGAGGCATTCACAATTTTAGGGTGCTATGATGGGGCCTCATTGGAATCCAAAGGCGACGGAGATTGCTATAGTGGTCCACGGGCATGGAATGGTGCAAGTTGTTTGCCCTTCAAAACCATCTGGTCAGAGTAACAAGTCCTGCGAGTGTAAGAACACAGCCTTTAGGGTGAAAGAAGGGGATGTGTTCATTGTGCCGAGGTTCCATCCCATGACTCAGATATCCTTCAACAATGATTCGTTCGTCTTCGTGGGTTTTAGCACCAACGTGGGGCAGAACCATCCGCAGTTCTTGGCGGGGGAGAGGTCGGTTCTTCAAGTCATCAATAAGGAGATCTTGGCAATGTCGTTCAATGCCCCGAACTCGACCTATGTCGAGGAGCTACTGGCTTCTCAGCGCGAGTCCATCATTTTGAGTTGTACGTCATGCGCGGAGGATTTGGCGAAGCGAACGGACGCGGAGGAGGCGAGGGAGAGGGAGGAAGAGGAGGCAAGGAAGAGAGAGGAAGAGGAGGCTAGGAGGAGAGAGGAAGAAGAGGAGGCGAGGAAGCGCGAGGAAGAGGAAGCTCGGCGAAGAGAGGAGGAAGAGGAGGCGAGGAAGCGCGAGGAAGAGGAGGCGAGGAGGAGAGAGGAAGAAGAGGAGGCGAGGAAGCGCGAGGAAGAGGAGGCGAGGAAGCGCGAGGAAGAGGAAGCTCGACGAAGAGAGGAGGAAGAGGAGGCGAGGAAGCGCGAGGAAGAGGAAGCGCGACGAAGAGAGGAGGAAGAGGAGGCAAGGAGAAGAGAGGAGGAAGAGGAAGAGGCGCGGAGAAGGGAAGAGGAGCAACGTGAGAGGGAGAGAGAGGGCGAAGAAGAACCTCCACGACGAAGGCCGCGAGAGGAGGAAGAGGGAGGAGGAGGAGGAGAAGCTCCATGGGAGGAGGGAGGGGAGGGCGAAATGGTGAGACGCAGCATAGTTGCAGCAAAGAAACTGTACAAGGGTTAGTTAAGCAGGTAAAAACCGTTTGTTGGAACGAGAATAATGGCTTTTCTAATTAGTTCGTGCATGGGGGGCCAACCTTGTGAAAAATTTGTGGCTTTTGTTCTTGCATGTTTCAGTTGTTGAGTTTTTTTTTTTTTTGTGGTTTTTGTTCTACTTTATGTCGAGTACTTTTTACGTTGGAGTTGAAAATTTACTAGTGTACTAGTTTTGTTTTGTTGTTTGAGCAACAAATTTCATGCAGAGTAGTTGTTAATTAGATTCAAGTTACTGAAGTACAACTATTAAAAAAAAAAAAAAAAAACTAATAAGAGGGTTACGAAAATATTGATAGTCTTTTTTTTATTTTTAGCTTGGCACAATTAAATATAGTTTGGGGGAGAAATATAAGAGTGCTACTACAGCCCCAATAAATAAATATAAATTAAATAGAGATATGAAACTAACAGTTCTGTCACGGAGTGATAGGTAGCTAGAAACGGTGGGATATAAAATAATCGAGAAAGAATAAGAAAAGTGATATTTGTTATTAAGAATCCAATTTATAAAGAAAATTATAAAAGTCCTATTTATGAAGGCGTAAGTTTTACTGTCTCGCATGGATTAGATTCTAAGCCCCTGCTTGGTTGGGGGTTAAGGGGTGGAATAACCCCTTAACCTCTATTTTATCTCCAAACATGCTCAAAAATAGATTGGATTAATTAATTATACCTCAAATGAATTATTCCGGCTTAGCTAATCCCACCAAATCTCACCAAATCTCAACCAAACACTATTTTCTATTCATAATAATCCACTATCCTTCTTATTCCATGTACTCTAACCAAACACTATTTTTTACTATCCTGAACTAACTCTAATCCTCAACCAAACACAAAATTACTCTAACTCCATCTTAACTCTGAACTTAACACTATCCCTAGAATAACTAGTTTTTCTTTAACCCCGAACCAAACGGTAGCTAAAGTTCATGCGGTCCACAAGTTTTCTGAAAGAAAGTTGCGCTCACAAAAAGACCAGAGTGTATGGGTCCATCTGTGTCGAAAGTTCATGCGGTCCACAAGTGAGCATGGACCGTGTGAGTTGCCCACGCAGAGGGTCATGCGTGCACCATTTTTTGCATTATTACACAAATATGTACGTACATACATGAGAGAGAGAGAGAGAGAGAGAACGATGATGATTGTGGAGACCGGAGCAAAGAAGGTAAGCCAAAATAAAAACATTACAAAAACAATAAAAAACATATATATCGAAATAATTTTTGTGAATCGATCATACCTAGATCAGTTCACTTGGCTAAGAATATGATAGTTGGTATCCGAGGTCGTAAGTTTGAAACTCAGTTAATTATTTCATTTCATATTTCACTTGGCTAAGAATTTGATAGTTGGTATCCGAGATCGCAAGTTTAAAACTCAGTTAATTATTTCATATTTCCAGACGAGTCTATTCCTTGAAAATGTGATAGAGTAGTAAATGGAACGACTATATGGGCATAAATTTGGGGAGTTTAATAATGCAGGCCTTAAGGGTGGTTTGTATTAGAAATATTTTGAAGAGTCGGCATAACGGTCGATTTCAATTGATTTCTGAATTGAAAGCAGTAGTTGGACAGAAGTATCTTCCCCTTTCTTGTCTTTGATGATGAGAATTATTTTCTCATGTAAATTGGTTGGAAGATGGGCCAAATTTCATTTCTGGGCCATTTTCTTGCAGGCCCACCATTCGTAAACCCACTAGTTGTCAAGGTCCAAAATAATTGTTCTATGTTTTAGGCTTAGTTTGGTATTGAGATGGATGTAACGCTATTAGATAGAATAAAGTTGAGAAAAATCATATAGAGATATACTTCTGCGTTCTTCAATGGGACCGCAGAAAATGTATCGTAACTGACTAACCGTAATATACGGAATATAATATTATGCACTGAAACAGACAGATTATTTTTCCATCGTTGTTTCTCCACAATTCCAAATGAAGCCTTAATTCACGTAACACTAGTTTGCATGGAATTAATAATCTCATAAAGCTGGAATTGAAAAATTATTTGGGCTTCTTGTATAGTCAAGTTTGAATTTTGGAATATAGTAAAACCAGTTAATTAATTCCTCATCGTTTTATCTACTCAAGCTTGTGATGTTAAACACAAAATAAAAATAAAAAGTAAAATAAGTTAAAAAAAATAAATATATAAAAGAAGAAGATACTTCTAAGCAACTTGTCTCCGTAGATCTTACACAAAATATAAATTTCTTTAATATTTAAGGATGTGTTTTCTTTTAATATTTAATGATACTTAAAAGCATTTCAATATAATTTAGCATCACATTTGAAAGTTTATTTTAAAAAATCTGCAAATAAAGAGTCGTTATGTATATACTGACACTTGCCGAGCATTGGTAAAGTATAATAAAGTTTATCATTTAATAAATTGATTTGATATGATAGAGGGTTTATATGATGATTTTTTTTGAAACGCCGGTGTATGCTATATTGTAGGGACACTTGTCCCACCAGTCGTCTAAAAAACGTTCTTATATTGAAATTTTTTTGTAACGTTCAGAACAAAAGTTTTAAGAAATAACACTTAAATGATAGGTATGAGATGCTTGCTAGTTTAACGGTGTAAAAAAATCGGAATCAGTTGAAGTTTTTATTAAAAAATTTTATTTACTATATAGATAAAGTTCAATAACTATAATTTTAAATCGAAAAATCTGATACTCTGTTTCTGGTAGTTCAATTTTGACTATTCATTTTAAACCCACTTGATGAACTTTCTTAAAATTTCAAAAAATTCTGAAATTCGTATTTAGATATTTTAAATGCTTTATATCATATTTAATGTTATAAATCATCGATTCAGAAATTCTATCATTCAATACAACTTGTAAGTCCAAACATATCCTATTAATAGTAAAACATTTTTTTTGCAATCAAGTTTTTAACCATTGGATGAAAAATTGTAGGGTTATGATGATATTAGTCAGTTAGAATTGAGTAGTCCCCCTAGGGTTGAGTAGTCTCCACTGGGTTATAGTATTTAATCCAATGATTAGAAATGATGAAAATAGTTGATCTAAAGGATAAAATACTGTTAGCAACAATAAAATTTTGTTACTAATAGTAGCCCAGTTCAACTCTATATAGAATTAGGCTTTTTAACCCTTGAATGAAAAATTTTAGAGTTACGATGATATTAGTCAGTTAGAGTTGAGTAGTCCCCTAGGGTTGAGTAGTCTCCACTGGGTTATAGTATTTAATCCAATGATTAGAAATGATGAAAATAGTTGATCCAAATGCTAAAAAACTGGTAGCAACAATAAGATTTTGCTACTAATAGTAGCCCAGTTCAGCTCTATATAGAATTAGGATGATGTGGGCACCTTAGGGTTAAGTAAGTGGTTGGTTGAATAGTATGATCTAACGGGTGAAAATTATAAAGGGGTGGATCTAACGGTGAAAAGTTTGGTAGCACCGAGTACTTCGTTCTATTGATAGCATGCAGTCGGACTATATATATATATATATATATATATATATATATATATATATATATATATATATATATATATATATATATATATATATATATATATATATATAATTGAGCTCTATCTTTTAAAATCTTAAGTCGTTGGTGTTTGTAAGTTTTAGCCGAATTAATAGATGTGCGGTTAGGATGATGTGGGCCCCATTGGGTTAAGTGGTTGGTTGGTTGAATAGTATAATTTAACGGATGAAAATGATCAAAAGTGTAGAACTAACGGTAAAAACTCACAAGCAAAGTCTTTGGTCTTTTCTGCACCATATTCTCTCTCTCTCTCTCTCTCTCTCTCTCTCTCTCTCTCTCTCTCTCTCTCTCTATATATATATATATATATATATATATATATATATATAGAGGAAAAGGTTGAGTCTCACTATCTACCAAACGGGTAGCTGTTGCTAGTACAAGTGAATAAGCTATTAATGCAGGAAATGCCATAAAGCACAAAACCTGCATAAGTGATAAGGTCTAGAGAATTTTGACCATAATTAATGAGTGAATATGAAATAATTAATAAATATATAAAAGTTCTTAGATTATACCTTGTTTGCGAATTCTTGATTTATTTAGCTAATTGTTTATATCACTAACTTAATTCATGTACATTAATCATATAGTTTAAGTAGTTGAGTTTAATACTACTATATATGTGTTTGTTTCCTCTTTTACATTAAGAAAGAATTAGAAATATGTTTATATACCAAATTTGAAAGCTATAAGGCATCTAAAGATTAAGGGGGTTATTCCACCCCTTAACCCCCAACCAAACAGAAAGAATTTTTTTGTCCGAAAACAATTAGAATTAATGCCTCCTTAAGATACAGTAAATGTTTTTGTTTGTATATTATATTAGAGGATATATTGATTGGTCTATTTTCGCAATCCATTTACAGTGCTGAGTAGAATTGTTAATACGTCAACAATCACTAAAACATAATTTTTTTTTGCATATGGAACTATAAATGTTTTTGTACTCTTTATATGGTCTTGTGAAAACTAATTTTATTTCATTTACTATACTAGATCGATTTTTTAGGTAATATTATATCACAATCAGTTCAAAATGTCTTTTGTTTTGATATATTAATAATACCAAGTGCTTAATGCTATTAGGTTTCAGCCCTTGGATGAATGGATGTGCGATTAGAATGATAGTGGTCTTCTAAAGTTTAGTGAGTGGCTGGTTGAATAGTATAAAATTTAACGGACGAAATGATCAAAAAAATAAATCTAACGACGAAAAACTCGATAACACAAAGCACTTGATACTATTGATAATATAGTAGCCGAACTCTCTCTCTCTCTCTCTATTTATATATATTTATATATATTGAAAGAGATTACTATACTATATATAGTTCTATAACTCTATTACTATAGTCTCTTTCTCGATCTTAGGGCGTTCAAAATTAACACCGTTAAATATTATTTAAAGTATATGAGGTTTTTAGAAAACAAAATTTTAATTTTTTTTGATATATTTATTTAATGAATAAATAATGTTAAAATGAACGATGAAAATTAAATAAGTTTTAAAATTTGAGGATAAAACTTTTGCATTCAAAATAAAGGAAGCTAACCTTGATTTAGATAGTTTGAAATATTTTCTATCAAAATTTGAATAAATTTAGATTATTCTACACCGCTAAATTACAAAGTCGCCGTAATAGTCATTAAAAATTACCAATTTTGAAATATTTTGATCATAAAGTAAATTATGTTAGGTTTGATTATAAAATAAACTATGTCAAAAAATTATAAAATTTTATATCTAAAAGCTTTAAATTGCTTAGATTCACCGTATATCCAAACACCAAGCACTAGGACAAAAAATTTACTATAAAAAACATATATAATATTTTAAAAAATATTTTTCGTAATTAGTGATCCTTAAAAGAGTTTCAAAATAATATACCAAAATATCGGTAAAAGCGAATAAGCTGATGCTTATGTCATGCGTCGGAATAATATTACGACAATAAAGTGTCTGAAAATTTTAAAAATTATATGTTTTATAATAAATTAATTTGATATAATAGACAGTTTATACAAATATATTTTTTTAAGAACTTTTTTAATTCGACGATTTTTGCAATAATAGTAAAAAAAAAAAAGAAAAAGAAAAAAAAAGAGTGCTCATGAAGCGACTAAGTTTGAACCATTTTCTATAATTTCAGGTGAGGAATCTCAATATTCCACCGCTTAAATCGTCGACACAATCGGACGGCGGAGAGTGGGTGATCATCCACCGTTCATGGATATATCATCGTGGACGGCGGAGAGCGGGTGATCGATCATCCACCGTTCATGGATCTATCATCGTGGCATTCAGTGTCGCGCACGGCATTGCGTAACTCGTCTTATCTACATCTCATTAAATAAGCTTGAGAAATCAAACACACTGGGCCCCACTATTTCTTCATCCTCTCTCTCTCTCTCTCTCCATTAATACTCCTCGCTCGAATTTTAAAGCTGAAAATATGTGAACACCCCCCTCGACTATACGTTATTCTGAACCAAATCCCTCAACTCTAATTTTTTTTAACTGATATATTAATTTAATGGTTGTGATTTATCAAATTAAAATTCCTCAACAATTATCTTAAACAACTAAGTAAAATATAACGATTAATCAATTTGATAAAAAATTTTAAGCTGATTAAGTAACAAAAAAAACAAACAAACAAAAGAGTTATAATTCAAGGGACTGTTTGAGAATGTTCGATAGCTGAGAGGGTCTCCAGACATTTGTACCTTATTTTCCTTTTATGTAAGTGTAAAGGTATATTATTAATTAATTAATGCGTTCATTTTTGGTTTTGGAACTTTGACCAGTGGTCTACGCATTGGGGGTCTTAATTAATTAATTTACTGCATGAGTTTTGCATGGGTTTCGTGGACCATGCCACGTGGCAGCGTATCGCCGCTGCTCCCAACATGACGTGTCCCTTTTTTCGGGCGACGAGTGGTGGGGCCCACAGGGGTTAGATGTGGGTCCCATGTGTATTAAATGGCCATTTCTTTTTTATTTATTTTTTTTTATTTTTATCAGATGGGTTATTGCAAATTTAACTAAACAATGAAAAAAACAATATTTTATTCGATTAACAAATTATGTAATAACATGGAAAACATGAAAATGTTCACAAGATTACAGTTATACCATGTCATTAATAATCAATTAATTATATTTTTTATTCCGAGTGAAAAATATAATAAAAATATTTTTTTACTAATAATTATAGAATGAATAAATTTAAAATATTACAACAAAATAAGTTTTAGATGGCGCTTCTTAGATGACGCTTTATTCTAGCGTCTTTAATATTTAGTATTTTTCGACAATATTATTAAACGTCGCCAATAAACATATTTTTATTAAATATTTATATAAATTTTTCGACGCTATATTAAAACGTCGGTATATTTATCCTGACATATTTATTTAACAACTCTTTACTCGACGTTTTTACAAGTGTCGGGATTCTTTTTGCCGACGCTTTAAAGCGTCGCTAATTATTATTTAAAGTATTTTTAAATACAAGATTTTTTATAGTGAAAAAATATGATTTGTTGAGAACGCTATATCAATGATATAATTTATGCATTCTAAATTTTTTTCAGATTGATTAGTAATAAAACGGAAATAACGAAACATTATCTCTACCATTCTACAAAATAAAATATTTTTGTATCTAAATAATATTTTTAAAATTTTGTTATTTTTAATTATTTCAGAATAATTTGAAGTATCCTATTCCACCCTTCCACACTTTTAATATAATATATAATAATATTATTCTAAGCTTTTATTATTAATATTATAAAATTGTTATTACAATAAAATTATGTAGACGTAACATGTTACATATTATAATAAGAGTTTAGATACTATACTCTTATGAGTATGATCGTCTTCGTAAATCTTTCGTAAGTCGTTTAGATGATAGAGCTTAGATCGACGATCCATACCGTTAAATATTATTTAGAGAATTTAAAATTTTTAAAAATTAAATCTCATAATTTTTCGATATCATTTACCTTATGATCGAAAGCTCACAAAAGTGATAGTTTTTAACGGCCGATATGAAATATTTGCTAGTTTAACGGTGTAAAAGAATCGGAATAGATTGAATTTTAGATGAAAAATTCTATTCACTGCCTAGATAAGAATCAATAACTCTGATCTTAAATTGAAGGTCCGATCACCCATTTTTAGGGCGTCGTTCGATTTTGACCGTTCATTTTATGCCCGCTCGATGGATTTTATTAGGATTTCAAAAAATTATGAACTTTATTTTTTAGAAGTTGCAAATAATTTAGATCATATTTAACAGAGTGGATCGTCGATTCGGAAGCCTTATTATCGAAAACAACTTATGAGTACAAAGAACTCTATACTCATACTAGCATAATAGCTCTAGCCTTACAATAAATTATTTTTATTATAAAAAGTATTATTATTATATATTATTTGTATTTAAATATTATAATAAATTATATTTAAATATTACAATAGACAATTTTTAGTCAATTTAAGTTTAGGTATAATTTAAAAAATAGTATTATATTTTAAATGCGATTTATTTTATATCAAATTTATTGTGAAATATTAATTATATTTTATATCAAGTTCTATAATTATTTTTTTTCACTGCTATCTACTATTCAATAAAATTAACCAAACGTAATTTTAATTATCCTAAATATATCAGTTACATGCCAAGTATAATTTTACTTTATTCCTAATTATGCAAAAATAGTAAACTATATCAGGAATAACAAACTTTATCCCACTATTAATCATCCCTTAATCAAACTGTGTCTAATCGTATTAAGCCCAGGTTAAATAGAAAATAAAAGTGCTAATCAGTATATAATGTTAGCAGTTTCTTTGTCTAATTTCATGATTATCTTTTCAATTGTTTTAATTACCTCTCTTGGAAAGTTAATATAAAAAGTATTCTTTTAACATTCTAAATTCTTTCAAATATAACTCTAGAGTTAAACTCTATTAGTTAACAGTATAATAAAAACGATATATAACGACACTTTTAAATGTCGATACAGGTCAAAAAAATAGTGCTAGCTAAATTACCGACACTTTTAAAAAGTGTTGCGATATGTGGGGTAGTTAGGTATATGGTGACAGTTTAAAAGTGTCGATATAACTTAAAAAAAAAATACTGCTAATTTATCAACACTTATTTAAGCATTTAGCAACCGCCGGAACCTTAACTCATCGACTGCGGCCCTAGGGAGGAGGAGAGTAAGGGGCTCTTGGTTTAGCGGTGCTGAGGAGGAGGAGAGCAAGGGGCTTTTTGTTTTAGGTTTCAGTGGATTGAGTGAAGGGAGAAAAGGAGATGGTGATTGATTTTTTTTTTCTTTTTTGTTTGTAATGGGGACGATTTGGGGCGGGGTGGGGTGGGTTGAGTAGACTAATCTTTTATTTTTTGTTAGATTGCGCTTCATATTTAGGTTTTACTAAATTTTTTTAAAAATTTTGACATAAATGGCACACTTACATAAAAGTGTCCCCAAAATATGTATTTATAATCTAATTCTGTTGTAGTATAACAATTGGAAACAACCGCATCTGCATAAAAAATTACTATTTTACAATTTCAAATAATCTTTCTACTGTCACCAACTTTTCTTATTTGTTCTCAAGTTATATAGAGACAAAGGAGATATTTTGACTTCTATTTTACTCTAGTAGAAATTTAATACAGGTTTAATACACGACGAATTAAAAAGTACTAATAGCTGATTTATTTTTGAATAACGAAGAAATACACGACGTATATATTTGAAACTATATATATATATATATATATATATATATATATATATATATAGAGAGAGAGAGAGAGAGAGAGAGAGAGAGAGAGAGAGAGAGAGAGAGAGAGAGAGAGAGACTACTATTCTTTTAATAGGATAGGAGCACTTGTCTATCAGTTTTTAGCGCTTTGGATCAATTCTTTTCATCATTTCTAATCATTGGATAAAATCATAAGCAGGTGGGGACCACTCAATCACAGGGGACCATTCAAGTCTAACCTACTAATATCATCCTAACCCTACAATTTTCATCCAAGGGTTAAAAACTTGATAGACAAGTGCTCTATCCTATTAATATGATAGTAGCGGTCTATATATATATAGAGAGAGTCAAATTTGGTATCTTATTAATAGCGACGAACTTGGTGCTAATAAGTTTTCTACCCTTGGATTAATCCCTTTGATTAATTTTACCCGTTAGATTATACTATTCAACCAACCACCCACTCAACCTACGGGGTCCACATCATCCTAGCACATCTTTTAATCCAAGGATAGAAAACTTACTAGCACTAAGTCATTTGGTCTTATTAATAAGTATTAAAACTAGTTACGTATATATATATATATATATATATATATATATATATATATATATATATATATATATATATATATATATATATATATATATAATTTTTCAAAAATTTTGAGGGTATATAAGTAATTATCTCTTAATTTTAATATAGTACCTGACTTGCATCATCACCCTTTATAGCAGTTTCTTTCAATTCAGCTCTATTTTAATGCAGTCTTTATTTGGTTCTCATCCGATTTAATATTAGTCTGATTTTGTTCTGTTCTTGTACAAACCACACTAAATCCCTACACTAGTAGGGCCCTGCAAATGTTATGTTGTATGAGGAATTTACTTTAACAATATATTAACTCAAACTTTTGAATTAGATCAGAGGCTTTAACAATTATAATTATTATTATTTGATTTATGAATTATATTGCTCTACCTTGTGAATTAGATCAATTAGCCAATTAAAATCTTTAATAAAAGCCAATTTTTCTATTTCTGCTACAACTCTTTGAAGACTACATATAGATACGATGCTGGTTAAATTTATAATATCAGAATTGGAGATTCTAAATTCGAATCTCACGAACACAGATGTGAGAGAGAATGTTAAATATAACAAGTATTATTTTCTTTTAGCTTAAGTTTTGAAGAACAACGATTATTTCATATAATTTCATAATTGTTAGATGTTGTTCTTAGTGATTGCTCTTGTCTTTAGTTTCTCTGAAATGTTTTTTTTTTTTTTTTTTTGTGTTTTTGATTTAGATTTTTTTTTGAATTTTAGTTTTGCGTTTCGTTTTTTATACCCTTTTTTTTATTTTTAATTTTTTAATTTTTTAATTTTTATCTAATTAGATTAATGAACCATCTATTATATCTTTCCTTTTAAGTTTTGATGTTTTACTTGTTTTTACAATTGTTTATATCTTAATGGGGTTGCTTTGTAAGCAATTACTCCTCTATATATACATAACAGGAGTTTTCTATTTTTACATATTCCTGAAAAATTCCCGACTTTCGATTTACCCCTCCTAGAAAACTAATATTGAAAATACCCTTTCCACAATCTAACATATGTCTAATATACCCCTAGAGTTAAAATTTGTTAATTAACTCCGTTATCTCTGTAAAATTACTATTTTGCCATTTCAAATATACCCTCCCACTATCACAGTCTTTCTTATTTGCTCTTAAAGTAAGGGATACAAAAAGTATTTTGACTTTTGGTCTTTTCGAATATATCCCTCTGCCGTCACCAACATTTCTTATTTATCCTTAAGTTAAGGATAAAATTGGTATTTTAATTTTTTTTAATTATGGTAAATATTTAACTAAAGTTTAACTCAAGTTAACTTAACGGGAGATAATTGTGGGGGTATTTTGTAATAACGGTGGAACATAAAAAGTGTATTTTAGAAAGAAAAAAAAAAGTAAGAATAAATCGAAAATTTTCAAACGTACGAGAGGTAAATAGGCAATTATCCCTTTAAATTAACACTATTATTTATGATGACTTAATTAATTATAGCTATTTCTCGCAATATTTACAAAATTAAACCAAACTGGCCGGTCTGATTGAGTTAAATAATCGAGAAATATGAAATTAATTCCTCCTAGTCTATATATATGTAAAATAAATATACCTCTCTTTTCATCAAATCGATGTTTTGAATAATATGATATCAAATTCTATCGTAAGCTTCATCATATATATTCGGATGTTATAAGTTGGATTCCTTCTTTCTGAAGGGTACGTTAAATTTCACATTTTTACACTATTGGTCACTGAACATTTTGATCGTCCAGAAGCGGTAATGAGGTTTAGTGGTTGATCTGAGACCGAGTTGAATCCTAGTTGATTCACATTTCTATCTAAATTTTTTTCTTAACGAAATAAATGAAGCGGATAGTGTGTTACCTATCTTTCAAAAAAAAATATTTTGCCGAGTTTTTTTTTTTTTTTCGGGGTATTGAACTTTAATTATTTGAGGTTTAACTTTGTTAAATTGAGCTCCTAAGATTTATTAACTATCAAATCATCTATAAATTTAGC
Source organism: Aechmea fasciata (assembly GCA_025177825.1). Classification (NCBI taxonomy): domain Eukaryota; kingdom Viridiplantae; phylum Streptophyta; class Magnoliopsida; order Poales; family Bromeliaceae; genus Aechmea; species Aechmea fasciata. Next base: position 6,984,181 of record CM045925.1, on the reverse strand, counting down.
AAAATTTGACACAGCTTAATTACAGTCAAATGACCTAATCGTTATAAATCGAAGTTCAACTTTCTAAATGAAACTACAAAAAAAATTCATTGACCTAGAAATATATATATATATATATATATATATATATATATATATATATATATATATATATATATATATATAAATCCGCCTCTTATCATATTAATAGGATAGGAGCCTATCGATTTTTTAATCTTTGGATCAACTATTTTCAACATTTCTAACCATTGGATTAAATATTATAATTATGGGAATACTCAAGCCTGGGGGCCAATTCAACTCTAACTAACTAATATCATCCTAACCCTACAATTTTCATCCAAGGATTAAAATCTTGATAGGACAAGTGCTTTCTATCCTATTAATAGGATAGTAGCGCCTATATATATATATATATATATATATATATATATATATATATATATATATATAGGACAAGTGCTCTATCCTGGTTAAAAACTTGATAGGACATGAGTCTCTATCCTATTAATAGGATAGTAGCCTAGCCTATATATATATATATATATATATATATATATATATAGTAGGCTCTTATCTATTAATAGGATAGGACTGTCCTATCAAGTTTTTAACCTTGGATGAGAAATTGTAGGGTTAGGATGATATTAGTTAGTTAGAGTTGAATGATCCCCCTAGGGTTGAGTGGTCCCCACTGGATTATAGTATTTAATCCAATGATTAGAAATAATGATAAGAGTTGATCCAAAATTAAAAACGATAAGACAGTCTTAATATCTATTAAAAGGATAGTGGCGGACTATATATATATATATATATATATATATATATTTCAGAGAAAGATAATACGCTATATGTTTTATTCATGTAGAAAATTAATTTAGCTATAAATGTTGAGACAATTCGGGCGACATAATTTAGCCCATTCTCTTTCAAAGTCTCGAGATCCTCTAACAAAGACAAGCCGACGATCTTGATCAGATCTTTCGCTAATACCCTCAGGGAGTATTGTTAATTAATAATTTTGCCTTCTTGATCCTAATTAAGATCTAACAATATAATTTTTCATTTACGTTGTTAACAATTTTAACTTCTTGATTATAAGATCTATTAACGATATAATTTTTCATTTACATTGTTAACAATTTTAACTTCTTGGTCCTAATTAGTTCTGAACACCTTACTTTTTGCTAGCTAATTAATCATTTACGCTAAATTAGATACTTAATTAACAAGACTAAGGCTCATCTGACTATCGAAATAAATTATCTAATGATTCCTTATTCAGTATTAAAATTTTCTTTATGACTGATAATAATGAACTTAATTTTTTCTCGTTGAAAGATCTTAGCATTCATTACTTGATAAGATAGTACGTATAAGGAGATTTATCTTATTCCAAAAACTTATATAACTTATAATATTGCTTTTCAGATATTTAATCATACTTCTTTTCTAGCAAATGTGTAAGTTTATTAAATAAATTAATGAGATTATTGAATAAGATATTTACGTCTCCAAATATAAGAAAATTTTCAAAAAAATAAAAATGAAAGATCTAGGGATAATATCCAAAATTATTAGTGTAGGTCCCATCATTTTTTTTTTCTCCATTAAAACCCTATCAACCAACTGACCATAAATTCATGGATCAATGTAGTACAACATCACCAAGAAAAGAAAGAAGGGAGAGAACTATTTATTGGGCTCGTAATCAGAATTGAAATCGAAATGGATGATTCGACGACGTTAACTATATCTTATAGTGAGACTTACTCCCTATTGAAATGGGATTCATAATAAGAGATTATGACAAAATTCGCTACTAGTTTCTAAATCTTCACTAAGTTTGACTGTAGTTCTCAAATTTTTAAATTCAACATTCGAGATTCTTACATGATGGAGACAGCTAGGACCTCCTAAAAGAGCCGAAAAAATACAAGAAAGAAAAATCAAAATAAAGAACCCTACACCTACTGATTAGACAAAGTAAACAAGAAAAGCGGGGTGAATAACGAAAAGAAAGAAATGGGGACCGAGCATGAAGGAAGGGGCATGCAAGGGTCAAAGGACTCCGTTCCAGGCATTGGTCAAAGAAGCGACACGTTCAAGAGCCCGGGTAGCATTGGGAAGCACCTCGCGGAAGATAGTGTTGTTGCGCTCCATCCAGACAACCCACCAGATTGCCGCCAATCGGGTTAAACTTTTCGCTCTCGTAGCGGCATTGGGTATGTTAGATGTCTCTGTCCATAGCCTTCGTACATTCCCGGCATCCGATTCGCTTGCATCTGAACCTTCGGCACAAATACGAATGTATCTGACCAAGATGCAGTCCCGGAATAGGTGGTCGCAGGTTTCAGGAAAGAACACGCAAAAATGCAAAGCGATCCACCGGGCACCCTCTGCGGATCATTACATGCACGGTTAACAGTCTCTTGCGCAGCAGAATCCAAATAAATACTTTGATTTTGACCGAAATTTTTAACCTCCAAAGATGCTCATACATTGTGGCTCTCTGACCGGAATTTTTAACCTCCAAAGATGCTCATGTATGCTTAGTTCATTTCGCTTAATGAATGAAGCAGGTAGCTTGCTATCTATTTTTCAAAAAAAACATTCGAGATTCTTATCTTTTAAAAAAATTTTACTTGAGCCTCACTAAACTTTGAATTATTACATAAACATGTAGATGCTCTTGATGTAGTCAACATTTATCCATTAATAATAGGTAAACTTCAAAAAGTTATTCTTTATTTTATAATTTTATTTTTATTTTATTAAAAAAAACCTGTCACAAATATATAGAATAGTAAAGTAAATTTTTGGAAAATCCATAAAGTGATAGCTTATTGAATGAACGACAGATTTTTATAGTAAAATAAAAATAAAACCACATAATAGTTTAAACTTTTTGAGCTATAGGGTGGTAAGCAAAAACACACTAAATCGTAGGATAATTAAGTGTAATTTTTTAAACTATAAAATGACAAAATAAAAATATATTAAAACACAGTAATGTAAATATATCAAAGCGGGATCGGTCGAGAATGCTTCTAAAAGTACCAAGGTTATGGTAGTTATAATTTTCTTTGCTGATCGAAAGTCAATAATGATGATTACATATGAGGCTCACCATAATGCACAATCTAAAAGCCTCTATGGTTGATTTAAAAAAATTTTCAAATACTACCCTTGTGGTTTCACACTTTCTTATTTTAGTACCATAAAACAAGTGTATAAATTTAGTACGTATTTTGTGGTTTTATTTTGTCTTTTTATTATCGGTTTTACTAACTTTTTAATTAAATCAGTGATAAAATTTGAACCAAAGAGTGCTAAAGTGAATATTCGATAAATCTAGGTGAGGTTTCCGAAGTTTTTACACATAATTTAACGAAATATTAACAAAAAAAGCTGACAAACAGGTATTTGTAAAAATGAAACCACGGAACACTAACTTGATACCCTTTAAACCACATGATACTAAAGTGAGAAAACACGAAACTACAGAAATGGTATTGAATTGAAGTTTACCCTTGATTCAATGATCAAAAAGACTATGGTATCAATATTTTGATACTTTTAAAAGCACTTTAGCGGGACTCAGACTAGAGTAAAACACTTTTACAGATATAAAACATGTAATATTGAATTAAGAAGTACAAGGAACAAACTAGAACTTTGCCGAAAGTTTTGAAACTAGTGGTGCAATATTTGCCCAAAAAAGATTCAACCCTAGCAAATGGTACGAATTGGAGAGAATTTTATCCTGTCCCTTTTATGTCCCAAAAACTTTCCCAAACTGTATAGATCAGTTCCGTGAGCTCCTTGTGGATTCCTACAAATGAAAAGAGACTTTTGATACCCACAAAAAAAAAAAGGAATAATTGCCTCTATATTCCTCATGCGTTTGAAAATATCTGATCTACTCCTACTTTTTTTTTTTCTTTCTAAAATGCCCCTCATACGTTCCACCGTTATTGCAAAATATCCCCGCAGTTATCTCCTGTTAAGTTAATCTGGGTTAAACGTGAGTTAAATATCTACCACAGTTAAAAAAAATTAAAATACCAATTTTGCCCTTAACTTGAGGGCAAATAAGAAAGGTTGGTGACGGTAGAAGGTATATTGGAAAAGACCAAAAGTCGAAATACTTTTGTGCCCTTAACTTTAAGGGCAAATAAGAAAGACAGTAATGATAGAAAGGTATATTTGAAAAGGGCAAAATAGTAATTTTACAGAGATAACAGAGTTACTTAACAGATTTTAACTCTAAGAGTATATTAGAAATAGGTTGGAACGTAGGAGGGGCATTTTCAATATTAGCCTTCTAAGAGGGGTAAATCGGAAAGTCGAAAATTTTTCAGGAATATATAAGTAATTGCCCCGACAAAAAATATCCTCAATTGCTTAACAACTCCACAATGCAATGTCGTTTTGCTTTAAATTTGTGATCCTCATTGAAAGGAAGAGTCAAAGGATGGCCTTTTCCAAGTCCAGTGCGAATTGGTGCTTTTTTTGTTTTTTGTTTTTTGTGTTTTTTTTTGTTTTTTTTTCCAAAGTGGGAGGATCCTTCAGTTGAATATTCATATCAATATATTCCTAGATCACTATTAAACCGATATTTTTCACGTATAACGACATGATATTAAAGCCAATCGTAAACATATGGGATCGTAAGTTTGATGCATGCACACATCTGTCATTTAGAATATATATATTTGTTTTACCGAAAGTAGAGAGAAGTGAAGTGGTATTCGATTGTAAAGGCCAACTTCGGTTGATTGGTTCTCTCACTACAACAAAAACGATTTATAGCGACACTTTTAAATGTAGGTACATGTCAAAAAAGTGCTGCTAGCTAAAATTACCAACACTTTTAAAAAGTGTTGCTATATGTTGGGTCGCTAGGTATATAGTGACAGTTAAAGAGTGTCGTTATAACCTAAAAGAGTGCTATTAATTTACCAATACTTATTTAAGCATTTAGCAAGAGCCGAAACTCTATCTCGTTGGTTGCAGTGGCGGAGGAGGACGACAGGATTGACTCTTCGTCTAGAATTTCAGTGGATTGAGTGAAGAGAGAAGAGAAGGTGATAATTGATTTTTCTTTTTCTTTTTTGTTTGTAATCGGGCCAAATGGATTGGGCGTGGTGGGTTGAGTAGAATCTTTTATTTTTGGTTGGATTGGGCTTTATATTTAGGCATTAGTAGGCATGGTGGGCTTTATATTAAAGCCAATCATAAACATATGGGATCGTAAGTTTGATGCATGCACACTACTGTCATTTAGGATATGTTTGTTTTACCGAAAGTAGAGAGAAGTGAAGTAGTATTCGATTGTAAAGGCCAACTTCGGTTGATTGGTTCTCTCACTGCAACAAAAATAGTTTATAGCGACACTTTTAAATGTAGGTACATGTCAAAAAAGTGCTGCTAGCTAAAATTACCGACACTTTTAAAAAGTGTTGCTATATGTGGGGTCATTAGGTATATAGTGACAGTTAAAGAGTGTCGTTATAACCTAAAAGAGTGCTGCTAATTTACCAATACTTATTTAAGCATTTAGCAAGAGCCGAAACTCTATCTCGTTGGTTGCAGTGGCGGAGGAGGACGACAGGAATGACTTTTCGTCTAGAATTTCAGTGGATTGAGTGAAGAGAGAAGAGAAGGTGATAATTGATTTTTCTTTTTTTTTCTTTTTTGTTTGTAATCGGGCCAAATGGACTGGACGTGGTGGGTTGAGTAGAGTAATCTTTTATTTTTGGTTGGATTGGGCTTTATATTTAGGCATTAGTAGATATTTTTTTAAGTTTTAGTGTAAATGGGACACTTACTCAAAAGTGTCCTAAACATATTTCCCTATAACCTAATTCTGTTGTAGTGTCTTCTACGTGGTTTCACTTTTGATTGAAACTGAAACTCTTCGTAACATCGTTATTGACTTTGATCTAACCTAGGATCAAATCGATTGCTGAAAAATATGAGAAAAATTAACAAAATATTAATTTATCTCTCACACCTTCAGTTTTTACCTTATTTACTTTCTATCAAACAAATAACAATATATAGGATTAGAAAAAAAAATTGTTCCTCAATATTACAAACAAATAGCGAAAGACGTATGTCTGTTTCACCGAAAGTAGATTTTAAATTGAAGTAAATTTTTGGTTAAAATAGAGTTTAGATAAAAATTAATTTTTTCCCATTGTTTATTTCCGTAACTATGCAAGTGAAGTTTCTGAAATTATGATGCTTGTTTGGCAAACAAGAAATGGCCTAAAATGTATAATTTATATATAAATAATTAATAACTTGATAATAATAAATTATAATATAATAATTAAAAAAATAATATGATTGTACTTCTAATTATATAAAATGAAAAATATAATATAAAACAACTAAATTTTTTTTTTTTTTATACATAGCTCGTCATAATAAAACAATAAAATCATAGAGTAAAAGAAATAATAATACCCAACTAATCAATCTTTATCGTATTTAATTTAAATGAAGTAAATGGAAGAAATACTAAAACTTAATTAATCAATTTCTATTGCATTTTAAACATGTAAATTAAATAAGAGAGTAATTAGTGTCACAATCAAACATAATTAAATATAGCTAGCATTATGATGGTATTATTTTGTTTTTTTTTTTCATTTTTCTTTATTTTGCCGAACCAAATAGCAGTAGTCGTTATTTACGGTCGAAAATAATTTTACCCCCTCCACTTTCACCCAAATAAATAAACCCTTATGTAAACTCTGGTTTATTTGAAAGTCTACTTTAATCTAAACTTCATTTTCAGTAAAATAAACAAGTATTTAACAGGCTAATTAATCATGGTTTAGTGACTTATGATTCCATCTAAATTTTAAGGAAACGATTCTGATACAACACCAAACTACAATTCAATCACTCAATTGAGACTACCACAAAAAACATGAACATAAATTAAGCAGGTACAAAAGAGGCTTTGGAGAAACACTTCATTCACTTCTCAATGGGTTTTTTTTTTTTTTTTTTTTTTTTTTTTTTTGGAGGTTTATATATACATTCTCAATGCTAAAAAGGTAACATGTAATAGGAATCCCTCTATATTTAGTCAAGTGTTATGTTTTGCCCTCCAATTTGAGTTGAATATTCAAACTTTCAAAATGTTCAATTCATGGAAGAAAAAAGAAGGGAAAACTTCAAAAAACCCCTCTGTGGTTTTCCACTTTCTCACTTTAGTACCCTATGGTTTAAAATGTATCAATTTGCCCCATGTGGTTTCATTTTTCTCTTTTTATTATTAATTTTATTATTATTTTTTTCTTAAATCAGTGACAACGTTAAAATTAAAGAGTACTAAAGTAAATATTTGATAAATCTAGATGAGTATTTAAAGTTTTTTGTATATAATTTAACAAAATATTAACAAAAAAACTATCGGAAAGATAAAAATAAAACCACAGGGGGGCAAATCGATACATTTTAAATCACAGGATACTAAAGTGAGAAAGCGCGTAACCATGGGGGGGGACCATTCATCATTTCAGATTTCAACTGTCAAATTTTTAAGTGGTTACTGAATATATAAGATAAGATTTTGTATGAGATGAGAAATGCTACATGCACAACCACATAGGGATTTATAAATTTTCTTTGAATTATAAATATTAAAAAAAGTTGATAAAAATAGCGATTAATTCTAGTCTCTGAAATACTACGATATAAATTTTACACTTTACATGATCAGCGTATCGGTAGCATTGCTCATATGAGATAGTCGGTGGTTGATGGACACATACTGAGTCGATGAGCGGATACACCGAGCGCAAGTGATTTGTTTTACGCTAGCCAAAGTTTGCTGATAGATAAAGCAAAATCATTTTTAAAGCTTGAAATTGCAAATGCGAAATCCGAAAGTACTTTTCGGATCAAAGTAAAATTTGATCAAAAGTTTGGATAATGGAGGGGGAATTTATTCTTTACTGTTTGTTGACTAGGGGTGTACAAACGAGCCGAACATGAGCGAGATGGCTCACAAGCTGGCCAACGAATATATAATAAATTAAAGAGATAATTGTCTATATACTCCTCTTGCGTCTGAAAATATCCGATCTATCCTTACTTTTTTTTCTTTCTAAAATGCCCCTCATACGTTCCACCGTTATTGCAAAATACCCCCGCAGTTATCTCCTGTTAAGTTAATCTAGGTTAAACGTGAGTTAAATATCTACCACAGTTAAAAAAAATTAAAATACCAATTTTGCCCTTAACTTAAGGGCAAATAAGAAAGGTTGGTGATGGTAGAGGGGTATATTGGAAAAAACCAAAAGTCGAAATACTTTTGTGCCCTTGACTTTAAGGACAAATAAGAAAGACAGTGATGGTAGAAGGGTATATTTAAAAAGTGCAAAATAGTAATTTTACAGAGATAATAGAGTTGGGTATATTAGAAATAGGTTGGAACGTAGGAGGGGTATTTTCAATATTAGCCTTCTAAGAGGGGTAAATCGAAAAATCGAAAACTTTTCAGAGGTATATAAGCAATTGCCCCTAAATTAAAAGGATTAGATTCAATATATACAAAAGATAAATTTATAAAATCTTATCTATTAGATTTTAATTTAAGAGCAATGCTTCAATACACCATAAGTATTAAAATTAAACCTTTAATTAGTAACGGGTATAGTTGGATTTTACATAAAGTAAACCTATTAAATAGGTTGCCAATTTGAATTTGTTAATATGACAATATTGAAAAAAAAATTAGTAGTGTATACTAAATTTGTCAGCATCTTTTATTTAGTTTTGTTACTTATCAAATTAGATAATACCCAATTTGTTAAGTATCAAACTCAAAAAAATATTGAATTTAAATTTAAAGTTTTAAAGTTGGTATTGTAATGTAAAATTTTAATTTCAAAATTTATATTAAACTTTTACATTTTGAATCTACATTGTACTTTTAATTTGAACACCAAATTTTAATTTTTGTTTTAAATTAAAACTTTGAATTTGAACTGAAAGTTTTATTTTAAATTTGTGTCTTATATTTAAAAATTGAATTTGATTTATAATTAAGTTTGTTATGTTGCTTTGCATTTAAATTTATAATTTAGTTGTAATTTGAATTCCAACTATTGTTGTAGGTATTTGAGAAGGTTATAGTATTTTTTAGTTGGATAAAATTGATTTTGTAGGCCAAAATATTTTTTTATGACCAAAATACCCTTTAAATAGGTACCTGGTGAATGGTACCTATGCCAAAATAGTAAGTAGCCTCTAGAATCATATTACATCTCAACCATTCATGTAAAAAAATAAATGGTCAAAATTTACATATAATTTACATGGTGTAATTAAGAATTTAATTTTAATACTTATGGTGTATTGAAGCATTGCTCTTGATTTAATAGTTGAAACTTTACATATAAATGAGTTTTTTTATAATTGCGCTTGCCTTTATATTTTTATTTTGATAAAAGTTAAATAAAAAAAATATATAATATATATAATTATTTATTTATATATAAAAATATAAATTATATAAATTATATAAATATAAAATATATGTATTCGAGGAGCCGAATAAGAGCGAGCTGACCCTAGCTCGTGTTCGGCTCGTTTAATCTTTCAAAATTTTAATCTTTGGTACCCGGCACGAGCTTCTTAATCTTTTAAAATTTTAATTTTACTATTTAATCTTTCAATTTGTTTGATTTGAACTAATCAATTAAATTTTGAAAAGATTGGACAGTAAAATTAAAATTTAAAAAGTCGGATAGCCAATTCAAAATAATCTATATATCTAGTAAGTTTTGTAGATTATTATTTTTACTTTTATTTTGAGAACCCTAGCTCTTTTGTAAAAGAGTTAAAAATGTGATAATGAAAATGATCAATTAATAAGAGGGCATGCATTTTGTGGCCGACTTTGTGCAAAATAATTTCTCTGTAGAGCAAATAAAATATAGTTTAATTTTTCATATTTTTTCATACAAAAGTTTAGTAATGTTCATATTTATTCTTCTGATTTGTTACTGTTTAAATACGGTTTATTTTTTTAATAAAAAATATATAAAATGACATTTTTGCTACCATAAATATGTTCCTCCAAAAATCTTGTTTGAATTATACAAAAATATCATTTCAAAAATTTTCCTTTTTTTTTATTTATTTATTTGAGAAATAAGTAACACGCTACCCGTTTCGTTTATTTCGTTAAAAAATAAACTTAGCTAGAAATATGAATCAATTAGGATTCAAACTGGGGTCTCGGGTAACAATCACCAAGCCCTTTGCCACTTGCTCTAGGGTGGTAAGAAAGTCAATTGCCTCATTCATTAGCTAGAATTAAGTATTTTATCTGTAATTAACTATATTTTTTAACGGATTATAATAGTAGAAATATATTTGAAAATATTAGACTTTTTGTAGGGTTAAATATGAAAGGCTAAATTTTGTAAGAATATATCTGCTGCTATTTGATATATTAATAAATTTAAAATTTTGACAAATTAATTAATAATTTTATCAAATTGAATAATTTAAACTGTTTTTAATAAATAAAATTACCTCCGTTAAATACTGTTACAAGAAAATTTTAAAAGGCAATGAAATGTCAATAAAAAAAAAAAAAAAAAAAAAAGGGAAGCTTCAAAAACTCTTCTTTTGGTTTTAATTTTTTTTCACTTTTGTATTCTGTGGTTTAAAATGTATCAAGTTAAGTACTGTAGTTTCTTACTTTATCACTTTAGTACCCTGTGATTTAAAGTGTATCAAATTAGTACCCTGTGGTTTCGCACTTTATCACTTTAGTATTCTGTGATTTTAATTTTGTATCAAGTTAGTATTCTGTGATTTTTTAAATTATAGGATATTAAAGTGATAAAGTATGAAACCATATGGTACTAAAGTGATAAAGTTTAAAACCACAGGGTACTAACTTGATACACTTTAAACCACAGAATACTAAAGTGAGAAACCGAAGGTATTAACTTGATACACTTTAAATCACAGGGTACTAAAATGAAAAAGTGTGAAATCACATGAAATTTTTAAAGTTTTCCAAAAAAAAAAAATCAAAATTCAGGGGCCAAATACACAATTGCAAATTGTTTGAGGGGGTCTCTTGTGCACTTTGACCAAAAAACAACAGCTACGGGTCAACAACATCAATGGGTCATTAATAGCTTGTCACATAGTGGATCCAAAACTCGAATCATGTAAATGTAAAAAAAAAAAAAATAATATATAAAATAATATAATGAACGAAATGAGCCGGCCCCATATAAAACACTGTATTTACCTGTTCACCGAACTATATACTACATTATTATTTAATGTAATAAAAAGAGCCTATAAGATTACAAAACAACAAGGATTAAAAGGTCAAAAAAAAAAAAGAAAAGAAAAGAGAGAGAGAGAGAGAGAGAATTAAACAAAAGCTAGCTAGAAATGAACGAGTCTATCCTCTGCCCTTTTACCTTCCTACAAACAAAATGCAAAAGCTTTGCAAGAAACACGAAAAACAAAGAGCCAAAAAATGAAACAAAATTATAAGAAACATCCGAGCTATGTTCGCTTCTGCATCTTCTTCTTCTGCTGCTGCTAATAAACCCGCGAACTCCGTGGCCGCGCCAAAACTAAGCTCACCGGAGTCCGCCCGAATCGGCGAAAAGGGCCACACTACAGCATTGCCGGGCTATTGGACTTGCGCTCCGCCGCGCCCTCCCACGGCTTGGCACCGTAAGGCGCGGCGGTGGCGTTCGAGTGCTGCACTCCGCCGGCCCCCATATCGAGCCCGCCGCCAATTGAGGTGATGAGTGCAGAGAGACCGCTTGCGGTGGCGGCGGAACCGCCTACCGGTCCCATCGCCAATCCGAGCAGGTCCAGCGTCGTCGGCTTCGGCCCCACCAGCGGGGACGGGCCCATCATTAGCTCCGGAAGCCCCGGAGCGGCGCCGTCGTAGGGGAGGCCGAGGCCGAGCCCCGCGGAGAGCATCGGTCCGGTATCCGGGTGGTCCAAATTGTGGTGCCATTGGTCCCGCTGGGGCTGGGGATTGGATACGGAGGTGGCGAGGCCGAGGCCGCGGAGGAGGGACGAGCCCGACGCCGCGGCGCCCATCTGGGCGGCCTTCTGCAGCAGGGCGGTGGCCGACATGTGCGGCGAGGGCGGCGGCGGATGATGCAAGGCGAAGGGGCTGCACCGATCGGACGGCGCCGAATTCGGGAACAGCGCGGCGGCGGCTGCTGCTGCTGCTGCTGCTGCGGCGGCGGCGGTCGAATTGGTGGAGAGGCAGAGGGCGGGGGGCGGCTCGGCGCGGCCCATGGCGCCGACCAGGTCGGAGAACGCGGTGGTGCTCTGCGCCGAAGCCACGGAAGGCGCCACCGAGGCGAATAAGCTCGCAAACAAGCTCGTCGTCGACGTTACAGCGCCGCCGCTGCCGCCGCTGTTATTGCTTCCGCTCGTAGTAGCAGCACTAATCGCAATCGTTGTCGTCGTCGGAGGCGGCTGCGGCGGCAGAGGCGGCGGCATATACTGGAAAATCCCCGGTGGGTTCTCCGGCTCTGCAGGAAAAAAAAAAGTTATCTATTGTTGGGGTTTATAACTGTAGTGGTATACAATTATTGAAGTCATGAGAAAAAGGAGGGGAGTAAAAAGATAAGCAATGATGCGTTATGATTTTCGGAAAGAAATTGGGGTTTAGAGTTTAGACTTTTAAAAAGGGCGGAAGAGATCGACCACCACCACCATATCTTTTGCTTTGCTTCACCCCCCCTTCATCCCTAATATATATTCTTATAATAATAATAATAATAATAATAGTCATCATCTACTTCGGGGGTTGCAGAGAGATGGGAAAGCTCCGTCCGGAAAATGAAAGCAGGCGTAAAGTTTTAATCAGAGACGCCCCCTTTTCTTTTCGCACATCATCTTCATCTTATCTTATTATTATTATTATTATTATTATTATTATACAAACACATAAAAAAATACTAGTATTAAGAGATTGATTTATATATTTAAATAAAAAGAGAGAATCCACAGATCCACACCCACACCGCACTTTCCCTTTCTTTCTCGCTCTGCGCTTACTCTCGTCATTAATCACGTTCCCCACGCACCCACTCCCCTCTCTCTCTCTCTCTCTCTCATTTTCTTCTGTTTTGTTGCATGTGAATGGAGAAAGAGGGTGCTCAGGGATCAAGGCCGTTACAGGACAAAAAACACGAACACCCACCCTCCGATATCACAATCGCAGTTGCTTCCTTTTGTTTTTTTTAATATTATTAATTTTATATTACTTTTAATTTTAAATAAATCGTATTGAGAGTCCCAGATCCGACAAAAACCCTACGGAAGCTCCCCCTTTTCTTCGCCTCCCCCTTCTGAACTATTCGATTATTATCTCCGAACGAGTCCAAAAGAGAATCATCAACATAAGATAATCCGTCCATCCAGAAAAGTAAGATAACATTTTTACCCAAAAACAAAGCACATAAAAACAAACACACACACACACACACACAAATAAAAACTAATTAAGTACCAAAACCACCGACCTTGCTGCTCCGGTGGCGTCACCACCTGCCTCAGCGGCGACGCTTCCTCCTCCGGCGCCGGAGGAGGAGGAGGAGGAGGAGGAGGAGGCGCCGGGGACGGGTGCGTCTTCGCGCTCTCCTCGGCGAGCGCGTCGCAGAAGGCGCGGTGCGTGATGAAGCTATCCCTCCTATATATATTATATAAAACAAAGAGCACAAGCACCCCGATCGATCAAGATTAATTTCATTCGAAAAGTGAATGTTAAAGTGGTTGATGATCGAATTGGGGGGAGGGGATGGGATGGGATATATATATAAATATAAATATATACCGAGAGAAGAGAGTGCCGCAGTCGCAGCGGTACTCGCGGGTGCCGCAGGTCTTGGAGTGGGCCTTCCAGTCGGACTGGACGGCGTACTTCTTGGAGCACTTGTCGCACTTCCACTTCTTCTCGCCGTGCTTCCTGCAGAAGTGCTTCTTGATGCCGGTGAGGTCGCCGAGCGCCCGCGCCGGGTCGTGGTGCACGCACGTCGCCTCCGGGCACACGTACACCCGCTTCCGCGCCTCCTTCCCCGTCCGCTGCCGCAGCTTCCACGGCAGGTTGTGCCCCCTCCTGTGCAGCTGCAGGTTCTGGTCCCGCTGGAACCCCTTGTTGCAGATCTCGCACACGAACCGGTTCGTCGCCATCAGCGTCTTCGGCGACAGCGCTATCACCTCCGCCTCCGGATCTTTTCATTTTCATTTTCATTTTCATTTCGTTCAAATCAACCACCACCCCGCATCATTAATTTCATTTATTCATTACCTTAAAACCCTACCTGGCATTCCGGGGAGGTTCCGCTTCTTCTTCGCCGGCGGAGGCATCGGATGCGACGGCGGCAGCTGCTGCTGCGGCTGCGGGCCGCCCGATGAGGAGACGCTCGCCTCTCCGGAAGCCGAGTTCGTCGCCGTCATCACCGACGAATTCTCCTGCTGCTCCGTCGGCATCGATCGCCGCTCCCTCCTCTTCTTCAATATTTTTGTACCGCGCGCCGCGCCCAAGAAAAACAAAAAACTTTATCAAATCAAAAACAAGAAAGCAGCAGGCAGCTACCAGTCAGTCGGTCAGCCTCCCACCACCACCGATCACTGACTTTCTCTTCGATAATCGCAATCGCCGACAGGCCAGCTCGATCGATTATGGAGATTTTCGCTTTCGCTTTGCTGCCACCCCAAATCAAACACCCTGCTCGCGAAGCGCGGACCGTGCGACGATCTCAGCCGTCCATCTCGCGGCGGCGACGGTCGTGGGGGCGACGGGGGGCGGCTACAAAGAAATTTCTTTTTTAGAGAGGGTCAGAGAGAGAGAGAGGGAGGGAGAGAGAGAGAGAATAAGAAGTAAACCAAAGCGGTGAGGGGGGCGGAGACAAGGGTGGGAGGGTGAGGTTACCGCGGAAGAGGTCGGCCGACGTGGAAGGATCAGCGCCGTCCACGTGTCGGCAGGACCGGGGCTGTGGGGCGCTCGGCATCTGCTCCGGGGCTGAGTCAGGCTGAGTGGCGACCCCCCTCTTTTGTCGTTTAGTGCAGGGCTCTATGTTGACTGAATTTACAAAATGGCAATTTTTAATTTATTTAAAATTGCGAGGGGCATAAATGTCATTTCCCATTTTAGAGGCATCGTAGTGAAAGTTATAGAACAGCACACCGCGGATCTGGCGAGTAGCAACGTGACACGTAGTCATAAATAGCTTTTAACTATTCACCCTTTGTTTTCTAAAAAAGCAACCAACCACCGTATTGGCGTACTAGTTCGATGGCATTTTAGCAGGAATTTGGTATAAAAAGCAAAACGGGTTCGTTGCATTATAGTACTCTCTATAACCTTTTACCAAATTTTAATTTTAATTTTTTTAAAATAAATTTCCTATTTTTATTGAATTTTATAAATAATATATTATATTAGTCGATTAGATTATTATCTGTTATTAATCTTGATTATCGACTAAAAATGTTGTTTGTGTGGATAATAATAGATAAGCATTTATGACCAGATATTTATTAGAGTCAAGAGGAATTTTTTTTTTTTTTTTTGGGGGACAAAAAGGATGCAGTTAAGAAAAGTTTTGCTATAATAAAATGATTGTACTCGACTTGTCAAATGGTAAGTCCCCAATTTCTATTTTACAATAGGCGACTTCTACATTTCAAAAAGAAGAATGTATAATTTACGTATTTCATTCTAAAATTTAAAATCTTTAAAAATTTTCAGTATTAAAAATAAAATAACAAAACGACGGCTCATTAAAAACAACGAGTGAAAGGGATGTAAAATTTATACTTTTTTTTTTTTTTTTTTATAGTGTACAACTTGGCATTACTCTTTGTATTTCTGGTACATATATTATTTTAGCTTGCGTTTGGTTGGGAACCCCTTAACCCCATTTTATTCTCAAACACTATAAAAAAGAGGTAGGGTTAACAAACCCCACCTCAAAAGGTTATTCCGGCTTAACTAACCTCACCAAATCCCAACCAAACATTATTTTTCTACTCATAATAACCCAATATTCTTCTTATCTCACCTACTTCAACCAAATAATATTTTTTACTATCCTCAACTAATTCCAACTCCCAACCAAACACAAAAATACTTTAACCTCACCTTAACCCCAAACTTAACTCTATTCCTGGAATAACTATTTTTTCCTTAACCCCGAACCAAACGGGGGCTTAAAGATTAGTTTCATACATGTTTCTATAAATGAAGTGAATGACAAATATATCCCTACAAAATTCAGCTATCATATATTTTTTTTCCAAAAATTTTAATGCTTTCAAATATATTCTTCTGATTTGTTACTGTTAGAGAACTGTTTATATTTTCAATTTTACCACCACAAATATATCCCACCAAAATCCATAAGGGTGCGTTTGGTTCGCGCTATCTTTTTAAGTTTCCTTGTAATCCAATGAAAATAAAAAAATATGACGGTGTTTGGCTAAACGCACTAAGTAATCTAGTTGGTAATATTAGATTAACTTGGGAATAAGATGCATCCCAAAGTACTAATCTTATTCCCTTGATGGAGGGTGGGTATCCTCATATTAATGAATTGGGGAATCATAATATGTCTAATTTTTTTTCTTTTTCTCTATCCGCCGGCTAAGTTGGTATTATTTTTCATTACACTCTAATCTCATATCTCTCTCTAAATTTTAACTCTTTTTTTTCTCTCTAAACTAAGCTCTCTCTCCACCTATTTTCTAAAATCTCAACTTTTTTTCTCTAACCTCGACTCTATTTATCTTCCTATTTTTTTTAATTATGCTCTCTCTCTCTCTAAGCTATATATTCTCTCTCCCATTTTTCTAAAAAGGTATTAAAATTTTTGATAGCATTATCTAAAATTAATTAAATAAATAAATTGTATATTTTTTATAATTTTAAATGACATAACTAAATAATATGACTGTGCGAACCAAACACAGAAATGTTATATTCTTAGTAATAAGATGAATGGGAATAAAATTCTCGGATATCTTTTTACTCCTAGTAATCTTTCATAATGCGAAACAAACGCGCCCAGTATAATAATATAAGAGATGTAAAGATGTCAAAACTAACCAAGGTTAAGTATTTAACATATGGTTAACTAAATTTTTCTAACGGATTCTAACGATAGAGATATATTTGAAAACATCAGAATTTTTATAGAAACAATATATAAAAGTTAAACTTTGTAGGAATATATTTACCATTTAGTATACTTGCAGGGATCTGCATAAAATTAACCCTAGTTTAAAAAATATCTATACAATATTAAGTTATTATTTTGTTGAGATAATTTAGTAGATATTTTTCTTAAAATCATAATTTTATTAATGTTTCTCTAAACTTCAAAATATTACCAATATTTTAATAAATATTAGAAGATATTCTTCACTGCTCTTATTCAGTAATAATCAATCCGTATATGATGGATTATGTTTTAAATTTTATTTTTTTTACCTCTAATAAGCAAAGAATTTATTGTACTTAAAGAACCAGGAAAAAAAAATTAGTACAAATTTTAAGTAAACAAATAATAAAATAAAGTTAGACATCACACTAAAATGTTTTAAAAACTATATTGGTAAAAATTAAAAACAACATTTGCTAATATAAGCTAAAAATTAAAAACAACATTTGCTAATAATAGAAAATGTTTTAAAAAAATCAACTATGAGCTAAAAATTAAAAACTATATTCTAAATAAGAAATTAAAAACAACATTTGCTAATACGGTAAATTGCATTGTTACTTCCTGAACTTTTGGCGAAATTTCACTTTACCCTTCGAACTTCTAAAATGGACATTTAACCTCCTAAACTCTAATATTTCGTTCATGTTACTCCTTCCGTTTTTCTGTCAAGCTCCGTTAACCGAAAACTGACGGAAGGAGAAAAACGAATGAAATATTAGAGTTTAGGGTGTTAGATGTCTATTTAAAGAGTCTGTGGGGTTAAGTGAAATTCGCCAAAAGTTTAGGAGGTAACAATACAATTTATCCAAATTTTTACTATAAATTACTTTTATCTTTTTATATTAAAAATTTATAATTGACTGAAATGAAGTAAAAAAATTTTATTTAAGTGTATTTTATAGAACAATACATCGATATAAAGATAAAAAGGGACAAATGAGTACTATAGAAAATTAAGAGAATTACAATCTCTATATCCGAGTGAAGAGACCTATTGTAATTCAAGCATATTAGCGAGTATATTAGGATAGTAGAGTGTTCAGGCATCGTAGGTAGTAAGTATCGCTCTTATTTTATCTTTAAGCCACTCTAATTTATTTCTTTAACTTTTATTTTATTACAATAAAATGTAGGATAAATTATGGTAATAAAATAATTTATAGTCAAGAGTCCCCTATGAAGTAAATTGCACTATTGCCTCCTGAACTTTTGTCAAGTTTCAGTTAACCCCCCAAACTTCTAAAATAAACATCTAACACCCTAAACTCATATATTTTATTCATTTTACTCATTTCGTTAGTTTTCGGTTAACGGAGGTTAACGAAAAACTGACGGAAGGAGTAACATGAGCGAAATATTAGATTTCAGGGGGTTAGATGTCTATTTTAGAAATTCGAGGGGTAAAATAAAACTTAGCCAAAAGTTCAGGCAATTTACCCTTTGCTAATATATTGTCCTATAAGGATAGTTGAGGGTAAAACCGTAAATTTGTTAACTTAACTACGGTTTAACTCCATTTTAATGGATATATATATATATATATATATATATATATATATATATATATATATATATATATATATATATATAATAAATGTATATATTAATAGCACACCAAGTCATTGGTCTTTCATTTGTAGTTGGATTGAGGGATGTTGAAGAGAAATTTAAGAAAAAGAGAAATTGAGACACCCAATTTCTCTTCAATATCTCATCCCACTCTCTTTTAACCACCCATCAAACTTGATGGTTAAAAAGTTAGAGCACAACTCTGTGCTCCTAATAACATATATATATATATATATATATATATATATATATATATATATATATATATATATATATATATATATATATATATATATATATATATAGTTGAACTAGAATACTATCGGTAGTAAACGGTCGTTTTACTACCGATTTGTTTTCGATGATAGAGCTTCCAAATTGATGATCGCTCGTTAAATATGATCTAAACTATTTAAACTACCTAGAAATCAAATTTCACGCACTTTCGATATTGTTCTTTTATCCATCAAGTGGACATAAAAATGAAGCAGTGAAAATGAATACTCTTTAAAAAATGATAATAGGAGTCTTGTAATCAAGATCAAGAGTATAGATCTTGTTTTAAATAGTTTAAAGAATTTTCTAACAAAAATTCAATTGATTTGGATATCTTTACGCCGTTAAACGAGAAAACGCCTCTTATCGACCATTAAAATTATAAATTTTGAAACCGTTTGATCATTAGGCAAATGAAGTCGAAAAGATTTGAAATTTGATTTCTAAACACTTCAAATGATATAGATCATGTTCAACGGAGTCGATCGTCAATTTGGAAGCTCTATCATCGAAAACAAATCGGTAGTAAAGCACCGTTTTACTACCGATAGTATTCTAGTTCAACTCTATATATATATATATATAGTAGACTTTGTGGTTCCAGGAGTTATTTTTTATGATGAAATTTCGAATCGACAATCGCTCCATTAGACTTGATCTAGCGTATTTGAAGTTTCTAGAAAATAATTTTTACGACTTTACGATATCATTTACGTAGCAATCGAAAAGATTCAAAATCAATAATTTTTAACGAGAATAAAAATCCTATAAAAAGTGATGATATAGTACTAAATTTTTTTATCAAATATTGATCTTGTTGTATATAGTATAAAGAATTTTGTATCAAAATTTCATCTGATTTGAATACTTCTACACCGTTAAACTTGAAAATGGCAGATATCAACCATTAAAAATTATTGATTTTGAATCTTTCGATCACTAGATAAATGATATCAAAAAATCGCAAAAAATACTTTCTAGAAACTTCAAATACACTAGATCAAAACTAATAGAGCCGATCGTCGATTCAGAAGTTCCATCATCGAAAATGGCTGGGGAACATGGAGGCCTCCATACGCCTAAGAGCATACAAGACTTACTCTCTCTCTCTCTCTCTCTCTCTCTCTCTCTATATATATATATATATATATATATATATATATATATATATATATATATATATATATATATATATATATAATTGAGCTCCTATGCTTTTAAAAGTACCTAAGTTTTTAGCCCTTGGATTAATAGATGTGCGGTTAGGATGATGTGGGCCCCCTTGGGTTGAGTGGGTGGTTGGTTGAATAGTATAATCTAACGGGTGAAAATGATAGAAGGTGTAGATCTAACGGTAAAAAATCACAAGCACCAAGTATTTGGTGCTTTTACAAGCACCATAGCCGGACTATATATATATATATAGAGAGAGAGAGAGAGAGAGAGAGAGAGAGAGAGAGAGAGAGCTAGAATACTCTTAAAATCTAGTTGTTTTCGATGATAGAGCTTTCAAATTGACGATCGACTCGTTAAATATGATCTAAACCATTTAAACTACCTAGAAATCAAATTTCACGCACTTTCGATATTGTTCTTGTATCCATCTAGTGAACAGAAAATGAATGGGAAAATGAATATTCTTTAAAAAATGATGATAGGAGTCTTGTAATCAAGATCGAGAGTATAGATCTTGTTTTAAATAGTTTTTCTAACAAAAATTCAATTGATTTGGATATCTTTACACCGTTAAACGAGAAAACGTCTCTTATCCACCATTAAAATTACAAATTTTGAAACCCTTTGATCATTAGGCAAATGATGTCGAAAATATTTGAAATTTGATTTCTAAACATTTTAAGTAGTATAGATCATGTTCAACGGAGCCGATCATCAATTTGGAAGCTATATCATCGAAACAACTCGAGAGTAAAATGGGCTCGGATCTTAAGAGTATTCTAGCTTAACTATATATATATATATATATATATATATATATATATATATATATATATATATATATATATATATATATATATATATATATATATATATATATATATATATATATATATATGGCCATGGCTACTATACTATTATGAGTATTGGAGCCCTATTACTCATAATTTGTTTTCGATGATGGAGCTTCCGAATCGCTGATCCATTCCGTTAAATATGATATAGAGTATTTGAAAATTTTAGAAAATAAATTTCGTAAATTTTCGAAATCATAATAAAGTCCATCAAGTGGGCATAAAATGAACGATCAAAATCGAACGACGTCCTAAAAAAGGATGATCGAATCCTTCAATTTAAAATCGGAGTTATTGATCTTTATCTATGTAGTGAATAGAATTTTCTATCAAAAATTCAACAAATTCCGATTCTTTTACACCGTTAAACTAGCAAGTATTTCATACCTACGTTAAAAATTGTCAAATTTGTGACTTCTTGATCGTAAGGTAAATAATGTCGAAAAATTATAAAATTTGATTTCTAGAAATTTTAAATGCTGTAAATAACGTTTAACGGTGTGGATCGTCGATTCGGAAGCTCTATCATCGAAAATAATTTATGAGTACGAGAGCGATCGTACTCGTAATAGTATAGTAGCCGGACCCTATATATATATATATAGAGTCCGGCTGCTATGCTATCAATAGCACGAAGCACTCGGTGCTACCAAGTTTTTCACCGTTAGATCCATTCCGTTGATGATTTTCACATGTTAGATCTTACTATTCAACCAACCAACCACTGAACTCTAGGGGGGCCACATTATTCTAACCACATATCTCTCAATCCAACGGTCAAAACTTGGTAGCACCAATGACTTGGTGCTATTAATAGCATAGTAGCCTAGTTCTCTCTCTCTCTCTCTCTGTCTCTCTCTCTATATATATATATAGAGAGTCCGGCTACTATACTCTTATGAGTATAGAGGCTCTTGTACTCATAACATGGTTAACAAATTTGTTAAGAATAATAATAATAATATTATTATATTGAATACAAAATAAAAGTTTAACTTATATGTAATATCGAAAGGTCTCTCCAGCTATCAGTTGAAACTTTTGGATCCTACGATTCGTATCTGAACCTCACGCTATAGTTTTGAATAACGCCCTCTTTAAAGCGCCGAATGTATTATATAATGTGGGTGATATTTTTACCCATTGACTTAAATATTTGAACAAAAAATTACATCTTTACGACAAAATTATCGATTTTTTTTATAATTAGTTTTAGTTTTCATCAATGTTAGAAGGAGAATAAATATTTTTTTTTCTGAAAAAAATATATAGCAAGTTATTTGTTTTATTTATAAAGTAGTATCAATTTGACAATATAGGTTAATTAGATAGCCAAGGCTTTAAGAAAAGAAAAAATAAAACATCAAAAAATAAAGAGAGATATAGAGGCTAGGGGGAGAGGGAGGAAAAAAGTGGGCGAAAGGTTAAACTATAAGTATATAATTAACGGTATTGTTCTAACTAATCATGCACAAATAAATGTATACGATGAAGAACTTGAGTTGGATTTGAGTCTCTCGTTTCCTAAAAATAACACTATTTCTGTAAGACCCAGCAAATCCTATATATAAAATATAATAGAGTTAAAACTCTTAACCCGTTTTAAATATTTTGGACAGTGGCTAAGCCCAAAAAGTTACGAGAGTTAAGCGGGCTAGAACGAAAATAGTCCTAGGATCGGTGAGTTCTTGGAAAGTTACGGCGACATAATTTCTTTCTAACCAGATTGCTCACCATGTAGCCGAAAGGTTGCTGAATTTATTTATTCGAATGCGGCTGTCAATCTTGCTACAATGTTCCTCCCAAAAGTCTTGTTATACCGTACTCAGCAGACGTGATAGGCAAGTCATTTGTCGAGTAAAAAAATAGGTACTGAAAGTAGAGACATCGTGAAAACAGGTGGTCTTATATGTTTCAACTTTATTACCAGAAAGCACACATCGCTATTTTGCTATTCAATCCCGCTTAAATAGGCAGTCATGCAGTCTGTATTCTTTTTTGAGTACTAACTAGATAAAAAACGTGACCTTCGTTGAAATTTTAAGCTTTCAAATATGATTACTATATATGGATCTCAAAAACCGCCGTAGGAATGAAAGTTATATAAAAATTTAACAGAAAAGTGGTTGCTAGGGGGCTCACCCTCACCGTCAGCTTATTAAGTCGGGATAAATGTTGTCTAATTCAAAACTGGGCCGATAGAAGGTTTGAAAAGACAAATGTCTACAAGTTGCTGTCCAAGAACGTAACCATTAAATTTTTAAAATTTTAAATTTGGTATCTCATTTTTTAAAAAAAATTTATTTTTTTTAAATTATCTATTAATGTTTTTAATGTGTTAATTATTATGTGGATTTGATTAGTGTATTTTAAGTAAAGAGGTAGATAACTTATCTGAACTATGGATTATTTTGAGTCGGTTATTCAATCTTTCAAAATTTTGATTTGAATATTAAACTTTCAATTTGTTTAATTTAAATTAGTTAACGACACGTTGATTTCAGAATTTACACATGATTTATTTTTACGAATTTATAGTTACGAGAATTGCATATATTATACTAATTAAACTTGTAAAGATAAATGACAAATTTAAAATTTGAAACTAAAATGTCGAATAGCCGACTCAAAATAATTCATAGTTCAAACAAGCTCGGTATGTTTTTACTTATCTTTTATGTAAGTTGTGTAGATATGAATTTACTATAATTAAACGGCAAATTTAAAATTCGTATCGAAATAATCATCAAATGATTTAAAGTAAATAAATTTAAAAATTAAATAATAAAATTAAAATTGTAAAAATATACTATAGTTAAATCAAAACTAACTATAGTTCAGATAATTTCAATATATTTTTACCTATATATATTCACTACAACAGAATTAGGTTATAGAGACATATGTTTGGTATATTTTTGTGTAAGTGTTTTATTTATGTTTAAATTTAAAAAAATATCTACAAATGCCTAAATATAAAGCCCAATCCAACAAAAAATAAAAGGTTACTCTACTCAACCCACCACATCCAGGCTATTTGGCCTGATTACAAACAGAAAAGAAAAGAAAAAAAAAGTCGATTACTGTCTCCCTTTCTCCCTTCACTCAATTCACTGAAATTTTAGACGAAGGGTCCTTCCTTGTCATCCTCCTTCGCCACTGCAGCCAACGAGATAGAGTTTTGGCGGTTGCTAAATGCTTAAATAAGTATTAATAAATTAGCAGCACTTTTTTAGGTTATACGGGCACTCTTTAACTATCACTATATACCTAGCGACCTTACATATAGCAACACTTTTTAAAAGTGTCTGTAATTTAGTTTGTAGCGTTTTTTTAACATATACCTATATTTAAAAGTGTCGCTATAGACCGTTTTTGTTATAGTATATTGGGAATTTTTGCTTGCAAATTAGCTGAAAAAAAACCATAGAATGAAAATATAAACTATTGAAAAGCTCAATTTCCTGGGAGGAGAGGAAAACAAAGAAAAGTTACAAATATTCTCAACTCAAAATATTAAGTTCATAGATACCAATATTTTTATATATTTTTTTATAGACTATGGTGTTGTTTCCATCATTATTATTTTTAATAAAATTTTAGAATTAATTGGGTTTCTAATTTTCTAATTTTCACTCTTATTGAATTTTCTCATCCATATTATATATTATCTACTTTTCTTAATTACAATTGTAGTTAGGAAATAATAAAGTTTTATCACATTGGATTAGCAAGCTTAATTATCAAGCTTAATTTATTTCAAATAATTAGGAGGAAAAGTAAAATGCCAAATAATTTAGTAATTAAATACAAGTATCAGATAATAATGGAACTTACTATAACTTTGATATAAATCTAGTTAATTAATCTGAAAAATATAATCCCGTAAAGTTAGGGAAGTGCAAAACTTAATCAGCTCTATACGAATTATATTTTGTTGTAATGTGCAAGGAGATCCACTTAGGCTACTGCTTTGTTGATAATCAATAATAATTTTATACTAGTGTAGAGACCCGCGCGATGCAGCAGGTAAATAACACTATTTCTATAAGTAGAGGATTTGATGCTTCCAAATTTTTGACATTTTGATTAAGAATTGTATGGTTGGGATGATTACAGTCCCCCCTAAGATTAAATAATATCCCTAGGATTAAGTGGTCCCAACAAAATAATAATAGTATTAATGCAAAAATAAGAACTGATTAAAAAGATAGATCTAGGAATCAAAAAATCGAAAGCACGTGATTCTCTATACTTTGGTTTCTAAACATTTCTAATTGTGTAGATCAATTTCAACGGTACCGATTATCAATTTGAAGTTCCAATCATTTAAAACGACTTGATAGGACAAGGTCCTCAATCCTATAAATAGGATAGTAGATGGACTCGGCTAGGGCTACTATCCTATTAATAGGATAGTAGCACTTGTCCTATCAAGTTGTTTTTGATTATAGAGATTCCGAATCGATGATCGGAGCCGTTGAAGTTGATCTAGAGTATTTGAAATATTTAGAAACTAAATTTCATAAATCTTAAAAATTATTTACGTGGTGATCAAAATGTCGTAAAATCGATAATTTTTGACGGCCTATATGAGCCGTTTGCTTGTTTAACGGTGTAGAGCAATCCAAATTGCTTGAATTTTTTATAGAAAAATCTTTATACTACTTAGATAATGTTTGATAACTCTGATTATGAATTGAGAAAGTCTAATCTCTAATTTAAGAATGCTAATCATTTATGACCGTTTATTTTTCAACTCTTCGATGACCTTGATAATAATTTTTAAATATTACAAAATTTGGTTTTTAAATATTTCTAATTATGTAGATCAATTTCAACGGTGCCAATTATCAATTTGAAGTTCCAATCATTTAAAACGACTTGATAGGACAAGGTCCTCAATCCTATTAATAGGATAGTAGATGGACTATATATATATATATATATATATATATATATATATATATATATATATATATATATATATATATATATATATATATATATATATATTGATACACATGTTTAATTAATTTTTATCATAGGTTCACTTTATTCATACATGCACATAATCGATTATCCCAATTTCATATAAGAGGGTCAAAAATCTTAACTTTTTCTAGCATACAATTAAAATCATATTTAGTTCGATAATTACTATTTAATATGCTAATTAATAATCCGAGAAATAATAGGCCAGTGAAGAGGAGATCTAATCCTTTTTGGTGATATTTTTCGCCTTTATTAGATTTTGCATAAGTAGATTGACTTTTATCTCCTAAAACATCAACAAGAAGATAAAGTCCATCTCTTGATCTTCTTGATATTTATTATGGCGTGAAGCAGATAGCTTACTATCTATTTCTGAAAAAAAAAAAAAAAAAAAAGACATTTATTATGTCGCGCAATGAGTGCTCTCTGGTTGAGCGTCTGATTGCAGTACTAGGCGCCCCACAATAGACCAGCTGAAAGTTGTTTCGGGCGCCCATCGGGCAATTCAGCATCCAAACCTTCCGTGCAGTGAAACCTATCCTCGGGTTAGAAGTCCGAAAGTTATTCGATCACTCACAACTTGGGTCTAAATCAGCATCTGGGCATCAGAATCCCAAAGCCATGTTCTGGGTATCCAAATTAGTTTCAAAACTTAGATATCTTACTTTTGAAGTAGCGTTTTGATCCGAATCGATTTCAATTTAGTTCAAATCAGTTTTAACCCTCTTAAAACGACCCATGCTAATTAATCACGTCTAGTATCATTTAATCCGTGCTTTGTACCAGTACTTAACCAAAGTCCGGTATATTCCAACGCAGATAGTCGATTTACACCGAACTTAGTTGTGACGCCCCAACTTCCCAGGGGGTCACCCATCCTAGGACTACTCCCGTCCTAGCACGCTTAACTCTCTTAACCTCTTGGGCCTTGCCACCACCCAAAATGCTTAAGCCGGGTTAAGAGTTTTAGCCCTATTATATCTCATATATAGGACTATCTGGGGCCTCACAATCTCCCCTCCTTTAAGCCCTGACGTCCTCGTCAGGCTCAGACTCACAAGTACCAGGCGATGTGAGACTCGTCTCGCTAGCTCGTCATCCAGACCCTGGCTCAGCCGAGACTCATCTCACACTTCCGGCTGGTAATTGGCTCTGATACCATCTGTGACGCCCCAACTTCCCAGGGGGGAACTCTACCAATTCATTAACCTTTTAGGTCAAATCCTTCAAAATCCTTTTTCTCGATATCCGTGCACCAGAATTCGATTCCGTCAGTGCCAACGGTTCCAGTATAGTTGAGCCGTTCGAGACGAGCTATTGGAAGCCGATATTCGGAATTCGGTACGCACCAGAACCCATCTTTACTCCGCGATTTCCCGAAAATCCGGAGTTACTATTCACTTTAAGTCAAACTTCCGGGTCGCGTAACTTTTTCGTTTTAGTTCGGTTTCGCCTGAAATTTGACGTGTGCTCTTATAATACATTTACGCACAATAACATTCAGAAACGAAAGTCAAATTTCCTTTAGGTAAAAAGTCGGTTTATTACATTAGTAGGCTAGGACATAATGATCGACCGAACAGTACTGGTGCGGTATGTGTGGCGTGTAGTAATTAAATCAAAATAGTTCATAATTCAGATAAAATTTTATCTTACTTTTATTTATAATAATAATAATAATAATATAATATAATAACGAAGGCTTTTTGAGAAAGTCGGCACCCTTTTAAACATTTCGGGAAAAGGCCGGGGTCGGTCGAAAGGCAGAGATCTGAAAGGCCACAACTCACGACTCCAGGGGCAGTTTCGTCTTTTCGCATGACAAGGATTCTCCAGTGAAGCGTGGGCCCCAAATTACGTGGCAAATGGGACCCGCTTTTTGTAGCATCGGATCCTCCGCAACACCGGCGGTTTAGGTGCGCGTGTCCTGTTTCTTTTTTTTTCTTTTTTCTTTTTTTTTTGTTATTTTTTTTTTCGACCGTAAAATTATAGTTAGTTAATCCGGATTCGATAAAAAATTTATATTTTAATTTTTAAATTTGTTAAAAAATACAGTTTAAAATATAAATTTCTCAATTATTCGAATATATAATTTATACAAAAATTATATATTTATTAATTAAAAATTCGACAATAAAAATAGAGTGCTACAAAATAGAGCAGACTAAAAGTTAAAAAGGTAATGGCAAAGTTCATAGCCGTCTCTATTTTTATCCTTTTTGTGATCCACGTATTTCGAAAATTTATAAAATTTTTGTTAATTTCATGGGTCACTGCTTAATAATTGCCATCATCATACCTGCAATACCTGCAATAATTCAAGAATAATATTTAAAGAGATTTTATCAAAAAATTCTACGTATTTTTTTGATCGAAAAGTTTGGCATACGCGAATTATTCACGCATAATAAATGTACCACAAAAATTCGTTGCTTACTTCTTTTTTTTTGGGAGTAAATCGATCGCATATTGACTATTTTATTCGGTTTTCAAAAATTCGCAAATTAGCTAATTGATTGAAATAGAGAAAAATTTTCAATAAATAAATTTTTTTTTTATTTTCTCTTCTCTTTATCTTCTCAAAATTTTAATTGATAAATTTAGTCTCTCTCTCTCTCTCAGAATTTTGTTGCTATTTTGTCTATTTTTTTAATTTATACCAAAAAAAACTTTTAAAAATAATAGAAATATGTTTAAAAATTAATTTTCATATATAATTATGAGTAAAAATAATTTGGTCGTTTTGTTCTCTTCATTAATCCTGTATTCGCTGAAAATATTTTTTAAATTTAAAAGGGACAAAACACAGATTTTTGAAAATCGGAGAAAGTGAAAATAAGATGTTTTCTAAAAAAATCCTGTAATTTAGCCTTTCTAATTATAATCAGATAAATATAACTATTATTTTTTTGTGAAAAAAATAGTAATGGCGATTAGAACATTGATTGGTTAAAAGATCAATTTATTATAATAGCTTAATTATGGCAACCACTTGTATTTTGTATTAGATGATCAATGTATTCATAGACTAAGAAAAATAATAATAATATATGTATTTTAATACTCTACAAAATTTTTCTATTTCCTTGCGTATTTCTAAATACGTTCCAATAATATTATTGATTTTACAAACTTGAGCAAATTAATTTGCCTGATTTTTATTCTTTTACAAGCAGATTATTTTGTCTAGTTTATTGAGCTAGTTCATACCTTCCAAATAAATGCTCAAACAAGAAATTAAAAAAACTCCGAATTTGGTCGAATTATTGGTCCTTTTTAATATCTTTTAATTAATTACTAAGTTATCTTGTCGTTTTTAACTATTCTATATTGTATTTGATTTAAAAATAGATTTAACAAGTTTAAATTGTGTTTGAGTATAAAGCAAATATAATTCAACGAAAAATTGAGTATCGCATCACATCGGTACTCATCTATAATAATATCTATATTCTATATATTTTATTATATATTAATTACTAAATAACTTGCCATGTGACAGTATTTTCTTTATTATTGAGTGTAAGCTCCACCTAACAGTAATTTTTTACATTTTGCCTAATTGTTCTTTGAACCCGCCCGCTCTACACTCTTTTCTTTCCTTGAAACTAATCGGGGCACACTTGCCGACTTGCCTTTACACTCTGTGTTAAATCATATTCTTTCTTTTATTACATAAATTTATTGATAACCAAACTAGCCACCTTGCCAATACACTATGTATTAAATCAGCTTCTTTCTTTTCTTGAATCGATTCGTTGATAATTTTTTCTTCCTTGAGCTATTTTCTTTCTTTCGATGAATCGAAGCGTCCTCCTAAAAGAAATTAGGGCACGATGCATTATCGTTCTCCCTCTCCTCATTATCGCTTCTTCCATCGCCGTTTCCTCTTCGTTCATCATTGTTTCCTGTACTAAATTAATTCACTTTGTGAATCTCCATGTTCTCTCATTTATTCTCAATGGTTAAAGCATTTTGCATCACCATTTTCTATGCCCTTCTCGCCGTTTTCTTTTGCTATATTCGTGCGTATCATATGTTTCCAGTTCCTTACACGACTGTCCATTCACTTTTATCTTGGTGGTAATATAATAAATAATATCCTTTGTCCCTACATATGATAGCCTAATTCTTTTTTGCCACCTGGTAAATAGTTCTTTAGTTTGCTGCTTTTTGTTTTCTATCTTCTCCGTCAAAGGTCTAAACTTTTTAAATCTAGATTTACTCGTTATACTGTTTGATCCCACCCCGCATGTTAATAATTTTTTTTCTTTTACTTAACACTATTTTTTTGTCTCAAAAAACTGACGATTTAGTGTGGTTGATCTACGTCTGTTTGTTGTCGCCTTACTTTCGTGCCACTGTAAATTCAAATTCATTTTTGTGCTTCTATAAGGTCTTAATTATAATTATTTTCTACTACATAAAAATATTGAATGTATAATCTATTTGTACACTATTTTTTCTTTGGATGTCCGAATTAATTTTTTTAAATTAATATTGATATGTTTGTCACAAAAAATTGACACTGATTTAGTGCAGTTGTTCCATATTTGTTTTCTATTGCCTTACTTTCGTGCTACTGTAAGTTCTAACACAATTTTATATTTCTGAAAGATTGAATGTATTACCTATTTTTAATCTGTTTTTTTTAGACGTGCTTTAGTAAGAATTTTATTGTCTATTAGAATGTTTCTAATCTTTTCTTCTTTTTTTTTTTGTCTTAGAACATTCTACGTCTCTTTGTCGTTGCCTTACTTCTGTACTGCTATAAGTTCTAATGCAATTTTGTATTCCCGTAAACTCTTACTTTTTGTAATTTTTTATTCAGATAAAAAAAGTTGAATATATTGGCTATTTTTACATTTTTTTTTATTTTAGACATCCGCATTCTGTATTTATTTAAAAATTTGCAAAAATATAATTTATTAACATTTTTTATTTCCGCTCTTATTATTTATCCGCCGCATCGTATTGGTCTCTGCACTATTATCATATACAATAATTGTTAAGTCCTCATTTTTTTTTTTTCAAGAAATGAGCAGAAAAAAAAACTGAACAATATTTTGTCAAATAGATAAACGGCACGTGTCCGGGTTGTACCAGGTAGCTCGTACGACCGAACTTGTAGTTGATACAAAACGTGATTGGTGATTGTACAAAAATGACCTTCGACGAATTAAATAATAATAATAATAATAAAAAGAAAAAAAGGAAAAGGTGATGGGGATGGCAAGCGCCGTAGTAAGCTGGATACAACCAAAAAACCGGCAAGGTTTCGTCCCACCCTTCCCCCCATCGTCGCTTTCCTCCCCCAAATTGACTAATGCTTTGGCTTTATCTATACCTTTCCACTCTTTTTTTCTTTTTCTTTTTTTTTTAAAAAAAAATATTGTTTTTTTGAGATTCTACATTAACTAATTTCTCAAAATTTTTAAATATATATATATATATATATAGAGAGAGAGAGAGAGAGAGAGAGAGAGTTTGGGCGGAAATACTATTAATAATATTTGGCCCCTTTTGCTGTCAAATTTTTAATATTTTAATAAGAAATTGTATGATTAGGATGATATTAATTTTTTATAAGATTGAGTGGTTTCTACTGAATTATAATATTTAATTTGATGATTAAAAATGATCAAAGGGATTGATTCAAATACAAAAAAGTTGATAGCAAAAAGACAAATATTATTAATAGTACTTTAGCCCAACCGACTGTCCCTAATGCAAGTGGCAAAAAGGCTTAGTGGTTGGTACCCGATACCCAAGTTTGAATCCTAGTTGATTCATATTTTCAGCTAATTTTATTTCTAAATAAAATAAACAAGAAGATGCTACCTTTCTCTCTCAAAATACTCTAGCCCAACTTTCGCTCTCTCTATATAAAGAGAGAGAGAGAGAGAGAGAGAGAGAGAGTTTTACTAGCATACTATCAGTAGTAAGCTACTCAATTAACTACTGATTTGTTTTCAATGATATATCTTCCAAATGGACGATCGGCACCGTTAAATATGATCAAAACAATTTAAATTACCTAAAAATTAAATTTCATATATTTTTGATATTGTTCTCTTGTCTACCAAGTAAACAGGAAAATGAATGACTGAAAAAAAAATATTTTTTGAAAAGTGATGATACAATTTCTGTATTTAAGATATGGAGTCTAAATCTTGTTTCAAATAGTTTAAAGAATTTTCTAACAAAAATTTAGTTTATTTAAATTCTTCTATATCGATTAATGAGCAAACGCATCGTATCGGCCATTAAAATTACAAATTTTGTGACATTTTGATCGTTCAGTTAGTAATGTCAAAAAATCATAAAATTTGATTTGTATATGATTTAAATTGTCTAGATCATATTTAACGATACCGATCGTCGATTTAAAAGCTCTATATATTATCAAAAACAAATCGGTAGTAAACTGTATTGTATACTACCTATAATAATCCAGTCAAGCTCTCTCTCTCTCTCTCTCTCTCTTTATATATATATATAGAGAGAGAGAGAGAGAGAGAGAGAGAGAGAGAGAGAGAGAGAGAGCTAGGCTACTATATATATACTATCGATAGCACGGAGAGCTCCGTGCTACCAAGTTGTTTTCGATGATGCGGCTTTCAAATCGACGATCGGTTCCGTTAGACTTAATATACACTATTAAAAGTATTTAAAAACTAAATTTTATAATTTCGCGACAGAGATTGTTAAATATTAAATAGAAAAATAATATTCGATCTCTGTCGGCTTTTAGAGAAAGTCGAAGGACTAACTTGCTCTCTTACAAGATACAGTGAGTGACGCTAGTTATGCACCCCAACCGTTTGGTTAGGGGATAGGAATAGGAATAAGCTCTTATCCCTCTTTATACCGAAACGCTAATTTTTTATCCGAGAATAGTAATTTTCGGTTATCCCCACCAACACCTTCATTTTCTATATAAAACTACCTAATATTTTTCTTATTCTCGGGAACAATCTAATTTTTATCCAAACACTATTTTTTTTATCCCCATACTTTACCTATCCCTGTAATAGTTAGTTCTTACTTATACCCGAACCAAACGATATGTAAATCTTGCATTTTGGACTTTGTGTGGTTAAGATTTATCCACTAGTGTTTTCAAATCTTTTTTCTTAACTAAAAATTGAAAGAAATTTTCTTAGTCCGAGAATTAATCCTAAGATGTAAGATGTACACTCCTTGCAGCGTCGATGTACGTACGTAAACATTTTCCTTATTTTGATGGTTTAGTTCAGTACTTAACCTCTGGTCTAATCATACTTTTATCTTTTGCTGTCCCTTAATTTAATACTAGTTATCCTTTTCACTTGCCTGTCCTAATTAACTAAGTTTTTGTCCCAGTATGTCTTTTTTAATGCTTAAATGATGGAAGCTTGTGGATTTGTTTATCATGCAACAAGGATTGGGATTTAATATTGGATTAAAAAAAAACTATGAGTTAAAATAAAGTAGTCTAAAATCATGAAGGTACCAAGGTTTCTAATCATTATCTTTAGATTACTACTTTGGCATTATGATAATAATAGCAATAATAATTGATAATAATTGTTACGACAAACGCGCAAACGAAAACAAAATGACGAACACAAAATAATCAAACCATAAGCAGAAAATAAAAAAAAAATACAGATTTACGTGAAAAATCTTTTGTATGAAAAAATCACAGACGAGGGAGGAGATAACTTCACTATCAAACGAAAAAAGAAATACAATGTTCTGCAGATTACAACCAATTACGATCTCACGCCTCTAGGGCAAAAACGAAAAGAAAACTCATAACGGATTTCGGATCCGATCCGTGATACCGACCACAGACATTCATTTTTCCTTCACAATTTTATTTTTCCAATTTTGGTCGCACCGCAAAATTGTCGACGAGTCAAAAATCCGAACTTGAGTCGATTATGAATTTCGAGTCACATCTAACAATAATACTAATGATCATAGAGATCATTAGTGTTAATGCATGAACATAGAGATCTATGGCAACCACACAAAATTCACATAAAAATTAGTACATGATACAAACCTAACAACATGTTTAACACTATGTACACTATGAAACATAATATATTTTAGACAACACTTTTTAGACGTTACTCTATTCTAGCGTCTTTAATATTTGATATTTGCCGATACTATGATTAAGCGTCATCAATAAACATTTTTTTTTTTTTTTATCAAATACTGATAAAAAATTTTCGATGCTATATTAAAGCGTCGGTATATTTATCTCAATGTATTTACTTAACGACTTTTTGTCCGATACTTTTACAAGCATCGGAGTTATTCTTACCGACACTTTAAAGTGAACTAATTATTGTTTAAAATATCTTTAAGTGCAAGATTTGTTAGGGAACAATATTGAATGGTTTGTAAGGTAGCTTTAGCACAAAAGGCCAACTCTTCACTACAACAGAATTAGGTTGTAGCGACACATGTATGGAACACTTTTGAGTAAGTGTCTTGTTTATGTTAAAATTTAAAAAAAACATCTACTAATGTCTAAATATAAAGCCCAATCCAATAAAAAAATAAAAGATTGCTCTACTCGACCCACCACACCCAGTCCATTTGACCCGATTACAAATAGAAAAAAAAAGAAAGAAAAATCAATCATCATCTTTTCTTATCTCTTCACTCAATCCACTGAAATTCTAGACAAAGAGCCTTTCCTGTCGTCCTCCTCCGCCACCGCAGCCAACGAGATAGAGTTTCGGCGGTTGCTAAATGTTTAAATAAGTGTTGGTAAATTAGCAGCACTCTTTTAGATTATAGCGACACTCTTTAACTGTCACTATATACCTAGCGGCCCCACATATAGCAACACTTTGTAAAAGTGTCGGTAATTTTAGCTAGCAGCACTTTTTTGACATGTAGGTTACATTTAAAAGTGTCACTATATATAAACTGTTTTTATTGTAGTGCT
The DNA here is from genome assembly GCA_025177825.1 of Aechmea fasciata. Lineage (NCBI taxonomy): Eukaryota > Viridiplantae > Streptophyta > Magnoliopsida > Poales > Bromeliaceae > Aechmea > Aechmea fasciata. The sequence continues at coordinate 6,949,094 of CM045925.1, read as the reverse complement.
TGCCTATTATATATCTTCTGTGGTACACTTGATTTTTTTAAAAAAATTCAAATTTTATGCAATTGAATTTGGTAGCATACGGCAAATGGCTACAATCTTTACATAGATATAATTTTTTTTTTTTGAGAGATAGGTAGCACGTTACCCGCTTCGTTTATTTCGTTAAGAAATAAACTTAGCTAGAAATGTGAATCAACTAAGATTCGAACTCGGGTCTCGAATACCAACCATCAAGCTCTTTGCCACTTGTTCTAGGAACAGTGGGTTACGATTCGAACTCAGGTCTTGGTTACATAGATACAATTTTGTTTGAGAATAAAAGAACTTGAGTAATTGCCTTTCTTTAATTTCCTTGTCTCTATGTTTTTTTGTATAGCTAACAGTGATAGATTAAATCATGTGTAAAGATTATTTTTTAAAAAAACATATATATAGGTGTGGCCAACTGAAAGCTTGATACAAGCGAGAGATCAGAGTATATATGTTGGTGAGTGTTAGATTTTTTTGAACTTTATTATAATTTAAAATTTGTTAAGACCTCGAGCTCAATAATTGTTAATGGGCCTTACTTGGAACCCCGGCTAAAATTTTCATGTTTGAAATTTTAGTCCCATATTAATTGGAAATGAAAAATGTGTTATGGGTATTTATATATGCCTTTATTCTCAAGTAGAAAATGAGAGTTATACTTTTATTTAAACGTACGAGCCGGACCAGACCGCGGCGTGCGCGGGTTATACACGCGTTTTATTTTATTTTTATATTTCAGTTTTATCTTCATCTTAATTCTAATCCTTACCCTTATCCATATAATTGATAATTAGTTTTATCTTTATCTTAATTTTATCCATTTAATTGATAATTAATCCGAACATACCTACAGCCTCTCGTCATTTTCTATTTTCTGAATTTCTGTAGAGTTTTTTTTTGCTGGATTTGAAATTGTCGGGTTCGTCTTGCGCCGCTTTGGAATCAAGCCGACGGAGTGGAACGTGGTCATTGTATTACTGGAAGTAATTGCCGGGAAGCCTCGCACGTGAAGAGACAATTTCATTTTTATGACAGTGCTCTGCACGTCTCAATCTACAGACGTTATCTAAATTTTTTATTTACAGTATTTATTACTTTCTCGAGGTGGCAAGTTCAATCTTCAAGATCTATACGGAAAATAAGGTCCTTTTCCGTGGTGATTCGATGCTAACATTTTTCTATTCCTAAACAGTCCATGAGTTTTTCTATAGGCTATGATGTACTTTGCCTTTTACTTTTATACACCTTTCAACTTGTTTTGCTGATAAGTATGAGTGTTCATGAGATAGCTAGGGTTAGGGGCCTCATCACCCTCTCACTTTTCTATTTCTATATTCATGAAAGGATTTTTGGTCAATGAAACAATTAATTATCCATGCTTTTACTAAAAGATGTTTGGAGCCTAATGCACTATTTATTAAGTGGTGCATTTGTACTAATTTCAACATGGTTACTAACAAAAAAGGAAAAAAAAAAGAAAGAAAAAAAGAGAGGCCCCAGTGAGATGCAAGGTAAATGGATGATTTATTGAGGAATTGTCAGTGGGTCCTCATGAAAATTTAAAGGATTCTTTGGAGTTAATTAAAGTTGTAATATTCTTGAGCAGTTCCCTATTAGAAAACTAGTTTAAAGGAAATAGAATTGTAAAATTAGGTTAATGGCAAAAAGAGTGAGGTGAATCTTTATTTGTCATTTACACATCAAACTCACATCCTAACAAAATAGCAAAAATTTAGAATTGACCGACTCTGATAATATATTATCTAAATATCATTAACTTTTTCAGTAAGTATTGATTTCATAGGTCAATAACAACAAACGATGTGTAAAAATGAAAAATAAAAGGGTTAATTACACCAATGGTCTCTAACCTTTACACTGTTTTTCAATTTGGTCTCCAATCTTTTTTTTCTTTTACAATCAAGTTCCTAACATCTTGATTTCATTTCAATTAAGTCCCAGCTATTAGATAGCTGTTAAAATTGATGAAATTGACGAAAAATGCCACGTCAGCACCATGTCAGTGCCACAGAGGAGGCGCCATGTTAGCGTCACGGAGGTGTCGTGTCATCACACGGTATACTGGTCGGTCGATTGCAAAAAAAAAAAAAAGAGGTTGCGGACCAAATTGAAAAACCGTGCAAGGGTTGAGGACCAATAATGTAATTAACACATTAAATTTATAAATTGAAAAAAATATATAATTTAAGATTTAAATTTTAAATTTAAATTTTGATTTTGGATTCAAATTTAAATTGGAATTCAAATTCCGATTTTGTATTTAATTTTAAATGTTAAATTTTAAATTTTAAATTCAAATTCACATTTGGAATTCCAAATTTTAATTTAATTTCAAACTTCGATTTGAAATTTCAAATTCAAAATGTGAATTTGAATTCGAATTTTAAATTCAAATTTAGAATTAAAATCAAATCTTAAATTCAAATTTAAATTTTGAATTCAAATTTAGAATTTAAAATCAAAATTTTGAACAAGATTTTAGATTTAAATTTCGGTTTCAAAACTTTCATTTTAAATATAAATTGAAATGTCAAAATCAAAATCAAAATTTCAAGTTTAAATTTAAAATTTAGATTCAATTAAAAATTTAAATTTAAAATTTGAATTTTGAATTTTTATTTTTAGGGACTAAAATGAAAAACGTGCAAAGTTTTGGGACCTAAATTGACATGCAAAAGATTACCGGGTAGACGTTGATGTGGCGATTCCGTTAATTTTAACAGTTTTTTTAACGGTTGAGACGTAATTATAATAAAATCAAAAGATTCGGGACTCAGTTGCAAAAAAAAGAAGAAAAAAGGTAGGGGACTCAAGTGAAAATCGGTGCGTAAGGCGGGACTACCGGAGTAATTAACCCAAAATAAAGGGCAAAAGATATAGATGCCCTTTGACTGCAACCTTATGTGCAGAAAAATTCAGGATACAATTCCGCTACTCATCTTTGGGAGGGAAAGGGGTAAAAGAAAAGAAAAGATATCTAATTTAGTTGTTGGATTTCAATCATTCTGATACATTTCGCCACTAAAGAGCAGTAATTTATACTGTAGAGAAATCGCGCCTGAAGATATTTTTTTTGTTTAGAAACAGATAGCACACTACCCGCTTCGTTTATTTTATTTAGAAATAAACTTAGTTAGAAATATGAATCAACTAGGATTCGAACTCGGGTCTCGGATATCAACCACCAAGTCCTTTGCCACTTGCTTTAGGGACGGTCGGTCGAAGATATTGTTTATCTAAAATCGCCAAAATAATTTAAGACAGGATTGTGAACTCTCTGGCTTATTATCCTTCCTTGCTTGTGGACTTATGCTTGAGCATCACCCACTAATTAAGGTTTGCTATTTCCGAGTTCTTTATTTTGTCAAAGCCCAATTAAACTTGTATGTTAGTGTTAGGTGGAGGGAGAGTACCAAAGTACTAATCCCTTCAAATGTGCAGTAATGTTTGTGGAGTTGTACTCCAACAAAAGTACTAACTCTCTTTAAGCTGTGTGCCGTGTCATTACTGTTGATCTTTTCACCCTTGAAGCTTGCCAAAGTACTAGTCCCTTCAATGTGTAGTAATGTTAGTAGAGTTATATTCCAAAAAGTACTTACTCTTTAAGCTGTGTACCATATTATTCCCTTCAAATGGGGTTTCATAAATTAGCTAGTGAAATGTTAACTAGTAAGCGACAGTAGCAAAATAGGATGTGCATGGTACTTCACTAAAAATGTGAATTAATTAGAATTTAAATTTGAAATCTCATGTACCAACAATTTTTTGCTTGTTGGGGCATGTTTGGTTGGTTGCAAGGACATCTTTTTTTTATTTAAGTAAAGAAATTGGATGGTGACTGGGTTGAAGTGGAGTTGGGGTAAAAATTAATTCACTTTATTGTTTGTTTCTAGCAAAAGTGTGAGTTCATTTGTTTGTTTGTTTAGTAGGAAGTAGATGACGTAAAAGGTATAACTTAATAAATAATAAATGATAATAAATATATATATATATATATATAACTAGGCTACTATGCTATTAATAGCACCAAGTCATTAGTGCTACCAAGTTTTTTGCCGTTGGATTTAGAGATGTGCGATTAGGATGATGTGGGCCCCCTAGGGTTAAGTGGGTGGTTGGTTGAATAGTATGATCTAACGGGTGAAAATAATCAAAGGGGTGGATCTATATATATATATATATATATATATATATATATATATATATATATATATATATATATATATATATATAAAATAAAATTTTAAATAAATTATATTATTTGTTTGCATATAAATTATAATAATGCAACAAATAAAATTCTAAAGTTAAAAAATTGTTAAAATTTAATAAATTTATTTTTCATCATTTTCTAAATATAGAAATTAGATAAAAAAATATATTAAAACTTACCTAACCAAATTTGATCACATTATCTAACCAAACTTAACAAATTCCTTCGCCTCTTTGCACTTCACCGAAATTGACTTTGCCCCGTGGGATGGGGAAGTCAATTACTCTATTTTGATTGAACTCGACTTTCGGCCGTAACAAAATTACGGCAAAACAATTAAACAACGGAAGTGATAGTTTACGGCGTAAATAACTTCCACCCTCTCCACTTCCCCCTCACTTTCACCCAAACAAACACAGTGAAACACTAAAAGTGGTATTTTGGCGAAGTGAAATTATTTCGATTATTTGGATTATAAAAGTAAACATGTAAGTGACTTTTGAAAAGTGAACTCGTGAAGTAGATTATAACTAAAATCCACTTTTTTGACTTATGCGAAAAAAAAATCCAAAGCCATTGAATGTGGGCCGCCTACTCCATGCGACTTAAGAACCGCATCCAAAAACCTTCACCCATATCGTCTATAAAAAAAAAAAAAAAAAAAATAAACAAAAAACCACCATATCTAAAAAAAAAAAAACAACACATCTTTTTTTAAAAAAAAAATACAAAAAAAAAAATGTACTTTATCCCATACCACCTACAAAAAAAAAAAAAAAAAAAAAAACACCAAAAACTACACATCTAAAAAAATTATTTTATTTTTTATTTTCTTATAAAGAACCAAACAATAGAAATTATAAAAACTGTAATTATTTTTTTTATTTTTTTGAAACCAAACACTTGAGCTCGCAAGTGACTTCTATAAAAATTACTTTTTGAAAAGTGACTTTTTTTCACTTCGATCACTTACGGACAATCAAACATGCCCTTAAGAACGGTGGGTCAAAATAGGAATAGCAAAGAGAAAAAAAAAGAAAGAAAAGGATTCATTAGGTTTTAGAATATTTTTTTTAGAAAAAGTTAATTACTACGCCATTAGCTTTGTTTTCTTTAAAAAAATAAAATTAGCTAAAAATATTTAATAACTAAGGTTTCAAACTTAAAACTTTGAATGCCTACTATCAAATCCTTTACCATCTACACTATGATTTAAATATTAAATTTGTTAATGAATTGAAAAAGTTACCACTGCGAGGTTTACTAGTTTTCACTAACTGGTTTAATAATTATTATGACTGCTTCATCTAACTAGAAAAATTTATCTCATATTTATTTGAGCAGAAAAATAAATAATTATGCAGGAAACTTTTATCTTTTTCATCCTTTCTTCAGGTAATAAATAGAAAAAAAAAAAGAAAAAGAAAAAGAAAAATCTTCTGGATTCAGTGCTTTGAACTAGAAATAATATATACCTAGAATGATTTTATAAATTAAATGTTTGGTGGTGTTTAAAATTCTAATAAAATGGAATGGATTATAACAATGGGTATTTGGTTTCTGTCCATTCTCAAACTTCATTAATCATGATTTTGAGAGAGGGTTGATCATTCTCACCAGATAATTTATCATACCAGATGAAATATCAAATTTTTACTGATATATCTAATAATTTTTACACAACTCGTGTCTTCAGTGACCAGCAATCATAATAACAAATGAACCTTTAGTAAACAAGAGGGTTTTTTTAGTGTTCAATATACATATTTTGACAATAATAATTTTAATTTTAAAAATATAACAGTAAATCATTTGCCACTTGCTTTACGAACGGTTCGTTATGCACATATATATATATATATATATATATATATATATATATATATATATATATATATATATATATATATATATATATATATATATATATATAGAGAGAGAGAGAGAGAGAGTCCGGCTACTATACTATTATGAGTACGATCGCACTCGTACTCATAAGTTGTTTTCGATGATAGAGCTTCCGAATCGACGATCCACACCATTAAACGTTATCTAGAACATTTAAAACTTCTAGAAATAAAATTTTATAATTTTTCGATATCATTTACCCTACGATCAAAAGCTTACAAAATTGACAATTTTTAATGGCCGATATGAAATATTTGCTAGTTTAACGGTATAAAAGAATCGAAATATGTTGAATTTTTGATAGAAAATTCTATTCACTACCTAAATAAAGATCAATAACTCCGATCTTAAATTGAAAGATTCGATCATCCATTTTTAGGATGTCGTTCGATTTTGACCGTTCATTTTATACCCACTTGATGAACTTTATAATAATTTCGAAAAATTACGAAATTTATTTTCTAAAAGTTTCAAATACTCTAGATCATGTTTAACGGTGTGGATCGCCGATTTGAAAATCCCAACATCGAAAACAACTTATGAGTAGTAAGAGCTCTATACTCATAATAGTATAGTAGCCCTACTATATATGAGTAGGGCTACTATACTATTATGAGTAGTAGAGCCCTACTACTCATAAGTTGTTTTCGATGATAGAGCTTCCGAATCGACGATCCACTCCGTTAAATATGATCTAGAGTATTTAAAACTTCTAGAAAATAAATTTCGTAATCTTTCAAAATCATTTACCTTACGATCAAAAGCTCACAAAATTGACAATTTTTAACGGCCGTTATGGGATACTTGGTAGTTTAACGGTGTAAAAGAATTGAAATAGGTTGAATTTTTGATAGAAAATTCTATTCACTACCTAGATAAAGATCAATAACTCCGATCTTAAATTGAAGTATCCGATCATCTATTTTTAGGACATTGTTCGATTTCGGCCGTTCATTTTATACCCATTTGATGGACTTTATTATGATTTTAAAAAATTACGAAATTTATTTTCTAGAAGTTTTAAATACTCTAGATCATATTTAACGAGTGGATCGTCGATTCGGAAGCTCTATCATCGAAAACAACTTATGAGTAATAGGGCTCTACTACTCATAATAGTATAATATATATATATATATATAGTTCAACAATTTTATTTTCACATATATTTGATTACACATATCCATAACTAATATCACCATCCCAAAAGTGCCCAAATCATTTCCCACATATCCAAAACACTGTGCCCTGGCATTGATCAGTGCATTGCATTGTTTTCACAATGCGCATCATTGGGAGATCATCTACTCTCCTGCACAAAAGGCCATTAGTTTAGTACCATGATTAGAGAAACGCATATATCAAGTGTCAGATCTTGCACAAGCATTTATTCCCTACGCTGATCATCAGCCCCTTTATTAATGAGAGAACTTGCTCCTGCAAATACTATACGTGCAGCAGCACATTTATGAGCATGCATCGGATTGCGAGCCTTTTCAGAAAGTTGCAGCCCTTCGCAAGAAAAAAAAAAAAAAAAAAAAAAGCATCTGTCACATTACTGATGTAATTTTTCTAATTAATCAGATTAGTTTTTTTAGAATTCATCTATTCTGTTATGATTATCTGAAAAATATTTTTATTTTACTATTTATAATAAAAAAAATATGATTGGCTGATTATTGATAATATGGTATAAGTGTGACATAGTAAATTTTCTTCTTTTCAAGATACTTTTAAGAGCCTACTCAAGACAGAGGATCTTGTGATTTTCAAAAGAAAAATTTGTACTAGGGGATTCAATTATGACATAAAACATATATATCACGACAACAAAAACGGTGTATAGTAATACTTTTAAATATTGATACAGGTAAAAAAAGTGTTGCTGGCTAAATTACCGACACTTTTTGAAAGTGTTAATTGCTGCTATATTTTGGGTCGCTATAGGTAGGGCTGCCTTAATATTTGGCACACACTCCTCCAGTAACTTGTAGCGGAGGGATATGTGGCGATCGTAGTCCTCTACGGTTTCTGTGAGATTCTCGCGGTCGAACTCCAGCCGCCGAAACCTTACCACGTTGGCTACAATGGCGGAGAAGGAGAATAGGAGATAGTGATCATTTTTTTTTCCCCTTTTTTTATTTGTAATCGCACCAAGTGGGCTGGGTGTGGTTTGTTGAGTAAAAGAACTTTTTTATTTTTTATCGGATTGGGGATTAGGCTTTATATTTATGCCTTATTAGATTTTTTTTTAAAAAAATTTGTATAAATGGGACGCTTATATAAAAGTGTCAAAAAAATATGTCTCTATAACCTAATTATGTTGTAGTGTTGCATGATGGTAAAAATAAGGCTTAGCACAAACATTATTTCCAAATTATTTTATTATGCATGGAAGATAAAAATGTTTGGTAGAGAAGATTCATTAATGCTTTTAGTGGTTAATTAGATACAGACTGTGAAATTAATATAATATGACTAAAACTCTTAACCCGACTTAAATATTTTGGATGGTGGCTAGACCCAAAAGATTAAGAGAATTGACCGTGCTAGGACGAGAGTAATTCTAGAATAGATGACCCTATGGGAAGTCGGGGTGTCAGAGTTGATATCATAGCCAATTACTAGTCGAAAGTATGAGATGAGTTTCTACTGAGTCATAATTATACTGCGGAGGGAGTGGGATTCTCATGCTGTTGACTGTTGTAGGTGGAGCGTATCTCACCACATTGTCAGTTTAGACTAGCGAGACGAGTCTCACATCGTCTAATACTTGTAAATTTGAATTTGACGATGACGTCAGGATTTAAAGAGGGGAAAGATTGTGAGGCCCCATAGAGTTCTATATATAAAATATATATAATAAAATTAACTTTTAACCCGACTTAAATATTTTGGATGGTGATTATGCTCAAGAAATTAAAAGAGTTGAATGTACTAGGGCAGCAGTAGTTATAGAATGAATGATCACCTGAGAAGTCGGGATGTCACATAGACTCTCATTGAAATGATTCTTATTAGAGTCCTCTTTTTGAAGCATTTTTTAACTTCCACTATAATAAAACTTTTAAATTTTTTGTGAGCAAAGCTAACCCTATAATCACATTTTTAGTTGTGAATTTGTGATCTTACAACTCTCTTAACGAAGGTTTATACTTTTCAACGACTCTTATCATCCATCTTTTTTTATTACTAAAATTCAGAAAGAATATTTTAAGCCCTAGGAAGTAGGATTAAAATTCTTAAATTCAAAATTATATTATAAAATTTGGATTAAAGAATGTAATCCCATATTTTTTTCTGGGTTGTAGACTTAACATTTCTTATTTTTACTTTTTTGAGATAAAAAAAAAAGATTGTCACGAGTCAACAAGACAACTTAAAAGATTTATGAATCTATTTACATACTCTTTGGCTTGGTAATAAACTTGGGAATTTAGATGGTCCAAGTTATCGGCTCTATATTCTCCTATTATTTGGTTCGGATATAAGAAAGAATTAGCTATTACAGGGATATGTACAAGTATGGGGATAAGAAAAATAGCGTTTGAATGAAAATTGGATTGTTTTCGAGGATAAAAAAAATATTAGGTAGTTTTATATAAAAAATGAATGTGTTGGTGGGAATAACTGAGAACTACTATTCTCGGATAAAAAATTAGCGTTTGGATATAAAATGGGAGATAAAGGTCTATTCCTATCCCTATCTCCTAATCAAACGGTTAAACACCATATTTTGCCTATGCATGAATTATCTTGATTAAACCACCTAGAATAGGTAGGGATAAATTGTTATATTATATTATATTAAAAGTTTTAATTATTGCATCCTAATTAATTCATTTAATGTAACAATTAAACTATGCAAAATATTACAAATATAATGTAAATATAAATTGTTATAATATATGTATTATATTATTTAGGTAACAATATAAAAAAACTTATATGAATTATATGATCATTTTGGTACGACTACTAAATTTTTAAAAATTTTTATTTTAATACTCAACCTTTTAGTTTATTCGATTTGATTGATTTGACGACTTTTCGGATATAAATTTAAATTATATATATAATTACTTATTTTAATAAATTTATAGTTATGTCGAATTGTATAAAGTATAAAGTATACTAATTAAATCCATAAAAATAACTAATAGATTCAAATTTTAAAATTAAAGAATAAATTAAAGAAAATTAATAAGGCAAATGAATAAATCTTAGATTTTTTTTAATACTGTGGTTTAAGATTAATATATCATATTACTTATAAAATAAATGAAAGATTTGTCTATTAGGGTCACCTTCATTTTTTTATTTTTTATTTTTCTGAAAGAAAAATAGCAAGATATCTACTTCATTCATAATGTCGTGTGAAACAACCTCAGATTTCTAAAAACTTGAAATGTTAAAACTAAGTAATATTTTTATATTTAACACTCCCCTCCCCCACCCTCCTTTTTTTTTTTTTTAGTCGGTCAGTCGGCGTAGCGTGAGGGCAGGATTAAATAGGAGGAAATTAATATGCTAGAAGCCTGACGTGACTCAAACTCAAGACCTCTTGTTCTAATACTATGTGAAACAACCATTGTACTTTAAAAACTTAAGCTGTTAGAGAACGGTGTTTAAATATTTTTATATTTAACATGTGGCATGAATTAACTTGGTAATAGAGGTGAGGCAACCAACTTCTCAAGAAAAAGAGGAAACAAAAACAATAAAAATAGAGAGGAGAGGAGAAGGGGGGGAGGGGAAGGCGGAGGAGGATTAAGTTACAGGTGTACAATTAACGACATTGTTCGAACTAATTCCACGCCAGTGAATGTATACGTCGAAGAACCTGAGTTAGGCTCGAGCCTTGTGTTCTATAAAGATGACACTGTTTCTTTCTACCTGGATTACCCGCTACATAACTGAAGGTCCGATGATCGAGTTCTTTTAACCGACTATGACCGTCATTTTCAACTTTCGTCGTACAAACGCCACCATTTCAGATGGCCATATATAGAAAGCAAATGTTGGTGGCCAAAATTATGAATAGACCTGGGGAACCATTTTTAGTTTGCTTCATATTTCTCTCTATGTATGGTCGGTGCAATATGCCCAAAGAGTAGTCATAAGATGAAAAGGAAAAACTAATCAGCAGGACATAGCAAGGGAGAATAAATTCTCATTTAATATGCTGAGAATTTGGTGAGCATATTGAAATAACAAAGTCGCTTTGGGATGGGGATTTTCTAAGCCCATATGGGGCTCAAGTGTGTAAAAAGAGTCATTGTTGGGCTTATTGGGCTAATTTGGATTTCCGGCGACGCCGCCGCTAGAGAGCGAAATAGGGGGGGAAATTTTGAGCGGAGAGTTTTCCAACGACGCCTCGTCGAAGAGCTCCAAATCATTATCCTATATCAATTTTATCTATATTCAAGGACTATAATTCTTTTCTGTAGAGTTTAAATTTTTTTAAAAAAATTTTAGCATTAAAAAATATTCGAAAAGAATTATGGGATGAAGATAAAATTAATGGTGGTCCCCTCTTTCCAACGAGGCGTCGTTGAGAAACCCTCCGGTCAAGATTTATTCGTCGGAAGTGGAGGTGGTACTCCTAAAAGCACCAACTTTTAGTTTCGTACTTTCGGATTCGAAATAAATGCATAAATGTTTCCTGAATTTTAATCTTTTTCAACTTAAATTCTCTAGATTTTTAATTTTGATAATTAAACTAACTCAGCTTTATCAAATAGCTTCGTTGGATCGTATCAGAATAGTTAATATATATTATACATATATGCTAAAATGAAATGGGTGAGAAAAAAAAAAAAAGAAACTGGCAAGGTGTTTACATTAATTTCCCCATCATCGGGCTTACAAATCTTTTTAATTTTTAGCACTAAAAATCAAGATTTTTTTTTTTACCTTGAATTTGAAAGATGTATAATATAACCTGGAATAGAATATATAAATAGCTCTGCTCTTGAATTTTTGTTTAGTAACCGCTCGCTTTTTCCTCTCGATAACAAGTTGATAGATATGTTTTATATTTATATAATTTTTATATTCTATATTTATATATAAATAAATAATTATCTATATAATATAATTTTTTTATTATTTTATTTTTAGCCCAATCTAAATATAAAGCAACTTAATTATAAAATAAAAGGACTTATTTATATGTAAAATTCAACCATTAGATCAAATCTAATAAGTAAAATCACACACATTTATTTCCTCTCTATATATATTTTTTAATTTTTTTAACTTATTATTTAGTAAATTTAAACATGTTTGTTATTTCGTTAATAAATAAGTTGAGCAGTAAATTTTTAATTCGATATCTTAACAAGATAGCTCGTGTTCGGCTCGTTTATACGAGCTGGCCCAGTTTGCTTATATTTGACTCATTGACATCTCTACTTTAAGGTCCTATTTGGATGTAGGAATAAATTATCTAAAAATAAATTTTTTATAATTATAATTAAGAACTTTGATTTTTTGTTTACTATTCATGCTTTTGATGGAATAACATATCTCACTTACGAGATAATTTATCTTATTTTGAAAGAAAGAGCTTAAAAGCCTTAAAGGGCTGAATATAATATTTCATTCTAAATATTTGGTGATACTCTTTATCTATCAAATGTACAAATTAAACAAAGGCTTAATGAATTTACTATTGTAAAAAACTGTATAAAGTATATTTACTAAATTTATAAAATAAATAATATGTTTAAATTTTAAATCAAATATATACTGAAAGATTAGGCAGTAAAATTAAATTAAAAAACAAAAATTAGATACTCAAACTAAAATGGTGAAAAATAGGAGTAAGGCTACTATGCTATCGGAAGCACGGAGCCTTTCGTGCTTTCAGCTCGTTTTCGATGTTGCGATTTTCGATTCGTCGATCGACTCCGTTAAATTTGATCTAGAGTATTGGAAGTATCTAGAAAATAAATTATGCTATTTTTCGATATTATTTATCTAGTGAACGAAGGAACTCAAAATCAACGGCTGAAAATAAAAATCTTATAAAACGTGATAATATGACATTAAAGTTTCAGATCAAAAATATTGATCTTGTTTTATATAGTATAAAGAATTTTCTATCAAAATTTCACATGATTTGAATATTTCTACATTATTAAACTTCCAAATGGCTCACTACGATCATTAAAATTATTGATTTTAAGTCCCTTCGATCACTAGGTAAATGATATCAAAAAATTATAAAATTTATTTTCTAGATACTTCAAATACTCTAGATCAAGTTTAACGGAGCTGAACGATAATTCAAAAATCGCAACATCAAAAATAAGTTAGAAGCACATAAGGCTTCGTGCTTTCGATATAAGAACTTTCCTCTAATAAATAAATAAATAAATCCACAGGAACCGGAGCTAAAGCCCCCCCTCTCTCCATCGTCTTCTTCGAGCTCCGCCGAGGAGCCGATACCAGCCCAAAAACCCTAGCGCTTCCGCGTTTCGGAGAGCGCGGCGCCGCCATGGAGAGCGCCCTCGCGAGCGCGTCGTCGATCGCGGACCAGCGCCAAAAGATCGAGCAGTACCGCGTCATCCTCGCCTCCGTCCTCTCCTCCTCCCCCACCGACATCGCCCAGGCGAAGCGCTTCATCGACCACAGTAAAACCCTCTCCCTCTCCTCCCCCCCCCTCCCCCTTCGCCCTCCTCCTCCGCAATTAGGGTTTGTTTACTGTAGCCTTTTGTTGTAGGTGGAAATGTACGGGGACGCCCCTCAACTGTAGGACATGTCGAAATGGATCCCTCGACTTTACACTTCTTTGATTGATTTGAGTTATTCCAGTTGGCTAATTTGAGAATTTTGTTGAAGCTATTTGCTGTTTATTGTTCTAGTTTTAATTGCTAGAAAGTGATTAGAAACTGTTTAATTTGATAGAATCCTCATCAATTAGGGCTTACTTATTGTAACTTCTTGTTAGGTTAAAATGTATGGCAACCCACTCAAAACTATAGGACATTTTGAAATGGACTTTACTCTTTCGTTGATCTAAGTTGTTCCAGTTGGTTAAAGTTGTAAAATTTTGTTCAACTTAATGGCCCTAAAGTGATTGAAGCTATTAAATTTGAGTGAATCTTCCTCAATTAGGGTTTACTCATTGTAGCTTTTTGGTTGGTAAAATGTATGGAGGCCCCCCTTTAAACTAGAGGACATTTTGAAATGGCCCACCCAACTTTGTTTTTTTATTGATTTAAGTTATTCTAGATAGTTATTCAGATTTGTTGAATTTAGTGACTCTAGTGGCTATTAGCCTATTAGCTATTATTTTTTCAAGTTTTATTTGCTAAAAAGTGACTAAAAATAGGAAATGTGTTGGAATCATCGGCGAATTTGTAACATGCATGGACTAAAATTTTTCAAATTCCAAAAAATAAAAAATCTAAGGCGGTGTCTGTTAAAAAAACAAAGAATTTGGTAAAATGCCCAATTTATGTGACTAAATTCTCTTAATTAATCGTGGAAAATCAAAACTTAACAAGGTGTCAGTAAAAAAAAAAAATTGAGTTGAGATGATCATTTCAATATAAGTGATGGTTGGGGGGAATCTCCATACTTTTTTTTTCCTTTTTTGTTATTTGAGTAATTAAAACCCTTATTTGTTTGGCTTGTAGTGGTCTCCGACGAGGTTCCACTTGTTGTGTCGCGGCAGTTGCTTCAGAGCTTTGCACAGGAGCTGGGGAGGTTGGATGCTGATGCGCAGAAGGAGATTGCACACTATGCCTTAGCACAGATTCAGCCTAGGGTGGTCTCTTTCGAGGAACAGGTCTTACTTCTTAATCTCGTCATATTTCCTTTTCTTAGATATTTGACAAATTGTCTGGAATACCGGGATTGGGTAACACAGATGGCTTATCTGGGAAAGAATTTTGAAAACCAAATTTTCTATTATTTATATACTACTGCAATGGAGCCAATTTTTCTGGGTCATAGTTAGTTGGTTTCTGCCATTTGTCTGGTTTATTGAAAATAATGATATCTATCATTCACTATCCCATGAAAAAAAACAGGTTTATCACATCAATGGTGATATCTAAATTCAAACTGGTTGTAGTGCTCTTAAGTAGCCCTTATGAATTTGTGGGTATACTTCCTGTATGCTTCAATTATATTTGTTGTATGCTTCAAATATGAATCCATAAATGGTTTAGCTATGTGAAGGCTAAAGTTAAATTAACTTGCCATACAAAGAAACAAGTTCCTTAAAGAGAGAATTAAAAAAAAACAGAATATAGCAGTAGATAGCATAAGTCTGATGTTTTCCCACAGAACCCTTTGAGGTTTCATTGTTAATACTTCCAGTAATACTTTCGTAAGTTTCTAACTTAACTAGGGTTTAATCACGATATAAAATTATAGAATATATTGTTATATGGTTACATCGACTCATAGTGAATGTGAGAAGTATCAAGCAAATTTGTGTCTAATCTTGTGATAACCTCAGTCAATTGCCAAAACTCAAGCTCTCAAAGGCCAAAAACCTATTGAAGAACCAAGAGGTAATCATCCATGTTGTTACTTCTATTGTGACAATGTATTTATTGAAAACTAGTTTAGACATATTTAAAACTTCCGTTAATCATCTAAAGCTCATGAATCTGAGCACGCTTTAACTGTGTACGCTTCCAGTTGTTATCTTCAGTTTCATTTCCTTTATATGTTCTAACTATTTAGTAGATAATAGAATGGCTTGAATGGAGTGGCATATTCCAAACTGTGTACACTTTAACTGGCTTGTACTTCAGGTCTCAGTCATTAGGGAGAAGCTAGCTGAGCTATACGAGTCTGAGCAGCAGTGGTCAAAAGCAGCACAGATGCTAAGTGGGATTGATTTAGAATCTGGAATCAGGTAGATTTGGATTTTCTGATCCTGATCCTTATCTAACAGTTTGATTTTGTTCTTTTGTGTCTGCCTCACTGGGATCTCTAATATTTGGTTCTTCTCAGGATGCTTGATGACGCATACAAGCTATCCAAGTGTGTCCAAATTGCTCGCCTCTATCTTGAGGTTGGTTAAATATTTTTCTTCAACTTGATAATTGCTTGCCAAATTGCTCACACACATGGTTCGGCTATCAGGATGATGATGCAGTGAATGCTGAGGTTTTCATCAATAAGGCATCTTTCTTGGTTAGCAACAGTCAGCACGAGGTTCTAAATCTACAATATAAGGTAGTCACTCTATTAATAGTTGCTTGTTTATGCTTCAAAGCATGCTCAAATTCTCTGCTAAAGATAGTAATTTATATGCTTTTAAGGTTTGCTATGCAAGGGTATTAGATTTAAAGCGGAAATTTCTGGAAGCTGCACTTCGTTATTATGACATTTCTCAGATTGAGAAACGCCAAATTGGAGATGAGTAAGTCTCTTTGATTCTTCAAGCAAATTTTCATTGGTGATGAGATCAGTATTCTAACTACCTAACATTCTAGCCAAGATGGTTTTGTCTGCATAAATGTCATTGTTGCACTCTCTGCTATAATTTTGGTTTTCTAAAATGTAATGTTGTCTAAGCTGCAATTTATCAGCAAGATTATCAATCTCAATTAGCAGTTTTTTTTTGTTTTTTTTTTTCCATTTTTTTGGAACTTGTATCCTTGTATGTTTTGACTCCTATACTGGATTTGCGTTTATTATATTTCAAATTGTCAATTCTTCATTTATTGCCATAATGGCAAGGATCTATTAGTCTTCTTATGTCATGTTATGGCTTTGTTTATTTTGATCCATCCAAACCTGTTGTTAGGAGTTGGTGAAAATCACAACTGATAAATCCTTCATTAAAACCGTTGGTGCTTTGTTCATTTAGAATGATGTTAGATGCATGTAATGCATGTTACCAGGGAGATTGATGAGGATGCACTGGAGCAAGCTCTCAGTTCTGCTGTGACATGCACAATATTGGCTGCTGCTGGTCCCCAACGTTCTCGTGTACTTGCTACCTTGTACAAGGTATTTCAACTAGTTATTGCACATTGTTAATTTAGTATGTGAAGAAGTTTGTATATTGTATATGTATGTGTTTATTTGCGGATGCCTGAAATTCCAGACATTTGTGTGAAGTAAAAAATGTGAGATTATTGAGCCTTTCTTTTGTACTTAATACGCTCAGATGTATTGTAAAGCCTTTACCCTTTTATTGACTTGTTAATCTACTGGTTCTGTGTCTTAGACACATGCTTGGCCACCTTGGCTCAAGGCCAAGACTTGTGCTTTGAATGAGACGTGCTCTTTGTTACCTAGGCTCAAAGCACCAAACCTGGTGCAGGCTTAGTTTCAGGGCGCCATATAGGCATGCCTAGCTGAGATGTGGGCTTCTGAGTTTCAAAAGTTGGTTTGGGATGTTTATATAAACCAATTTAAAAATGTTTGATGCAGATTTCTGTCTATGTAATAGCTAAGATTCATGCCTTGTGTAATTCGTGGTAGCTTGATATATCGATTTGCGTCACTACAGTGATTTGTTTATTGTGATAATTAATTCAAAGGTATATTAATTTTTCAAATCTTACTTGTGAGATATTTATACTGCTAATATAGGTCTTTAATTGAGTACATCTTTCTGAAAATTAGTGTAAATGTGCATCTTACTTTTCTTACGAGTTCGCCTTGTGCCTTGTGCCTTGTTCCTTGTGCCTCGGTGCGCCTTGGGCCTTTAAAACTATGCAAAGTAGGTACTTTTTAATTTATTTGTACGTATCCTAATTTGGGACTTCTATTATTAGGATGAAAGATGCTCAAAGTTGAAGATATATCCCATATTGCAAAAGGTTAGCAACGTTGTCTTTCACATTTGAGGCTTTTATTTTGATGAGTATTTCTTCTTGACAAGGTTTGATCAATTCAATATTTCAGGTTTACCTTGAAAGGATTTTACGAAAACCAGAAATTGATGCATTTGCTCAGGAATTGAAAGCACACCAGGTGAGCATTTTCTGCTTCCTTGCCCTTCTGTTCGATACCGTTCTTCATGTCTGTAGTTAAAAAGATTGTCTTTTCTCCAACAGAAAGCACTGTTACCAGATAATTTCACTGTGCTTGACCGGGCAATGATCGAGCATAATCTTCTTAGTGCTAGTAAACTTTATACCAACATAAGGTTTGGAAATCAAGTTATTATTTTCTTTGCTACCTTTTTTTTTTGGTAGTTGTTTGATAAATATTTCTTGTTCTATCAGTTTTGACGAATTGGGAACTTTACTGGGTATCCCTCCTGAAAAGGTATATTTCCTACAGATATGTTTGCATATAATGTTTGTTTTCATGAGGCTGAATTTTTAAGCTGGAGTTCTGTTTTTTGCTTAATATAATGTATTGGTGCTGAGAATTTGTTTGTTTACATCAGAGATTTTAACTGCATGCTACTGTTTGCTGTCATGTTGAGGTGGTGAGTTAATGATGATCAGTTGTGGAATAAATTCCTCTACCATGTTCTCATTTATGAATCAAATCCAACTGCAGTCCGATGGTTCCAATTTTTCCGTAGTTCTGGTTGTTTTCTTCATCCTAGTTTCAGTCCAAGACCATGTAGGGAAAATTTGTTTCTCAATATCTGCTTTACTTGGAGGATTTAAAATGAAGAAAGAGTTGTAAGATGATGAATTCTATCTGATTTCCACATTCAATTCCCATAATTATGGCAGTCTTCTTCATTTTAAACCCGGAAATACACTCAAGCATAGCTATTCCTTTATAAGTTCTTTCTTGAAGAGAGAATAGAAATTTGTACTAAAAGATAGTATAAAAAGCAATCAGGTGGAAAAGGTGGGGACGGGGATGTTTGGAGTTTGATAAGAGGAGATATTGCAGGTGGCTCCTTACGTGGAACTGCTGCTTTAACTAAAAGTTAGTCCGTAGGAAGCTGGGCTTTTGGTTTCTTGCACTCTTAAACAGTAGTGCAGTCATATACAATCTTGCTGTCAAATAGCAAGCATCCAGTATTAGATGCTAAAGTTTACAAGGAAGGATGTATTAACAATGAAAGTAATTGAGACAGCTAGTAGACAAGGATTGAATCTCAATTTATCCTTTTTATGCAATGCCAAAAGGGCGCAATCATTTTAGGAAACTTATGTAGTCCAATCAGCTTAAATTGTTTCTAAAGGAGAATAATGTTCTTTTTATTATAGGGATCTATAATTTCTTTTATTTTTGTTCTTGTCTTCTATAACAATCCTGTTCACTCTTAGGAGTCGAGAAATCTTTAGTGCTTCTGTTGAATTTTAATGCATAGCAGTGTTTGATGCGCCATATACTTTTACGAGTCTTGTGGATTCTTTTTTGGCATATCTCGTAATTTTTTTAGTAATTAATATCATCATGATGAATTTGGCCTGAGAGGACGCATTGTACTAATTTGACGTGCTTGGCAACATTTGGTAGGCTGAAAAGATAGCCTCTCGGATGATCTATGAGGACAGAATGAGGGGTTCAATTGATCAGGTATAATTCATTTGTTTTCTCTTCTTGTTACTATGTTATTTAGAGTCACCCTCGGCAATGTCTGCGAAAATAATTGTTGTCAATGTTTTTGTTTTGGTGAGAAATATGATAACATGGGTGAATTTTTGGTTCTTTTTTCCCTGAGAGAAAAACATGCGTGAATGTTGAACAAGTAAAGCTTATAAATTCTCTCATATAGTGGGATATGAATAATATATTGAGGTTATCCGATAATCTGTAAAGATATTTTGAGAAGAATAGATTGAAAGTATGAACTATCTTGTAGTTTGTAAATAATATGGAATAAGGCAAAGGATGTCCAATGATGCCATGAGACTCAAATAAACATGGAAATAAACACTTAATTGTACGACAGGAATTCACAGATGAAATTTAGGATTCATAGGTGAAATCTGACAATGTATATGAAGTATTAACGCAGCTGGCAATCTAATCGCCAACTTAGGATTGTATTAATACAATAGGAAATATGCGAATATTAAACAAGATAAAGCATTGGATTAATTTCTAACTATTGTGCACTAGTAATCTGTTACTAGATCGGAGTGGATGACTCGTTGTAATTATGCCTTGTATTAAGCTCAAAGAAATTATTGCTGCACATATTCGTGGAACGGGAAAGTTCAACAGGCTTTGATATGTATGCATGGACATGTCTACCTTATCTGCATTGAGATAGGGATGCTGTAAAGATAGGAAAGATACAATTGAAATCTTTGTGTAACAAATCAAATCCATTTGGCTCACGTACTCATCCTTCTTATCTTCTTTGCTACTTCTGTAACAGTTAGTTTAATGTTATTGTTCAGGTTGAAGCTGTTATACATTTTGAGGATGACATGGAAGAGTTACAGCAATGGGATCAACAAGTGAGTCCATTTTTCCTTACTGCTGGCTCATCATTAGTGAAACTGGGCTTTAAGTACACCACCTTTTTCCCATTAAAAAGCTACCAACTACTTGTTAAAATATGAGAATAAGGAGTTAGAGTATGATAATCGCTGGAACACGTGAAGGGTCACTAATTACCCTCTAAACACACCATGTTCATCAGTGTATATTGACTTAATCTTCTAAATCTATATTTCTTTTCCCTGCAAATCTTGTGCAGATTGTCGGTCTATGCCAAGCTCTTAATGATATCCTCGACTGTATAACTAGCAAGGGCATCGCAATTCCTGTTTGAGTTATCAGCTATGCCATAAGATCCCATGGTGATTGACAATTGGAAATTTGTCTTAGCATTTGGGTTGACGATGATTCATTTCGGTATCAGCTTCATTTAATACTTCATGGCGTGCCTTAATCTTGTTTTCCTCCGTTTTGACCAACAAATTTTTGTATAAAGGACATTGATTTCGTCGCATTATGTGAATAGGAGTTAATTCAGTCAATGCTAGAATTTTGAGGTAGGGTTATTCATTTTACGCTTGTTTTGCTTGCTCTTCGTCGACTCATGCTTTATAGGGAACTTCACTGGAATTGGAACTGTGTAGTCATAGTGTCATAGAACTAGTGCGCTTTAAAATTATGATGATTTTGTGTGTTACCTGTTAGCATGAGATGCTTAGTGAGATTAGTGTGGAATCTTGGAGGCTCAGGTGAATGGAATAGGACCTTATCTGTTTAACATTGGGATAAAAACTGTGGGCTTTGATTGAGCATGCGCCATCCCCCCCCATCTGTCCAATTACCGAATTAGGGTTTCAACACAATCAGTTTAGCAGATTATGTTTGAGTTTGAAATTGAGGTCGGATTTTGGGTGAGTTTTTAGAAAATCCGAATCCGAACCCGACCATCAAATTAGAAGCCCAAATCTGACGGTTTTTGAAAGTTCATATCCAAAATCATACTTGATTAAAAATTTAAAATCTGAATCAGAAATTCGCAACTCGAAATTATTCTCTGAATCGTATGTTAAAACAAAACATGCTATATTAAAATCCATATCTTTTAATATATAAATTAAATTAAGTATAAAATAAATTTGGTTTTGGATTTGAGTCGAGGACTGTATTGAAATAATATTCGTTTGACATCGGATAAATTCGACGTGTTTTTAGGTTCGGATTCGGTTCGGATTCGGATAAAATTTTAGCCGTTGTAAACTCCTGCATGAAGACGTGCGGATTGGCTGCAAGCGCCTCCTCCTGCATCCAGAGAACGTGCGGAAAAAGCGAAACGAAGCGAGCGAGAATCGTGCAAAATTTTTAGGATCGAAATCCATAGAATTCGTGAAAAAAAGTCAAATTTATTATTTTTACATGCATAATCAAATTCTATCAATTAAAATTTAAGACTAAATTATTTTGTGAAAGTTTAAATAAAAATTGTTTTTAAAATTTTAATTCTTTTAATGCAAGGTGTGCATTGCACGCTCGCTAATATGGTAGACACTACATAGAATTGCCAAACGAAGCAACCCTCCATAAATTTTCTTAAATTGAAACTGCTTCTCCTTGGTCGGCCGAATTATCAAAACATACAAATCAAAGGGTGCATATGCAACCAATTTCTAACTAAAAACCAGAAAAAAAAAAAAACAAAAAGTTCACAAACCTGCAGGCACACCCTTTCATGCATAAAGACAAAAAAGGAGTCTCCATAAATTATGACAACCCCTAGAAACCAACCATTCACTCGGCGCGCGCGCGTGAGAGGGAAATTAGATATGGACGCAACCATCCCATGGCCACTGCGGCACCTCACGGCCCAGCAAAGATATCGACAGAGCAGATACATTGAAACCATCCCGCGGGGACTGCATGCGATATCGACTCTCGGGGAGGCGCCGGCCGGGAACGGCTGCACCGCAGCCTGCGCTCCGACGGTTCGGTTGAGACGTCGACGGCGGCGGTTTTCGGGTGCAAGCATACAGGAGCGAAGTAACTCGAGATCAGGGTGCCTAAGAAGGTCACTCGAGAGGGCTACGTATGTTCTAGGGACTTTTCTGTATCTTTGTCTACTCATAACAAGATCAGTTTAGTGAAAATCATCATGTGTAGTATATGAAAGTATCAATGTGCTTAATTAATTAAAAATTTTAATTTGGTATGTAACTTTAGTTTCAGGTATGAGTAATATTGTATGGTATTAATAGAGACATTTTTAGTATTGACAATGTAATTTTATTGAATCTCGTCCATCACAAATAATGCAATTAATGTGCACATCCCTTGGTATTTATTTATCCCCTTGCTATGCTTTTTAAATTTCAGTCAAAAATGTATATATAAGCAGTGTCTTACTCTTACTGGCTTTTGAAGATGAGTATCCGGATATTGCGATATTTAATTATACTTTGTAGTCTCAATATATATTATCCTATCTAAATTTAAGGTAAAAAGTGCGGAACTTGCGTGAACTACGGATCATTTTGAGTCTACTACTATTTTGATCTTTAAAAATTTTGAGTTTACCGTCCGACTTTTCAATTTGCTTGATTCGAATACGTACACTTTGAATTCAAACATTGAATATATTGGTTATATATCTTTACTGGTTAAAATTAGTATGCAAAAATTTTGAAACGTTGGATAGTTAATCAATATTTTGAAATGTTTGAATATTCGACTCAAAATGGTCAATATATAGTTCAAATAATTTATGGACATTTTTACCAAATTTGAATGATGTTTGTTATCTGTTAATGAAATATTTGTAAATCTAATAAAATATAAAATTAATAGAAAGAATACTCATAAATTTTGACGAAGACTATTAAGTTTTGACAAATCTGATCGAGAGATGTAGAATTATATATAAGGTAAAACCAAATAAAAACTTTTAAATTTTACGTAGCAATTTCAAGATGCGCACAGTTCATATATATCTCCGAATTTACACTTTCAAGTTATTTTTAAAATGTTTTATATTTTTCATATTTTGAATCCAATTATTTAAATAATTTTGATCAATTTCGATTTAAAAATATTTAAAATTTGAATATAAAGTTTGTTTCGTAAATGAATTCAAATTTCAAAAGTTAAAATAACATTTAAAGTTAAAAAAATCTAAAAAAATTAAAGTAAAGATCAAATAATATTATCTTTTACATAGATTATTCATTTTTTGTGACTTCAAAATTTTTAAACCAAAGTTAAAAGAATTAACTATAGTAATATATAACTCACTTTTCAACCACTTTTGCAAAGTAATGAACTTTTACATTCACTATTACGAGAGTAGGTCTTGTGTGCTATTAGGAACACAGAACCCTCCGTGCTCTTAAGCCGTTTTCGATGATGGAGCTTCCGAATCGACGATCGGCTCCGTTAGACTTCATCTAGCGTATTTAAAGTTTTTAGAAAATAATTTTTACGATTTTTCGATATCATTTACCTAGCAATCGAAAGGATTCAAAATCAATAATTTTAATTTGAAAAAAAAATTCTATAAAAAGTGATGATATAGTACTAAAATTTTCGATCAGAAATTTTGATCTTGCTGTAAATAGTATAAAGAATTTTGTATCAAAATTTTATCTGATTTGAATTCTTCTACACCGTTAAACTTGAAAACGACAGATATCAACTCGTTAAAATTATTGATTTTGAATTATTTTGATCACTAGGTAAATAATATCAAAAAATCGTAAAAATTATTTTCTAAAGACTTCAAATGCGCTAGATCAAGTCTAACGTAGCCGATCGTCGATTCTAAGCTCCGTCATCGACAACGGCTTAGGGACACGGAGGGCTCCGTACTCTAATAGCATACAAGACCTACTCCTATTACGAAACCAAACATAAGAATTTCGAAAGTATTATTATTATTATTATTATTATTATTATTATTATTATTATTAATGCTTTAATTTACTTTTTACCAACTAAATACAAACTAATATAACTTTATCCCAATTCAGATTTTTGAATTCTCAAAAAATCTAAAAAGCAAAAAAAAACACAATATTAAAGTTTTACAAAATCTAATATGGCATTTTAACCATCGCAAATGGCTAAGAATTTAATAGTTGGTGTTCGAGATCTCAAATTTAAATTTTAATTATTTTATATTTTTAACTAAATTTATTTTTAAAAGATAAATAAAATGTGTACCTGCTATTTTTTTAAAAAATTAGGGTCTTGCATTGACTAGCTAGACTACTCACAATTAGGGATGTCAATGATACCGATATTCCAAATTTTATCCGAATGCTAATCTAAATGGAGCGGATTTATCCAAAGCCAAACGGATATGGTTATAGATATGAATATCGGAGACAAAAACCCGACGGATATAAATTCGGATATAAATTTTGATTGTTTCCGACCTAACTTGAATTTATTTTATATTATATATATGTAATATGTATATAAAAATTTCATGTTATATTTGAATTTATATTTTAAAAATTTAGATTTAATGTAATATATTTTGAAATATTGAAAAGATAAATAATTTTTGTAGGTTTGAATTTTCGGGTTTGGGTTCGGCTTCTGTTTCATTTTTGGTCTCATATAAATTTTTAAAATCATTCGAATTTGGATTTAGGTTTCGGGTTTAGAGTCGAGTTTATGTTCGGATTTTTGAAAGTCTGGGCCCGTATCCAACCCATAGTTAGCAAATTGGAATAATTCGCGAATTATTCGCGATATGAAGAAACGATTTATACGACCGAATACGTATTTTTCCCAAAAATTCGGAAAAATACGGAATTTTTTTGATAAAAAAACGTATTCGCGTATTATACGCGGGCCGAATAATTCGGAGCGAAAAAACGCGGCCCGCTGGTCCGCCCGCGCTCCCGCGAGGCCGGCGCGCACCCGCGAGGCCCGTGGGGCCCGCAAGGCCTGAGCCCGCCTGTGAGGCCCGTGAGGGCTGCGAGGCCGGTGCGCCTGGCCCGCACGCGCCTCCAGCGCCTCGAGCGCCAGCCACCTCGTATATACCAACTAAGTAACTTAATTTAATTAAGTTGCAGTAAGAAAAAACGAAACTCTTAATTTAATTACAGAAATTTTTTTTTTCAGATTTTTTACTTAATTAACTTAATTTAATATTTTTTTATTCTTATATTCTTAAAAATTTAGATTTAATGTAATATATTTTGAAATATTGAAAAGATAAATAATTTTTGTAGGTTTGAATTTTCGGGTTTGGGTTCGGCTTCAGGTTTTAGATTTTTGGTCGGGCTTAGGTTTGAATATAAATTTTTAAATCAAGTCGGGTTAAAATGGATTCTGTTTTCGGTTTTTTAAGTCGAGTTTAGGTCGGATTTTTGAAAGTACTGATTGACATCCCTACTCTCAATGGCCCGGAAATTAAGAAAAATCCAATTTTGTCAATTTTTGGATGGGCTTGTTGGCCCAATGGATGTACTGGCCCAACCGCATCCCTAGATAATTAAATTATTTATTTAACTTTGTTTCATATAATTGAAAGTAAATTAAATATGTTTCTTTGGGGCCCCACATCTAGGAGATCAATCTTTAGAAGCTACGGGTATAGGGATGTCAACGGGTCGGATTTTTAAAAACCCGAACCCGAATCCGATGGATTTTAAAAATCCATATCCAAACCCGAACCCGAGCAAAAATCTGAAACCCGAATCCTAACCCGAACCCGACCAAAAACCCGATTCCGACCAAAAACCCGAACCCGATTCTAAACCCGGAAACCCTAACCCGAAAATAATATTTACCAATTATATTAATATATATATGTATTTTGGTTTAGATTACAAAAGTGTAAGTTTTTTTTTTTGGTCTTTAAATTCAGATCTAAAGATTGAATTTTATATATATATATATATATATATATATATATATATATATATATATATATATATATATATATATATATATATATTATATCATATTTTTGTTCGTGTTCGGGTTCGATTCGGATTCGGGTTCGGGTTCGGGTCGGTACTAATATCCATATCTAAATCCATACTCGTCGGATTTTTATTTTTTATATCCATATTCAAATCTATATCCATTTACCTCAGATAAAATACATATCCATCAGGTTTTGATTCGGATTAAAGTCGGGTATCCATATCCATTTACATCCCTATAGGGATATTAAACTCAAAGTCAGGGGCACTAGCCCCAATTTAAGCACCCATTGAGCTCGAACATCCGACCTTAATTGGTCATTTCAATCCATGACAATATTCAGAAATTTAAAAATATTTAGTAAATAGTAAAGTTAACTTGAATAAGTTGTACTATCATATTAGGTACAAGATTACTCGTGCATTTGGACTTAAAGATAACATATTTTAGTGAAGCATTGACAAAAAAGAAATTATAAAACTTTTGCTATATAGGAAAATAGAATCTCTTATTTTATTACAATTAATTTCTATTCGATTGAGAAATAATATTACAATACGTTACAACGAGACTAAACAGACTCTTAACATAATGTTAGATATGAAACAAAAAGAATAAGAAAGGTGACACAAACGTACCCACGCATCCATCCATAAATGTACTATACTTATTGATGCTATATAACCCGTGTGATACGTCATCTACCTTGGCCAAGTCAAAGATGCTCCTTAAAAAAAAAGGTGAACTTTATTGATGCTATATATATATAATATAGAGAGAGAGAATTGAGCTCCTATACTTTTAAAAGTATCAAGTTATTGATGCTTGTAACTTTTTAGCCTTAGGATTGAGGGATGTGTGGTTGGGATGATGTGGACCCCCTTCGGTTAAGTGGGTGGTTGGTTGAATAGTATAATCTAACGAATGAAAATGATCAAAATCGTAGATTTAACGGTAAAAAATTCACAAGCACCAAGTGCTTGGTGCTTTTACAAGCACCATAGCCGGATAATATATATATATATATATATATACATATATATATATATGTATTACTATATCTTATCGAGTAAGAGTACCTCTTAACATCTACCCGCGTTGTTTTTGACGATGTTCAATTTATTTATCCACTGCTAAATATGATCTAGAGTATTTAAAACTTCTAGAAAATAAATTTCATAATTTTTCAAAATCATAATAAAATCCATCAAATGGGCATAAAATGAACGGCCGAAATCGAACGATGTCCTAAAAATAGATGATCGGATCCTTCAATTTAAGATCGGAGTTATTGATCTTTATCTAGGTAGTGAATAGAATTTTCTATCAAATATTCAACCTATTTCAATTCTTTTACACCGTTAAACTACCAAGTATCCCATATCGGCCGTTAAAAATTGTCAATTTTGTGAGCTTTTGATCGTAAGGTAAATGATTTCAAAAATTATGAAATTTATTTTATAGAAGTTTTAAATACTCTAGATCATATTTAACGGAGTGGATCGTCAATTCGAGGCTCTATTATCAAAAACAACTTATGAGTAGTAGGGTTCTACTACTCATAATAAGTATAGTCTACTCTATATATATATATATATATATATATGAAAAGGTGCAACCTCTATGCGCATGAGATCTCACGCTCATTCATGTTCAACAAGTATTAGGCAACAAGAACAAAGATATGGCCTATGACCACTCATCAAAGCAAAAACGTACGTATATAGCCACAAAGCCCCAATTAATCAAAGTACGTAGAAAGTACAAGATTCTCATGGCTCTTGTGACGTGGAATTTAGCTATTAGGGCACGAATCTCCCATTACTGTAAACATCACGGCACATGACATTAATACATCCCTACTATATATAAAAGAGGATCTAGTGCACATGGTTGTAAATCTCTTCATATATAGTGTCTTGCAAAAGCCAACAAGAACATAAAGATATATAGAAATCTCCTATTCCTGCAACTCGTTCCCTTGCATTTTCTTAGCAAAAGCACCTTCTACCGTTTTTCTTTTAGAGAGAGATATATATATATATATATATATATATATATATATGAAAAGGCCCAACCTCAATGCGCATGAGATCTCACGCTCATTCATGTTCAACAAGTATTAGGCAACAAGAACAAAGATATGGCCTATGACCACTCATCAAAGCAAAAACGTACGTATATAGCCACAAAGCCCCAATTAATCAAAGTACGTAGAAAGTGACTATTTAGCTATGTAGGGCACGAATCTCCCATTACTGTAAACATCACGGCACATGACATTAATACATCCCTACTATATATAAAAGAGGATCTAGTGCACATGGTTGTAAATCTCTTCATATATAGTGTCTTGCAAAAGCCAACAAGAACGTAAAATTTAAATTTTTACGCAAGCCACTGAAAACAAAGGATAATTGGAGAAAAAATATATATTTCTTTCTGATTTGATAAATTACAAAACACCTCTTTATATAAAGAGAGGTCAAGCTAATATATGGTGAATCATGAATTGGTAAGACAACTAATATAATGTACAATAATATAAGAAATGTCTAATATCTTGTAAAAGAAAAGAAATAAGAAAATAAGAAAAATATTAATTTATATAAAGTAACAACCCCCCCGCAAACTCAAGGTAGAGTAAACACTGAGAGTTTGGATATAAGGTATATATATCGATGTCGTTGGGTAATATGAGATTTGGTGAAATATCAATATCGATTGTTTAGTACGTTAAAATCGTTCTATTAATATAATGATTAATATAAAATGACAATCAATATTCGATATGTTGTTGAAGTAAAAGACAAGAGACAAGATTATTCGCAATTTTGATAGCACTTTGGTTGTGATAATATTAAGGTGTTGAAGTAGAGCACTGGACACCGAGGTCACCAAAGCGTCGGCGAAGCCATACAATTTTTGAGGCAGCAGAGGACATAGCACGATATTCAGCTTCCGTACTAGATTTGGCGACAATATCTTATTTCTTTGATCGCCAAAAAATCAGAGAATCCCCAAAGAAAACGAAATAGCTAGTCATAGAGCGACGATCAGTAGGATCTCCAGCCCAATCAGCATCACAATAGGCACGAAGTTGAGGCTTGGAAGAGGAAGAAAAGAATAGATTTTGATTAATACTTCCTCACAAATAGTGTAAGATGCGTAAAGGAGCAGCATAGTGAACAGAAATAGACGCCTGCATAAATTGACCAACAATATGAACCACATAAGAAATGTTGGGGTAAGATATAGTGAGATAAACTAACGCACCAACTAGCTCACGATAACGCGTAGGATTAGTGAGAGGTTCGCCCATAGTTGGAGTTAGTTTTTGGTAGCGTTGCATAGGAGTACTCACAGTGTCAGTATCAGTGAGCTCAGCACGAGATAGCAAGTCAGCAGTGCATTTTTGTTGAGACAATATATATTCTCGAAGACTATATGCAACTTCAATCCATAAAAAATATCGAAGAAGGCCAAGAATATCTTTCATGTCAAATTGTTGCTGGAGATAGGATTTAACGGAATGAATACAATCAGGATCACCGCCAGTAATTATCATATCATCAACATACAAAAGTAAGCCAGTGAGCCCGTGAGCAAAAGTATGAATAAATAAGGCATGATCATTTTCGCTTTGATGAAATCCAAAAGAAAAAATAGCAAACTGAAATTTTTTAAACCAAGCTCGAGGAGCTTGTTTGAGGCCATATAAAGCCTTCTGACACTGATAAATATGATTGGATAAATGGGAAAGACCAGGAGGTAGTTGCATATAAATTTCTTCATGAAGATTTCCATGTAAGAAGACATTTTTAACATCAAGTTGGTAAAGAAGCCAGCTACGGGAAGCAGCAAGAGCAATAAGGATGCGAACAAAGGTCATCTTAGCTACAAGGGTGAATGTCTCCTCATAATCAATGCCATATTCTTGAGAGAACCCTCGAGCAACTAAACGAGCCTTATAGCGATCAATTGAGCCATTAGAATTTGTCTTGAGACTTTATAAATCCACTTACAACTGATTGGAGTCTTGCCAGGCGGGAGAGGAACTAGTTCCCAGGTACTAGTATGATGAAGGGCAGTAAGTTCTGTGGTCATTACATCTTGCCATTCAGGAATGAAAACGGCCTGGCGGTATGTACGTGGTTCCTGAATATTAGAAATAGCTACAAGAAAAGCATGATATCGTGGAGAAAAAGAAGAAGAAGCAAGACAACCAAAAAATTGTGTTGGGCGGTGAGTATGCAGTGGATAGCGGCGCTTAGCAGTCGTCAGATCGTTGGAAGGAATAGTAATTGGTGGGTCATCATGTGATACCGGTACTATAGAAACTTCTACAGAAGACGAAGAAGCAATGGGCCCAGAGACAACTCGTTGGGGCTCTTCGGGAGAAGATGTGGTGGTCGACGAAAAATTAACAAGAAATGAAAGATCAATAACAGAATGTAAAGAAACGGCAGAGAGATCAACACTTAACTTAGATTGAGCATAATATGATAAATGTTCAAGAAAAATGACATCTCAAGAGATTCGCATCGACGAGCAGTAGGATCATAACATCTGTACCCTTTATGCTCAAGATTATATCCTAAGAAAACACAAATTGACGATTTCAGAGTTAGTTTGGTTCGTTCATGCGGAGGCAAGAGAACAAGACAAGTATATCCAAAAACATGCAAATGAGTATAAGATGGTGATTTAACATACAATCGCTTACTAGAAGAACAGCCAGAGAAAAGACTGAAGGGCATAATATTAATCAGATAAACTGCAGTAGAAACCGCATCAGCCCAAAATTGTTTAGGCACAGACCCATCAATTAGAAGAGAGCGAGCAGTTTCAAGGATATATTAGTATTTACGCTCAGCAACACCATTCTGTTGAGGAGTATAAGGACAACAGAGTTGCGGCAAAGTACCATGTTTAGCGAGAAATTGGCGAAATTCATTTGAAAGATACTCACCACCAGAATTAGAGCGGAAAGTTTTAATGGTGGCACCAAATTGAGTTTGAACCATGGCAGAGAATTTTGATACAATTGAAAAAGTTCAGATTTGTTATGCATAAAATAAACCCAGGTAAAGCGTGAGTAATTGTCAATAAAAATAACATAATATTTATTTCCAATATAGGTTGATATAGGTGCCGGTCCCCAAAGATCAGAGTGAATAAGATCAAATGGTTCACTTGAAACAGAATTGCTAATAGGAAAAGGTTTAATGGAATGTTTAGCAAGTTTGCATCCAATGCAAGAAACAGATTCAGAATTAAAAACAAGGCCTATTACACTACTACGAACTAAAACAGTAAATTTATCAGAAGATAGATGATCAAGACGACGATGTCATAGATTAGAATTTGAAGTTGTAGCAATATTTACTGAGTTAATTTTAGGAGGAATGTGCAGATAGTCCATGTAGTACAGGCAGTCACATCTATGACACTGTCCAGTCAAAGTCCCGGTCCGACGATCCTGCACAAGATAAGAGAAGAATCAAAAGTCACTGTGCAATCATGATCGGTAATTTGCTAACAGATAATAAGTTAAGAGAGAGTCGTGGTATATGTAGGACAGAGGGAATAGTCAAGCGTCCTGAAGTATAAAATTTAGGTGAAACAACGCCACTATTATTGACAGAAAGATCGATACCATCAACAATAAAAATGTGTGAAGGTTAATTTAATTGAGAAGGTGAAGAAAGTAAAGAAACATGTGGTATCATATGAAATGATGCTCCTGAGTCTAAAATCTAGGAATGTTCCGAAGTACCTCCAGGACCAACCATACCAAAACCTGATGGCGTAGATGGAAAGATAGAGGAGGACTGCCCTGACGAAGTGGATGGAGTCAACTGGTGTTGCTGAAACATCTGCAGTAGTTGAGGAAGACTCATGAATTGAATAGTTGAAGATTGCTGCTCTGTAGATGACGCGTTATTGACCGGAGGAACAGAAGGAGCAGATGTAACAGTAGGCATATTATGAGAGGATCGTAAATGCTAATCTGCCCATTTATTTTTCCGGCAATCTTGAATTGTGTGGCCCCAAAGATGACAGTAACGACATTGAATGCTCCGTTTATCTTTTCTAGTACCAGAATTTGGAATGTAACTTGAAGGCGGTTGATGATGAGAAGTAGGCATTGGCATAGGAGTTGGATTGGTAGGACCATGAGCAGCAAGAACATTAGGCATTGCAGAAGTAGAGGAACTCAAAACTCGAAAACGTGTCTCCTCGGCAATCAGTTCCGCGAGAGCCACGTCAATAGTAGGGAAGGGAGTTTGATGGAGTAGTTGGCCACGTAACGCTTCAAACTCAAGTCGTAGACGCATAAGAAATTGGAACAATCGTTGTTGATCACGCACCTGCTTTTGCTTGACAGTACACTGACAAGCTGAGCAAGTGCGACACAAGGGTTCATCCATGGTTGCTAGTTGATGCCAACAAGCCTACATAAAACTGTAAAACTCTTAGATACTACTCTCACCTTGATGAGCCATAGAGATCTCTTGAAACTCAGTATACGATTGAGCGTAACTAGACTGCTCATACATTTGTCGAAGAAGAGACCACATCTGGTGAGTGGTGGACAAATTGATAAGTTGCATCCAAATGTCTATGTTTACCGATGTAGAAATAATTCCATGAGCACGTTGATCAGCAACAAGCCAGTCTTTGAGTTTAGAATAATCGCTTGGTAGACCAGCACCATCAATATGTCCAGTTAGATCAAGAGCATCAAACAAGAGTTGAATGGATACCGACCATTCACGATAATTAAGCCCGGAGAGTTTAACATCGAGTTGAGCAATAGCCGGTGTAGGAACCTATACAGGCGGCATCGATGGAGGTGCGGATGTCATGACAGAACCAGGTCGAGAGATACCGACGGCGAGCTTGTGATGACGAGTTTTTGCGGATTAAGCTAGTTGCAATCTGATACCATGAAAACAAAGGATAATTGGAAAAGAAATATATAATTTCTTTCTGATTTGATAAATTACAAAAGACCTCTTTATATAAAGAGATGTCAAGCTAATACACAGTAAATCATGAATTGATAAGATAATATAGTATACAATAATATAAGGAATATCTAATATCCTAAAAGAAAAGAAATAAGGAAATAAGAAAAATATGTATATAAAGTAACAGCCACCCCCTCTCAAATTTTTTTAAATAACAAAATTACCCTCAAACTTTACAACTGATTTAATCCTA
The DNA here is from genome assembly GCA_025177825.1 of Aechmea fasciata. Lineage (NCBI taxonomy): Eukaryota > Viridiplantae > Streptophyta > Magnoliopsida > Poales > Bromeliaceae > Aechmea > Aechmea fasciata. The sequence continues at coordinate 6,915,412 of CM045925.1, read as the reverse complement.
TCCTTAAAAGATTAAAGGAGTAAGAAAAATTCATGAAGACCCTCTCAACTATTGGCCATTTGCAGCTCCCGTTGCTTTATTTTTTTCAGTCGACACTTGTCCAACTTTTTTTGTTTTAATATTGATTTTTAGTCAATTAAATTAAATACTTTATCAAATTTATTAGCGATTACGTCAAAACGTACTACTTTAATCACCATTTAGCAAACAAAACTTAAGCTTCGTTTGGGATTGCAGGGAGATTGCGTACACTACGTACGGTGAGAAACGACGATGGAAAAATACTCCGTACGTAATATTACGTTCCGCATATTGCGGTTAGTCGGTTAAAATATATTTTTTGTGATTCCATGAGATAACGCAAAAATATATCCCTATATGCTTTTTCTCAACTCTATTCTATCTAATAGTGTTAGTTATACATGAATGTCAAACTAATTAAGACTTAAGAACACTACGCCAATTTCAAAAAGTATTTTCAAATGAGTACCTTAACTTTGAAAATTTTTATTTAACTATCTAATTTTAAAATGCCTTTGATTTATATTCTATGAAAATTTAATAGTAACTTTGATATATTTCTTCTGACGAAAAATTTTGAAATCTGCATGGGCCAATAACGGACGGCTATTTGGTATGCTGGTGCTCCACTCAACCCCAATCTTTAAGAAGCAAGGATTAAAGAAGATTTTGATGTGCATGGGGAGCATCGACAATAATATTAACCATCGGGAAGTTACAGTAACTGCAAGTGGTTACTAGCGGTTCTGATCGGCTTAAAATGAACCAGAAAAATAGGAGTAATGGCCGATCATGGATGGGGGAATAACGGATCAACAGAGGCGATCTATAAATAGGCAAATAATGCCCAGAAGAAGGGTCTTTTCTCCAAGAATAGAAGGCCACATTTATTTCCTCTGTATTTTTCTTGCATTTTCTAAGAGTAGTCTACTTGTACTTATTACTTTCTCGCACTTAGTGTTTTCCTAAGAGTAAGTTTAAGTTAGAGCAATCGAGCCTGTATGCCCTCAGGTACACTCGTTCCTTGTACTAGTTTTACAAGTTAATTTCGATATATAAAGGCATTCAGCTCCTCAGCCGACCCAAAGCATAGTGTATTCCGTACATTCGGCTCATCCAGTCGAACAGAATCTATAGTAGAAGGGTCTGAACTCGGCTGATCCGATTCCTCATCAGCTGAATCACTTGATCCAGTCGAAGGGCGCAAACTTCGAGGGTCACTGATCTTAATCATTCCGCATCCCTACACGTCTCCCGAGGTACACGTCTCCCGAGGAAGATCTTTGACCGGGTCAAAGACTCGGGAATTCGGCTCCTAACACAATCTAACATAATTCTATCCTCTAATCTTTTTTACTGTAGAGTATTAAATTCTAATATATTGCTTATGATTTTTTGAAATCAATAAAAATATAAAGTTAGATAATAAAATCAAAGCTTTAGGTTCAATAACCTCCAAATGCTCTAATTTTCAGATAGATCCGTATTTTTTACTTGAATTCACAAATATCGATCACTTACTGATTTTTTTTTTTTTTTTGTACTTGTCGTATTTTTAATATTTTAACTAGATCTCAAACATGTGTACCATTTGTATTAAACTCGATCGTATACTTACAATTTTAGTTAAAACAAATTAATTATATAAAAATAAATATTTGTCATTTATAATTTTTTCATCATTTGGTGACTCAAAATAACTTTTAAATTTGTTACCAAACAAGTACTTATCGATCACTTTTAAATATATACAACAGCTTTTGGTATTTCGTAGCTAAACACTATTCGCAACACAATTAAGTACTTAATTTACTCAGAATCAGTTTTTAGTCTCAAAACTTACCGCAACCCCAATTAACAGACCCTAAAAGGTTTTGATTGATTTATGCAGACAACTTTAGTAATTATAATTAAAAACTTTGTATAGGAATAATTAACTGAAATTTTTTACTTTAAAATTTCAATTGGATTGGAAAACTTTATTGAATTGGCTAATGGCTATTAGTTGAACCAAGACATCGATCAGCATGATACCATAAATTATTAATTTGCATTACATGTATGATATTGAAAAATTAAAAAAAAAAATGCATCCTACAAAAAAAAGGAATAGTGAAATAATTAAACACTAGAGTGGTTTAAGCATGTTCTTAATTAATTTGATTTGTCCCTTAATATTGATTTTGACCCCATCACTACAACAGAATTAGATTATAGGGACACATGTTTGAGACACTTTTGAGTAAGTGTTCCATTTATGTTAAAACTTAAAAAAACATCTACTAATGCCTAAATATAAAGCCCAATCCCCCCAAAAATAAAAGATTACTCTACTCAACCCACCACACCTAGTCCATTTGGCCCGATTACAAACTGAAAAGAAAAAAAAAAAAAAAAATCAATTACCATCTTCTCTTCTCTCTTCACTCAATCAACTGAAATTCTAGACGAAGAGCCTTTCCTGTCGTCCTCCTCCGCCACCGCAGCCAACGAGATAGAGTTTCGACAGTTGCTAAATGTTTAAATAAGTGTTAGTAAATTAGCAGCACTCTTTTAGGTTATAGCGACACTCTTTAACTGTCACTATATACCTAGCGACCCCACATATAACAACACTTTTTAAAAGTGTTGGTAATTTTAGCTAGCAGCACTTTTTTGACATGTACCTATACTTAAAAGTGTCGCTATAGACCGTTTTTGTTGTAGTGCATTATGGAATGAGAGTGCATAGCGACCCCACATATAACAACACTTTTTAAAAGTGTCGGTAATTTTAGCTAGCAGCACTTTTTTTACATGTACCTATATTTAAAAGTGTCGCTATAGACCGTTTTTTTTGCAGTGCATTATGGAATGAGAGTGCATATATGTGTAGGATATATGTGCTAGATACTAGTTTGCAAAATTATATTTAGGAACTATATCAAATCCATCACAAATAGGACTAATAATAGGCCAAGCTCCAAATACATGAGAAGATGGAGAATATATATTGAGTGAATAAAGTACATTTTGCATGCAAAATTCCTTTAGCAAATTAGTTTGTAAGGTGTAGATAAGATTGACTTAATTCCTTGTAGCTCCCTAGCTAAGCCTAAATGGCTAAATAGACGTACACCACATGGACTCAACAATCAACATGCATATCTATGTGGTGGTTATTGGATTGTAGGGTCCTATAGCATGGGCCATATATGCTTAGTTAATTAATTTCTACGTGTGGAAACACGTTTCAAAAGCTCAAAACCAATAGCTAAAAATTTTCCACCACAAGCCTTGTTGTAATAGATTAATTAATGCTTGTTTTTGGAAGTGGATCACTTATGGCATGCATGGGCAGAGTTAGCTAGCTAGTAGAACTTATGGCATGGGCAGATCATGAGTTAGCTAGCTAGCTACTAGTCACCTATTAGCCTATTAGAAGCCAATTGGAGCTCGATCCCATGCCGCGCGTTCCGATAGCCCATACTGCACTATTATTCTAAAAAATCAAACTGCATGCGGACTACAACAAAAATAATATATAGAGATACTTTTAAACGTCGGTACGGGTAAAAAAATATACTAACTGGCTAATTAAATTACCTACATTTTTTTAAAGTGTTGCTATACGTAGAATAGTTATAGGTAGGGCCGCCTTGGTATTTGGCACCCACTTATCTTCAGCAACATTTGGCGAGGGAAGCGGTAGCGTGCTACCTTTTCCTCAAAAAAAAAAAAAAAAAAACATTTGGCGAGGGATACATGGCGATCGTAGCCCTCTGCGTTTCCTGTGAGATACTCGTGGCCAAACTTTAGCTGCCGAAACCCTAGTTCATCAGCTGTGGCGGCGGAGGAGGAGAAGAAGAGATGATGATCAATTTTTTTTTCCTTCCCTTTTTTATTTGTAATCGGGCTAAGCGGACTGGGTTTGGTTGGTTGAGTAGAAAATTTTTTTATTTTTTCGATTGGATTGGGCTTTATATTTAGACCTTAATAGATCTTTTTTTTAAAAAAAAAAAAATTTGGCGTAAATGGAACACTTATATAAAAGTGTTCCAAAAATGTATCCCTATAACCTAATTCTGTTGTAGCGTGCAAGCGAGACTCCCTCACGGGGAAAACTATCCTTTTCGAATCAACTGGCAGTTTACTACTATTAGCTATCCATTATATGCATAAAATCCACTTGATATTCTGTGCAACTAATTAAGTATGAAAGGGAGTCCCCACCACACCACTTGATCTTTTGACAAACAAATTTAAATTTAGAAAGATGCATGGATGGATGGTGTACCCCACTTCTTTCTTCTTTGCAAGCAAAATTTGGAAGTTCTTTCTCTCTCTCTCTCTCTCTTTCGCGCAAAGTGCGACAAAAATGTCTCGTTCAAGTAATTCTTATACCTTAATGGATGGAATTTAAGTAGCAGCGAGAGTGAGGCCCCACCATTCTCTTTCTCATTAAACATGGGGCATGGCGCATAGATATATACTAGAAAAATCCAACTAAATAGCCCAATCGGAATACAACTCATTGAGATACTGCTGCAAATTAAATCATGGAATATATCAGCACAAATGCCATTATTGCAAGCCAGGAAAGCTCTAGGGGAAAATCCAAAGGAGTTAATTTATATAAGCTTCAGTGTTCTCTCAACATGCATATATATATATATATATATATATATATATATATATATATATATATATATATATATATATATATCCTAATCATAGTAACAAATTTAAAATTCTCTGATTTTTCTTGTTAATTAAATTCGCAAATAATTTACGAATGTTTTAGTTTCCAAATAATTAATTGCCAGAATTATTTGTCACGTATACACATATTGATAAAAAAAAAAAAAGTCAATTTTTCGATCACAGTAACCAATGCTAAATCAATTATCCAATTGTGCTTTTAAGTCTCTCTCTTAGCATAATTAATTTGATAAAAAGTTAAAAGTAATTACATAAAGATTTTGTGCGTTTATATATATATCATTACGTTATATGTATTCATAATTTACTAATGATCAACTGTATATTACTGTGTTTTCTGTTCGATCTTTTTCAAACTCCAAACTTTTCGATCTTATGAATTTAATCCGAAAGCCAAACTTGTGACTATGCTCCTAATTACCAATTAAGAGTAACTACTGATAAGGCTAAAAAGAAAACTTAGATCCACATGCATGCATGACAAAGCTAAAATATATACTTTCTTTATGGTTTCAAACCAGTCTATATATATATGAATTAATCTCAAGCTAGAATATTGCCAACCTTCTCACTAGCTAAAACCTTCCTCTCCAGCCTAACCAAAATCCCACTTATTGCTTCTGTACATTTCAATCAAGTTGCTGCCATAATATCCTAAATCCAAAAAATCTTTCTTTAATTATTATTTTCTCTTTCTAGTTAGATATGTATCTTATCATATATAGCATCTGTTAGGTTTTCTTACTCTTCTTCAATAACATTATTTGTATTAATTGTGGGGTTGTTGGTGCTAACCATTAATTCCAAACACAACACTCGAGCTATTAGAAAGATACAATTAATCCACGTAAAGCGTACAGATACAGAGCCCACAAGTCTTTATTGTGACTTTAATTTTCTAATCCGATCTCCTGTCTTTTGGAACCTGTCTGGGTCCAACTTGGCCTTCCGCCACATATAGAGTAGGATGTTGGCCCCTTTAAGCCAACACTGATGATCAAGTTTCAATATCTGCATTGAATATTAGAGCACAATAATTAAGTAGATTACGCCATACGTAATTGCCAATAATAGTGTGACACCCCAATAGTCTCACATCGGATGGGAATGTGATTGTCATTGGGTTTATAAGAGACTTAGACACTAATAATAATAACTGAGCTTAAGCATTTTGGGCCGATGGTTGGGCCCAACGAGTTATTATTGCTAGTGGACTGGATCGTTACATTTGGTATCAGAGCCGGTTCACCAGCTGAACATGTGTGACGAGTCTCGGCTGAGCCAAGGTCTGAATGACAAGCTAGCGAAACGAGTCTCACATCACCTGCCGTGATCGTTGGGTGATCGTGGGCTGTGTGTGTGATTGGACTGACGAAGACCTCATGAACTTAACGAGGGGAGTATATGACACCCCAATAGTCCCACATCTAGAGTGATCCCCGGCCTTTTGTTTTCAGCATGTCTCCTTCACATTTAAAAGAACAACCCAGTGCATATTGAACTCTTCCCCGAGCCTCTACTATTTATACAGTGATCACGGCTCTACCAACTGTCACAACTAAATACCCACACATTTCGATCGTAAACTCTTATTATTCAATTCTCGAGCCATTTCACTCCTTAATTCTTACCAACAAGGTCGATACTCTCATACCTCAAAATAAAATACATATATGTTACACCGTTGCATCCAAGAATTTCTTCTTTTTTTTTCAAAAAAAAAAAAAAAAAACCCTTTAGATAAGTTTTTAGTAATATATCATACTATTGGTAAATCAAGCACTATAGCCATAGAAAGCCTATATTTCGCTGTACATTTTTGTTCGTTAATTTCGGATCTATATACCATGCATGACATCCAAAATAAGAGCACAGGTTCTGTATTCACGTACGTTCCAATGATTTTCAAAGTTCAAGAGATCGAAAAGAAGAAGTAGCAGTTAATAATTAGTTTGCAGTTAGTTTTAATAGTGGAACTGGATCGAGCTCCATGGAGCGCTCATGACATCGAAGGAGACGTCGACGTCGACGACGAAGAGGCTATGGTGGGTTCCCGGGCCGCTGATCATCGGCGCGGGGCCTGCGGGTCTGGCGACGGCCGCTTGCCTAACGGATAGAGGCGTCCCCTACCTCGTGCTGGAGAAGGACTGCTGCATCGCGGCGTCGTGGAAGCTGCGCACCTACGAGCGGCTCAAGCTGCACCTGCCGAAGCACTTGTGCGAGCTCCCGCTCATGCCGTTCCCGCAGCACTTCCCCACGTACCCAACGAAGCAGCAGTTCATCAGCTACCTCGAGTGCTACGCGGAGCGCTTCGCCGTCGAGCCGCTGTTCGGCGCGAGGGTCGACCGAGCGGAGCGCGACGCGTCGCTCGGGCTCTGGCGGGTGCGCGCGGGGGAGTCGGAATTCATCTCCCGGTGGCTCGTGGTGGCGACGGGGGAGAATGCGGAGGCGGTGACGCCGGAGATCGGCGGCGTCGCGGAGTTCCGGGGGAGAGTCATGCACACGAGCTGTTACAGGAAGGGGGACGATTTCACCGGGGACAAGGTTTTGGTTGTGGGCTGTGGGAACTCTGGGATGGAGGTGAGCTTGGATCTATGTAATAATGGTGCTCATCCCTCTATGGTTGTTAGAGACAAGGTATACATCTAAATTAAGCTATTTATTTCTTTATTTACTTACTTATTTAATTATGATCGAATGATTTGCTTCTCTCCATGCTTTTCATTAATTCTATAATATATTGGAAATTAAGTAATTTAATGAGTCACACTAATTATATATGTATAATATGGAATTTTATTTAAACCTGCATATTTCTCGCTTGTTCTAGTCCCTCCTAGCTAACACGGGGTCATTTTCAAAAGGAAAACCGACTCTTTTTTATTATAATTATTACTAAAAATTCCCATCCTTCATGTACTTAATTCTTCGTTTCCTACCTTTGTATTTTCATGCATATATAACTACTTAACTAGTGATCGATGTGGTGCTTCTCCACTCCATGAACTTTGCTTTCCTTATCTCCTATATACGAAATCATTCAAAAGCAACTTAGCAAATACTTTTTCGCCACGTATGTATATATATATATATATGAGGCCTTTTTAGAAAAAATATGGTTTGATTTTGCATTAGATTAGGCTGATTTGGATTGAGTACGTACACTGACCTTCTACAAAAACGAAGTAAATAAATAATAACATCATTGACTAGTGATGTACGTAGTTTCTAAACTTGTTCATCTCTCTATATATATATATACATAATATGTTAACCAAGTTAATTATTTGTGTCCCTCATGCATGTTGGGTGTGTAATAATTCATTCACATGCAGTTGCACGTGCTACCGAGAGAGATATTTGGGATCTCCACATTTGGGCTCTCAGTGTGGCTACTGAAGTGGCTCCCAATGAGATATGTTGATTGGTTCCTCCTCTTATGCGCGAGAATAATACTCGGGGACACGGAGAAATACGGGCTCAAAAGGCCAAAGGTTGGGCCTCTGCAGCTCAAGAGCACAACTGGGAAGACCCCTGTGCTTGATGTTGGGACTTTTGCCAAGATCAAAAGTGGGCACATCAAGGTATATACTATATATATATAGTTGATGAATTAGCCGATACTTAGTGGAAATGCATTTTTGGACCCAACTTTCACATTATCTGTTGGAGAGATTTTCTATAGAATGCTTTTTCATGAAAGCGCTGTTTCGACAGTGTAATTTGGATACCGCTGAAAAGAGAAATATTATATTAAAGAAGCATGCATCTCTGCAAGTAAAAGTTTCGCAACTGAAAGTAGAAGTAGAAGTATAGAAGCAAAGTCAAACATGTTTAATTAGTTTGGTTTTTGAAACAAAATTTCTACTTTGAGTAAGAAGCATATATATATATATGCAGTCAACTTCCTAGTAATAAAAAGAAAAACCTAAGAGTGAAGGTTTAACTTCATTAAACAGAGTATGATTATGCGAAATTTTAACCTTACAAATTAATCACATAAAGATTCAGTTGAATTACGTGGGTATTGAAGTGAAAATGAAAGTTTTGGTGATTTGAATATCCTTTTGGGATTTTGCAGGTGGTCCCGAACATAAACCGGTTTACGGATAAAGGCGTGGAGTTTGTGGATGGCAGGAAAGAAGAGTTCAACTCTGTTATTCTAGCTACTGGCTACAAAAGCAATGTACCATCCTGGCTCAAGGTATGCGCAAACAAATTTCCCAACATTATTTAAATTTTCAAACTTGGCAAAATTTTTACATCTTAATTAAAATAGAGGACCTATATATATATATATATATATATAGAGAGAGAGAGAGCGAGAGAGAGAGAGCGAGAGAGAGTTGATTTTATATGCTATTAGAAGCACAGAGGCCTCCGTATTTATAAGTCGTTTTCGATGATGTAATTTTCGACAACGTAATTTTATATGTCATTGATGCTATTAAGTTTTTGGCCTTTAGATAAAAAGATATGCGGTTAGAATTATAGTAATTTTTTAAGATTGAGTGGGTAATTGGTTGAATAATATAATCGTAAAAAATAAAAATAAATTTAACGGTGAAAAACTTGATAGTATCAAGTATTTAGTGCTACGTGTGTATATAATTAAACACTAGTCTACTATTTTATTAATAATATCATGTCATTGGTGCTATTAAGTTTTTGGCCGCTAGATAAAAATATATGCGGTTAGGATGTTTTTGGTTGTTTAAGGTTGAGCGAGTAGTTGGTTAAATAGTATGATCAAACGGATAGAAATGAACAAAGAGTTAGATCTAACGGTGAAAAACTTAATAATATCAAGTTCTTAGGCTTCGTTTGGTTCGGGTATAAGAAAGAACTAGTTATACCGGGGATAGGTACAAGTATGGATTTTCGTAGGAACAAGAATGTTTTTTTGTTTGGATGAAATTATAAGTATAAGCTGGAACTAGAAAAATTGTATTTGGATGGTTAAATTAAAACAAGAGGAATAAGAATTATAATTTGAAATTAAAATTATATTATCTAATTAATTAACATCAAATATTATATTTATAAGTTAATTTTTAAAAGTTATATTTATAATATTTAATTAAAATTCATAATTTTAAAATTATAAAATTTTAAATTTAAATTTTAAAACTTATAATTGTAAAAATTTAAATTTTAAAATTATAAAATTTAAATTTAAGACCAATTTTAAAATTAAAAAATATCAAATATCAAATTTAAAATTTAAAAATTTAAAATTTAAAATTTAAAGTTAAAATTTAGAATTTTAAATTATAAATTTTAATTCTAAAATTATAAATTAAATATTTTTAAAATTTATATTCGATTTATTTTTAAAATTTAAATTCTAATTTAAACCTACTCTACTCTCTCTCTTTTTCTCTACCTTGGCTATTTTAATTGTACAATCAGTCGGTCGTTTACTAATGGCAGAACACACTTTGTTCCCACCATAATTTGTATTTCGTTTATGGTGGGAACAAGTGTTCTACCATAAAGTTTTTTTTGTTTGGGTACAACAGGGGTTATCCTCCTCTTATACCCAATCCAAACGCGTCATCTTAAGATCTTATTGATAGTATAATAGTCGAACTTTATATGTATGTATATAAATAACATTAATTGCCGCACAAACAGCCCATTTAAATGAAAACATTTCCGCTGGTATAATGAATTATATTAAAATCAATTTGCTGATACTCAATATAGAAAAGGAAGAGCACATTGTAATTAATACGAGAGCTAGTTGGAGTTTCAAACTTCAAATCACATCCTACTGTCTTTTATTTGTTCAAATCTCAAATCATGAGTCTATCAAACAGTCTCGAGCTTGATCGTGAGTAGCACTGAATATAAAATATTAAAAGTACCTTTCTTTTGCAGCTATGACTTTCATAGAGTTATTTTATTTTTTTATTTTTTTTTAATTTTGTTGTTGAAAGAACTTGGCAAGTTTCCGGCCGGCAGAAGTGTCCTTGTAAGTCATGAATGTGCAAGTATGGGCTCTGAAAAAGACAGTGAGGAATTTAGCAAATTTTGGTCCAGCTAACGTTGACAGATTTTTTTAAGTGTCGTGTCATTCTAGAGTATACAGTACATCATAAAATGACAGCCCAAAAAATGTTAAAATTGTAAAAAGATTTATGCAAGATTATTTATGATAGAGAGTGAATGCGTCGACATGTCCCCACTCTGACCCATACAGAAATGAAGGATCGACTTTGTTTTATTCTTCTTCTTTTTTTCCTTTTTTTTTTTTTTTTTTTTATGAATGATTAAAAATTTAAGAGCACAAAAGTTACTGTGCTCCTAATTAATAACACAAGTAGTCTTACTATATATATATATATATATAGTCATTGCTATATTATCAATAAGATTTAAACACTGCTACTAAGTTTTTCAGTTAGATCCACCCCTTTGATAATTTTCACTCGTTAGATCATACTATTTAACCAACCACCCACTTAACCCTAGAGAGCCCACATCATCCTAACCGTATATCTCTTAATCCAATAGCTAAAAACTTAATAGCACTAATGACTTGGTGCTATTAATTATAGCATAGTAGTCAAGTTCTATATATATATAGTTGAGCCAGAATACTCTTAAGAGCACCAAGCACTTGGTGCTTGTAAATTTTTTACCGTTAGATTTATACTTTTGATCATTTTCACCCGTTAGATCATACTATTCAATCAGCCACCCACTTAACCCAAAGGGGCCCACATCATCCTAACCACACATCGATTAATCCAAGGGCTAAAAACTTATAAGTACCAATGACTTGGTACTTTTAAAAACATAAGAGCTCAATTATATATATATATCATACGTACTTGCACAGAACTTTTTTTTTAATCGGTGTTGATTCTACTTCATACATGTTGAAGGATGAAGAATTCTTCAACAAGAACGACGGTTTCCCGAAGACGCGATTCCCGAACAGTTGGAAAGGCGAGAACGGGCTTTACGCGACCGGTTTCACGCAAAGAGGGCTCATGGGGGCATCCATTGATGCACAGAAAATAGCTGACGACATTGCCACCCAGTACTGGAATTCGAAACCGAAGCATCTTCGTCCTAATTGTGGATTACTGTAGATTATTAGGGATAAAAATAGCTTCTCCTTATATAATTTTGTTCGAAAAGTCAGTAAGATATAAAGCTTTTAACTTCATCTTATTAGTTTGTATCAACCCCACCCTTCTTTCACTATATATCTTCGTTAACTAACAACAATGATTACATTCACAATGAACTTAAGCTAGAACAACAAGTCGTGATTTTATGTTACCTTTTTTAATTAGTAATTAAGAGACATGCACGTAAAGCGCGGGGTGTAACGAAAACGTACAGTAAAAGCTTTGCAAGCGAATAAATTAATTAAACATTTGCAGAAATATTGTGTTTCAGATAAGGATATAGCTAGACAGATAAGGGCAAATTGGAGAGATCGCGAAGGGTGTATGATCGCCTCAATGATCGATCGATATCACTCTCATGCATGTCACTGAAAGAATTAACCCAGGTGTAGCCAAAGAGGCCTAGATCTCTTTATCACAATGATTCACAAGGAGAACATGGTCCCATGGGATCCAAAAACACTACAATATATAATGAATCTGGCAAATTAAGTAGTACTTGTTCTTGCATATATAACGGCAGTGTCCGACTGTTCCGTCGCCGTCGAAAGAGGGAGAGAGGTACTTCTCTATGTGCTTTGCTGTTTGCGGTGGATGTCGTAATCGCGAATTGCGGAGTCCACTACCACTGGTCCTGTCCTCTTCTCACGATCAATCAAGATAATAAAGGAGAGAATCCAATGTGCATGTGAAGATCCTTCTTCGATCGGCTTTGCCACTGCCGATAGGGAACTAAGAGGCTAGGCTTGAAGAACTACAGAGCTCAAAGAATTTTTGTTTAATGACTCACTTAATTAGACTCCACTGTTTACAGTGGTAGAATGGTAGTATAGTTTTTTGTGTCTCGCTAGCCTTTGTCATTCCAACTTTGACTTAATTAGCCTGTCAATCACCGACCCAGCTGACCCAACTTAGTCTGTCATTTCGATCCTAACTCAGCCAAAACTCATCTCATTCCAACTTTGACTTAATTAGCCTGTCAATTACCGACCCAGCTTAGTCTGTCATTCCGATCATGACTCAGCCAAAACTAGAAATGTCAACGGGTCGGACTCGGGTCGGATTTTTAAAAACTCGAACCCGAACCTGACTACCAAACCCGAACCCGAACCCGAACCCGACCAAAAACCCGAACCCGACCAAAAATCTGAAAACCCGAACCCGATTCTAAACCCGAAAACTCGAACCCGAAAATAATATTTACCAATTATATTAATATATTATATGTATTTTGGTTTAGATTATAAAAGTGTAAGTATTTTTTTGGCCTTTAGATTCAGATCTAAAGCTTGAATTTTTTTATATATTATATTATATTTTTGTTCGTGTTTGGGTTCGGGTTTGGATTCGGGTTCGGGTTCGGGTCGGGTTCAGGTCGGGTACAGTCAATATCCATATTCAAATTTATATCCGTCGGATTTTTATTTTTAATATCCATATCCAAATCCATATTCATTTACCTCAGATAAAATCCATATCCATCGGGTTTGGATTCTGGTTAAAGTTGGGTATCTATATCCATTTACATCCCTAGCCAAAACTCATCTCATATTTTCGACTGGTGAATTGGCTCTGATACCAAATATAACGACTCAGCCCGCTAGCAATAATAACTCGTCGGATCCAATCACCGGCCCAAAATGCTTAAGCCCAGTTATTATGTCTAACCCAATCAAACTTATATACTCCCACATATAGCCATAACTATTCGATGTGGGATTATTGGAGTGTCGCATTGACAAAAATTTAAGGGCGTGTTTGGTTTGCTTCTTTTTCACCCTAGAATCAGAATCGGAATGACCGAATCCATTTGTGGATGTGTAAACAGAAGTGCTTCGAATCATTGCTATTTGACTCGGACCTGTTTTGAAAAAGTTTTACGAATAAAGAGAAGCAGATCTATTCTATACCCAATAAGTACCAATACGCAATGGGAAGATTGGTCCCATTTTGGGGAACGAATGGATATATAGATACTTGTTTATCATTCAAACGATTGATTTCTTGGTTCAAATTTTTTCTTTATTCATTCTATCTTACTTTAGTGTTTAAGGCACCCTAATGGGCATTCAAAAGTATAGAGGCGCTTTGGAGAGATTTCTTCTGGAATGGCGGACACACCTCACCTGGCAAGGGATGCCTAATTGCTTAGAAAAGCGTTTGTAGGAGGAAGAAAAAAAGGGGGACTCGGCATCCTGGATATAGGCATGATGAACCGAGTGCTCTTAGTTAAATAGTGGTGGAAACTCCACAACTCGCCTCAGTTGCATTGGAACAAGATAATTCATGCCCTGTATTATCATAGAAGAAGACCACTGAAGGAAGGAAGATCATTTAAACCTTCATCTTTTTGGTGACGGAAAATTCTAAGCCAAAAAAAAATCTTCAAATGGGGAGCTTTTTACAAGTTGGGCAATAGTCGCAATATTGACTTCCGGTCAGATCGCTGGTGTGGAAAACCACACTACAATCGTCTTTCCCGGAGATGTTTCAATTATCAATTCGCAAAAATCTCAAAATCTGTGAGTGCCTCAGGAACAATGGATGGTGTTATTGCAAGATTCTGGGTATTGTCAACCGTAATGACCATGGGATTAAATTCTAGTTTTTTAGCACTTAAGGCAAGGATCTCCAATCTCAGAATTGATTAAGGTCCAAACAGTGTGCATTGGTGATGGAATCCTGACAGGCGATTAATTTATAGTGCGGTCAATCTATTCTGTGTTGTGTGACGGGGGCACGAGGGATGCCCGCGCTAGCAAGATCTGGACTTCATATGCCACTAAAAGTGAAAGTGTTTTGTTAGCTCGTCCTCAGGAAAAGGATCCTTACTACAGATAATCTTCTTAAGAGATAATGGATTGGCAACATGATTTATGTGCTGTATGGGACGAAAGATGAAACTGTTTATCACTTATTTACTCAACATGTTCCACAAATTTCTTATGGTGATGGCCTTGGAGAATATCCAATCAAGAGATTTGGGCGATGAAATGACTTGCGTCTGGGATGGATAAGTAAAAAGGGCTTGTTACCCCTAAGTTCCGGACCAATAGGTTTAATAGCATGCTGGTGGACCACTTGGGAGGTCCGGAACAATGCAATCTTCAGAATGACCAAGCCAGACCCTTCCTAGAATTCTATAAGATCAGACAACTGGCGAATCAATGGAAGCAACTTATTCCAATAAATAAGAAATACTGTAACCATTAGTTTTTATTTTTGCGCCCCTTTCGGGGCTTGTGTTGCCTTACACATATTGCTTAATCCAATGAATGAAAATTAAAAAAAAAACAAAATCATAGCAGCTACCTTTTTCTCAAAAGAAAATTAAAAAAAAAACAAAATCATAGCAGCTCACTCCACAATTTGGATAGTGTTAGCAAAATAAAAAAAAAATCTCGTTTATCCAAATTATTATATATTTTTAAGTTGCAAATTAAATGCATGCTAGATGTGCAAGAACAATATAACATGCACCAGCTTATTTTTGTAAAATTTTATGACCGAGTATACCAGTTTTAAAAATTTTTGAATGCAAAGCACAGAATGTTAATTGATGTAATTAATTTTTAATCCATGGATAATTAACAACTGGCTAAAGTGCAAGGTGCTTTTTGCTATTTAGGTTTTTTTTTTTTTATAATTTTTTGCTAATTTGCACGTGACCGCAATTTAAAACTTTCAAATTTATCCTGCGATTACCATTAATATTAATATTCTTTTAAGCCGCAATTTTTATTAGTAAATTCAACAAGTTTGGGAAAATTTGAAGAAATTTGTATAGATTAATTAGAGCATTTTGGTCGACCAAAGATACAGTAGATATTTTTAAAATTTTGGAGGATATAATTAATATAGGGATTATATATAATATATATCTTAGAAAATTTCTGAAATATTTTATATATTTCTATAGTATATATATCACCCTTATATTTCTCTGTTATTCAAAAATATATTCCCGCCGTTAGTACCCGTTAAGCAATATCGGATTAAATCAAGATTATTTTTTATCGGACTTTAAAATTTCTTTTTTGTCTCTAACTTAAGAGCAAATAAGAAAAGCCAGTAATATTAGTAAGATATTTTTGAGAGATAAAAATCAAAATATTTTTTTTACCCATAATTTAAAAGTAAATAAGAAAAAGTTGGTAACGTCAGAATACTATATTTGAAAGAGCAAAATAGTAATTTTATACAGATAAGGATTGTTTCTACTGTTTATTAACAGAATTTAACTCTAAAAAAATATATTTAAAATAATTTGAAGTATTAAAAAATATTTTTAATATTAATTTTGGAAAGATGGATATATAAAAAAACAAGTTGCAAACATTTCAGAAATATATAAGTAAGTAATTGCCCATCAATATCAATATATTATTTATTAAAAAATTCCGGAAAATAACCTAAACACCCCAGGAGGCGGTGGGTTAGAGTGGGCGGAAGAACTGCGCCAGTACAGTCAGCCAAGAGCACGGCTGGCGATGGAGAAGGAGAAGGAGAAGCCGGCGGAAAGGCGACTGCAAGCCATCTCGCGTCATCTCCTCCTCCCTTCACAACTCCTCCACACTCAAGAACTGTATCTGGTACCTATAATATCATTATGGTTTTATGCATCTTTCTAGAATGTTCTTGATCCATCAATCCAAACTCACAAACTCCCAAACCCCAAATATTTATCTATAAATTTCAGGAACCCGAATCCGTGATAAGTCCATCTCCCGTGATCATAGGTGGGATGGTTTTGGACATCCATGCCAAGCCCTATGCCCATCCAAATCCTGGAACCACTACCCCTGGGAAGGTACCTTTCTTTTTATTCTTTCTTTTATTACCAAAATAATAATTAATAAATAAAAACTTGTGCTTGGATTGTATTTGGGTGTTAGAAAGAGGAAGAAGAAGGAAAAAAAAAGAAAAAAGAATTAGCTTTTTCTTAATTCTTTGGTTATTTTAAGGAAGTTGTCATCTGTCACCTGGTTGGAATGCATTGCAAACTAATCATCTATGCAACAAGAGAGAAGTCCGTCTTCCAATGTATCCAATTATATAAAATCGGATGAATTGCACGTTTGGTAAGACTGGCGGTACTTTGGTTCTCGAACTTTAATTTTTTGTAATTTCTGGCCCGAACTTTCAGAATCGTTGCAGTCAAATCTCACAATGCAATTTAGTTGACTAAATATTGGCGCATCGCTGATGTAAAAGTGATGTGACATCTTAATTATTAGCGCATCATCGATTACAGCACTGCTACGTCACTCGATACATCAATACTTAATCAACTAAATTGGGTTGTAGGACTTGATTGCAATAATTTTGAAAGCTCGGGTAAAAAATTACAACAAATTAAAGTTCGAGGACTAAAGTGTCACCCATCTTATAGTTTGAGGACCAAACGTGCAATTTACCCTGTAGAATTTTTGTTGGACGAATGTTTAAAAATGTTGAAGAAAAAAAAGGCAACAATGCCAAATGAGGTCTAATTTTGCTTGTGAAGTGTTATAAAGATGCCATAATAAGCCTCTGTCTCTCTAAGTAATGTTAGGTTACTAGCAAAGATTTAAGTGTCCATCGGCACGAGCTGTATCTACTGTGCCATATTATGCCAACAAGATATTCGCACGATATAGCTCCCGTGCCGATAGCACAACTTAAAACCCTCTATTCATTAAATTACTACGTAATTTTCTCAATAAAGTTCAAAAGATTTGATAAAGATACATAATAATTAATTAGTTAGAATATTTTGTTGCTAAAGAAAATAAATATTTCATGCTATTAATTATGTGTCGGCACACATGAATTTTTGTGACCAATACGCATCGATACGATTCGGCACACACCATGTCGTATCATGCTGGCAAGTTTCCGGCACGACACCGTGCCACTACACTTAAATCCATGGTTAGTAGTAGGTTTTAAGAACCTATTATTCTTTTGGAGCCTTCTCATTTGAGTTGTGCTCTAGCCAACAACATATTTTTGGGAAAAGGCTTGAGTAATTGGAGGAGGAGAAGATGTCCATTTTGTAATGTTGCATTCACTCAGAATACTAACTACTAATCAAGCAGTTATTAGGCCTTTGAGCAACCATTTGATTGTTTTAGATCTTTCAAGGAGGTAATGCGTTGTGCATATTTGGTCTGCTCCAGATTGGAGAATTGTTACATAAATTATTGTGTGGACTGTCTTGCTGCTAGATGTGCCCTTACCTTATGTTCATGTTCATTTCCGTGGCGTGTCAGACACTTATGCTGCATCAACTCTTAATGGTCGCACGTCCATCATGTGTCCAATTAGAACAATTTGGGGAATTTCAGACTTGCTCGCCTGCATAGGGCAGATCAACTAAGGACATGGACAAGCCCTCTACAACTAATATCGGCTCAGCTACACGAATTTTGATGTTTTGGGCCTTTTTTTTCTCTTTCATCCAAGACCCCTTTCTACTGGCATCAATTGTCTCTACTAATCCTAACTAGATGATCGGCAGGATTACAGAGGTTTTAACCTCAATAAATTTCTAGAAATCAACTGCCACTTCCATGATAAACACAGTGATGGAGTACCTATTGGTGGCTTGCATCATAGGTCCTTCTTGATCTATTTGCCATTGCTTTGTTTTCATTATAGACTGAATAAGATCTTTTTAACAAAATGGTGGGCAGTCTCAAGAAGTTGGTGTAAACTTTTAATCAATTTCTATCATGTGAAGGTTCGTTATTTTAACGGAGGAGTGGCAAGGAATGTTGCTGAGTGCATGTCGAAGCTTGGAAGTAAACCTTTCATGATTAGTGTTGTTGGAGACGACGTAGCAGGTGATTGATTTTATAAGAGTGCTTCATCTGCTGACTTATCATAACCCATGTGAACATTTCATATGATTTTCTTTGCAAATGAAGGAGATTTACTGATGAGGTACTGGAAAACTGCTAGGCTTCCTACAGAAGGTAATTATATTGGTTACTTAGTTGTAACTCTTGTGAATTGCATCTAATATTCCAGTATATTCATGATCTATGTAGCTCAAAACTCTAGGTTGTAAATCCAATGTGCAAATAACTCCTTCAATATCTCTTCTCTTAGTAAAAGCTCTTTGATCTGAACTTTTGTTCATTTGACATTTCTTAGATCTGTAATCTCTCTCCTAGATTACAATAACTATATGCTAATCCCTTTGGCTCTATTTAGCTGTATTCTTGACACAGATGTAATTGTATGTTTTTCGGCGCTTGAAGCTTTAGTTCTATGTAGTGATTTGTTTTTGGGGTTTCTCATAACAAAATACTGGGGCTGACTATCAAGCTATTTAAAACAACCCCCCTCTATTTTGTGTTTATAGATGTCAACGGGGCCGATTTGGGGCGGTTTTTCATAAACCCGAACCTGAACCTAACTACCAAACCCGAAACCTGAAGCCAGGCCCGAAACCATCAGGTTTTGAAAATCCATAACCAAAACCAAACCTGACTAAAAAATCAAAACCAGAAACTGAACTCGAAAACCCGAACCTTAAAGCAATCATTTCTCTTTATCAAATTTCAAAACATATCATAGTCAAATCTAACAAATTTTTATATATTATATGATATAAAACTAATTCGGGTTCAGCTCGATACAGATAAAAACCATAGCGGAACCCTAATCCATCGGGTTTTCATTTTATATGCACAGCCAAAACGATCCCCGTTAGAATAGGTTAAACCCGCCTCTTTCAGGTTCAGTTTCGGATAGAATCTCAGGTATCTGTGCCCGTTAACATCCTATTTGTTTCTTGGGTTTGGACATTGAGAGATAGTTTAAGATTCGAAATGTTTGTCAACAAGTCAAACTCATCCCATGTTCTTTTTACATATTTGCGACTTTCTGACTATTTTCCCGGCCTTTAATACTTCAACTAAATTCGACTGTTAACTTAGTATTGATGCATTAAATATAGGAATTCAGCAGTTGCCTGGTATCATAACACCTGCTGCATCACTTATATTTGATTGCGATGGCGAGTTGGCTGCTGCCGTTGTAAGTGTTGAGGCAGTTGTAAGTTGCTATCCTTTTTCTTTGGAACTCTGTTACCTCTTCATTATTGCAGAATCATAACATATCTTAACCTTCAGAATTGTATACTCAATCTCGTTTAGTCTTTAATGTGGAAAGTAATTTCCTTGGCACAGGAAACTTTTCTGACTCCTGATTGGATAAAACAATTTCAACCTAATATATTTGCCGCACCAGTGGTGATGGTTGATGCAAATCTACCTCCTCATTCACTTGAAGTTGCTTGTCAAAGTATGCTGTGCTGCATTACATTTCCAACCTTTACATATCTTACAAACAAAGATGTTTCTTCTGGTTTTTTTTTTTTAACTGAAAAAGAAAAAATATAAATTCCGATTCAGGAGCATACATGCTAAGATCTTGATTTTCTCTTTAATTGTTGATTTTTAGAAGCTATACAGATTCTCATTAGAGTTTTATTACTTACTTTAGTAGCTGCGAGGTGTGCTATCCCCTTATGGTTTGAGCCCGTCTCTGTGACCAAGTCGACAAGAATTGCATCTATTGTAAATCATGTAAGTGCCACAAATGAATTAAATATAACGAGCATTGGTTGTAACTTTTTCTGAGAGATATGATATTGTCTTTAATTGTCTCTTATATATATTCTTTCCTTTGATTAGACAGGTAACTTTTGCTTCCCCAAATGAAATCGAGCTCATTGCCATGGCAAATGCTCTGTCACCGAAGAAGGGATTTAATTTTGTTCCCGCTGAAGCCACGAAAGGCATAGGCCAACCTGTCGACTATTTATTCGAACAGCTAAAACCATCAATTCGGTTTCTGCTCCAGAAGGGTATCAAAATGCTCATCGTCACGCTCGGCTCAAATGGTGTATTCTTTTGCTGTGGAGAACTAAGCTTTACGATGAGCAATTTAAATCTCAGTACGAGTAGTTTCAATGGAATATACGAACTTATGAAAGAAACTTGCCTACCAAAGCAATGTGTTAGCTATGTTGAGTCTGCGCAAAGATCTATCAAGTCTTTTGCTTTCCATTTTCCGGCGCTTCCAGCGTCAGTAGTGAGCCTTACAGGAGCAGGTGACTGTTTAGTTGGCGGAATCCTTGCCTCCATTTGTAGTGGTCTGAATGTGATGCAAAGTGTGGCAGTTGGAATAGCAGTCGCTAAAGCTGCAGTTGAGGCTGAAACCAATGTTCCAGCAGAATTTTCCTTACCAAATGTCGCAGGTACAAAAATAAAAGCGATCCTTTGACTAGAAAATTGGATCTGCCCTTTTGCTCATAAGCTTTTTGTCTGTCGTGCGTCCTGTTTTCATCCATGTTATATTTCTTTTTTTCTGTCCACTTTGGTCATTTTTTTCGGCATCAGAAGACATCGTTGCTCTTTGTTTTTTTGCAGATGAGGCAAAGAAAATAATCTCAGCTGTGAAACCACTTCTTCTTGAATGAAGAAATCATGACAATTATACTAGTAAGTCGCCTACACATAATTATCCGTCTACGCTTCATACCATGTGGATTTTTAATTGTTTACCCCCTTTTTCCACTTCTTTTGCGATCGTCAGTGTGCATCATTTCTGTCGATACAAGACGGAGTGAATAATTTAAAGACTTCCGGTGTCTCTGGATTGCTGAATGGAGATATTCATGATATTATTGCCGACGATGTAAATCTTGGTGCTGGATCTGGTTCATTGCCAGTACTATGTTTTCCAATGTGTCCATGTGGATTCTGGAAAAGTACTTTTTAGATTAAAGTGTTCCTTTATCTTTTATCACCATAACTTAAAACGAAATTGCTCAAATAGTAGTTATGGCAATTGCTTGCTAGAGAGTTTTATTTCGACTGTTTGTGCTTTGTACTGTTTTAGTCTACTCTGATTCGACTTTGAACAAATTAAAGCTGATCTTTGTCCGACAAATCTTTGTGACTTGGTGAAGATTCGTATCTCATGTTACAACAAAGTTATGAAAACTTTTATTCAGCAAACACCCTGACAAATCAACAAGTAGGAGAAAAAGGCACCGAAGAAACATATCAAAATGACAGATTGATCTATTGCTTCATTGCAGAAACTGCAGATTATTGCCATAACTGCACCGGTTTCTCTCTTTTACTCGCCGAGTTCGAAAGCCGACGCGTGGAAGCTGTCGGAGAGCCCGGTGCCGGTCTTGAAAGTGATTTTGCCGATGACGGGGTCTTCGATGTACACTTCGACGACGGTGAGCCACAGCAGAAGCTCCCTCGTCTTCACCCCGGTGATCTTCTTCAGCCTGCCCTTCTCGACGAAGGCCGTCACCTCGGGGCCGTACGACACGACCTGCTTTATCTTCTTGAATGTGTGGTCCTTTTTCTTCTTCTGCACGAACCACACGAAACCGGCCGCCCGGTTGTAGCCGAACTCCTCGACGTCTACCAAAGGGAAGAGCCCCTTGGGAAGGCCGAGCTCTTCGAGCATTTGGACGGAGCTTGTTTTGAACGAGGCATCACCGCGGGAGATCTCGGCGCCCTCTCGGTAGGTTTCAATGGTCTGGGATGCCATTTTTTCTGTGTTTCTCAGACAACTATGGAGCAGAGCAGTGAGAATGGAGGTCTTGTGATATGAGAAACTGTAATCCAAGGGACTATTTATAGGTGATTTAGGAATTTCATATTAGTCAAAACAGTATGGAGCAAAGGATTTTTTTTCTTTTTTTTTTTTGACTCAATGATTTTAATGGTGGATTTTGCTAAGGCTATGTCAAACGTTGCTGCTGCAGAAAATGTATGTTAGCATTAAATTAGTGTTGAACTTGGTCACGTAAAGAGTGCGTTTTTAGTATGAACGATTTGGCGCAACTAAGTTTGACTAGAATCTGTCGTACAATTAATTGAGGATATGGTTGACTAAATGATGGTATTAGTTGGGGAGTTGCCAATCCAATTTATTTGGAGTTGAAATCAAATCTCCCTCCTTAGCCGGAGGTCAGCAGTTTGAATCCCCCAACTTTGAGGCAGCTGTCATCTCTGCGTCATTAACACTGATATAAAATATGAGACACGACTCGAACACGGCAATTCACGGCAAGAACACTGATTTAAAATATGAGACAAGACTCGAACACGGCGATTCAACAACTTTCAAAGCGCTGTGAATACGATATCTACGAACACGTCAATTTAGCAAGGCTATTCAACCACTTTCAAAGCGTCGTGAATACGGTATCCACGACTTAGGATACGACTCAATAATTCATCGGCTTTTAAAAAATTAAAGAAAATTTTTTTTCTATACCTTTCTAAAATCATCTGACATCATAAATATTCATCTAAAAATTAAAATATCATGCCTTCCATCCAAATTTGAAAAACTTTCAAAAATAACCATCCAAAATAAAATTAATTAGTATTTAAATTCCAACTTTATCCCTCTAATATTTCAAAATTAATAAACTCTATCTAGAGTAAAAATTTAGTAAAATTCAATTAATTTTAGTTTTAATTTTTTTTTTCATTTCAATTAAAATAAATATTTCTATTACTTAGTTAATTTTGAAATATAATAGAGGATATTTATGAAATAACATAATTGACCATTGAATACATAAGAGGGGGTAAAGTTGGAATTTAAATACTAATTAACTTTAATTTAGATGGAAACTTAATGGTAGAGTTATTTTTGAAAGTTTTTCAAATTTGGGGGTAAACATAATATTTCAATTTTCAAATGGGTATTTATGAAATTAGATGGTTTTATAAGGGTACAGAGAAAATACAGACACAGATGTGGACATCTTTAGTACAATATTATAGAGCAGTGCTACTGTGCTGTTAGGGAGTACAACAATCCTTATATGCTTAACTTTTTGACCATTTATAAATTTTAATGAATGATTAAGGCGAGAAAAAGAAGAGAAAAAGAAGAAAAATTAAGGAGAAATTGAGCGTCTTAATTTTTCTTCTCTTTAACTTTCTCTCTAATTTTTATGTTCTCTCTCATCATAAATTCATAACCACCCATCAAAATTGATGCATGGTTAGAAAATTAAGAACACAAAGATCATGCATGCCTCCTAATAACACAATAGCCCTGCTAAAATTTTATATTATTAATATAATATTATATAATTGTCGTATATAATTCAAGAGATAAGAGTTTGTGATTAACATTATCCTGAAAACTCCACACCTCAAAATGAAATAAACGAAGCGGGTAGCGTACTATCTATCTCTCAAAAAAAAAAAAAAAAAAACCATTATCCTGGAAACTCCACACCTCACAAGCACTTGTCAGCCTAAGTCAGTGTCCAATTGCTTCAATTTTCTTTAAATCAACCGCAATTCCGCCGCTATAATGCGGGTCGTGACATATAAAATATTAATTTTGCTTAAATGTTATTATATTTTTCATACAAATAAAAATTAATAATTTTTTTATTAATAGTTTATATCTTTTAAGGAAAAAAATTTCACGATATGTAATTTATTTTATATTGTCCAAAATAATTTGTATATATTTATTAAAAAGTCAAATATTTATCATTATCGGCTCATATTATATATATAGTAAAAAATAAAAAAATTAAATAATTTTTAATAAGATGTGTCATAGATCTGCAACAAACTCGTGCCCGACGCGTGCATCCGCTTCGAACACGAGTTTGAAAATACGTGTCCAACATGGGCAAGTAAGACTTATAGAAGTATCCACGGTACATAGACAGAAATATAAAATCCTTCGTGTTTAAAAGATATTTCGATGACGAAACTTCTAAATTGATGATTAGATTCGTAAATCTAATATAGAGTATTTAAAAT
The DNA here is from genome assembly GCA_025177825.1 of Aechmea fasciata. Classification (NCBI taxonomy): domain Eukaryota; kingdom Viridiplantae; phylum Streptophyta; class Magnoliopsida; order Poales; family Bromeliaceae; genus Aechmea; species Aechmea fasciata. The sequence goes on along the minus strand of CM045925.1, from coordinate 6,890,721 downwards.
ATCTAAAAATAATTCTATGAAAATAATATTGAAATTTCATAAAATTTATTTTTAGAATATTTCAAACACTCTAAATCAAGTTCAGTGGAGCTAATAGTCAAAAGTTTGACCACAAAAATAATTTAAAAGCACAAAATATACTCTGATCTTAAAAATAACTTAATACCACAAAAAATCCTCTACGTTTAAAAGCACCCCACTGGATTACCAATATAATATAAGTTTTTGAGAGCATTTCTGAAATATGGATCTACAAGAAACTTTGGAAAAAAAAACTAAAAAAAGAAGGAAAAAAAAAAACCAATGTTAGCAAGGTTTCTTCCTTTTTTTTTTTTTTTTTTTTTTTCGGTTTGCTCTTTCTCTCTAGGCTAAATTACGGAAAGCCTCCTATCAAAAATCGATTTTTATTTTTTCCTTTCTGTCATTTAAAAAATCTACACTTTGTCTCTTATAAAATAAAAAATATTCACCGCACCCTCTATCTTTAGTGATCCGTTAGGATTCCGTTTATAAAATATTATAATATTTTTTTTATACCAAAAATGCTCTCAGTTTTTTTTTTATTGCCAAAAATAGTGAGAAATAAAATAATCATTTTGTCATTATAGTTTACACCGTACCTCGTGTGACCATTTTTTATTTTACAAGAAAGTAAAGTGTAAATTTTTAAATAACAGGAAGAGAAATTGAAAAATTAAATTTTGTGAAAAAATTTTATATAATTTAGCCTTATCTCTATTTATACTTAAAATAATAAAAGGTTGAATTTATTTATCAATTCTCTTTTATGGTTGTGTGATCACCTTACTAACCAAACCAATTTTCCTTTAGCAATGAGGAAGATGTCATTAGTTCTTTAATTTGGCCTAACCACATACCAAAAGATATAAGTTTTTCTACAGTTAAAAAGATAAAATGAATACAACTTAGGGAAAACTTCAAAAAACCCCCTGTGGTTTCATGTATTCTCACTTTAGTACGTGGTTTAAAACGTATTAATTTGCCCCATTGTGGTTTCGTTTTTATCTTTTCGAAAACTTTTTTGTTAATATTTCGTTAAATTATATACAAAAAACTTTAAATACTCATCTATGTTTATTGAATATTTACTTTAGTACCTTTTAATTTTAACTTTGTCACTGATTTAAAAAAATAATAATAATAAAATCGATACCAAAAAGAGAAAAACGAAACCACGGGGGGCAAATTGATACGTTTTAATCCACAGGGTACTAAAGTGAGAATGCATGAAACCACAGGGGGTTTTTGAAATTTTTCCTAAAACTTATTTGACCTACAAACCATTTTAATTCAACCATCCAATCATTTAAAAAGTTTAATTTTAATATTCAATCTTTTAATTTGTTCGGTTTAAATAATTTAACGGCTCTTTCAATATAAAATTTAAACTAATTATTTATTTTAATAAATTTATAATTACACTACATATATAAAATACTAATTAAATTCGTAAAAATAAATGATATATTCAAATTTTAAAGTTAAATAGTTACTAACTAAGTAACTCAAATCAAATAAATTAAAAAATTAGGTGGTAGCTAGGATCAAATGAGTGATAATTGAGATAAATTTTATATATTTTTTACTAGATGAAAATTACCGAGAGAACAAACCACACTGAGGAAGAGGAAGAAGTTTGGTAATTAAAAAATTAAAAATCATAGTACAAAGCAAAAATATCTTAAAATAAAATTCTAATTTGGATTTTTTTTTTCTCCTTTTTTTTCATTAATTTCCACAAAAAATAACTATGTTATTTTGACAATAATGCACAAGCATTAATGTTATATTGTATGGCTTTAACGATTCATCCTTAAAAAAGAATAGTGAACAAGCACATTAATTCTGAAAAATATGCACAAGTATATAACACCATAAAATGTTTAATAGTTAATAATTTCTTATTTACTTGATTTGTACTAGCTTCTTATTTAATCCATATTTAAACAGACATAAAGATTCACCATTTATACCCATTACATCTAATAGCAATCATTGATCATCAATGTGAGTAGGGTTGGCAATCCGGTACCATTGTTAGCGAAACTTGACTAAACTCATTTCGTTTAGTAAGCAGTAGTATTTGAATTGGGTTGACTTTGTGTTAATTTCGATAACAATTCGATTATATTTATTTTATATTAATAAAATTTTATATATTATATATATAATTATATTCGTATATAAATATATAAAACAAATTATTAATTTTAAAATTTTAGTTCAATTTTAAAAATAGCTCATTCTAAATGGAGTATCTTGGGCCTAATCTTGGCTTGGGCTGGGTCCTTCTCCTGATTGGTTGCCTGCTGCTTCGATTCGCCTCCAGCTCAGAATACGGAGTCAGGTCCGACGATGCTACAGAGAGAGACCGCGGACCCGCTACCCGATAGCCGGTTCCAGGTGCGGATTCGGGCTCGGGAAGCGCGGACCCGTTGCCCGAAACCCCACTCTCCTTTAGATTACGCCGCCGCCTTGTTCCCTTCTTCACCTTGGATCCTCCCATGTCTCACCCTGCTACTTTACCTTCCTCCTATCCCTACGACTTCTCGCTCGCGGTCATGGTCGCACCATGACAGCAAACCCCCGGCAGCGAACTTCGGCAGCGACAGCGACAGCGAGCTTCGGCAGCAGCAGCGAGCTTCGACAGCGGCGCTAACGAGCCAAACACGAGCTAGCCCGATTAAGTTGCGAGCCTGCCACGAGCCGGAGTTTTCGACCTCGTCACGAGTGACGAGCTCGAGCCGACCTGAAGATGTTGGAGCTCGAGCCCCTAGATGTGAGTACTTATGATAACAATTATAGTTATTGTCACATTCTATTTCTCTTCTTTTCTTTATATTTTTGTTTTAGACTTAGTTTGGTATTAAGGTCTCTCTAATGCTATTAGATACATAGATAAAATGAAATTGAGAAAAAATATATAAAAATATACTTCTAAGTTCTCTAATGCACCGTTTGGTTAGAAAATAGGAATAGAAATAGGCTCTTTGCGCCCTCCCACCTTATATCCAAACGCTAATTTTTTTATCCGAAAATAGTAGTTCTCGGTTATCCCCCCCGGGGAACAATCCAATTTCATCTAAACGCTATTTTTTTTATCCCCATACTTGTACCTATTCCTGTAATAGTTAGTTCTTGCTTATACCCAAACAAAACAGTACCTAATGGTACCGCAAAAAATATATCGTAACCAACTAATTGTAATATGCGAAACGCAATATTACGTACGAAAACAAAAAAGTTATTTTTCCATCATCATTTCTCACCGCATATAAAATAATCTTTCCGCAATCCCAAACGAAACCTTAATCATCCTCTAACGCCAGCATTAGCCGTTCAATATTATTTGGGGAGCAATCAATTTACCCCACCTACTCCTCTGTAAAATGATTCTCACATCTCTACAAGTGGAGTGAAGTTCATTTAGCAATTAATTTTGCTTTATTATCTAGTTAATTCCATTTTATTTTAATAAGATAAAAAAAAAATACAAAACTGAACTATAAACTATTTTAAATCAATACCCAGCCTTTTAAAATTTTAATTTTACAATCTGATCTTTCAATTTGTTTGATTTAAACTAGTCCACAGCAAATTGACTTCGAACTTTAAACTAATTACTTTAATAAATTCATAGTTGTGAAAATTATATGAAATATATAAACTAAACATGTAAAAATATACATATATTCAAATTTTAAAAATCAAAATGTCCTTCATTGATTCAAATCAGACAAATTGAAAGGTTTGATAGTAAAATCAAAATTTTAAAAGATTAGATGATGTCCTTGTGATGATAGTAGCAGCACATAGTAGTGACTCATTAACTAATCAGGATTAAGTATTCAACATATGATTAACTAAATTTTTAAATGTATTCTAATGACATAGGCAAATTTGAAAACATCAAATAATATATAAAAGTTAAATTTTGTATAAATATATTTATAATTTATTATGTTTGCAAGAACCTGTATGCAATTAACCTAATTTTATATTATAAAAATAGAAGGATGACAATAATAATTGTTATTTTAATTTAACATTTCATTCAATAATACCAACAAAGAAAAATACTAGTGATACACCCCAATATAAAAAGTATAGATTTTACATCCTCATCTTAAAATTAAAAAATTGTTTGAATTTTTAGAATTAAAAAAACTTTGATAATTAAGCCCAAGGCCTAATATAGGCTCTCAGGATAAAATTTATACTCATTTTAAAGTGTACCGGTAATAATAATTTTAGTCAAAAAGAGAGTAAAATGTTTGTACACCTGTTTCATAGATTTGTTCATCTAGCATTTTCGTTTCATTAATAAATATCTCTATGGTAATTATCTTTCTACAAACACGCAACTAGCTTAGTATATTCATTTACCGTTCTTAGTGCAAGCACTAAAAAATCTAATAATTAGTATCTAAAATTTTAAATTTGAATTTTAGTTTATTCATATTTTCAATCAAAACTTATGTATGATATAGGCATCACAAAAAAAAATTCCTAGTTAAAAATTCGATTTTTAAAATTTATTTGTTCATACATTAATATCTTCTTCTTTCCAGCTAATAATATCAATTAAACAAAATTTAAAGATTTAATTTCAAGTAGAGGTAAAGAAAATAAAAATAAAATAAAATAAAATATTTACACGGAGATTTTTTTTTTTTTTTTTTTTTTTTGTTAGTGCGTTTTTCACCTGAGTCGGACCTGGGAGGGAAAGACGGCGTCCCAGATATCGGCGAAGGCGGCGGTGATGGCGCGGTGGTGGCGGCGGTCGTTGAGCGAGAGCAAGCACCGGAGCAGCTGCTCCAGCCCGGCGGCGTCGTAGATCTCCTTCTCCACCACCATCTCCGCCATCGACCGCCGGAAGTCCCCCCGCGGGTCCTCCGACCTCTTCACCACCGCGAAGCTCTCCCCCACCCTCCCCTCCGCCGCCGCACTCCGCCGCCGCCGGAGAACTTTCTCCGGCGACGAGACCGGCGTCTCCGTCTCGTCTTCCTCGTCGTCGTCCTCCTCGCTCGAGAGCCACGCGCCGCGGCGCCTCGGCCGCCGCCGTCCGCCGTCTGAGTCGATTTTCCGGCGGGGAGGAGTCGCCGTCGCCGTCGCCGGGGGCGACGACGTGCCACTTCTCCTCCCGGCGCCAGAGGTACGCCGGCGCGCCGCCCGCGAGGGGGACGTCCTCGCCGTCGCCGTCGGAGCGCGTCGGCCGCCGCCTCGGCCGCAAGCGGCGGCGGCGGCGGCGGCAGCCGCACCCTGCCGCGGCCACCACCGGCGGGTGGCGCCGGCGCTCGATCTCCGGCGATCTGGGGGTAACGGCGACGTCGCCGTCGCCGTCGCCGTCGGTGGAGCGGCAGCTGTGGAAGGAGGGGAAAACGCTGGTCATCCTGAAACGGAACCGCTTGGCCATGGGAGAAAACAACAACACTGCACTGCAGTAATAAGAAGATCACTGCAGAGGAGGAGGGAGATTTAAAAAGTTAAAACAAAAAGAAAAGAAAAAGAAAAAGAAAAAGGGCGTTGGGATTGGAAAAGATGGTGGACCATTTTATACACCCTTGCTATATTACTTTGGTAGGAATATTTGTTACACCGTTAGCTTTATATATCTGTTGGGGGTCGGTGGGATGGTGTGTTGTTGAATAGGAGCCGGCTCGGAAAATTTTGATATTCATTATTTTTATAATAATTAGAGCAACAGTAAATGCATATCTACTCTTCAAAAATTATGAGTGGTTTGACATTTTAATTCGTAATTTTTTTTTTTTGTGGTAAATTATGATCCTAACCGTTAAAATTAATATAATCTATAATTTAATTTAGTTAACTAAATACTGACAGTAATACAACAGTTATATTAGCAATACAGAAAACTTTGAACCATCGACCGTCCCTAGCCCAAGTGGCAAAGGGCTTGGTGGTTGGTATCCGAGGTCCCAGGTTCGAATCCTAGTTGATTCACATTTCGAGCTAAGTTTATTTCTAACGAAATAAACGAAGCGGGTAGCGTGCTACCTATCTCTCAAAAAAAAAAAAAAAAAAACTTTGAACCATTATTTATAAAAAAAAAAAATTAAAATTTGGGGACCAGAGTGTCGCCATTGGATAGTTTGAGGAGCAAACATGCAATTTATCCTAAGAAAAATTATAGTTAAGCGTTTGAGATGGGAGCAAGCTCACGCTCAGCTCAGCAATGAATTGGGTGAATTGCATGCACCGAAGTAGTCCGCAAAGTTCTCATCCACTTTCGCTTTTTGTTCTCAAAATTCTCACTTTGGTTGTTGTTGTCCTAATTTACATTAGCAATGCAGCTAGAAATTTTTTTACCTTGTATCCGTCGCTTCTGTAAAACCATACATTATGATTTATGCATGGAGCAATTGTTCCGTATATCAATTCTATCATTCCATCTTTAAATTTCTCTTGCTGCAAATTTAAATCGTTGGATTGAAACTGTGAGATGAATAAAGAGCCAATCATATATAGGAGTACGGATAGAACTTTTAAACGTAAATGAGATCACTTAATTTGCATCATTTTTGTCAATTAACTTTCTGAATTAACAATCAATACCAATCAATACCGTTAAACACTATCTTAATTATTTAAACTTTTTATGCCTCTAATTTTATATTTTTTTGAATATAAATTTTCAAATGAACAAATGGCTTCAAATAATTTTATATTACTCTTTTGAAATAGTTAATTTTGAAATCATTTGAATGTGTGAAACAACCGTTGTACTCTATAAGCTTAAGCTTTTAAAGAACGGCATTTATATAATTTTATATTCAACACTTTTCCTAACGTCTGGACTCGAGACTTTTTGCAAGACCCATAACGTTGACTTGAATTAAATGTGAGGAAATTAATAATGCTAGGAGCCTGGCGTGATTCGAACTCAAGACCTTCTGCTCAGATACCATGTAAAACAATCGTTGTACTCTAAAAGCTTAAGCTTTTAGAGAACGATATTTATATAATTTTATATTCAACAAAATACTACGCAAATAACGTAATTCAAAAACCTAAACCTAGTCTAGATCAATTTTGGCAGTGGTGATAATCATTCTAACTGTCCCACCATCAACGACGACATGGAAGTATATAACTTCATTTAAGAAATTGTTCATTCTTTCTTTCTTTCTTTCTTTTCTTTGTGAGAGTTACTGGCAAAAATTTTAAGAGTAGTTTTTTTTAGAGATAGGTAGCACGCTACCCGGTTTGTTTATTTTATTAAGAAATAAACTTAGCTAGAAATGTGAATCAACTAGGATTCGAACTCGGGTCTCGGATATCAATCATTAAATTCTTTGTCACTTGCTTAAGGAACGGTCGGTAAATTTTGAGAGTTGTTAAATACAAATAATAAGATTCAAAAGTCCAAGAATCAAATTAAAAACTTTTAAGTAGCATCAGTACAGCCAATACTCAGAAGATTGAGTAGCTTCGAGATGATTCGTTGCAGCGAAATCCCAGAATTCCGCTTCCCACGTGTAATAGAGTGGAGCGCGAGTAGGTTACCAAATTCCAAGAAAGAATTGCTTGAACCTTGTGTACTGTTATACTCTATGGACCAGAGAGGCATCTAGTTAGATGAAATTGTAAATGCATTATAATTAATCCATAGCGTCCAAAATATATCAGTTATATAGATAGAGTTACTATGCTATCGAAAACATTAGGTAGTTGATGTATCTAAATTTTTTGCCCTTGGATCAATCTTCTTGATTATTTTTAATCATTAGATTAATATTATTATCCAATAAAAATTACTCAACCCTAAAGAGTTTATTATCATCCTAACCGTACAATCTTTGATCCAAAGACTAAAAATTTGAAAAGACTAACTACCATATGGCGTGTTTGGTTCGCTTATATTTCACCCTAGAATCGAAATCGGAATAGGAATCGGAATGGACAAATCCGCCTGTGGGTGTTTGCTACGCAGGAGTCCCATTTTAATTCCGATTCCTGAGTAGAATGGGAATCCTTTAATCGCCACTTCCTTTTGCAATCCGACCTAAGAGGCTGGATTGAAAGTTGAATGCGGACGAAATAGATATTCTTTAATTTTTTTAATTAAAATATGAGTTTAAATTTAAAAATTAAATTTTAAATTTTAAATTTTAACGAACTTGAATTAAAAATTAAAATTTAATCAAGTATTTCGAATTTGACTTATTGATTTGAATTTAAATTAAATTTTAATTTAAATAAAATTTTATTCAAAATTTATTTAAAACTTAAATTAAATTTAGAGATTCAAATTAAAATTTAAATCGTAATTTTAAGTTTGAATTTGAATAAATCAAATTTTAATTTTATATTTTGAATTATCCACTCAACTTCAAAGTATAATTTTTTAAAAAAAATAGATTTAAAATTTTGATATTATTTTAAATTTTTAATGTAAATTTTTAATATTTAATTTCAGATTGAATTTAAATTAATATATTAATTATAAAGATAAAGATAAAGTTATATATATATATATATATATATATATATATATATATATATATATATATATATATATATATATATATATATATATATATATATATATATATATATAATTGATCTCCTATGCTTTTAAAAGTACTATGTCATTTAGTACTTGTAAGTTTTTAGCCCTTGCATTGATAGATGTGCGGTTAGGATGATGTGGGCCCCCTTGGGTTAAGTGGGTAGTTGGTTGAATAATACAATCCAACGGATGAAAATCATCAAAGTCATAAATCTAACGGTAAAAAATTCACAAGCACCAAATTCTTTGTCTTTTACAAACACCATAGGACTCATATATATATATATATATATATATATATATATATATATATATATATATATATATATATATATATATATATATATCTTATAAAGTTAAATATAGTAAAAAATGTTATAACTGTAAAAAGTTTATTTGTGACATATTGTTCAGAACAATATTTTTAAATTTTATCACTTTATATATATATATATATATATATATATATATAGAGAGAGAGAGAGAGAGAGAGAGAGAGAGAGAGAGAGAGAAAATGTCTTGTGTGCACGGAGACCTTCGTGCTCCTAAGCCGTTTTCGATGATGGAGCTTCCGAATCGACGATCGGTTCCGTTAGACTTGATCTAGCGTATTTGAAGTTTCTGAAAAATAATTTTTGTGATTTTTCGATATCATTTATTTATCAATCGAAAGATTCAAAATTAATAATTTTTAACGGCTGAAAATAAAAATTCTATAAAAGTGGTGATATAACACTAAAATTTTCGGTCAGAAAAATTGATCTCGTAGATAGTATAAAAAAATTTATATTAAAATTTTGTCTGATTTTAAATGTTTCTACACTGTTAAACTTGAAAACGGCAGATATCAATCATTAAAAATTATTGATTTAAAGCCTTTTGATCACTAGATAAATGATATTGAAAAATCACAAAAAATATTTTTTAGATACTTCAAATACGCTAGATCAAGTCTAGCGGAGTCGATCATCGATTCGGAAGCTCCATCATCGAAAACAGCTTAAGAGCACAGAGGTCGCTGTGCTCCTAATAGTACACAAGACCTACTCTATATATATATATAATAGGTCTAGCGTATTTGAAGTATCTAAAAAATACTTTTTGTGATTTTTCGATATCATTTATCTAACAATCAAAAGGGGTTCAAAATCGAACTCATAAGTTGTTTTCGATGATAGAGCTTACGAATCGACGATCCACTTCGTTAAATATGATATAGAGTATTTGAAATTTTTAGAAAATAAATTTCGTAAATTTTCGAAAGCATAATAAAATCCATCAAGCGGGCATAAAATGAACGATCAAAATCAAACAACGTCATGAAAAAGATGATCGGATCCTTCAATTCAAGATTGGAATTATTAATCTTTATCTAGATAGTGAATAAAATTTTCTATCAAAATTTCAACAAATTCCGATTCTTTTACACCGTTAAACTAGTGAGTATTCCATACTGGTCATTAAAAATTGTCAAATTTATGACCATTTGATTGTAAGGTAAATGATGTTGAAAAATTATAAAATTTGATTTCTAGTAGTTTTAAATGCTGTAAATAATGTTTAACGGTATATATGGATCGTCGATTCGGAAGCTCCATCATCGAAAACGATTTATGAGTACGAGAGCGATCATATTCATAATAGTATAGTCACCGGACCCTCCCTCTCTCTCTCTCTCTCTCTCTCTCTCTCTCTCTCTATATATATATATATATATATATAAAATAGTGAGATTACTACTAATGTAGAAGAAACATATTTATTTTATAAAAATAAGAATATTTTTTTATTTTAAATTACTCTTTCGAAATTATACAATTGGTATTATGGCTAGTTTGCACATAATTTTTAATGCTGTTGTTGATCCTCTTTGTATAATTTCAAGTTTTCAACTATAGTAATTGGATTTAAATATATCAAATAAAACACAATATTTAGATCTATATTCAATTACAAGTGCAGTATAGTTGCATTTACATATAATCAAATAGTTCCTACTATTTCATTATCTATGCACTAAAAATTAATTTTATTATGGTGCGTTTGGTTCACGCTATTTTTTTATGATTCTTAGTAATCCAATAGAAATAAAAAAATAAGACGGTGTTTGACTAAACGTATTAGATAATTTAGTTGGTAATATTAAATTTACTTGGGAATGAGATGCATACCAAAATACTAATTCATTCCTTCAAGGTAGGTGGGTATCCTTATATTAATGGATTAGAGTAATTATAATATATTTAATTTATTTCTTTTTTCTTACCCGCCGATTAGTTGGTATTATTTTTCTTTACATTCTAATCTCATATCTCTTTCTAAACTTATCTTTTTCTCTCTAAATTTGAACTCTTTTTCTCTCTCTAAACTAAGTTATTTCTCTTCCTCTTTTTTAAAATCTCAACCATCTTAGTCTATTTAACCTCAACTCTATTTTCCTTCCTATTTATTTAATTATACTTTCTTTTTCTAACATATATTCTCTATTTTTTTTAAAAAAAAGATGTTGAAATTTTTTATAGTATTATTTAAAATTAATTAAAAAAAATAAATTAATTGTATATTTTTCGCAATCTTAAATAATATCACTAAATAATATGACCGTACGAACCAAATACCGCAATACTACATTCTTAGTAATATGATGAATAGAAATAAAATTCTCGAATATCTTTTTACTTATAGTAATCTTTCACAGTGCGAACCAAACGTGCCCCAATAGGAATGCAGCTGGAATGCTTTCCGAAGTAAACCGAATAATTTACTTTTATATCGTTTCCGGTTATGAAATGTGACTTAAAAATATATAATTGAACTTTTGCACAAATAAATAACATTAGACTTTTGCCCGAATAAGTATGAAAAGTTAAACTATGCAGGAATATATATTTGCTATTAGATATTTTTACCGGAAACTTTATGAATTAATACTTTTTTATATGTTAACTTTTTAAATAAGATTAATTTTATACAGGTTCCTACAAATATAGTAAATTATAAATATAATATTTGTGATGGGAAAATTGATATTTTACTTGAAAAATATAAATAGTTCTATAACGATAACAAACCAGAGTAACATATTTGAAAATATTAAAAATTTTATAAAGACAACATATAAAAATTAAATTTTATAAGAATATATTTGCAATTCACTGTATTTGCGAGACATGAATGCAACTAACTCTTTTAATTAAAAATGTGATGTGCATGTACACCGGGTGCAGACAATTATTGGCAATTATTTCTCGTCGTTCCCCTGCCCCCAGCGGCCGCAACTGTGCGCGGGAGTTACGAGGCTCCGAAACCGTACCATTTTTGACGAGTTCCCACGCAACACCCACAATACAAAAGCTCCGCAGAGCCCCAATACTCAAACCGAGGATCCATCACCTATTCGTACCAAAACCCCAAACACGGAACTCGTCCAATAGATGATAGCCACGTGGTCTCAATGGGCCGACACTTTAATTTTTGTACACGTGGCGTAATATTTGTGGGCAGATGGACTGTAGTGAACTGCGAGGATGCGTGCGGAATGGGGGACATTCGGTTTAAAGGTGGAGGGTGAAAAAAATTTCGAGACACCCTCAACTGTAGCCAATTTGAAATCAGCCCCTGAACTTTTATTTTGGTCCTTAAAAAATTTTGACATACATAATTTAACAAAATAACATATTTCCTAAATGAGATAATTCAATTCCTTCTGAATAAAAATTGTTAAAATATCATATATAATTTATTTTTTTAGACATTTATTTGATCAAACTTTTTATCATCTAAATAGTAAATACCAAAGAAGCTGTGCATGTATCCTAACATATTTTTGAGGAGAAAAAAAAACCAAGCCGCTTACTTTTTAATCATATAAAAAAAATTGGCCTTTATATAAAATACTAATTTTAAATTTTTGCATATTCCAATCAATTTTTTTAAAAATAGTTCAAAATGCCACTATATATTTTTTTTCTTTTTTTATTTTTTTTTTTTTAAAAAATAGCAAGCTACCTACTTCATTTATTGATAGAAATGAACTAAGCTTACACATTGAGGCAGCCAGGGCCTCCAGAGCAAACCCGACAGTTACAAAAAGAAGAAAAATAAACCTCCCGGTATTTACCAAAAGCAGATAATCAAGAAGGGAGCAACAGATTAATTGTGTTTACCACCACCCCAAGTCCCTTAATCTCTGGCCGCATGAAGGTCACCCAGCCTCGATCCAATCAGTTGTCATGGAGATGGCTCGTTGAAGAGCCCGGGCAGCATTGGGGCTCCCGTCTCTAAAAATTGTGTTGTTTCGCTTCGTCGTCCATACCACCCACCATATATCTTAAACACATAATTTACTCTTTCTCTGCTCCTCGGGGGGCCTATGTCTCCATTGTTGGCGGTAGTCATGAGCGCTCATCTTATTTTTTCCATCTCCACACCAATTGTACACTATCACATCTGTCTTATGGTGTTCCTTATGGGTGAAAATTAAGAAGATGGCGAACTTGACCCACTAGTCCTTGTGGCCGCTCATAGTTTCACCGGAGATGGAGAAGAACGCAGCGAAGGAGGAGGGCGATGCTGATCAAGAATACTTCCAAAGCATGTTAATGAAGCTAATGGGGCATTTGGATTGACGAATCTGTAGATCTAACGTAAGTCAAGTGCGGTGGTGTTTGAGTTTTTCTGAAGTGTGATTATTTTTCTGTTGTTCCTTTTGACGTAACTCGTAACGTCTGAAAGTTAAATTTAATTATTTTTTCTGTTTGTTTTGATATAACTTGATGCTTGTAAAATTAGTTTTTTAAATTCCGTTATTTATTTTGATGTAAGTAAGTGGATCCCGTTATCTTCTAAATATAGTGATAAATTTACCACAATAAATTTTAATCTATTATATAATTAATTTTTTTATTATTATCTAAAGGTAATCCTAATTTATTATAAATAAGATAATTCTAACCCATTATAAAGAAAGTAGAGTTTATGTTTTATTGTTTAATAAATTTTTTAGAGTAAGTTGAGTGTGGTGGAAGTCGAGTTCGATACTTTAGAGGAGGAAGTCGAGAGCTAGTAGATAAAATAAAGGTCTAACGTAACTTGAGTTACATTATATTTTTCACTTACACCTAAATGAATGACGAAAGCGAGTTTCATCACTCCAGTTACACCAAAACAAACATGCTCATAAGTGTAGCAGACGTTGGCAAGATGACGGCTATAGTGTGAGAGGAGAATCTGAGGTACGACGGGATGTTACACTTTTTGAATATATATTATACTATTTAGTAAAAAAAAAAAATGCTATTTTATATTTTATTCTATGTATTAAATAGTATAACTTTGTTACTAGACAGTGCTTCGTGTGTTCAAATAGTGTAACATTGCGTCGTTCCTCATATTTTTGTCTCTCGTTGCTGCCACCAGCTCGTCACTGTTGGTCGGACTCACGAAGCCACTCGAGATCAAATCTGGTTCAGAAACATTCTTAACCAGCAATCTTCGCCTTTTACTTCCGTTGCCTCCATCTCCATCTACGAAACGTCAGCCTCGTCTCTACCGCCACGATCTAGCCGGCGAATGTCGAAAACGACAATAGCCATTAGCTGAGTTCGTCATCATTCTCTCACTCGTGGGTGAGGTAAGAGAGGAGCGGAGTGGCAATGCGGAGATAGTGGAGGAGTGAGGGAAAGCTTGCCGGGAAAAAGAACAAAGAGATAAAAAATAGGGGGGGTGTTTGGTCTAACTTTTAAAAAGTGTTTTTGAATTGAGAAGTGATTTTCGGCTCAATAGAGCGTTTGGCAACTCATTTTTAAAATCTGATTCCACTTTTTAGAATTAGAAAATAGATTTTGAAGGCTCCAGAATCAGAAACAGAAAAAAGTTGCTTCTTCAAATCTAATTCTGATTTTAGATTTAAACTTTAAATTTTTGTTTTTATTTTAATTTCAATATTTAAATTTAATTTTAATTTTAAATTTTACTTTTCAGATTAATTTTTTAACTTTTAAATTTTAACTTTAAAATTTTGAAAAATAGATTTTAAAGTTTAAATTTTAAATTTCAAATCTCAGATTTTAGATTTCAAAGATAAAATTTCAAATTTGACATTTTATATTTTTAAATTTAAATGTAAAAATATAAAATTTAAAATTTGTACAATTTTGAAATTTAAAAATTTTAATTTAGATTTTAAATTATTTTAAAATAAAATTTAATAAAAATATTAATTTATACAAACATTAAAAAAAATTTGCCAAACAGCTTTTTAAAATTACTTTAAAAAAATCACTTTTATCTAAACTCTACCAAACGCTCTACAAACTTTTTAACCAAAATTACTTTTCCAAACCAAAATCACTTTTTCTAAATTACTTGAGAAGTTAGGTCAACAGAGGTGTATTTTGATTGGTTTGAAAAAAAATCAATTCAAATAATATAAAAAAATAATTTATTTTATAAAATTATAAAACTAGTGAATTTTTTTGCACAAAGGCTAAAAAATTTCCGTGATGTTGTCAACATTCAGAAAAAAAAAAAAAAAACTTCAAATAATATTTCTATAGTTTCACACTTCCTCACTGTAATACCACGTGGTTTAAAGTATATCAATTTAGTACCATGTGGTTTCATTTTCATCTTTTTATTTTTTATTTTACTAATTTTTTTCGTTAAATCAGTGATAAAATTAAAATTAAATGGTACTCAAATAAATATTCGATAAATTTAGATGAGATATCTGAAATTTTTAGTATATAATTTAACGAAATATTAACGGAGAAACTGACGAAAAGATAAAAATAAAATCACAGAACATTAACTTGATACACTTTAAACCGCAGGATATTAAAGTAAGAAAATATGAAAGCACAAGGGTCATATTTGAAGTTTACTAAAAAAAAAAAAAAAAAAAAAAAAGAAAGTGAGAAGTCCATTTAACAATAGTGCATAGTTGAGGGGTATACTTACATATTTACCTACGTTTTGGGGAGTTTAAAAAAAAAAAAAAAAACGACTACACGAGGGACACTGAGTGTGAAGCAGGCGCGGTCACAACGCGGATACAGCGAGTACGCCACAGCGCCACGTGTTGATAATCCAACGGATACACGACAAACACGACGGACTCGCTCTCGACGTCCCTCTCTCTCCATCACATCCGAACTGGAGCCTACGGTGTACCGCACCATCGTCGTGTTCCCCGTCGTCCGTCGTCCGTCCGATCCCCAATCGGAGGGCGGGGGTGCTTCGTCGTAGTCAAACCTCTTGCCTCGCTTGGGAGGGCCCGGCCCCCCACACTGCGACGTCCGATCGCGTCTTGAGTGGACGGCTACGATTGAGACGAGGCGTGGATAAACGCTCCGTACCTGCACCCCCGCACGCGAAATTTTATGCGCACGCCCTCGGCGGTGTTTGATCGAATAATGGGCGGTTGGGATTTTACGGACCGCTATAAATACGCGTGCGAGGAATAAAATTTATTATATAACTGTTACATTATATTATTTAATAATTAATTTATTATTTTTAAAAAATATATAATAAATTTTTTATAAAAAAAAATTACGATAAAAAGAGTGAATTTCCGAAGCTTAATTTAGTTAATTAATTAAAATAAAACATATATTAATAACGTAACAACCGTATTATAAACTTTTTGTGACTTTTGAGGAGGATTTTATTAAGATTTTCCTTATGCGGTTGTCCGTACGAAGCGGGGCGTGGGTGTGCGTGCAGCCCCTTTGACTTAGCTGTAGGAATATACGAAAGTTTCTTTTTTTTTTTTTTTTTTTTTTGCCGGAGCATAATAAATTATTTTTATTTTATTTTATTTTTTATTTTTTATTTATTATTTTATTTAGGACGGATCGGAACGAGAATAGATTTTTAATAAAATTTTTATGAATCGAAATTTTATTTACTTGACGGATCATGACGAATTCAAAACGAATTATAAGTTTATATATTCTTTTTATTTTCACCTCTTATCGACATTCGGAATGGATCGGAATGGAATCTCCATTCACCCAGATTCATGTGCATCCCTAGTGTTCAGTCGCTCAGTCAAACTTCTCCGCACGTGAATTTTACGGTTTATTCGTTTAAAATTGAAAATAATTTTTAGTTAAATAATAAATTATATGCAAATTATTTCTTTCATTGTTGTTTATTTGGTGGAAAATTAATAATTTTTCGAACAATTTTTTTTCCCCAATTTTGTGTTTGTTTTATGAAAACATTTTACACCACCACATAACATGATAAAATATAAAATAACTAATTTTTTTTATTTTTTCTTCATAATTAATATCGCCACAATTCATTCAAAAAAGAATACAGGTGTATTTAGTTTATGACGGATCAAATAACGAAAGTGAATATTTATAGCAAAAAATCACTTCTCCTCCCCATATTTTTATTACTGAAATAAATATGCTAGAATAAATGTGCAAGGTTATTTAAAACTATTTTATCCTAAAAACGAGGGAAAAAAATTTGGCTCTCGTACATATTAATTGTTTGGTCTGAAAATACGTTGATATTATTTATTATTAATATAGATGAGAATTAGCCATTACAGAAATGTAACATTTGGACAATTAGATAGAACAATAAAATTAAGAGTAATTGCAACTTCAAAACAAAATATTATTTCTAATTAATAAACTTCAAAGTATTAATAAAACAATAAGTTAATTAGTTAGCTAATTAACTATAAAAAGTTAATAAGTTAATTAATAAATCAATAAACTAGTTAGTTAGATAATTAGTTAATAGATTAATTGCATTGGTCAAAATATTATTATTTAATAAATATGAATATTAATTAATGGATAAGCACATAAAATAATTAATTATTTAATTAGCTAGTTAATTATGAACTATTTTTTTAGTAGGGTGCGAAGGGTTTTCCAAATGTTTGAAGGGTTATTTTCTCTGATACGAATTATTATTTTTTTAGAGAGAAATGTAGCATGCTATTCGTTTTGTTTATTTTATTTAGAAATAAACTTCGCTAAAAATGTAAATCAACTAAGATTCGAACTTGGGTCTCAAGTACCAATCACCAAACCCTTTTGCCACTTGCGCTAGGAATAGTCGGTTTGATACGAATTGTTGAAATTGGTTTTTGTGCTGATACCGATTATATAACCAAAGATCTAAAATAAAACAAAATAATATGGAGATGAGATATTGGAGAAGGAAGAAGATAACTAAACTAATAAGCAATTAATAATATTCTGGGTAACACCTATGGAGCCATGTCTACTGTGGCTTATTCTTCTAATTAATCCATACCTAACTAGATATAGACATCAAATCACAAGAGATGATAAATTCAATTTTACTTTGGATAAATACAAATCCTAATCATAATCAAATAAAATATTTAAACTTAATTGTAATTATATTTTAATTAAGTTTTGATTATTATTTCAAACATCCTCCCTTAATCCAAACTTCATCTTTGAGTCGTAAATTCCGTGAAACGCGTACTTTGATTTTGCAATCTCTGTAGCTGTTATTGTCGTCGTGTTTGAGTTGCCCAGCATGACGCATGTCCAATGATGTTGCCATGCACGAAATTTTTGCCATCTGTAATACTGATTATCCACATCATCCTTAAAAGTCTGCGGATTTCTACAAATATCTGGATTTGATATTTTAGGTTCGCTTGTTTCGATGTGTTCTCTTTGCACCATGCCAAAAGTCTGCATTTTTAATTTTATATTTTCGTATGTCTTTTTCTTTTCTTCATCTACATTCTGATATACGAAAATTTCTTCACTAACACTAGAAAAATACTCAACTTTCTCTTTGACTTGATGCACAATTACTTTTTTTTTTTTTTTTTTTTTTTTTTTTTTTTTTGAGAAATAGGTAGCACGCTACCCGCTCGTTTAATTCATTTAGAAATAAACTTAGCTATAAATGTGAATCAACTAGGATTCGAACCTGGGTCACGGGTACCAACCACCAAGCCCTTTGCCACTTGCTCTAGGGATGCACAATTACTTTATCGATAGAAAATTCTTTATTTACATCATTATTATGAACTTTATTGTCGATTTGAGTTACACCGCTTTGATTATCGACATACTCTTCACGAATCTTATTTTCTTCATAATTTCGATTAGATTTTTCTTTCCAAATTGGAGTTTTTGTATTTTCACTTGAATTTTATTCTCTTTCTGTAAATATTCTCCTCTAATTTTCAATAGCATTCTCCATACTTCTCATGCCATATTTATCGTTAAAATTTTACCAACCAACGATAGATCTACTGTTTGAAAAATATATAATAGAACTTCAATATCTCTTTTTTAAAAATTCCTCTTTACCAAATTCTTCTTCATAATTTATATTCTCCACTACATTCCACAAATCTTGAGATTCTAAAAAATATCGAATGATGATTTTTCATCGTTTAAAGTTTGTTATATCGAACTTTGCTAAGTCGGATTGAATAAACTAATTATTTAAATTTATAACAAACACTTGAAAATTCAAAAAATAAATTTCAAATTTGTACTTTTCAGTTTAGGTTCTTAGTTCATCGAAATATCACCAAATTTTCTATTCTTCTGCTTCCTTGCCTAACCCTTCTGGCTATATGGTCAAGTTTTCTTTGATCTCTTCAGTCTTCACGTGCTCACTTCGCTTTTCTTTTCTTTTCTTTTTTCTTTTATTCTTTCTTTTTTTTTTGTCATAATCATCTGCTGTCATATATTGTGCGGAGGCCAATTTCTTCAAAGTGATTCCTTCACTTTGATTTCACCTTAATGCCAACTTCGTTGATCAACTACGAGTCACTCGACTTTAATGTAGCTATCCGGTACATTGGATCTATATACTTTTCGAATCTGTTATCGTCTAGTTAAGAAGTCGCATGATACTTTCGGCCTCTCATACCATTTGTTGGAAGCGTGATTTTCTCTGATACTAATTATTGAAACTGCTATTTGTGTTGATACCAATTATATAATCTAAGATTTAAAATAGAACAAAATAATATGAAGAATAGATATTGGAGAAGGAAGAAGATAGCTAAACTAATAAGCAATTAATTATATTCTGGGCAACACCTATACAGTCGTGTCTCCTGTGAGTTATTTTTCTAATTAACCCATATACTTAACTATATATAGCTATCAAATCACAAGAGATGATAAATCTAATTTTACTTTGAATAATTATATATTTTAATCATAATCAAATAAAAAATTTAAATTTATCTGGAACTATATTTTAATTAAATTTATAAATTATTATTTTAATTCCAACACCAACTTATGTATTTGAGGACGTGGGATTTTCTTACCAACTAGGAAGTGGATCTCGTATCGCGAGGCAATTTAGTAAAAGTAGTTTGAAATATTATCAGATTAAAAATATTTTTATACCTAAAAATAATAACTTTTATTCTAAAAAAAATTAAAAATTAAGTATTTACTAAATAAAATAAATTGTTTTCATTCCTACGGTTTCGGCAACTTTTTTGGATTTGTAATATAAAAAAAAAATTACTCAAAAAAAAAAAAAAAAAAATTCCATCCCAGCTAGGTTTAACAACCCTTTTGTGGTTTTTAGTATTAAATATTGCAGCTTTATTTGCTAAAATGATTAGAATAGGGTTAATAATTTACCGAACAAATTAAAATTTTTTTGTTGTGAATTTTGGGCGCATCATGTGGCTTTTTAGTTAGGAAAAATTTTGGACCTGCTAATAGTCGGAGGAAACAAAAGTTTCTATCTGTTTCGTTTATTTTATTTAGAAATAAATTTTACTAGAAATGTGAATCAACTAGGATTTGAACTTGAGTCTCGGGTACCAACCACCAAGCGTTTTGCCACTTGCTTTCGGGACGGTCAGTAATAAATTTTATATTTTCAAATGGATGATTTGGAGAACCCTTCCCACGAGTTTTTTTTTATTTTTTTATTTTTGAGAGATAGGTAGCATACTACCTGCTTCGTTTATTTCATTTAGAAATAAACTTAGCTAGAAATGTGAATCAACTAGAATTCGAACTCGGGTCTCGGATACCAACCACCAAACCTTTTGCCACTTGCTCTAGGGACGGTCGGTTCCACAAGATTTTTTTGAGCATCCCCTGAGGCCCTAACCATAGAGTAAACGGGGCGGGTTCGATTGGGCCACTCTTTGTCCGAGTCCGGTCTATAACTGTTTAGCGGACTTCGGGCTGGACCGACGTGACATTCATGAAACCCGCTCCGAACCAAGGCCTAAAGTCCGAAATATGTCAGGCATTTCTTACACCCTTGTTTCAAAGTAAATTCTACATAAAATATACAGTTAATTGCATACAGGTCTCTGCAAACACAACGAATTACAAATATATCCCTACAAAATTCAACTTTCATATATTATCCCTTCAAAAATCGTGATGTTTTCAAATATGCCGCTACCGTTAGAAAATTCTGGTTACTTTACCCTAGTTAGTTAACGAGGTGAATTGACCATTTTACCCGTCTTTAATTAACAGTTGGGATTTTGGGATTTTTGGAGGGTTATATTTATGATGGCAAAAATGTCATTTCATTTATAAAATAGACAGTGTTTTGACGGTAACAAACCATTGAGACAAATTTGAAAATATTGAGACTTTTACAAAGACAACCCATGAAAGTTAAACTTTGTAGAAATATATTTGCAAATCACTATATTTGCAAGGACATGTATGAAATTAACCCTTAAATATAAATCTATATAAAAAAAAATTCTAATTAAATAGTACAATACTACAACGAATTAGGCTATTATATTATTAATAATACTAAACACTTTGTGCGATTAGATTTTAAGCTATTGTATTAAGGGATATGCCGGTAGATTGATAGTAGTTTTCTAGGATTGAGTGGTGATTGATTGATTAATATAATATAATAGATAAAAATAGTCAAAATGATAGATTTAACGATAAAAAATTTAATAGTATCAAATGTTTGGTACTATCGATAGTACCAAACATTTGATACTATTAAAATTACAAATGGGAATAAGCATTTTGAACGCATCAAATTACCATCCAAACTATCATTTAAACAACTTTGAGATTAGTGTTGTTTCTATAACAAATTAATGAAATGAAATGGTCTTTTGCTGGACACTATCACTCATAAATTTATTCAAATTTTACCTTTAAAAAATATTCTAGATAGAAATTATGTTCAACCAAAAATTTTATATTACACTGAAATATAATAAATTTTTAAACACTATTATTTTACTATAAAATTATTATATTGCTTTGATAAAATTCTTTTTATATTACTTGGTAAAAAATAAAATAAATTTAAGTGTGTTTCTAGCCTTAGATTCACACCTAACCGTTTGTTTCGGGGTTAAGAAAAACTAGTTATTTCAGGGATAATGTTAAGTTCAGGGTTAAGGTGGGGTTAGAGTATTTTTGTGTTTGATTGGGGTTGGAGTTAGTTCAGGATAGTTAAAAATAGTGTTTGGTTGGAGTAGGTGGGATAAGAAGAATAGTGGGTTATTATGAATAGAAAATAGTATTTGGTTGGGTTTGGTGGGGTTAGGTGGGGTTAGCTAAGCTGGGATAACTCATTTGAGATGGGATTAGCTAACCCCACCTATTTTTTAGGGTGTTTGGGGGATAAAATAGGGATTAAGGGGTTATTCCACTCCTTAACCCCCAACCAAACAATGGCTTAGGGTTAAATTTTTTAATGCCCTTCCAAAAAATTATAATTTCATAATTATCCTTCTAAATTGAAAAGTATCATGTGTGCTCTTACATATACAAGGGGTCCTAGGGCTTAGGCGTATTTGTGACAGAAAGATTTAGATTTACTTGTATCGATGATTGTTTTATATGTATAGAAAGTCCAAGGTAGACTCCTAAATTGAGATAATTTCATATAATTTTCTGTAAACATATCGAATAGTAAACATATCTTTACACGGTTCAAATTTTTCGATTTATTCCTTAAAAAGTCTTAACGGTTTTAAATATACCCTTTTTGTTAGTGTCTGTTAAAAAAATATATTTAATCATAGATAAAATATTTAACTTTGATTAATGAATGGGGTAAATAGACTATTTTGCCTCTCTAATATTATATATTCTTCTCACAATCAAAATCCTAGTTCAATCAAATCTTAGCAATGGAAATTCTTTTTCTGCTTCCTCTTTCTCTTCCTTTCCTTTTTTCGTGTTAGTTTCGAACTCTTAACTAAGGTTTCTGCATCCCCATTTATCTACGAAGCGTGTTGCTTCGCCCGCCCATGTCTGGTGCCAGGGAATCAATAGTAGATAGGTAAAGAAAAAAAGAGTAAAGAAGTAGAGAAGGGATTGTAACAATGATATTATATTAGTTTCTATAGAGGAAGAAATGACCATTAAAGATTTTTTTCGAAGAATATTTCTACACAATTCTAACACTTACGACTTTTTGAGTGATATATTGGTGATAACAAAAATAATATCTCACCTCGCTTCTGTTAAAAAAACAAACAGTGAGCATTAATGATAACAAACCAGAGGGGCAAGAACTTTTGACGAGAATAAATATGAAAACTTGAACTTTGATATATCTATTATCCTATCCGATATGTTTACAGACAGTCGTCGTTTGAAATTATCACTTTTTAATTTTGGAGGATAAATGATGACGATTTAAAGTTTTGGAAGGATAAGTTGAAAATTTTCCTTCTTTTTAAGGGTTTTTTTTTGAAAAAAAATAACAAATTATTTGCTTTATTTATTAAGCGATAATGAACTAGGGCACCGTTCCCTTATCCCCTTTATATCCAAACGTTAATTTTTTATCCGAGAATAGTAGTTCTCGGTTATCCCCACCAACACCTCCATTTTTTATATAAAACTATCTAATATTTTTCTAATCCTCGGGAACAACCCAATTTTCATCCGAACGTTATTTTTTTTATCACCGTATTTGTACCTATCCCTGTAATAGCTAGTTCTTGCTTATACTCGAACCAAACGGTACCTTAGGGAATAGGGATAGGAATAGGCCCTTCTCCCCCCCCCCTTTATACCCAAACGTTAATTTTTTATCTGAGAATGGTAATTCTCGGTTATCCCCACCAACACATTCATTTTCTATATAAAACTACTTAATATTTTTTTTATCCTCGGAAACAACCTAATTTTCATCTAAACGTTATTTTTTTTATTCCCATACTTGTACCCAAGGTTTTAAGTGCCCGTCGGCACAGGCCGTATCCACCGTGTCGTACCGTGCCAACAAGATACCGGCACGATACAGACCCGGTGCCGATGGCACAATTCGAAACCTTCTATTCTTTAAATTAGTAAGTAATTTCCTCAATAAAGTTTAAAAGATGTGATAAAAAGATATAATAAATAGTTAAAATATTTTGTTGCTAAAGAAAATAAATATTTCATGCTATTATGTGTCGACACAAGTATTTTTTTGACTAAAGACGCCAAGACGGCCAAGACGCATGCGTGCCAAAGAAGTTTCCTAAGACGACTCCGTGTCACACTTAAATCCTTGTATCTATTCCCCGTAATAACTACATTATACCCGAATCAAACGGTACCGAAGTGTACATGGTTTGAACATTTGAACAGCTGGGGCCTCCGTAACAAAGAAAAAATAGAAAAAGAACATGAAAACGGTGCTATGGTCAAACGAAACTTTTCTCATCCACACATTTATATTGTTTCGAAGCGTCATCCCCAACGTCACCACTCTCTCTCTCTCTCTCCCTGATCCTGTGTTCACACTCCCCCTACGAAGCACCCTCGTACGCCGATCATCACCGTCCATGTCTCCACGAACGGCCATGATTAGCCTCTCATGGGAATTGAAACAACATTTCTTGCACGAAATAGTTATTCTCTTTTCGATTATTATTATTATTATTATTATTATTATTATTATTATTATTATACGCTAACTGCTATCAACGGCCCCCACAATTGTTATTTTGACTATTTCATAAATTCTACTATGGAGATCGATGTCAACATTTTAGTCTACATTATTCGTGAGTTTACAATTTAATATACCAATTCCTTTCAAAAAAATAATTTGTTATATTCGTAACGCTACTTAGAACTCCATTCGACACCGGTGTACACTGCAAATACTTTTTATTCAATCCTATTAGATTTTCTCTAATTTACCGTTCAATATGATGTTATAACTACTACAGCAAAGGCGATACTTTATAGATGACGTTTTATTCTAACATTTTTAATATTTGACACGTCCCGACACAATGAATAAGCGTCACAAATGAACATATTTTTATAAAGTACGGACAAAAAAAATTCGACGAAATATTAAGGCGTCAATATATTTATCACGACGTATGTACTTAACGGCTTTTATATATAATCGTCGAAATTATTCTTACCGATATTTTAAAACGTCGTTAGATATTTTTTAAATGAATTGAACAGAAGAAATTTAGATTAAAATATATTTTAAAATTTGAACACGCTGTTTCCACAAGAAATATTTTGAAAGTTATTCAACATATATCGAAAAAACTGAGCTTCGGTAAAATACTAAAATGATGGTCATCGGGGTTGTATATGCGGATATATGGCAATCGCCTCGTAAGTGGCGAAGAATTTGATGATTGTTATTCTACTTAAGTCAATTCTAATTAATTTATATTTTTAATTAAATTTATTTTTAAATAAAATAAATAAAGCGAATAGCGTGTTATCTATATCTCTAAAAAAAAAAAATTTGTGGATATGTGAGGGCCCACTTTTATAACACCAACTCCGCAAGAAATAAATGAAGCGGGTAGCGTCTATCTATATCTCAAAAAAAAAAAAAAAAAAACTTCTTGCGTAAATTTGTCGAAAAAAACAAAATCGCATATGGGCTGCTCCAATTCGTGCGCCCGCGCACCATTCTACGTCTCCAATTCCTCCTGCACCGTCCGATCTCGATCCAACGGCTCGTGAATTGTTGGTTCCTCGCCAAGGCGCACTCATGGACCCCACCCACCGCACGACGTATGCGATTGCGAATGCTCGCACTCACTCTGTAAAATAGAGAATGGTAAAAATGTGTGGAGACCCCTCATCTATCGTCCGTATGAAATTAGTCCCTTGATTTTTCCTTTTTTCTTTTTTGGATTTAGAGTTTCTTTACTTTTTTTTTTTTTTTTTTTAAATTTGGTTACTTTTAGTTGAAAAATTTGTTAAAATTTATATAGTTCTATTAGTCGTTGATTACTAATTATTTTAGTTTTATTTACTGAAATCAATTGTAATGATTAAATTTATCAAACTAAAAAAGTTTATAAGTAGGGAAGATCTTAATGAAAAATTAAAAGATGGGAGGGTGGATATCAAAATGATCAACAGTTGAGAGATTTTCGATACATTTTTATCTAATAGAATTAGAGCAATACTATGCTACACTCCACACAACCACAAAAAAAAAAAAAAAAAAACTTTTATTAAATCTATATTTTAAATTATAAATCTAGTACTTACTGGAAATCCTCCCGTGTCCCCCTTACGACCAGCCGTCTCTCTCGCAATATTTTCCACTCTTTTATTTTTTTAAAAAAAATTATATATATTTTTGAAAAGACATCTATGAAATGAAATTATCCCAATAATAATAATAATAAAAATAGGACGGGGTAAAAAAAAAGAAACCAAATAAATAATGGACCTGCTTTCTTCGAAACTTCTCCTCCAATATTAGTTGCTCCCAATTCTCGGATCCTATATAATCCCCAGTCCACGGTGTCAGACTCCCCCAAACTCGATCCCTTCTTCGCGCTTCCGTCTGTCTCCTTCCTCGACATGGCCGCCTGCGTCGAGAACTGTCGGACCAAGTCGACCTTCCTCAGCTGGACGACATCCGCCGCCGCCGGCGACTCCTCCTGCAAATTCTCCGTCTGTACTACTCCCGCCGATCAATACAGCGACGGCGCTGCTGCCGGCGACGACGACGAAGACGAAGTGTGGGCTGAGCTGCGGGAGGAAGCGCGGTCGGACGTGGAGGACGAGCCGATCTTGCGGCAGTACTACTCGGACCTCATCCTCTCCCACCGCTGCCTGGAGTCGGCGCTGGCCGCGCACCTGGCGGGCAAGCTGTGCGTGCCGGGCGTGGTGGCCAGCGGCACGCTGTACGACCTGCTGTTCTCGGCGCTCGCCGGGGATCCGTCGGCGCGGCGGGCGGTGCGGGCGGACCTGCGGGCGGCGCGCGACCGCGACCCGGCGTGCGCGAAGATGGTGCACTGCTTCCTGTACTACAAGGGATTCCTGGCGCTGCAGGCGCACCGGGCGGCGCACCGGCTGTGGGGGGAGGGGCGGAGGGCGGCGGCGCTGCTGCTGCAGGGGCGCGCGTCGGAGGCGTTCGCGGTGGACATCCACCCCGGGGCGGCGGTCGGGGAAGGGGTGCTGCTCGACCACGCCACCGGGCTGGTGATCGGGGAGACGGCGGTGGTGGGGCGCGACGTGTCGATACTGCATGGGGTCACGCTCGGGGGCACCGGCAAAGAGAGCGGCGACCGGCACCCGAAGATCGGGGACGGGGTGCTGATCGGCGCGGGGACGCACATCCTGGGCAGTATAAGGATCGGCGACGGGGCGAAGATCGGGGCCGGGGCGGTGGTGCTGAAGGAGGTGCCGGCGCGGACGACGGCGGTGGGGAACCCGGCCAGGCTGGTCGGAGGGAAGGAGAGCCCGGTCCGGTCGGAGGGGTTGGCGGGGTTGACCCTGGACCACACCTCATGGTCTCGTGATTTGTTCTAAACTGATCGATCCAAAATGTTTCTGTTCTATCAGTTATACAGCTGTATACGTCTCTCGTGGATGCAGACCGCCGGCAAATGGGCCTAATTAAGAGGTTTGGGAGTTCAGTGAGTCATTGAGCTCCTCTGTTCCATTTTCACAATAAAAACGTATAATATTGGTGTACCAAGAACCAGATTAATTAATAGAATTTAAGCATTCTGTAGTTAGTCAGAATTGATAGTACTAAAAATGTGGGATCCCCAGCTCTGATATATATTTCAAAGAACTTATTCAATGTTTAGAAGTCAAAGAAAGAAGCTCCTTTTAAAAAAGAACTCTTTCGTTTTATCTCTTTATCCTCATCCTTGCACTTAACTGCTGGTGTACAGTGTTGCGACTTTGGTGATCACAATCTTAACCTCAATCTATGAGTTTACTAATAAAAGTAGATCATGTCAAATCTAATTCATCAAGACAGTTAGGGTTGGGCTGAAAATGAATTGGATTATTTAGATCCTTTGATCACTAGAAGTCACATTAACACTGGACCATAAAGTAGTGCACTAACTGTCAGCTCTAATGATCCAACCCAATCCAAAATTAGATTTATTGGGCTGGGATTTTTCAACCTTAATCTAGTATATATGCGAGCAGGGACGGAGCCATTGAGGGGTCCACAGTGGCTATGACCCTCCCTCAATTTTTTAAATTACATGAAAAAAATTTGAATTACTCTAGACATTAATTTTGTATCGCTATTTAAAAGAATTTGTAATGTTGGTAAATATTTAAATTAACATATTTAACATGTTTAACAAAATTATGAATTCATCATTTCTCAAAAAAAAAAAATTATGAATTCATCTTAGACATTAATTTTGTATCGTGATTTAAAAGGATTTGTAAATGTATTTAATATGTTAAAAAAATTTGAATTACTCTAGACATTAATTTTGTATCGCTATTTAAAAGAATTTGTAATGTTGTTAAATATTTAAATTAACATATTTAACATGTTTAACAAAATTATGAATTCATCATTTCTCAAAAAAAAAAAATTATGAATTCATCCTAGACATTAATTTTGTATTACTAATTTAAAAAAAATTGAATGTGGGCAAATATTAAATTCAACATATTTAATATGTTGAATTTAGTACCATGTACTGTTATTTTTATCTTTTTATTATCGATTCCACTAATTTTTTTCGTAAAATTAGTAACAAAGTTAAAACTAAAGAGTACTAAAGTGAATATTCGATAAACTTAGATGGATATATCTGAAATTTTTTGTATATAATTTAATAAAATATTAACGAAAAAGCTGACGAAAAGATAATAATATAATCATAGAATACTAACTTGATACACTTTAAACCACAAGACACTAAAGTGAGAAAATGTGAAACCATAGAGGCAGTATTTGAAGTTTACCGTTGTTATTTTTGGCATATGCCTCTGTTCGAGGAGAAAGTCTACTGTATCATATTTATACTTTATTACCAACAATCAGTCGATCACATTTCTTTTATTTTTTAGAAAAAAGTATAATAAAAATATTTTTTTAATAATCATAATGAGACAGCTGAATTCAAGAAAAAAATTATTTGATTTGTTGGAGACGTACGTTGGCTCGGCAATGTAACTAGGGCATTCTAAATTTTTTTTTTTTTTTATTTAAAGGTGAGGGGCCCACCGAATCCATGAGATCCAACACATAACCCACATTAATAAATGGAATTAAGAGTTGGATCCGGATTTGTCGTAAGCATCCGGATCCGAGATCGACATTTATCCAAACCCTAGTGTTTCGCCTCGGGAGTTGGGACGCATCACACGTTGGTTCGAACCTTTTGTAATTTTCCCTCTTTGTATTTTCCTTTTCACTCCCTCCTCTCGAGCACGCTTCGTACTCTTTGCCCGCGCATATACTCGTTCTCGTTCTTAGATTAGATTCTCGAAGAAAAGGTAATACATTTTCCCCAAATCGTTCTCTTTGATCCTCCTAACCGTTAAAAAAATGAAATACTTTGTCGCAAAATTATTCGATTAGTCCCAAAGATGGGGTTTTTGCTTTATTATAATTATTTTTTTGCATATGCGCGCTTATTGTTTGATGAAATGCCTCTGAGGATTCGTTTGTGTTCATATACTTGTTTTAGCACTGCCATATAATGGTGGGGCTCTCGGAGGGGGAGAAGCATTTCATTCGCGGCGGGATCGCGCAAGACCTTCGATCGGACGGCCGTAAGAGGCTTCAGTTCCGGTCTATCTCCGTCGAGACCGGAGTCATCCCGCAGGTTGCATCTTAAATTTCATCAAAAAATTTGCTTTTTGGGTTAAAGGATGAGAATTTATTTCATTCTCTATGTATTCTTTGTGCTTGAATTTCTGGGGCTTCATGATAGGCAAATGGTTCGGCTCGTGTTAGGTTGGGTGCGACGGACGTCATAGCTAGCATTAAGGTACGAATATTTTGCTCTAATATTTGTTTAAGGCATGTATGTATTCAGCAAGTATTTAAGCACCCATCGACACTGATTGTCTCTATCATATGCCAACAAAATATCGACATGATACCATGGCACGGTTCAAAATCATCTTCTTCTTTTTTTTTTGAAATTAGCAAGTAGTTACATCAATAAAATGCAAAAAGATATGATAAAGATATATAATAATCAATTAGAATATATTGATGCAAAAAAAAAAAAAAAAATTTCATGTCATTGCGTGTCAGCATATTGGTATTTTTGTGAATGACTCATATTAGCATGGCATGGCACCATGCCATGTCGTGCCACGACACTTAAATCCTTGGTATTTAGCTGACATAGAGAGTGCATCATTTTTACTTTGGCGGTATTGGATTAGTGTTGCATCTTGGCGACAATTTGAATAATGGTTTTATGATTAGTCAAGTGCGGTTGCTGACTATATGTTCGTAAAATTTGCATGCCCGTAATGTCGACGTGGACGAGTAGGTTACACTGTAGATGGCATAAGGAGAATCAACTTTATTTGTGATAACTGTTGACAATTTTGATTAAGTTGAACATAGGAAATAGTCTTAGATGGTTTGATTGCATAAAAGAGAGCTTTGTAACGGACTAGTAAGGAGGAATAATCAAATTAACAGTTGATGTTGCCACTAGGAGGGGAAGATCAAATAAGGTTTGGCCCGTTTGGATATATATAAGTCGTGAGAAAAGATGCAACAGCTTTTAGACTTTTGGACATAACCCTGAAAATCCAGCTGATTACTTGAATATAGTCCGTGCAGGCAAATCCACATATCAGGACTTGCAAAGCAAAAAACCTTAATGCAATGTAGGTTACATATTTGTGTCCTTTTTATGTTAATTGTTAAAAATCATTCACTGTATTGTGCTAACTTTGTGTTTTACAGGCTGAACTTGGGAAGCCAAGCATTCTCCGACCTGACAAAGGAAAAGTGTCTATATTTGTTGATTGCAGCCCTACAGCAGCTCCTGTGTTTGAGGTTGGCCGACCAGGCTGCACAATGTGTTCTTTTGCTTTAAGTGTAGATTGAAATTTCGTGCATGTTTGGTCATGTGCTTCTTGCTTCTCTTGTTCGCCTTCTTTTTGCATATTTTATAAGAAGGAATGTAACATTTTCTTGTATAAGTTGGGTGGTTGCATTTTAGCGTTAGTTGTTAAATATAATATTCGTTCCAGCTGTTACTCGGTTACACTATCTTCCTTATTAGTTCAAAATTTGTGCATCTTCTTAGGGCCGAGGTGGCGAAGAGTTATCAAATGACCTCTCTGTTGCACTTCAGAGATGCTTACTTGGTGGTACGAGTGGGGCAGGTATTAAACTTCAGAACATCGCTGAGGAAGTGTATTATAAAAAATATAGAATAAGAATGGATGTACGATTATTATTTGGTTCCTTTAATGTCATATTAATGATAGCGCTGCCATGCATTAAAGGCCAAAATATTGAGGTTTGCATCCCTGATTGGTGCCTGATGAAAAGCATTCCAAATGTATTGTTTCCTCCTGCAAAAAACTTTTATCTTCTCTCTGGCAATGAATATGCTTGTGAAATTATGATTATTGAAGTATGAGGGCCTCTTTTACATGCCACTGATTTATATTTGAATAATGAATATATTACCTGCTATGCTGTTTCTAGATTATAAATATATATCGTCAGCGCATGACAGAGTTACTGCTTTTATTGCTTATTCTTGCAACGATTTTGGTGTTACTGCTTTCATCACTTATTCTTGCAATGATTTTCAATGGAATTCTAACTTGCATCCACGGTAACATGCCTTTGATGCTGTCATATCATTTTAATGTTACCATTTGGCATCACTTGCTCTACGAAGTGTATGGTATGGAAGAAATGAAATGCTTACTCATTGCTCTCATGTTCTAAGACAACATTTATCTAACTTGTGGGTTGTTATTTGACTTAATTGATTCATTACGGTTTTGGTTGGATCTGTTTTCCAGGGGCTGGAATTGATCTCTCCTCTCTGATTATCGTTGACGGTAAAGTTTGCTGGGATCTTTATATTGATGGACTTGTCATCAGTTCAGATGGTAATTTACTGGATGCGTTAGCTGCTGCTATTAAGGTAATAATTTTTGGATTGGATTGTCGTTACTTAATTCAGTTTCCACTGCAGCATTCTGGAGTACAACCTTAAGTAAAAGAAGAATCTATTAAATAATTGATCTGAGTTTTTATGACCAATTGTCCAGTTGAAACTAGGTCCTGAATGAGAGTATGGAGCCTGCCACTACCACATCCTATAAGTCTATATTAGGTTTTACACCTTCCTTTTATTGAACTGTTTGGTGTTTTTCCTCTATAGCCTATTACCATTGCCGTTAATGTTATTTTGTTTTTTATTTTTTATTTTTCATTTGTTGCTTCATATTGAAATTACGAGTTTGACAGTAAGCTCTATGTTTTATACTTGTGGGATAAGCCAATTGTCGGGACTTGGAACATTTGTTTGGCCAAAACTTATTTTAGTATTTTTATTGTTTGTCCAGATTACATGGCTTTTTGTGCTTGAGACCCAATTGCTATACAAGCTTTAATCCCTTGCAATTCATTTAGAGAATCCCAATATGAAGGGAAATCAGACCACAGGGAGATCTTAAAACATAAAAGGAGTAGAAAGAGGTTTTACAAGAATAGTTAATGTCTTTGCTCACCATGTTTATTATTTTTGTATTGGGCTTTTGGGAAATTGTAGAGTGTAGTTGTTATTCATTTGCCTCCATATATAGTTAGAATCTAGCTAGACATTTCTTACTTGAAATTTGAAAATTGTGGATTAAAAAGAATTGGCTGAGAGTAATTAAAAACATTCTCATGCTTTGGGAAGTATTTTGCACCATGCAATATCAACACATGATAAGAACTGATGCAATTTAGTTCTGTCAGATCTGTTAATAAAGCAATTCTCTTTCTTTGCTAGGTTGCCTTAAGCAATACTGGAATACCAAAAGTTAGTGTTCTTGGTGCCTCATCCGATGAGCAACCAGATGTTGATGTCAGTGATGAAGAGTTTCTACAGTTTGACACTTCTGGAGTTCCAGTTATAGTAACTTTAACCAAAGTAAGTTGCTTTCATTGCTCACAAGTACTATAAAATGTACTTATCGAACATCTATTGGACGTTGACCTGCTCAGTAATCGAGTCACTGGGTCATTGGTCAGAGCAGTGTGTCAACTGGTTGGACTGCTGGTTTAATAACATATGATATAAGATATAAAATATGTTGTCCTGTGTTCAGCTGCTGTACGTTGCAAGCTAAGTAACAATGATACAAAACGAGAAATCAATCTGCTGGTGCGTCCAATCACACAAAATTTGTGTTTAAGATAAAAAAAGGAACTAGGCCTTTGTATCTTACTATAGAATATAGCAAATAATCATCAAAAATAAAAAATGATATAAACTTAACTCTTGTCCTATATAATGTGTGGGTTCATTCAAATATTATAGAACCACTTTGTAAGAACCTTCGAAATTTGTAGTGATTTCACTTTTAAGCACATCTGAGGCTCTAGTACAATGGTTGACTTCTTTATCCTTCTCTTATATGTTGTAAAATTGGATCCCATCAATGGCGTAACATGCTATATATGTTTATTTTCTCTCTGAAACTGTAAACACTTTCTATGGGTTGTCAAATTGAACCACTATAGATGCATATAGATGAACTCTTAATGACCTTCATAAAATAAACTGTCGGATACTCTTCTTCATGTGATTCAAGGTGACATTTTTCGTCTCTTGGCACCACCAATTATTCACTTGAAGTAAGTGACATTTTTCTTCTTTTTAACTAGGTTGGCAGGCACTATATAGTAGATGCTACATCAGAAGAGGAATCTCAAATGAGCTCTGCTATTTCGGTCTCGGTGAATAGGCGGGGGCAAATATGCGGGCTAACCAAACGTGGAGGCGCGGGATTGGACCCAAGCGTCGTTCTTGACATGATATCTGTAGCGAACAGCGTAAGCCAGCAACTAGTAACCGTATTAGATTCAGAGATCGCAGCCGCTGAAGCATCCGAGGAATGAGTGAGATTTTATCTACTTTTTACTAACAAGAAAAGGATGCGAATACTTGTTGTAGACATTATTGTGAGATTAAGTGAATTGGAAGTGGTAATGCATTACTGCTCTCCCTGAGAACAATCCAATGCCAGGTATTTAGTTCTATGGGAGATGTGATTAGCTTAGTGGGTCACTTGATAAATACTTTGCTTGCTTGCAAATTTCAATGGAAATACTCAACCTCAGAAGCATCATAATTTCTTTTCTGAAGCTTTGTATTGTTCTCATTGCATATAAGCAAAGGATTTTTGTTTTAACTACTAGATCAGATAGGTGAGATCCATAGGTCTTAAACCTTTCCCTCAATAAACTCTCTGATCAATGTGATTATTTCTTCTATAAAGATATAATAATGTGGGGCTGTGGAGTGTTTGGCTCAGTGATAAATGGGTAGAGTGCACCAAACCCCTGTGTAATTTAGGTAAATTTTTTTTTGTTAAGAATGAAGTACAAAATATTTTCTCTTCGTTCAAGATAAAATAAAAATACAAATAAAGATTAAAAAAATAAAAATACATATCGATGAGTAAGTAGATAGAAAAAAAAAAACTGCACGAAAAACTTATTTTTTTGTTTATTTTTTTTGGTCTTAGCTTAAGATTATAAAAAATATAAAATTAATTTAAAATAGAGCTAATTGCATGTGTTTTTTTTTGAGAAAAAAGTAGCAAGTTACCTGCTTCATTCATAAAGCGGGATGAATTAAGCGTATATGGTGGAAACAACAAAGACCTCCGAAGAGGCAAAAGAAGAAAATAAAGATAAATAAAAAGAAGAATAAAAAAAGTAGAAAAAGATAAGGACAAGAACGGAGAAGGAGTGGGGGTTGCTGGCGAAGAGCGGTGTCAGTGCATAATATTCCGGTCGCGGATCATACTGTTGATACATACAACCGAATGGACTGCATTTGGGGTGCGATCCGAAAGATGACCGAATTTCTATCTGATCCGACCACCCACCAAGTTGCTGTCAGTTGAATTACGCTTTTCTATTTCTGACACTTTTCAGTGTCAAAAATTTTCGATACTCTGGCCCAAAGCTTACACGCCGCTCGTGTGGTATCAGGAAATGCATCGAGGTCCACCGTAGAGAGTAGAATTTCTAATTCCGTATGTGTTCCTATGATCTTTCTCATGCTTTATTCATCTTTCCGGTTTTCCTCTCTTCTTCATCGAAAACGGGGGAAAAAACAAAAATGCGAACTCCCTGATATGATACCCATCAAACGATGAAACCTGCCCCGCTTCGCCGCTTCTCCTCCTCCTCCTTCTTTAATGTCCCCCAACCAAACCCTAACCCTAACCCTAACCCGAACTCCCGCGCCTCCCCCTTCCTTCCGATCCCCCACCGCTCCCTACCGTCCCCGCGGGGCCAAGACCTGGACTTCATCTCCCTCTTCCACTCCCACCTCCTCCACTCCTCATGGCCCCTTCTCCTCCCCCTCGCTCCCTCCCTCTCCCCCTTCCGCTCCGCCCACCTCCTCCTCCGCCTCCTCCCCGACCCCGTCCTCTCCCTCCTCTTCTTCCGCTTCGCCTCCCTCCGAAACCCTAGCTCCCAATCCCTCCTCACCCGCTCCATCCTCCTCCACGCCCTCACCAAATCCCGCCGCTTCCGCTCCGCCGAATCCATCCTGCGCGCCTCCCTCCTCCCCGATCGCCAGGTCTCCTCCTCGGCGCTCTTCGACGCCCTCCTCTTCTCCTACCGCCTCTGCGACTCCTCCCCCGCCGTGTTCGACGCCCTCTTCGCCGCCTACGCCCGCGCCAACAAGTTCCGCGACGCCACCGACACCCTCCGCCGGATGCGGGACTACGGCTTCCTCCCAAAGGTGCGATCTTGCAACGCGTTCCTGAGCTCGCTTCTCCGCTTCGGCCGCGCCGACATCGCCCTCTCCTTCTACCGGGAGATGCGCCGGAGCCGGATCTCCCCCAATGTGTTTACTCTCAATATGGTCATGTGCGCGTTCTGCGCGGCGGGGAAGTTGGAGAAGGCTTTGGAGGTTTTCGGAAAAATGGAGTCTTTAGGGTTTAGTCCCACCGTCGCTTCTTTCAACACGTTGATCTCCGCTCACTGTAAGAATGGCCTCATGAGTGGTGCTGTGAAGCTCAAGAATTCGATGGGCAGTAAGGGTTTAGAGCCGAATGCGATAACGTATAATACTCTGATTAATGGGTTCTGCAAGGAAGGAAAGATGCACGAAGCCAATAGGATTTTTGCTGAGATGAAATCTGCGGGATTGAGTCCAAACACTGTTACTTACAATACTTTGATCAGTGGTTATAGTTCTATTAACAGCAGTGAGATGGCCTCGAGACTTTTTGCGGAGATGGTGAATAATGGGTTAGAAGTTGATATCACAACATATAATGCGCTCATTTTGGGGCTTTGCAATGAAGGGAAGACGAAGAAGGCTGCTTACTTGGTGAAAGAGCTCGATAAAGCTAATCTTGTGCCCAATGCGTCGACATTTGCTGCTCTTATTCGTGGGCAATGCAAGAGGGAGAATTCCGAGCGGGCACTTCAGATTTACACGGCCATGAAAAAGAGCGGGTTCCATCTCAGTCGAGATTTGTATATGTTGTTAATATCTACCTTTTGTAAGAATAAGGATTTTGAGGGAGCAGTGGAGGTACTGAAGGAGTTGTTGGAGAGATGGATGAGTCCAGATGAAGCTTTATTGAAAGAGCTTCTTGAGGGGCTTTCTGAATCTGGGAAGATCCACTTGGCGGATAGATTGAGGTCAGAAGTTGGGAGTGCAAGGCTCATTCCAGAAGATTACTTTACCAGTGTTCCTAAAAGCAAAGAAATGGAGATTACATGCTAACAGATAGAGGGAGAAGGTATGAGGAATGAAGAAAATAAGTTGCATCCATCGATTACAAGGCCTGCGGGAGCTGACAAGATTATAAATGTATGAAGGTCAATGCTTGAAGGTATTGATGAACAAGGCATTTTAATTTTAATTTTTAGTTAGTTATTTTATCTAGCGAACCGAGTTTTATGAAGGTTACTTACTGCATCATTTCATTCTGACTACTGAAACTTCATACAATTGGCTCTAGCAGTACAAACTCCAAACTATGATATTCTGATTGCTTCATATCTTATTGCTAAACAAACTATGAGCTTTTATAGTAATAAAAGTTACTAGAGAGGAAAGCACATATACCTGCATATTCTTTTAGTTAGGTAGTGCCTGTGAGGAAAGTATTGGTTTTTCTGATTTAAATTGGTGGCTGGTTCTCTGTCATAGCTGGTCTGGTTACTGTTCCCTTCTCTTTGATATGAAATGGTTTACTGATTTATAAGTTATATGTTATAGTCTGACTGCAAAACCTGTTAAAAATAATTTCCGTTACATCTGATTGTTTGAACAACTTCGAGGTTTGTTATATAAGTGTTATTGAAGGGGACTTCCAAACTTTTGGAGGGCTTCTTACATAATAAACTCAATTGTTTGCCCTTAACAATGTAGAGCAGCTAGGTTTGTTTCCTGCTGCCACATGTACATGCTACTGATAGAAGTGTTTCAGAGGCTTCCTAATTGCTATAGCCTCTTTTTGCATACTCAAACTACTTTAGAAGACCTAAAAAGTTGCATATGGTTGTATATTAAGTCAGCAAACTTTGAAATCTTTCAAACAATTTATTTTCTCAGTTTTGACCAACAGAGATGAATATTATGCTACTTCATTAATTGTTTGGGATTAATTTTCTTTTTTTTGTATGGTTTGTGCTTTCTGACATAGAATGGTGTTGCAGTTGAAGTACCATGCATAGAAATAGTAGAGTACTCTTGCTACCGGAAGCATAAATGCCTAAGGCAGATTATTTCGTGTTAAACAATAAAGGAGAATGTGACGAGTGGTTGAAACTTTGGCATGATAGGTGGAAAAGTGCCATGATATGGGCATCTAAATTTTTGAACCATTGTGTATAGGTTGTTGCTCTTAAGGCAAATTAGTAAATATAATGTGTTGAACATAGATAAGTCATTGACCAAGATCATGCAGTTAATTAGATAAACTTGCGCACCCACTTATAATTTGAGTTGCACAGGCCCAGAATTCAAGGTGACCTCTTATCTAATCACTTCCAAGACGCTTTTTTGCTACCCTATTTATTTCATTTCAATGGTATCTCTTGGCAGTACTTTTTATTATTCAATTATGTGGAGATACTAAATTCATCTCGACTTGTTATTTAGACAATGTCTGGTAGTAGATGTTGATCTTGCCTGAACTTTTATATTCTTTGGCGACCTAATATTTTTTACAAATCACCTTTCTTATCCAAACTTATGGGAAAGAATTGTTCCTTGCTGCAGAGTTGAAAAGAACTAGAAACCATACGCCCTAAAGCAGTGGAAAGAGAAAAGTAACTCATGCTGGGGAAGAAACAATCGACATTCTCGGTTTTCTTGTGCTCCTGACTGAAAAAATGAAGCTCTTTCCGGTATAACTCAATTATCACCGAGTGCAACTAGACGCAGTTGGAGATAATATTACTTCATGAAGATTGGACACTATCCAAAGCCTAAACATATGGATCATAAGGTGTGGCAACCAGGCACAGTTGATGTTTCCTCCTTAATACCGCTCCAAAGGTCTCATCCACGCTTATTAGTTCTTCAGGTCTAATCCCGTTGCGAGCTTCCAATTGAAATGGTAAAGTATCTGAGCAAGCCCAATTTTCACATTTGTTAATCCAAATTCTTCTCCTGCCATCAATTGGCAGGTACTTCATGCTTACCCCCCCATAATCCGCCAAACTCTGTTTGAACCTTTAGACATTGTTTGGTTGCGGAACAAGGAGGGGAGTAAGGGTCTTATTCCTCTCCTTGTTCCCAAACACCCAAAAAAAAAAAAAAAAAATCTAGTTCCCCTTTTAACAGGTTATTCTAGAATTGCTGTTCCACTCTTTTGGTGAAACAACAATTCCTCCGCTTACACCTCTATTAATTTAATAATAAAATGAAATATATTTGAATAATGTACTATATATTAATTAATTTACCAATTAATTAGATAAATAATTAACCACTTGATTTATTACTCTAATAAATATTTTAATTAAGTATATGAGTAATTAATTTATTATTTATAATTAATTAGATAATTAAAAAAATAATTATTTCTTATTGTGTTTATGCAATAACTAATATTTATATTGATTAACTAATTAATATTTTACTAATCTAATTATTTTCTTAACTAATTATCTAACTATTAAATAATTAACTAATTGATTTATTTATTTGTTAATTAATTTATAAATTAACATTTTTGGTTATCTGGTGGTATTCATGATAAATTAATTAATAAAATTAAACTATTTTTTAATTAATATTTTTACTTTAATTAATTAGCTAAATTACTATTATTTTAAAACTATAATTACTCTTATTCTCACTATTCTAAACACTTTTTCTTTTTCTCAGGGGCAATCTGATTTTCATCCAAACACAAAATTGATCTTATTCCTGCTTATCTCAAGAGTTGTATCTATATCAGGAAAAATCAATAACAGCTTGTATTCAAATCAAAGGATACTTAAAGAGTTTCCTTCACCACCAAATTCAGGTAGCTCATCTCTGCTATTTCATTATCTCCTCTCTCTGTTTGCCTTTCCATCACTCTTATCTTGGCTTGGACCTTCTGTAGGATAAATTTAATTTAGTTTCTAAAATAAATTTATCTTAAATAAGGGTTGTTGTCAGCTTCCACATAGGAGAATCTATACCTATGTTAAGTGTGGGCTCCACCAATCCCTCTTTCTTTGCTTGAACTAAACCGGATTGTTAGGTGCCACCTTGAATTGGCTCAAGTCCTCCAAATAATTACATGATTCCCCTTTGTTTGTGCTTGAACCGAACCGTGTCAACTTGCTTCATTGGACCGAATTGAATCAATTGCTCTATATATTTTCATCTTTGAACTAGGTTTCTCTTTTAATTATCTGATGAACCGAATCAATAATGGCGAACCTGGTCAAGTTGCTTCATTGGACTGAACCAAACCAATTAATCTATATATTTCCGTCTTTGAACTAGATTTCTTTTTAATTTATCTGAACCGAACCAATAATTGTTGAATAAGAGCTCCACCCTGAACCGACTCAAGTTCTTTTCTTTTTTCGCTTGAACTGAACCAGGTTTTCTTTTATTTGCTTGAATCGAACTGGTGCCCTCTTTCTTTCTGGAATCGAGCAGGGTCAAACCTGTGCCCTTTTTCTCTTCTTGCTCGAACCGGTGCTCTCTTTATCGTCGTCTTCCTTCGATTGTTACCTTCATTTAATTGCAGGATCCTTAGGGCGCAATGCATTCCTTCTCTCACCGCCATGTCTTCTGTCATTTTTTCTCTCCCGTTGTCGCCGTTTTCGGTGCTGGAATTGAATCGTCCTCCAAACGGAATTAGGCACGAAGCGTTTCATCTTTTTCTTCACAGTCGTTTTCGGATCTGGGTTAATCTACCATGGCGAAGTCGATCTCTTTGGATTTGTGGAAGAAGTTAAGCGAATGGCGTTTTCAGTAGAGGAACATGGAACTCGATCAAGTAAGGATCAAAGGGGCAAGTTTGGGAAAGCATGAAAATCCTAATCTTATTTTTTCTCACTTTATTTACATTATTTGGATCAATTTTGATGCTGTAAAGAGGATTGCGTAAGTATGAAACCGAGTTTCGAGAGGGCCCGCCATACCCGGATGATTCTACGATGTTTGCCCATGTCGGCATCCTCTGCTGCTACATGGCTGATTCAACCTATCATTCGGCTTCAACCACGGTATATATT
This sequence comes from Aechmea fasciata, assembly GCA_025177825.1. Lineage (NCBI taxonomy): Eukaryota > Viridiplantae > Streptophyta > Magnoliopsida > Poales > Bromeliaceae > Aechmea > Aechmea fasciata. Next base: position 6,850,019 of record CM045925.1, on the reverse strand, counting down.
ATGTTGTAATCTTTTTAATTCTCTCTACTCGTTTATTATCCAAATATATATTAGGTTGTAGTAGTTTCATTGTGTAATCTTGAATTAGTACATTATTATATTGTTTCCTTGGGCCTTTTGTAATTTGTGGTTGGGAAAATGCTTTCTGATGACATTTCATAGTTATAAATTTATTAGGGCCTATGTAGCTCAGCTTGGGCTTTTTCTAAATATTTTTTAGTCGAGTTGTGTAGTAATAAAACAAAACAAACAAAAAAAAAATGGTAATTTGATGCAACACTTTACATACCTCTATATTTATTTTGTGCGTAAGTGCATTGAACACTTAATATACATTAGAGATTTTATTGTATTCATCAATAATTATCAAATTTAATATCTTTAATATCTGTGCAACAAATAAATTTAACCTCTAATCCGGAATAAGCTATTGGTGAAGGGTGGATTCGACAATGGGCTTGAGTCAGTGATTCGAAAACTTAACTTTACTTTCTTTCCTCAATCTTAATCTTGATTCACGCAGAAATTCAGAAATTATGATACTAGTAAAATTTGAAAAACCCAAATTTCAGGCATCGCCTAATCGAATTTTTTAGTTTAGATAGTGTATGAGTAGGCCCGACAAAACCCTTTTTGCATACATTTTAACCCACGATATATATATCTATATATATATATATATATATATATATATATAGAGAGAGAGAGAGAGAGAGAGAGAGAGAGAGAGAGAGAGAGAGACAGAGAGAGAGACAAAATGATCCCAAATGAGGACATGCAAAATCGCCTCGGACTCGGATCCAAGCAGCACCAGTACAAGCGCACACGGCCTAAATTTATAACTGCTGCTACTGCTGCTGCTGTACCTATAAATCCACCCAATTAATGGCTCCCTTCTAATAAGAGAGTAGTTGGGGGACCTCACTCTGTAGGGATGCAAACGCTGCGGATTCAGGGGTGGAAGGAGTTTCTCGTCTCCTACTTTAGGGCGGATTAAATTTTATTCTTATTTATCATTTCATTCGAAACAGATCAGAATAAGAGCGGCGAATTTTTTATCTAATTAAAATGGATCATAATCAAAGGAGAGTTTTTGTTTTCTTGATGGATAGGAACAAAAAAATAACTATTGGTTGAACCTTGTCCACCCTGTTTGTTTGTCGTGGACCACTAAAATAATTTAACATTAATATTCATGTTCTTTAGTTTGCTATTTCTCATGATTAATTAAATTGATAATTTTGCTCAATTTAATTATACCTGAATATTTCTTCATTAGGGTGATGGAATTTCATGTTGTTGCAAAGTTAGCGATTGATAGCTAATAAACACATCAATTTTATTTTAGTGCATCTTTAATTCAATTTTAGTTATAATAAGTACAATTAATAAAGGACTCTACACATCGATCAAAAGAACATTCCAAAACGGCCTGTAGTTGATAGTATCGATCTCTGAAGAGATATGAGTATATAAAGCTACTATGCTATCAGAAGTATAGAGGATCTAGTGTTTTCGATTTTTTGACCGTTAGATCAGTCCTTTTAATTTTTTTTAATATTTGGATTAATACTATTATCCTGTGGGGACCATTCAACCCTAAGGATACTGCTCAACCCTAGGGGAACCGCAATCATTCCAACCGTATAATTCTTAATTCAATGGTCAAAATATCAAAAGCATCAAATACTCCATATTTTTGATAGTACAGTAACTCTATACATAAGAAATTATAATTTACTGGATGATAGAGATTTCAAATAGCTTTAAGTCGGCTCACAATTGACGTGGTGTGGTGGACCAAATCCAAGAATCTCTCTCTCTCTCTATCTCTCTCCTTGTGTTGTGTAGCACTGTAGCATCCCTTATTTGCAAGGGATAGTACGTACGTTCATAGCTATTCATATATTTATATATTTATATATATATATATATACACAGTACACACTTTATTTGGTGCTCATATCTATGCTTGCTCTCTCCTCTCCCATCCTCGTGTTTGTTTCTCTCTCATTGTCTTCTTGTGATGCGATGTATGTGTGTATCATTTCTCAGCAAAGAAATGGTGAGGGGACTAAACGAAAGCTTCGTGTCAAAGTACTACTGTTTTAACATCCTTGACTTTCTTTTGTCCTTGTGTCGTGCATGGCTAAATTATTCCACTCTTGGTCCTCCAACTATGAAAGCACCATATTTTTGTCCTTCAATTTTAGCTCAAAGTACCAACTATTTAATTCTGGAGTTAGTGACAAAGAGCCTGATGGTTGGTACCCGAGATTCAAGTTTGAATCTTAGTTGATTCATATTTTTAGCTAAGTTTATTTCTAAATAAAATGAATGAAGCGGGTAGCATGCTACTTATCTCTAAAAAAAAAAAAGAAGAAAATTTTAGCTTAAATTTTCTTGATTATTGTAATTAAGTCTTATAGTGCAATTTAGTTGACTAAACAATGAGATATAATTGATTCGATGGTGGTCATATAATAAAATTAGGGTTGATGATATAGAAATTAATGACCAGCATGCAACTCTAAGCATAGATTTAATTATGAAAAGGGCCGTAATATATACAATAGAAACTTTAGAGAACAGAGACCATTGGGCTCGCTCTACTACCAGTATACACGAAAAAAGATAAATTACCTTTTTCGGTTCTTAAACTATAGGGCACATGATACTTTAGTATTCAAATTTTAATTTGTTGTAATTTTTTGTTCGAAGTTTAGAATTATTGCAATCAAATTCTACAATCAAATTTAATTAGCTAAATTTATTGTATGGTTGATATATATAATGTGACATCTTAATTATTGGTACGTCATAAATCACAAAGCTACTATATTACCTTAATATATATATTAGCTATATATTAATATTTAGTCAAATAAATTAGTTTATAGAACTTGAGTGCAATAATTCTGAAAGTTGATCAAGTAAAAAACTACAACAAATTAAAATTTGAGGACTAATTAAAGTGTCACGAGCGTCGTAGTTTGTGACCAAATGTGCAATTTATCCATAAGATTTTTTCTAATCAAACCTTTAATAAAACAATTTATTAATTAATATTAGTGCCAAAAACTATTTAACTTCATTTTCTTATTTACACTCGCTTAACTTCCCATTATTATACTTGTATTTTTTCCATATAAACATTTTAAGAATTTTACTAAATTCAGCAGTAATTCAGTCAGTGATCTAATTTTTTTAGTTTTTAATAAATAAAACTATAACAATCAATAATTAACTATTATCTAACAAAGCTATTAAATTTAATATACTGTTTTATTTAGTTAAATAAAATTGCTCATCTAAAATAAATAGAAGTTGAGAAATATGTATTAAATAGCAAAGACTTTTTTACAAGATAGGTTCCTTATACTTTTTAAAACTAGCAAAAATTTCATTGACTAGCTAAGGATATATTTAAGTAAATTTTGAGAAGTTGAGAGCGGCCATATCACCAACACACACTACAACAAAATATATTTTAGACGATGTTTTTTAAACGACGCTTTCTTTTAGCGTCTTTAATATTTAGCATTTACCGACACTATGATTAAGCGTCGCTAATAAACATATTTTTATCAAATATTTATATAAATTTTCCGACGCTATATTAAAACGTCGGTATATTTATCCCGACATGTTTATTTAACGACTCTTTACACGACGCTTTTATAAGCGTCGGGATTATTTTTGCCGACGCTTTAAAGCATCGCTAAATATCATTTAAAGTGTCCTTAAATGTAAGATTTAAGGACACTTTAAATACGCAACCAATTAACTTAAAGCGTATAGACACAACGCTCACGGATCTCGATTGTGACTCGATCTAATCAGTCTCACGCCACTTTAAACATAACTCGGCCCAACCTAGCCTCACGTAATTTCGAATACGACTCGATCCCAAAACTGACCTCCCGTCACAGGACATGATGTGCGCTGACCCCTTTAAGCCAACAACATTTATCATAAATATAAAGATCTTTTAAGAAACAAAATTAAACTTAAACCCTTAATTAATTTGGTTTCAATTATATATGTTAGCCTTCGTACTGAATAAGTTGTTATTGAATAATTTATTTCGGTATCTAAACAAATTAAGAATTTATTAGATATTGAAATCTTAGATTTGAAATTTTGTGGTCCGACATTAAACTTAGCCAAAGGATTTACAACCAGAAGTACTATTCACTCTTCTTCTTTTTTTCCTTTTCCTTTTTGGAGAAAGGTAATAGTATGTCATCTTTTCATTCATTTTTTTAGAAAGAAATAAATTTAGCTAAAAAAGTAACACAGCTATAGGCTTCGAATTTGAAACTTCGAATACGGACTATTAAATATTTTGCCACCTGCGCTAGAGACGGTCGGTACTATTTATCCTTATTAAAAAGGAAAGTTGGTGATGATGGAAAGAGTGCATGGGTTGATAGGGGGTTGATAGAATTGCCCAAGGTTGGTATATATATAACTTGGTCTTAATTGTTGGCCACTCATTGGGTGTAGTGATGCACAAGTTAATTAAGAAAAGGACACTCATAAGTTTCTTTAATTTAGTGTTAATTTGCTGTTGACTTAGGTATCTTGAATGAGATTAAGTATTTGGGCTGTGAATCCAAGGGTAGGAAGATGTCATGTGGGGTTTTGGAGTTCTCCCTTCACTCACCTTGTGGGGAGAGGAATCTCTAGCTCCTCTTATATATGATATCATCACCAACACCAATAAGTTTAAATACCTTTTTAATTCCTAGGGATATGTAGGAGCATTTAATTAAGGGGTTGATTTTGTTTAAAGCAAATTAAAGCTTTTCTAGGATCCATCCATTGCAAAAGTGAAAAATGACTTTTTGGTAAAGTCTTCGATTATTGGCTCCTCAGTTAAAGGAAATGAAATGTATATCCTACCATGAGTCATAATATGATTTAAGACCTTTTCTGCAATATATATATATATATATATATATTTTACATGAAATTTATATGGAAGTAATCTTATTACATTGTATAAATAAAGATATACTAGTGTAGTAATCCGTGCGCTGCGACGGGTAGTTTAGATTAGGATTAACGTAAGTGAACCATTAATTAGACATTATGTTTGTAGGAAAGGTGAAGGGTTGGATTAAGATGAGTGGACTATTAATTAGACGTTATGTTTGTAGGAAAGGCGAAGGGTTTGATTAAGGTAAGTGGACTATTAATTAGATGTTATAGGTAGAGGAAAGACGACGTTATGTGTATAGGAAAGGAGAAATGTTGGGTTAAGGTTAGTGGACTATTAATTAGACGTTATAGGTGAAGGGAAGGCGAAAAATTAGTTTTGTTGAAGGAAGAAAACTTCGCCTCGTGGCTTATTTTTGAGGAAATAATGTATAGGTATAGATACTAAATATTCAAGTAAGCGCACTTTCTTAACTTTGAATTAAGTTATAATAATGTCCACAAAAAAAAAAAAAAGAGAATTGTTTTAGTAGTTTATCTGTTTATGTAAGATAAAAATATTTAAGTAAAGATTATTTATTCTATATATATATATATATATATATATATATATATATATATATATTGGTTGTCAGCAGGTGCAATAATTCACAGAAGTTGATCAAGTCCAAAAATTACAATAAATTAAAATTTAGGGACTAAAATTTGGGATTGAAATTTCAATTGAATGGAGACAGAGATCGATTTGTAAATAATGGATCATTATTCAAATTTGGGAGATGAAGTTCCAAACAATTCGATGGAACCAAATAAAATTAATCCCAGTTTGATCAAGCAGTTCCCATTAGGATCACGATATCTGACGAACACCTAACTATTTTATAAAATTATAATATTATTAATTATTAATATTTTGTAAAATATAAAATAATAATTTTTAATAATATTATATATATATATATATTTTAACAAGAGTTGAGCTAGAATACTCTTAAAAGTCGAGCCCATTTTACCTCGAGTTGTTTTCGATGATAGAGCTTTCAAATTGACGATCGGCTCGTTAAATATGATCTAAACCATTTAAACTACCTAGAAATCAAATTTCACGCACTTTCGATATTGTTCTTGTATCCATCTAGCGAGCAGAAAATGAATGGTTGAAAATGAATATTTTTAAAAAATGATGATAGGAGTCTTGTAATCAAGATCAAGAGTATAGATCTTGTTTTAAATAGTTTAAAGAATTTTCTAACAAAAATTCAATTGATTTGGATATCTTTACACCGTTAAACGAGAAAACGTCTCTTATCCACCATTAAAATTACAAATTTTGAAACCCTTTGATCATTAGGCAAATGATGTCGAAAATATTTGAAATTTGATTTCTAAACACTTTAAGTGGTATAGATCATGTTCAACGGAGCCGATCGTCAATTTGGAAGCTCTATCATTTAAAACAACTCGATAGTAAAATGAGCTCGGTACTCTTACGAATATTCTAGCTCAACTCTTTTAACAATATTAATTATAAAAATAAAAAATATCAATCACAATTCAAAATAAAATTAAAAAATTTTAAATACATTAGAAATGAGAGTACTAACTTACTTGTATTTTAAACTTTTTATAAACATATTATTTTTTAAAAATATATATTTAAAATAAAAATAATTTCGGGACGGATTCGGGTCGGGCGGATCAAAAATTTCCCCGTTTTACGCCGAATCCGCCTCGGATCATAAAAGCCCGTTTCTGCCGAATCCGTTTATTTTCTCCCGTTTATTGCCCCATTCGGGGTGGGTCGGGCGGGCTCCACAACCGGATCCATTTGCATCCCTACTCCTAGGGTTGAGTGGGTGCATGGTTGGTTGAATAGTATAATCTAACGGGTGAAAATGATTAAAAAGATAAATCTAACGGAAAACTTGATAGTACAAATACTTTGTCTTATTAATAGCATAATAAATTTGGACTCATATATATATATATATATATATATATATATATATATATATATATATATATATATATATATATATATATATATATATATATATATATATATATATATATATATATATATATATATATATATCAATAGCACCAAATTATTGGTGCTATTAATTTTTAGTCATTGGATTGAAAAATGTGCGGTTATGATGATGTGGGCGGCCTAGGGATGAGTGAATAGTTGGTTCAATAGTATAATTTAACGGATAAAAATAATCAAAGAGGGTTAATCTAACGGCAGAACTTTAAGGAAGATTTTCTGAAGTAAAAAACTTTGGAAGATTTTCTGAAGAAAAAAACTTTAGTGCGTAATAAAACACTACTGCTTAATTAATTGCTTCTCCTTTTCTTTCTCCTCCTCTTTCTCCTTCCATCGTATATATATTTTCTACATCATCTTCTAATTATTGTCAACTCTGGTAGCATAATATAAACACGTACAAGAGCTTATAATTAATTAATTAATTTGAGTCCGCAATATCTTAAATTCTATTCCCAGTTATATATATATATATATATATATATATATATATATATATATATATATATATATATATATATATATATATATATATATATATATATATATATATATATATATGGAACAATTCTTTATATATTAGAAAAGTTAAGATTTTACGATTTAAAATATTAATAATATTGAAAATACCCTCCTCGTTATCTTTGTAAAATTACTATTTCGCCCTTTTCAAATATACCCTTCTACCATCATTGTCTTTCTTATTTGCCCTTAAAGTCAAGGGCACAAAAGTATTTCGACTTTTGATTTTTTCCAATATACCCCTCTACCGTCACCAACCTTTCTTATTTGCCCTTAAGTTAAGGGCAAAATTGGTATTTTATATATATATATATATATATATATATATATATATATATATATATATATATATATATATATATATATATATATATATATATATATATAGAATTTGGCCGGAATACTATTAATAATAAAACACTCTTTTTGCTATCAAGTTTTTAATCTTTGGATGAAAAATTATAGGATTAGGTATATATATATATATATATATATATATGGTGTTGTTGTTAGTTTCCTCTTGTAGTTTTGCACTCACGAGCGCTGCTAGTTAGGAAAATAAAAGAAGGATGATCTGCATGCGGCGGGTACAGCAGGTAACTGGGAATCATGAATAGTGATCGAGTGCATGCGTACGTACGTGGGCGGAGAAAATGGATCGATCGATCCAAAGGAACCAATTAAGTAATCCCGGCCTCATGAGAGAGACAAATTAAGTACGTAGAATGCCCTTATCACTTTTAATTCCCAGTGATGGGGTCAAAGTAGAGCCACTCGCTTGGAGCCCACATTTTATTGTTAAGTTTGAATTTGAATAAATCGAAATTTAGTTCTATATTTTGAATACTCCGTTCAATTTAAAATTTTAATTTTTTTAAAAAATATATATTTAAAATTTTTGCATCATTTTAAAATTAGTAAATTTTTAATATTTAATTTTCAGTTTTAATTTAAACTAATATATTATAAAGATAAAAGTGACATATTAATATATACGTACGTTTTACGATATCAAACCAAACACCAACAATGTGATTAGGTCATTCCGATTCCGATTTAGGTGGCGAACCGAACAGAATGAGATAATGAATCGTTTCATATCAATTCCGTTTTCAGTTTATTCTCATTCCGATTTGGATACCAGTTTCGACTTCGATCCAAACACACCTTGAGTGTACTTGAGAGAGTGAGCTATATAACTACCGTCCCTAGAACAAGTAGCAGGGCTTGGTGGTTAGATCCTGGTTCAATTCTAACATTCACATTTCTAGCTAAACTTATTTCTAAATGAAATAAACGAAACAAGCAGCGTGCTATCTATCTCTCAAAACAAAAAATTCTCTACGACATATATGTGACATTGAAGAGGTGAGAGTTGTTGGATCGGAGACGTATATGTTAGTTGGTCAGTGTCGAGGTATCGGAGCTAGGTTCCTATATGTTATGATTACATATTGTTATCGTTATCAGAGATGTACGTACGTAGATTTTTTTTTTTAAGTCTTTTTCTTATTTACCCTTTATTACTATTCAAAATTTTTAAATTTATCTTAAAATTATTAAAACATCCTTCCAAAATGCAATCTTTTTGGTAAACCCTAGTAAAATAAAAGAGATATTTAAAGAAATTTTTTAAAATCAACAAGAATATTTAAATTATCCAGAAATATATAAGATATTTTTAAAATTCGGAAGGATATAACAAATATTCTTTTTTTCTTTCTATGACTGAAAAAGGTGCACGTAGACTTAAGCACATGACGTGCTTTAGTGTTTTTTTTTTTTTTTTTTTTTCTTTTGAGAGAGAGAGAGAGATAGGTAGCCGCTACCCGCTTCGTTTATTTTATTTAGAAATCAACTTAGTTGAAAATGTGAATCAATTAGAATTCGAACTTGGGACCTCGGATATCAATCACCAAATTCTTTACCACTTGCACTAGGGACGGTCGGTAGATAGTATGTACTTTAAAAATAGCTATTCACATATTGTACTTTTATTTTTCACTTGTCGCATATATTAATTATTATACATTCTACTGCATTATTCTGATGTACCTAAGTCGATACAAATTTTTATACTTTTCTGAGCATTACAATATTCTTGTAAAATTTAAATCTAAATTTAAATTTAAATTTTATTGGAATTAATACAGTTGCATGTCGCGCTCTAAGCAGAAAGATTTTGAGTTACCGTAAGTATATTTTATATTATATCCAACAATACTATTACTTTAGATATCTGACAAAGTTAACTAGCAAACTTTTTCGGAAAGAATGATAAAGGGTATATATATATAAGGGTCAAATACATACAGGTTCCTGTAAACATAGTCAATTACGGAAATATCCCTACAAAAGTGAAACTAGATAAGGTGTCCCTGCAAAAGGCCAAAATGCAAACATCATTTCTGCAGATATGTCCCTGCAAAAGGCCAAAGTTGATGACGGCAAGAACATATCTGCATAATTTTGGACTTTTGCAGGGACACCTCACCTAGTTTCGCTTTTGCAGGAATATATCCGTAATTCACTATGTTTGCAGGGACCTGTATACAAATAACCCTATATATAATTTGTCATCCTATAAATTGAACTAAAGTGTGAATTTGGACATATATAAAGTATATATATTATTGCATCAACTTATGTATACAGTATAAAGTATACATTATTGCATTATTGCATATAAAGTATACTTTACATTACACACATATAAATAAAGCATACATTATTGCGCGCATCAACTTATGTGCAAGTGATGAAATATGTCAAATCACCACATCTTCCGAAAATATTTTTTAAAATTTTTTTTACCCCTCTCCTGATCTGCTTCATAAGTAGAAAAATATATAAAAAGTAAATTATTTGCTTCAGCAGTGACGTATTTTGTGGATTCAACAATTTACAACGGATAGGTTGATAATCAATTGAGGAGTTAGCCGTTAGAACGCGTTTTCGAGTCCCCAACCAAACAACAAGTCCCCCAAAAAATAAAAAAATTAAAAATTAAAAAAATAAAGAAAATGAAAGCGTCGAAACCAACGCCAATGCATAGGTCAAGGAGAAGTAATTACCACAGCACAGTGCTAATTAATTCTTTGGGTTCAATGTGTTAAAAACTAATTTTGATTTGTTTACTCTCGTCTAATTGGATTAGTAGATAATTAATGTAGTATTAGAGTCTAGTTCTAGTCTAAGCCTCTTTTTCAAGAGGGTGGGCCCAAGTTCAATTTCTACTCTATTATTTTATTGGAAAAACTTCAAATACTCTCTTTGTGGTTTCGCACTTTTTTTTATTTTAATACCATGTGGTTTAAAATGTATCAAGTTAGTATAATGTGGTTTCGCACTCTCTCACTTTAGTATTCTTTAGTTTAAAGTACGTACGTAGATTTTTTTTTTTTTTTTTTTTAAGTCTTTTCTTTCATTTCTCTTCTTTTATTATTTATTTTAGAGTAGTTTTTCGTTAAATCGCTATTAAAACATCCTTAAAACTAAAGGGTACTAAAATAAATATTCGATAAACCTAGGTAGGATATCTGAAATTTTTTTATATATAATTTAACGAAATATTAAACCACATAGTACTAAAGTGAGAAAGTACAAAACCACGTACTACTAACTTAATATATTTTAAATCATATGGTACTAAAGTGAGAAAGTGTGAAAACACAGGGAGGTATTTGAAGTTTTTCCTATTTTATTCCGAGGAGTGTTTCCATACTCTTTACTACTTTTTTTTTTAATGTTGTTCGCTTATACCGATCGACCGTCCCTAGAGTAAGTGGCAAATGACTTGGTAGTTGGTACCTGAGGTCCCAATTAAGTTCGAATCCTAGTTGATTCACATTTTCAGCTAAGTTTATTTCTAAATAAAATAAACGAAGTGTATAGCGTGCTAACTATCTTTCTAAAAAAAAAAAAAAAAAAAAAAGGAATTGTTGTTCTCTTATTATGGCCGTACGGCTCAGATTTAAAATTTTTTAGCTATGACTTGCAATAGAAGGTCATTTTGTCCTACTTTAAATTTATTTACAGCTTAAATTTTAAATAGTCCTGCATAATCTCACTATTTAAAAAAAATCAATTTTAACTATTAAAATTTGAATTAATTTAGCCCGCGCGCATAATTTTATTGTTGGAATAAATTTAAATTATAATCTACATTTCTATTAAATTAAATATTTTTATGTTCCTATTATGTAATAATTAATGTATTGAATAGACAATGAAAAATCATGAAACTATCTCAAGCTGTAAAGTAAATTTATTTTATATTTTGTCCATAATTTTTTAAACCAAATAGAGAGCCCAAACCCACTGGTATGAAAAAAAAAAAAAAGAAGCACATTTAAAATATTTACATATTAAATATGTTGAATTTGAATATTTACTCACACTCAAATTTTCTTTAATACTAATTATTAATGTAAAATTATTGCCCAAATTAGTGAAAGGATATCAATCCAAAGTTTTCTAAGATTTTTCGATGTTTAATTGCCGAAATACTCTCAGCATGAAGTTAATTAGTTGTAAACCTGATACACGCGCTATCCGCATCGTTTATTTTATTTAAACATAAATTTAGCTGGAAATGTGAATCAACTAAGATTGGACCTTCGGATACCAACCTTTATGACCAAGGATTAGGATCTTTTATTTATTATGATTTATAAAATTAATTACGGAATCAACTCAAATGGGGGCATGGTTTATTACGCACAAATTCACGATGCTTTCATTAATTATTGAGTGTTGCACATGATCAGCTTTGGAAGAAGAATTTGTATTTAACCACGAGTTGTTGACATTCTCGGATCTAATCTTGACCTGCACCCAAACACAAATTTTGAGAGCTTTGAATTGAGATTCGTTCGAAACTTTATAAACGAACGATATTTTTGAGAGATAGATAACACGCTACCTGCTTCGTTTATTTCGTTAAAAAATAAACTTAGCTAAAAATGTGAATCAGCTAGGATTCGAACTCGGGTCTCGAATACCGACCACCAAATCCTTTGCCACTTGCTTTAGGAACAGTCAGTATTTCCATATTATATTTTATTATTATTATTATTATTATTCAAAAAGCTACGTATATGCATGTTGCTGATAAAAGGTGATACGGATGATGATAAAATGTTACTCGAAATGTAAGAGAAAAAGACACGGGCGATAATACAAATAATAATAAGATCCATTTCTTTCATTACGGTTGCTTTATTATTATAGTTTTATTTTCCTGCTTTAATATGCGTGCGACAGAGAGAGAGGCCCCAAAGAAATAAAAACACCAACTTTTACGCATCTCCATGCTCTTGGCCCTTCTTCGTTGGCCCCATCTCTTCGTCCCCGTGATACCCTCTCTCCCTCTCTCTCTCTCTCTCTCTCTCTCTCTCTCTCTCTCTCAACTAATTAAAACCCTTTTTTTGGCCTTAATTAACACCCTCATTGTTGTTGTTGTTGTTGTTGTTGTTATTATTATTATTTTTATTATTTTTCTAGGGGAAGATGAAAGGAAATTAATCCCTAACTTTAGGCCTTTCTCAACTTCGCTTTTTTGGTTTTTTTGTTTTTACTAACATTATATTAAGTTTTGATTTTTTTGGTTTTTTTTTTTTGACGTTGATTGTGTTTTGTTGGCTTTTTAATTAAAAAGATTACAAGTTTATTAATAATATAATTATTTTTAGTTAATATAACATAAATGATTATCTGCTAATAGCTAACCAAATTATTATATATTGAAGTCCTCATTAAGAAACTTTTTCAAAATAACTTCTAGTGTTAAAGAAAAAGTCTGCATTGTAACTATCAGACTGCGTTAAATATAGTGCAAATTAATTCTATTATATATTGTGCCCTGTAAGATAAAAATTCTGATAATTATTCTCTTCTTACATTTATTCGCAATATAAAATTTTTTGACTAAATATTATTATTATTATTTTATATATATATATATATATATATATAACTACCGATTTGTTTCGATGATAGAGCTTTCAAATTGACGATCCCGTTGAACATGATCTATACCATTTGAAGTGTTTAGAAATCAAATTTAAAATCTTTTCGACATCATTTACCTGATGATCAAAGGGTTTCAAAATTTATAATTTTAATGGTTGATAAGAGGCGTTTTCTCGTTTAACGGCGTAAAGATATCCACATCAATTGAATTTTTGTTAGAAAATTCTTTAAACTATTTAAAACAAGATCTATACTCTTGATCTTGATTACAAGACTCCTATCATCATTTTTTAAAGAGTATTCATTTTCATTCATTTTGTTCACTTGATGGATAAAAGAACAATATCGAAAGTGCGTGAAATTTGATTTCTAGATAGTTTAAATGGTTTAAATAAATATTATTATTATTATTTTATTTAAATATATATATATATATATATATATATATAACTCTATATATATATATATATATATATATATATATATATATATATATATATATATATATATATATATATATATATATTAAATATATGAGATATAAAATATACATTCTAAGACTTAGTTTAATATTGAGTTATACAATGTTATTAGATAAAATGGAGTTGAAGAAAAATATATAGGAATATACTTCGACGTTCTCCGATAAAATTGTAAAAAATATATTGTAACCGACTCATCGTGATATGCTGGACATAATATTATGCATGAAAACTATAAGGATATTTTTTCAATCTACTTTCTCATCTTTCCACAATTTCAAAAGAAGCCTAATAAATGAAATGTATATGTAGCAAATGTATATGTAGCGTTGCTTTTATTTTTAGGCACCGTTTGGTTAGGAGATAGAATAGAATATAGGCCTCTTATCCCCTTTATATTCAAAGACTAATTTTTTACTTAAGAATAATAATTCTCGGTTATCCCCACTAACACATTCATTTTCTATATAAAACTACCTAACATTCTTCTTATCCTCGGAAACAACCTAATTTTTATTCAAATATTATTTTATCCTCATACTTATACATATCCCCGTAATAAATGGCTTCGTTTATATCCGAACCAAACGATACCTTAAAGTCTAAGTCAAAGAAATCTCCTTCCTTAAATACCCCATAACTCGTATAATAGAGAACACTCCCTCCCTTCTCCCTCCTCCCCCTTCCCTCTCCCTCTCCTCTCCCTCCCCAAGAAGTTCAGTTAAAAAACAAAAAAAAAAAAAAAAAAAAAAAAAAAAAAAAGAGAAAAAAAGAACAAGAAGATCACAAGCCACGCAAATGGGAGCACCTACAACGTACCCGGAAAGGGAGGAGGAGGAGGAGGAGGAGGAGGAGGAGGAGAGGAAGAAGGTGGGGTTGATGGTGACGGACGACGTGGACCTGCTGGGGGAGATACTGGGGAGGCTGGACGGGAGGTCCCTGGCGGCGGCCGCCTGCGTCTGCCGCGCGTGGCAGGCGGCGCCCCGCAGCGACCGCGTCTGGGAGACGCTCTGCCTCCGCCGGCACGCGATATCCCCCTGCCCAGCGGCGGCAGCCCGCTCCGCCGTCGTGGCGGCGCTGGGCGGGTACCGCGCGCTCTACCGGCTGTGCGTGGGCCCCGCCCTGCACCGCCTGGCCGCCGGCGCCGGGCCCGACCTCTCCCCACTGGCCCTCTCCCTCTCCCTCTCCCTCTTCTCCATCGACCGCTACGCGCGCCTCGCCGCCGGCCCCCACCACCGCCCCCGTCCCGCCTCCCTTCTCTTCCTCTGCAATCCCAACCCCAACCCCAACCTTCAGCACTCCCCCCTCGACGTCTCCTGATCGTCATCCCTCCATCCATTTCTTACATTTTTATTTATATTTATTTCATTTTGCAGCACAAAGAATTATATTTATATATATAGAGAGAGAGAGATCATCGATCGTCGTTATCAACTCGTAAGAGGAATTAAGATGTACGGGAATAATTAATTCGTTACTTAATTTGTTTCTCTTTCTTCTTTTTTTTTTTTATCTTTCCTTTAAATTGTCGTGTAAATTATTATCACTAGTGCTTTATTACTTGTTTACGCTACATTCGATTCATCAGCGTCAGCGTCAGCGTCGGACAAAAATTATATGAGCATAGTTTGGGACGGATGCCGATGGGTGCCATATGGTGAGAATGCGCCCATCTCAGCCCTCTCTTTCTTTTTATCTTCTTTTTTTCTCTCTCTCTCTCTCGAAAATCAACTCGCATGTTTTTTTTTCTTTTTTTCTTCTTTTTTTTGTTGTTGTTGTTGTTGTTTTCTGTTCCCATCCATGCAATTGGACGCGCACTCGCTATGCGGCGTCCATGTCCTCAAGTTTGGAGATGATGTCTATATAATTTTTAGAAAATTTTTTAAGAACTACTGTAGCTTCATACTTTTTCACTTTAGGACTCTGTAGTCTAAAGTGTATCAATTTGTTTCTCTGTGATTTCGTTTTTATCTTTTCAGCAACTTTTTCGTTAATATTTTATTAAATTATATATAAAATAATTTCAGATATTGATCTAAATTTATCGAATATTAATTTTAGTATCTTTTAATTTTAACTTTGTCACTAATTTTAAAAAAATTAAAATAAAATTAATACTAAAAAGAGAAAAATAAAATAACAGGAGACAAATTGATCCACTTTAAACCACAAGGAGAAAGAAAAAAATCACAAGGGCTTTTTTTTGAAGTTTTTCCTAATTTTTATTTTGTTTTTCTGCTCACAATGATCAATTAATGTTGCTGGTCCATCTCAAAAAGTTCGTAAATTTTACACATTTTTCATCTACTAATGATTTCTGTATGTTATTTTTTATTAATTAATTTTAATACTAAATAATTTTTAAAAATAATAATAATAATAAAAAAAAAAGTATACACCATAGATCTTCATTTTTCGCTGGGGACCCCTCTCGCCCTAAAATCGGCCGCATTTGCATCCCTACTTGTCCGTAGTTTCAATCATCCAAAATGATTCAAATTTGGGAACATAAATTTTGCATAAGAACAATACTATCTGTGTATATTAAGACTAGATATAAATTTTGTATTTTGCTATTCAAAAAGCTTCCCAACAAGACATCATTGGGGAGCTCCCCATTCAATTTTTTTTTTTTCATAGTACAAGTGATAGAAACAATACGTAAGAGTCAATCAAATTTCGTAAAATTATTTCGCTAAAAAGGAAAAAAAAAACAAAAAAAAAAAACCTAATTTGGAAGATCCCAAACTACGTACAATTCGTCGATTCAAATGCGTCCCATCCGGGGCGACGAGATGGTCCCCAACTCCTGCTGGATTTTCTTGGCGGGTCAGAGCTCGCCACTGAAGTTTTGTTTGTAATGTTGGGAACAAAAGTCTCTACCATTACCACCACCTAGGTAATTAACACGGCACAAAAATAGGAAAACAATACTATGCCTAAGTATTTCTTTTAACATCAATGGAAAAACATACTGCAGATCTAGGACTGGTCGAGGAATTATCGAGCATAACTCAAATCCACACGGTACATAAATGTAGCGAAAATAGAATCTTTCCTACATAAAAATAGACGAGAATATATAATAAAGTAATAAAATGAATTAGAGAATTCGCCAACAATGTGTCCACCTATGTCCAGGGTAAAGACCTTATGGTACCGTTTGATTCGGGTATAAGCAAGAATTAGCTATTACACGGATAGGATAAAAAAAATAACGTCTAGATGAAAATTGGGTTGTTCCCGAGGATAAGAAAAAAATTAGATAGTTTTATATAAAAAATGAATATATTGGTGGGGATAACCGAGAACTACTATTCTCGAATAAAAAATCAGCATTTGGGTATAAAGGGGGATAAGAGCCTTATGTAATTAATCCACGGAACAAAATAATCTCTCTCAGGAGTTCTCCACTTTTTTCTCTCAAACCAAAGTACTCACAATAAAGCTCTAAAGCACAAAGACATGAATTATAAGCGTTTAAAACCCCCAAAACTCTCAATTCTAATAGAAAATGATTTCCGCCGTCCATATTACTCTCCCCGATTCACTTCTGACCGTCAATGTCCTTTTAAAAACCCTCTTCAAGATGTTCCTGAACTATTCATAATCTTAAGGGACAGATTAGATTAAATTAAAGTCAAATCCATCTTATCCAATCCGTCACGGAGTTGGCATTACTCAATTTGGAGTAGCTGTACTAAAACGATGCCAGCATATTACATATCGGCATTCAATTCGTATACCGGTACTTAATACAACAAATATTTTCATAGCTTCGAATTCGAAGGATCTTTTGATAAATTTTCAAAATAGTTCTTTGACACTCAAATTTCAAGTTCCGGTATTTAACATCCAGAAACCTCGACCCTTCGACACATTGACTCGGAACATAACTTCACATAATCCATTAATTACATGTTATATCTATTAGACAAGCTGATTTTGCAGGATAACTTGATTTTTTATTATAGGTTTTGTCTGCTGGAGAAATAATAATCCAAGGTCGCTACATTCTTTGAAACATGCTTATTCCTCCAGACTACATTTTGAGGTTGCGATCAACTGTCCCTGACGCAAATGGCAAAAGGCTTGGTGGTTGGTACCTGAAGTTTTAAGTTCGAATCTTAGTTGATTCATATTTCCGGCTAAGTTTATTTTTAAATAAAATAAACAAAACGAATAACATGCTATCTATCTCTCTCTCTCTTAAAAATAAATAAATAAATAAATAAAAATTCTGAGGTTGCTAGGTATTTCTTAGGTTGTTTTCTTTGTTCTTTTTTTTTTATAGGAAAATACTCTCATCCCTTGTGGTTATCCTAATTTGCAATATCTCATGCAGTTGATTGGTACTTGGATTCATCTCCTGTATGCATATTATTAAAGCTATGATTTAGCACCCTTCTTCTTTATATATATTTGTTAGGATTGCTATACTTTTATGAGTATTAATTCATTTGTATTCACAAGTTTGTATTCACAAGCTTTTTGCCGTTGGATGAAGAAATTTGTTGTTAGGATAATAGTGGGAAGAAATTTGTTGTTAGGATAATAGTGGTTCCCAGTTAAGATGATAGTAATCCCTAGAGTTAAGTGTGTGGTTAAATATTATATTCTAATTGAAAGAAATGATCAAAGAGATAAATTTAACGGTTGAAAACTAGTAAGTATAAAAAAATTCATACTCATAAAAATATAGTAGCAGGATTCTCTTTCTCTATATATAGAGTAAGGGCCCGTTTGGCCTAACTTTTGAAAAAGTGATTTATGAAAAAGTGATATTAGTTTGGAGAAGTGATTTTGGTTACAAGCTGTAGAACATTTTGCTAATTTTAGATAAAAGTGATTTTTCTGAAATGATTGTGTAAAGCTGTTTGGTAAATTTTTTTTATGTTTGCAATATATGCAAGCTTCTTAAGTTTTATTAAAAAAAGAAAAAATATAAAAAAAAATTATGAATTCTAAAAAATAATATTAAGAATAAATTTAAAAGAGGATGTAATATAATTGAAAATATATAAAAACTAGTTTTGAATTCGGATAATTTAAATCCAAATCCAAATCCGAATCCGAAGAACCATAGTAGACCGGAAACTTGAATTCAAAAAACATTCTAGTTGGAGATTCAAATCCGAATCCTTATTTGAATCAGAGTCGGTTACTAAATTCCAAGTTTCCAACCCATATTCGAAAAATTGCGGATTCGGAGACTGATCGGATATTATCTGATCCGTTTTCGACGCAACCCCTTTTTTCAAGGGTTTGCTCCAAAGCTCCATCAAGTAAGCTAAGTCTAGAATTAGGTGATTCACCTTTCCCATGAATGAATAAAAGAACTAGGATGTACGTTTTGATAAGAAAATTCATTTTTGAATGGTTCTTAAAACAAATTAGGTTTAATAGATCTTAAATTTTTAGATTTAATGAATTTTATTAAATATGTCACACTCTAAAGCCCTGTCCGAGGGGAAACCTCCCCCAGGCCCCAACCCGGAAAACAAAACACTTCTTTCTCTCAAGAGAAAGAAACAAAAACTACAAATACATGCTTGCACTTTTTCCTAAGGTCAGTTTTTACATATAATTGTTCTACCTAACAATTTGTGAATGATTTTACCGGAGACATTTTCCCTTGCCATGTCGCAAACCAAAATATAATTTGGTCGATACCGAGGGTTACGCAGCTTCGCAGCCGCAAACGGGGAATGTTAGGTTTAAATTTCTCACGTCTCGATTGACAAATTTTCAGATAAACTGTCTCGTCCAGAAACAAGCAACAAAAATATGGACAAGAAGAGCTAAAAGCAAAATGTGTACTTATCGTATATCTAGGTCAAGCTGCTGCTGAGAGCACAAACCATCTTTGCCATCTGCTCTGCCACTAAGCCATCCCGCCGCTTGTGGCCATCCGAATAATCTGGAAAATAGCTGCCACCACCGAAGCATAAAACCAATATCAGCATCAATCAAAACCACCGTAACACAATTATTAGGCTGTTGTAAAATATATTTGACTAGAGAATTTCGTCATCAGCAGATTAGATTAGTCGATTGCGGCACACAAAATGAGAGAGTCATGCTTGCACTGTAGGTACCGTTTCGCATCTACAATTGGATTGAATTGGATAAGATGGAGAGTAATGTCGGGAGAGAGGGAAGGTTTAGCAGCATGGAGGGTTTGGAGTGGAGGTGGTGGGATGCAATGGAATATTGCCACATCCAATACCGTTTAATCCCAGTCTCTACGGTGATATTTACTAATACCATTCCGGCAAGACCTCACCTTCTCCGATTTGCTATATTCCCCCTCTTTCCCCAATATCGTTTCATCGTCTGGCCTATTCAATCCAACTCAGGGTGTCAAACAGGACCTAAAAGTTTAAGAAAGAAACTGACACACACTAGGATCCTAACTAGCAAGTCATTTAGGTGGATCAAATCATGACTTAACCAAGCAACTATGCGAAAGCTTAAGAAAACATTTAATAAAAAATTAGAAAGAATCAATTGGAATCTAACAGCGGCTTATGCGGAAAAGTGAGTGGTTGAGTCCAAGTAACAGACAATCATCATAATTTGTTGACTGTTGTTCTACACATTCATCATCCTGTAGGAAAAAGTGGTTGAGAGAAACAAAAGCTTAAAAACACATGTAGAAGACCTAGAAAGAATCACTTGGAATCCAACAGCGGTTTATGTAGAAAAGTGAATGATTTAGTCTAAATAACAGACAATCATCATAATTTGCTGACTGTTGTTCTACACATTCATAATCCTATAGGAATAAGTGGTGAGAAGAATAAGGTTAGAAGTACTGTGTAATTACTAATTTTTGTCAAACCCAACAACAAAAAAACTTAAAAACTACTGTTTAGAGTCCGGTTGCTATATTATCGGTAGCACGGAAGCCTCTGTGCTGCCGAGTTATTTTCAATGATTCGGCTTCCAAATCAACGATCCGCTCCGTCAAACTTGATCTACATTATTAAAAATATTTGAAAACTAAATTTCATAATTTTTTGGCATCATTTACCTATCAAACAAGTAGTCTAAAATTGAACGGATGAAAATAAATATCTCATAAAAAATAATGATAAAAAACTTGAATTTACGATCAGAGATACTGATCTTACTCTAAATAGTGAAAAAAAATTCTATAAAAATTTTATCAGATTTGGATTGTTTTACACCGTTACATCACATCGATTATTAAATTTGTCAATTTTGAGACCTTTTGATTACTAGCCAAATAATGTCGAAAAATTATGAAATTAGTTTCCAAATATTTTTAATAGTGTAGATCAAGTTTAACGGAGCCGATCGTTGATTTGGAAACCAATCATTAAAATCAACTTGGTAGCATGAAGGCCTTCGTACTACCGATGGTATATTAGCCTAGCTCCTACTATTTAAATAGAAAAATCAAGTTCTCTAAATAGGAAGATGTTTATCATTGTGTAATTGCTATTCAACTTCGACACACACTCCCAAGGAGTTAAAACTAATATTTTAATATTAAACCAAGATGTGCAAATTTAGTAGAATTACTATGTTGGATTCTATTATTACTTGTATCAGAGTGGAGACAAATGATGGTAAGAACAACTAAAGTGATTCAAGAACTGCACCAAGAGAGAGAGAGAGAGAGAGAGGAAAAAGGAAGATCCTAACAGATTCTTTATTTGTAAAGATTCAACACAAACTTTGGGAGAATTAACAAATTCATGGCCGCTGGAGATGATCTAATGATATCTTCATGATTTTCTAAAAGGAGCTAAATATATCTGGCCAGAAAGACCATAAAAAGAAGAAATTTTCAGTTCCGTTCAACATCAGGAAGATTGCTTTCTAGTGAGTGCCTGCTATTCGAGTATCAATTACAACGGCTTTCCATCACCTAGCGTCTTCGAAAGAAAGATTCAATTATGCAATACAGAAAATGGGCAAAATATTTTGATCACACAAGATCATATACTAACATATATTGGAAATAAATCTAGCAAATTATATCTGGGCCTTTACAGTTAAGTTATGTTAATTTGGACTTCTATAAACAAGTAACAAGTAAAGTCACGCTTTATATAGTGCCAGACCATATAAAGCATAGTTGATACTCAAATTAACAAGAATAAAAGTGTGCATCCTGCTAATTCCTGCCTATTGATTTGCACTGCTAGGTAGGCGCATCAAAGCATCAAAATTTTTATAGTTGACTGCAGTAGAAGGATAGGATTCAAGATGACTGTATTCCATTGACCTTCATATAAAGAGCTATTCACATTACTGCTTTAAGAACAAAAGCCATTGATCTTCAAATACCAACCTAATTACTAGATACTACCCCGTCCATGACAATGTCAAATGTAAAAGCTAGAATAAAATTTAGAAAATGACACTTAAAAACATAGACACAAAGTAAAGCAGAGGAGATTAGAATAACGTACATGATCCAACGACCACAAAAATGAAAAAGCCGATAACGATAGGTCCAACAGGATAATCATTCCCTTTCTTCACTGTCACCTCAGGAACAGATCCTCTCTTTGTAATATTCTTCTGAAACTTCGCTACTTTCCTATCAGCAAGACGCCTGGAAGTAGTCTGTACGAAAAAGGTTCCATATCAAACTTAATCAGCTATAATCAAAAACCAAATGAGCTAACAGTTGATCTGCTAATTTCAAGCTATTCTAATCCACAAACTTCAGCATGCCGAAATTATCTTTATTTCTACAAAAAGAATATTTTGAACCAACAATCCTCAAATTCCTAAGAGGTTCTCCAATAACACCCACGGCATTGAGAAAATTGAAACATAAGAAATAGGGATTAGCTCCCTTGTGGTTTAGTGCATTTTCAATCTGCTACCCTATGGTTCGACAAGTTTCATTTTGCAACCTTATTGTTCTATGACTTTTGTCTTTATTTCACCATAAGGACTTGCTGTCCAGTAGTGTATTAAAGTACTAAAATTTATAAACCACAACGTAGTAAAGTTATACATTTTATAAATCACAGGGTGGCTATGTGAAAAACATAGACTAGTAAATTGTTATAGTTTGTCACCTTATGGTTTGTAAAATGTATCACTTTACTATGATATGGTTTACAAATTCTTTAATACCTCACTTGACGGAAGGTAATTACGTTGCTACAAAGAGAAAACCATATATAAGGTAACAAAGTGAAACTGTTTAAACAACATGTCAAAGTGAAAATGCGCAAAACCATAGGGCGACAAATTGAAGTTTTCCCTAACAAATAATACTCTCGACTCAATTTGTTTCAGGAACAGCAGAGAAATAACTCAACCTATCACCTTATTCTACCAAACCAATATGAGGGGATTGTTGTTCTAATTTCACTAGTTTATTCTAGAAAAAAAAAAGGGGGAACAACAATCCCAACCTCCCCTATGAATAGTGTTGTACCCCTTCTTTCTCCCGCTTCCCCATAATCATTACATATTCCTCATTGTTAAACCTACCCCTGCCATATATCACCCATTCACCAATATTAACTATATGGTGTTGAAATCTCAGCTCATTTCGAGAACATGAAAAATACACCGATCAAAAATCAGCTTTTACAACTACACAAACAATTGAAACCATGAGCGTTGTGATAAGATGTATATCAATCGACTCCGTGTTTTTCGACAGAAAATCGTTCTATACTACAACAATTCGTAAATTTCTTGTCAAATATTTGCATTAACATATGTAATCTAAGACCCCGAGTTGAGCTATGATACTATTGATATAGTATTTGCTATCTACTTTTTAGCCCTTGGATCCATAATAATACCCCCACCAAATCGTAAATCCTATGCATCCGAAGGGCAAAAAATAGATAGCAAACACTATTCCTCAACTATCGCTCTACTATCAATAACATGATAGTTTTTCACATTTATAACAAAAGAGGCATCTCCAACTCTTTAAGATCAAGACTCTTTTTGTCGAAATTCCACCTCAACAAGAACAGATCTGATCCATCAGGATAAAATTATAGATCAGAGTACCACTAATTTCACATATACCCTAAATAACTCAAAATTCAAGGAAAAAATGGAGGAAAAATGGCGAAATCGAAATTTCCCTTTTTAATTTTGTTAATCAGATCACGAATCGAGACCCATGTCGATGAAATTAGCGTTTACCAGCAAGAATTCTAGGGTTTCGCTTACCATTGGGACGATGGAGAGGGAACGGAGTCGAGAAGCTGTAGGGAAATGCGAAAGGAGAGGATAACGAGAAAGAGAGAGAGAGAGAGAGAGAGAGAGAGAGACGCGTCTTCGATCAAAGACCCACCTAGGTACGAATATCCAAAATATTATCGGATCCTGGACCGAACCCGAACGCGACGGATTTACAGGAGCTAAGCGAATTCGGTTATGGGTATAGAAAATAAAAATCCGATAAATATGAATACATATATGAATTTTGTATTTACCCGATCCGACTCCGAACCCGAACCTGAACCCAAATAAATTATATATATACATAATTTATTTTTATTTATTTATATTTATATAATATATAAAATATTTAATAATTTTTATTTTTTAGATTTTTATTCAATGGTGTGGATTTTTAAAATTCGCCGGGTTCAGGTCCGGATTCGGATTCGGATTTCAGATTTTTTGTCGGATACGGATATGGATATGAATTTTTAAAATCTGCCAAGTTTGGATCCGAAAACGAATTTTAATTTGATTTTCGAATTCAGATTCAAATTTTTAAAAATCCGTCAAACCCGACCCGTTGACATCCTAGACCCACCAACCCACCCACCCACCCACCGGCCACGACCATGGCAGTCCTCTTATTTATTTGGATTAATTACATAACTGGTCCCAACTTGTTTTGATTTTTCAATTCGGTCCGAATTTATTTATATTTTTTAATCTGAGTCTCCAACTTTCATAAGTTTTTAAATAAACGTTAATATCACCCCTATAGTTTTGTATTTTCTCATTTTAGTATTTTTTAATTTAAAATATAATAATGTAGTATCCCATGGTTTTATTTTTCTCTTTCTGCCAACACCTTCCTTAACTTTTCGTTAAATTATATATAAAAAACTTCAATACCTCAACTATGATTTACCAAATATTCACTTTAGTATCATATAGTTTATCAAATTTTGTACTTTAGTACGTGGTTTTAATTTTGTCACTGATTTAAGAAAAAAATTAATAAAAAAATAACCAAAAAAAAAAAAGAAACCACAAAATATTAAAATAATTTATTTTAAATAATAGAATACTAAAGTAAGTAAGTGCGGTACCGCAGGGATGATATATATTTGAAGTTCTTTCTAAATTTGTTCTATCTCTATTGTTTATATTTCTGTTGTAATTGACGAACGTGGACACGTGGGCCTCGACACAACACCGAGTTGGCATTGTGAATTATGCCGTTGGTCTTTAACCTTTTTTTCAAATTTTTAATTAGATAAAAACTTTAACCGAGTCTCTATTAGTTTAACGGTTAATTAATCTAGTATTATATGCTAAGAAATAATTAAAATTATCAAATTTCAAAGTCATCAATGGATTTTTGGTTAAATTTTTATTTTTTATTATAATTATTTTAAATCTGAAAATCAAAAGGTTTATTAAAGTTGACCGGATCATTTCAATATACATATATGTGAATAGGTCATTTCAAATGGGTGTTTAGTTGAATGGGTCTCTATACATTTTTACCAAATCATCTTTCTAATGGAGTTGTACGTGCATATCAGATGAATTTCCTTTTTTTGTTTCTCTTATCTAATCTATACCTTCTATACCTCTATACCTATACATTATTTCTCCTAAGTTTTTGCCACGTAGCGAATCCTCCTTTCCTTCTCCTAAGTTTTTACTACGTGGCGAATCCTCCTTCACTTCTCCCTCTTCTTACTCTCATTTCACCCAATGTTTCATCTTCCTAACCCCCACCTCTTAATTAATATATATTTATCCTCCTTCACTTCACCCTCTTCTCACTCCCATTTCACCTAATGTTTCATCTTCCTAACCCCCACCTCTTAATTAATATATATTTATATAATACCATCTCCACCTAATGATTCATATTCCTAACCCCCACTTCTAAATTAATACTAAGTTTCTTCATACGTTTTTTTACATATTCCTTTATTTTTCCCTCTTCTCACTCTCATTTCACCCAATATTTCATCTTCCTAACCCCCACCTCTTAATTAATATATTTACATAATACTATTTCCACCTAATCATTCATATTTCTAACTCTCACATCTCAATTAATATTAAAGTTTCTTCATTTCGTCGATTAGCTCAGGCCAAGGACGGAGATCAGGACGAATTGTCTTCCTCTCCTCATTTGCTACTCCCCTCGTTGACATCGAGAGAGAGAGAGAGAGAGAGAGAGGCGGAGATCAACCTCGCTCCTTGGCCTCGTCAAAGGTTCGAATCCTCCATCTACTTGTTTCTAATTGATGATTTGATCACTCCAATTGATCGGTTCTTTGTCTTAGGTCCTACCTTTTACTCCTCGTTTTGTGTTGATATGTGCTTGTTAGTGTGTTGATCTATCGATCTGTGTTATTTGGTGCGATTAGTTGGTGATGGCATGCTTAGATTGTATGATCGTGTTTTTTTAGCTTTGTTGGATTTGATTGTGAAGATCGAGTGGATTTGCTGTTAGATTTTGTTTGCTCTGTATGAGCTAGTTGGTATAGTTGATCTCACAGTTAGTAGGTTTGTTTAGGCTTCTTAATGTTTAGGTAGGGTTAGAATTGCACTCTAATTCAGTGAAAAATTCTTCTTTATTCTTTTATTACTATTATCACTGTAAGATACATTCCACTTTCGCACAGAGAGCTACGCAAGGATTAGGTCATTTTTACATTTGTAGCAATTTAACAGTAAATCATTAGGAACTATCTTGGAGAGCACCTATGGTGAGGTCCTTCCCCCCGCCTCCGCCTCCGCCTCCGCCTCCGCCTACACAAAAATTTTAAAGGTTAATAAATGTACAGCAAAATTCAAATAAAGCTCCTTCTTTCTCTCAATATACTCCGCCTTCACCTCCGCCTTCACCTCAGCCTCCGCCTACACAAAAATTTTAAAGGTTAATAAATGAACGGCAAAATTCGAATAAAGCTCCATCTTTCTCTCAATATACTCCGTCTTCACCTCCGCCTTCGCCTACACAAATTTTAAAGGTTAATAAATGGACGGCAAAATTCAAATAAAGCCCCTTCTCTCAATATACTCCGCCTTCACCTCCGCCTCCGCCTCCGCCTCCGCCTACACAAAAATTTTAAAGGTTAATAAATGAACGACAAAATTCAAATAAAGCCCAATCGTTCTCTCAATATATATCTTACCTCCATAACAAGCTGACTGTCAAAATAGAAGCCAATCAATATACTCCGCCTTCACATCCACCTCCGCCTCCGCCTCCGGCTACACAAATTTTAAAGGTTAATAAATGGACGGAAAATTCGAATAAAGCCCCTTCTCTCAATATACTCCGCCTTCACCTCCGCCTCCGCCTCTACCTCCGCCTCCGCCTCCGCCTTCGCCTTCGCCTCCGCCTCCGCCTCCGCCTACACAAAAATTTTAAAGGTTAATAAATGGACCGCAAAATTCAAATAAAGCCCAATCTTTCTCTCAATATATATCTTACCTCTACAGCAAGCTGACTGTCAAAATAGAGAAGCCAATCAGGTATCTCTTCCTGTTTAAACTCTGTAATTCTCCGTTCTTCATCGAAAAGTGTCGAAGGCCTCCAAGGTAGCACATCTAAAAATATTTCATCTGTATCTGTAAACAATTATTTTAATGTTGGCTAAAAAGCAGCGGTTATACAATTTAGAAAACACCAGCAAATTAATGGATGGCCATTGTATTGTTCTATCAAAACCGAGTGGTTGCTATTAATGGAGATTTTGGATCTACCTAAAATTTAGCTGTTTCTTTAACGTCGCAATCAAATCTATCCGATACCAATTGGCTTCTATTAATTGGATGAACAGTGAAAGAAGTTAATGAAGCAATAGTTTTAGTAAAATAGAAAAAAATTTCTATTGGTAAAAAGTTCACATGTATATATACGTACCATCTTCCGTGGCAGGAGGGGAGGAACCGGTAACTAGCGTGGAGGAGCCGGTGACCGGCGTGGACGAGCTGGAGCTGGTGATCGGAGGAGTCGCTCCTGAAATTAAAAAGAGAAAGAAAGAAAAGAAAAAAGTATATATATATATATATATATATATATATATATATATATATATATATATATATATATATATATATATATATATATATATATATATATATATATATATATATATAATTGGATGAACAGTGAAAGAAGTTAATGAAGCAATGGTTTTAGTAAAATAGAAAATTTTTTCTATTGGTAAAAAGTTCACATGTATATATACGTACCATCTTCCGCGTTTGGCTTTAGGAACCTGTGAATCGGGTCAGGAGGAGCTTATGACTCAAGGACGGAAATGAGCCGGTGATCGGAGTGAGTCGTCTCAAATTA
Source organism: Aechmea fasciata (assembly GCA_025177825.1). NCBI lineage: Eukaryota > Viridiplantae > Streptophyta > Magnoliopsida > Poales > Bromeliaceae > Aechmea > Aechmea fasciata. The sequence continues at coordinate 6,821,512 of CM045925.1, read as the reverse complement.
AAAAGAGAAATGTTAAAAGAAAAAAAGAGTGATATATATATATATATATATATATATATATATATAAAGAGAAAGAAAGAAAAGAAAAAAGTGATATATATATATATATATATATATATATATATATATATATATATATATATATATATATATATATATATATATATATATATATATATATATATATATATATATACCACCGGTAAGGAGCCGGTGACCGGCCGGTGACCCGCATGGACTGATCAATAACATTAATATAAAAGTATCTAGCTACCACCTGTGGAGGAGCTGGAGGAGCCGGTGACCGGGGTGTAACGGTCCGACAAGCGCGAGAGTGCGAGAGGACGGGGAGGAAAGAGGGGGGAGGATAAAGCAATTCTTGAACGAAAAGAACTCGAGGACACCGCATCATCAACTTCTTCATTATGAACTTCGCCTCCTGGCCTCGTCTCCTCCGCTTCCCCCACCTCCGCAGCTTCCGCAGGTCGGTTTTCCTTGTTTATACATTATTTCTCCTAAGTTTTTGCCACATAGCGAATCCTACTTTCCTTCTCCTAAGTTTTTGCTACGTGGCGATTCCTCCTTCACTTCTCCCTCTTCTCACTCTCATTTCACCCAATGTTTCATCTTCCTAACCCTCACCTCTTAATTAATATATATTTATCCTCCTTCACTTCTCCCTCTTCTCACTCCCATTTCACCTAATGTTTCATCTTCCTAACCCCCACCTCTTAATTAATATATATTTATATAATATCATCTCCACCTAATGATTCATATTCTTAACCCCCACTTCTCAATTAATACTAAAGTTTCTTCATACGTTTTTTTACATATTCCTTCATTTTTCCCTCTTCTCACTCTCATTTCACCCAATATTTCATCTTCCTAACCCCCACCTCTTAATTAATATATTTACATAATACTATCTCCACCTAATCATTCATATTTCTAACTCTCACATCTCAATTAATATTAAAGTTTCTTCATACGTTTTTTACATATTCTTTTTTTTTTCTTAGCATACAAAAAGAGCTAATATTTTGTAACTTTTTAAAATTTTTTGTTGTATGTGTATTGAAATTGGGGTTTCGAGGATCGCGACGGAGCGCTGCAAGAGTAAATGGTGATGGATTTGAAGCCAGTAAGAGAAAAGAAGTAGTGGATACATATACGGGATTGATATAGTCGTGACTAAGGAGGAGCTCGACACTAGCGGCGAAAAATAATGTAAAGATTAAAATTTGCCTTCCCGATGTCAATAGTGCGATGAAGGTGTGTATGAGATAAAAATTTTATTGCTTATTTTATATGTGTTATTTATTTACCGAAATTATAAATTTTGCTATATCTACACCTATATCTGTTTTATATTTTATATTTGTATTTATTGAAATCTAATGTCAAATCAAAAAAATTAAAATTTTTGTTTTATTTATATTTTATATTATATTCTATAGTATCATTCCGCCGCAATGCGCGGGTAACTTCACTAGTACTATTTAATTTAAGAGACCTTCCAATCTACATGGTGTTGGGAGGACGCCCTAAATCCACGTGGCGTTTAGAAGTAGCTTGGGCCTCTCTCTCTACCAAAGTGATCGCCCCTCTCTCTCTCTCCCAAAACCAACCGCTCTCTCTCTCATTCTCAATTTGGGACTCTCTCTCTCTACCAAAGCGATCGAACCCTCTCTCTCCCCTAACCAACCACCCCTCTCTCTCCTTCTCTCTATCTCGCACTGTCTCACTAGCGCCCTCTCTCATCCCTTTCTCTATTCTTGAATCAATCGCCCACCTCTCTCCCCTTCTCTTTCTCTCCATCCTCTTCTCTCCCACTCTCTCTCCCCATAACCAAACTCTTGAAATGATCGCCCCTCTCTCTCCCGCTGTTCTCTCTACCTTCTCTCATCCTCTCACACTCAACCGATCGCCCCTCTCTCTCTCCCCCTCGCTATCCCTCCTCTCTCTCGCTCTTCGATCGATGGTAGGTTTCTCTCTCCTCGACCCTCAACGGAATAAGGTAGTTTCCTCTCGGACTAGAACTCCTTGCTGGCATGCGATCTGCACCTATACCTACTGTGGAGTCTACAGGTGACCCATACCCATATACCTCTGGCCTCTACAGGTAACCCATCTCTTCCCTCGCCTTCCTATTATCTCCTGTGTTTTTTGCCCTTGCCGAATCTAGTCCGTCCTCTAGGCCTTCTACAGCTGCGATGGTATGTAACACCCTGGATGGCCCCTAACCCTAGATCTATTTGCCCCCTACTTCTCAAAGGGGCGTAAAAAAAAAAAAAACTAGGGCTATTTTTTGACCCCTATTCACAAGAAGAGTCCAAGAAGCCCTGCCCTGAGGAAAAAATTGAAGAGATTTAATAAGATTTTGGTTGATATCATAGTGGATTCTCTCATCATTCATGTCTAGTTTTATATTTAAAAAACTATTATGTAAAGTCTACTAGACAATTCTATGTCCTTATTATGTGTGCTTGAGTCTATATTGGCATCTCTGCTATGTAAGTTGAGTTAAAGTACAAACTGAGCATCCCTATAATCTTAGGTATCTTTATTCCCCACTATTCTTATTGGCTACAGAACATCACTATCTAATTCTATAGTGACTTATTAAATTTATTGTCCTCTTTGCAGGTATTATATTGCTTCCTCACATCCCTATTTATAGTCTGTTGTTTACCTTCATTTTGTACTGTTTAACTAGATTGATTTTGAGACCAAAATGATTTCCCCTAATTCGTGCTTCTCTCTTTTTTATCTCTTTGGTTTTTGCTTTTGAATCTTGGTTCCTCTTTAAAAGAGAATCAATCCAAGAATGTTGGACTGCCTGTTTCACGCAAGGCTGTGAACCTAACTGCTATTTACTACCAAAAAATTTTTTTTTTTTGTCATTTAGCCTTTATATTTTTTGAAAATAATATCAAAATATCCTTGATTTAGAGGTAGAATTCTAAAATATGTCATATTTTTGGTTTCTCTTTTTTTTTTTTTTTTTTTTATATTGCTCGGAGACCCTTTTACACTAGATACTCCTTTACAAACTATCTACATAATATTAACCCAAGATAAAGAGATAAACCCAAGCACCAATTTCAAGTTTCCACGATTTGTTCTATCACAGAAGAAGACCGCTAAAGAAGGGACGATGTTTCATACCGTCTTCCTTTTGGTGGAAGGTTTTTTTATCCAAAAAAAAATATTCAACTCAGGAGTGTACTATAAGTTAGGTAACGGGTGTAATATGGACTTTTGGGCTGACTGTTGGAGTGGTGACACCACCTTAGCCTCGTCGTTCCTAGAGATATTTCAACTATCGACTCGTAAAAATTTGAAAATCAGTGATTGCTGCGGTACCAATGGATGGTGTTGGGATACGATTCTGAGTGGTGACAACAGCATTGACCACGAAGCTAATGCAAGCATTGCAAAACTTAGGACAAGATCTCTAATGTCCAAATTAATCTCGGACAGGACAGTCTGGATTGGTGATGAAGTACTAACAAGCGTTTCACTGTGAAATAAACTTATGCAGCATTATGTGACGGAGGCACGAGGGATGCCCGTATGGGAAGGACTTGGAAACTACGAATACCTCTTAAAGTGAAAGTGTTTTGCTGGCTTGTGCTAAAGAAGAGAACTCTTACAGCTGATAATTTGGTAAAGAGGGGATGGACTGGCAACATGATCTGCATGTTGTGCGGAACAGAAGAAAAAACAGTTGACCACTATTCACTTAGTGTGTGTTTGTCAGATTTCTTATGGTGACGACTTTGGAGAATGCCCACCTGAGAGATGTGGAAGACGATATGTATTTGGCCTGGGATAGATGGACAGGAAGGAAAGGGACACAACCCCTTACTTCCGGCTCTGTTGGTGGGTTATTTGGGACATCAAGAATAGAGTGATCTTCAGGACGACCCAGTGACCCAATCCTCGGAATTTATAAGATTAAACAGCTGACGAACCTGTGGGAGAAACTCAATTCCGCGGTGCGACATAACTATAACCTTTGTTAGTATTTTTTATTTTTTTTTCCCGCCACCCTCCGAGACTCGTGTTGTCTTACCCATGCTACTTAATTCACCAATGAATGAAGCAAGTAGCGTGCTACATTTTTCTCAAAAAAAAAAAAAAAAAAAAAGTTCAAGTTTCCACAACAAAAATTTTAGGTTTCTGTAGTTTCCTTTTGGAACATTCATTGCTACCAACGCAGCTTAACACTAACTTTGGAAGGAAAAGATTGCACAATACTCTAAACTTTATATGTAAATGATATTTATATTTTATTAATTGGTAAAAATGTATACAACTTATTTAAATTATGGACCATACTTCAATTTACTATCAGACCATTTAAAAATTAAATTTTACTATCCAGTCTTTTAATTTGTTTAATTTGAATCAGTGCACTTCAAATCAATGACACTTCGAATTTAAAATTATGAAGGCGAAAATTACAAAAGTGATAAATCATTCACCGTCTTTCGCTTATTTAATATTTCTTTTTATATCCCATATATAATACTAACCTCCATATTAAAATTTCAACAAATCTCATATAATCTTAATAACTTAAAAATCATTATAATTTATATGTACAATTCCATATAATTTTAACAACCTAAAAATCCTAATAATCTACTCATACAATTCTAACTATCAAAGCAATCCCACTTTTTTCTATTTCCCACATAATCCATATATAATCTTAATGAATGCAGTGAATAATTCACCGCCTGCAAATAACAAGAGGCATGAAACAGAATAATTCACCACGTTTAAAAAAAAAAATTCTATGCGGCAAAAGGAGGATTAGTTTGCCAAATACATTCTTATTAAGCTTCACACAAGAATAAATTTTGATGTAATGGAAAAGGAACCAACATAACAGATACTCTGAACATACAAAATGAGAATGGTTGCAAAAGAATTACACCATAAATCCTATCCTGGTTTATCATCTATTCAACACCCAGATCAATATGTGCATTACAGTTAATTGCTGTATCCTCACAATATTGCAATTCGTTGCCGATCGAATACCAATGTACAGCAGTACAGGGCAATACATGTAAATAAACTCAGAATACACATATTTGTATGCAAAATGCTCGTAAAAGAGAGCTCTAAGAATCCATTACCAATTCAGAGGACGAAAAGGAATAACGCGTAAATGCTTACTCTTTTGGAAAAAAAAAAATTACGTACATTAGGGAATACAATATGGGTAATAGTACAAATCAGTAGGGGAAAAAACGAATACATATACAAGCATCCGTAAGAATAATGAAGAATACTGTAATAATATAAAGATGAGATGAGAAGTTAAAAAATTAAAATGCATTTTTCCTGCTTCTTATAGCATACAGTTTGACCATCCATACATCCAACAAATTTCTGTAGTAAGAGAGGGGAGGGGGGGGGGGATACTATAGTTCACATACATATATACAGCATTCAATAAATTATATTGCGTACCCTACTCTAAGCATCACCAATATACAAGTCAAAACATATGAACAAAAGACAATTGCTTAACTCATTACAAAATCATACATACAACATGGTGGGGTGGAATCTACTCAGTTATCTCGTGAGGGTGCTCTTTGAGAGGGACTAAGGTTTTCTCGGGAACCTTCCATACAAAGTTTGCTGGCCATGTTATCCTGGAAATTGAAGTCATCCTCTTAATGTAGTGTTTCAAATCCTGAAGTATATAGCAAAATTGATGATTATAACATCTGCTCAAACTCCATACTATGAAGTGCATCAGCAGATGATGAATGGTGCAACCAATACATCGATGGGCATCGTTTGGCAAGAGTGCCAGCTATTTTATTTGTTTACCAACAAAAATAAATATAGAGATGTCCATCTGCCAGGGCACTCCACTGAATTGAAGCATTGAAAAAGAAAAAGGAAAAAAAAAGAAGAGAAAGTGTAATTAAACAAGACCTAACAGTTTTATTTTTCATATCTTTGAGCTTTTCAGCTTCTATGTTTGTGCTTTGTTAATTTCAGCGGTGGTTTTATTTTCATATAAGATGGAACATCCTTTCTACAAATTCAACTGAAAATGTAGTTCAAATCAAGCTGGTTTTTGATCAAATCATCCAAGTTTCTTGCAATCACAAACCAATCACCTCTAAGAATTTCAATATTCGAAGGTGCAGTGTTTCTCACAGTGACAGTTGGCTGATTTTGGTATCTTTCTCCACTTAATAATATAAAGGCATAAACTAATTCAGACTTAATATGTCTTGACATAGCATACAGCACCAGTATATATAATATATACACATATAGGGCAATATTGCTCTCAGAGAGTGGTATAGGGTTTCAAGATTTTTGTTTTCTGTTTGAGGTTTAGGTATAGGGTTTTAGGTTTTCAACAATTGAACCAAGAAAAACAAGTATGGAGAGAAAAGGACTCACCGGATAATCGGGCAGCCATTGAAAAACCAAGTTCAGATGGTCTGCCACTATACAGCTCAGCCATCCAAAGAACTGTTTTTCCATGCTTTCCACTTACGAATTAGTCACCCTGCATGATCGAGGAGATAACCAGAGAAATCAGGCAGCAACGACAACTTCCTAGAACGTTGGATCTACCGCATCGGACTCAAAGAACCGAGCCACAGCAGAGTAGAGCTGCTCTTCTTCAAATGGCTTAGACACATAGCCATCCATACCACATCGCAAACATTCATCATGTGTTGCCTGAATTACATCTGCTGTCATAGCTAATATAGGTGTGTGCCAATGGCTCACATCCCCGTTATCCATAGATACTTCTCTCTCAATCAGTTCATTTATTTTTTTCTCACAAGAACGGATTTGTCTCGTGGCCTCGAAGCTGCAAATGATGGTATGAAAGACTAAGTAGAATATAATATGAAGTGATTCTAGAAACATAAATAATGAGCACTGAGAAAAAGAATGAAAAATTTTTTGACAGCGAATGGTGTACTCTACAAGTAATTGGGCAAATCTCTCATTATAACTGTGTAGAAGTCAGGTCCATCTTTTTCGCGTAATAGAATGAATACTGAAGTAACTCTCCTGATAATCAGTAAGAGTTACTATAATTGGTGAAAACAATAAAAGATAAAGGTTAAGAAATTCAGATACTCGAGAATACATACTACTTGAACAGAAATGAAGAAGTTCACTCTTCCAATCCATTAAATGAAGATAAAGGTTAAGAAATTCAGATACTTGATAATGCGTTCTAACTTCGAACAAAAATAAAGAAGTTGACTCTTCCTCCAATAAATGTTATAAGTTGTGTAGAGAATTTTTAAAGAAACCAAAGATGGTAAATAAATGTGAAAAGAACAAATTCTCACAACAGCAATTATTAACCTCTCATCATTCATGCAATGTATGGGGACTTACTAATTTAAGGTCAATCATGTGAAGTGCATTATCTCTTTAAGTAAAACTAATCTCCATAACAGGAGCAAGAGGGAAAAAAAGAGTACCCATCCATCTCAGGCATCTGAACATCCATAAAGCAAGCATCAAACTTGTGACGAGGCTGTAGCATCGCAATTGCCTCCTTTCCACTAGCTACACAGGTAACAATAGCTCCATATTTCTTCAAAGCAGCAGCTGCGACTCTACGATTAACTGCATTATCATCTACTACTAAAATCTGTTTCTCTTTCAAAAGGCTTTGAAGTGCCGGCGGCTGTCCTCTAACCTGCTGCCTTTTTATCCCTACACCAAGTGCTTTTCGAAGGCAAACAGCCATCATACTAAGGCGAAGGGGCTTCCTTATACAGTCAATATATCCTGCTGACTTTAACTTATCAATCTCAGTTAGACTTAAAGAAGTAGCCAATAGGAAGAGCTTTGGGGTGCTTTGTCTTGGCTTAACTGTACTGCCATTTCGTCGAAGGTCAGTAAGATGACTGGGAAATGCCAGACCGGATCCTTCACCCCATGCTTCCTTATCAACAAGCACCATGTCCAATTTGCTCGTCCCGCTGAGAAAGTAGAATACCAAAGTAAATCAAGGCTAACGAATAATGTTAAGAACTCTTATATATGTTGATGAATGTGACTTATATTAGTGGCACCCTGCCAGGTTCTAAGAGTCAGCCTCAGTAGAATTTAGGGCTCTTTTATTATAAAATAATGATTAATTGGATATTTTAGTATACATTATTTTGAATATCATAATCAATGCTAAACAAAACATACATAATCAATGCTAAATGAAACATACCATTATGTTCTCACAGCAACATCTGTACTCTTATATGAATCCCCAATAGGTAAAGCTGATGTGGCACAACATCATTTTTTTTGGATTTATTTTTTTTTAAAAAAAAAGCAATAGAAATAAAGCAAATAATGGCTAATTAATAATATATTAACATACCGACCGTCCCTAGAGCAAGTGGCAAAGGACTTGGTGGTTGGTACCCGAGACCCGAGTTCGAATCCTAGTTGATTCACATTTCTAGCTAAGTTTATTTCTTAATGAAATAAACAAAGCGGGTAGCGTGCTATCTATCTCTCAAAAAAAATATATATATTAACATGCCTTTTCAAATTACTGTATCTTTTCTCATTAAAGTCCTCCTAATTAATTCTTAATTTAATGCTACACCTTAATAGATAACTATTATTCATGAGACATTTCCTCTTCTTAAAATTACTCTACCTACTTTCATAACTGAAAATTTTTGAATCCTATAATTGTCATTTATATGACCCCTCTTTCTCTTTCTCCCTCAAATGGCATTTCAATTTTTTATTGTATTTTCTACTTTTAATTCAATAGTCTTTATTGTTAATTAGTAAGGCAATTGTTATTTTTTCCTTTTGATTTTTTTCTCTACTAATTTTATCGTATGAGTTCATTTATATATTATTTATTTTAACCTTTTTTTTTCTAGGTTAATTTCTACAGAAGCTTTCATGAGGATAAAAACAAATGTAAGTGCACAAAAAACTTTTTGTATGCTGTATTTTTAAATGCATGTTATATTATATTTTTTCTAAGCAATTTTACAAAGTAAAAGCAAAAAAAATACTTAAGAGAATTTTAAAATCTAATTAAAAAAAATGAGAAGTACTGCAAAAATAAAGTTAAAGAAGCAAAAATTATTAGACTTACGTAAAAAAGAAGGTTAAGAAGGGCCCCTTTATTTTATAAAGGTCTTCATTTGTAAATTTTCTTCTGTATAAATTTTAAGTTTTATAAATAAAATTTATTAGATAAAAAATACTAACTTTGGACAAGTTTTAGAGAATCAAAATTTTAATTATATACTTTTTATACTTTACAAGGATAATTTAAGCAGAAAACTATCATAACATTTAAAAATATTTATAAAAAAAATTAATTTAGAGATAATTATTTGTATGTCTCTCTAAAGTTTTAATTATTTTACTTGGCTCCCGGAACTCTTGAAATTTATAAATTTGTCATTCTTTATTAGTTGACATATTAATATTAATTTTTTCAGTTCATATGAATCTCTCTTCATCTTCTCTTTTTTTTGTTTTTGGATTAGTAATGATAAATTTTTTTATGCATATTTCGTATTTAAATTTTTTTTTAAAATTTCTATCCGCCGCATCGTGCGGGAGTCTACACTAGCACTTAAATGAATCAACAATTACAAAAAAATACTGTCAAAGAAAAATGAATCAACATTTACAGAAAATAAAAGCAGCAGTAAAAAAAAAATTTGCTATGGCATGCTTAAAATATATCCTAAACTAGCACCCAACTTTCAAACAGCTAACCAAGGAAAAAAGAAAAAGACAATTACCTTAAACTGGATGCCTCGAAAATGGCCGAAAGTGCAGCTTTTGGGTCAGTGGCAATATCTGCTTGTATCCCTAATCTCTGCAGATGATACTTCGAGATCTCAGCTCGTACTCTTCTCCCATCAACAACCAGTGCTCTCATTCCCCAAAAATCTGAGAGAGTAGCATCAAAATGGTACCTCTTCATATCTCCTGAATTCTTCTTTCCTTCTGTGAAAACAGCAGTGAAAAAGAAAGTACTTCCAATCCCAGGTTTGCTAACAAAACCTATTTCTCCACCCATTAGGTCAACTAAGCATTTGCTAATGCTCAATCCAATACCAGTTCCACCATATGTACGGGAAGTAGAACTATCAGCTTGCATAAAAGGTGTGAAAATACGGCTTTGAGCATCTTCAGGTATCCCGACACCAGTATCTTCAACTGTTACTAATAGGTTTACTGAATCACTTGGTTCAGTTGTAGGCTTGAACATTCGGAAGTTTTCCAAGTTTCTCCGTCTATCTACTACTTGAAACCCACTTATTGTGTTATATGATTTATCTCTGCAATTAGTACGTACTTCAGCATTTTCATGTGATATTGGGCTGGTAATGTTATTAGAGATCTTCACTTCTCCAACCAGATGCACTGAGAGAAAGATATGTCCTTCTTCTGTGAACTGCAAACGTAACCAAATCAGCTACAGGGTTATAATCTAGGGGAGTCAAAAATGATTGTTAAGCAGTAAGAAAAAATAGTTTCAATTTCTATTATGCAAATGTATCACAATTTGACAAATCCTCACTTAGAATCAGTTGCCAACTTTCAGAAAGAATGTGCAAATTCAAGAGGAGAGGCAGACATCATATGGTAATCAAGAAAACATCATTACATGCAAAAGATATAAAGCTAAAATTGATATACACACATTATGTAAAAAATTGACATAATCTAAGCTTCGGAATTGTAAAGGTTTGTTTATTTTAAATTTTTAATATGATCAAAACCATGCAACATATTGTATACCTGCAGAAATCATTAGACTGACACTTTTGACAAATAAGCTCAATAAAAAAGGGAGATGCTTGAAAAAACTAAACATGCAACAAACCTTCACAGAATTTCCAACGAGATTTGTAAGGATCTGCCTGAACCGCCCTGGGTCCCCAATAAGAACTTCTGGAACGTTATCAGATACATACACGGCCAACTACTCTCACCACCAAAAAGAAAAAAGAAAAAAGAATGAAATACCACAAATACAATGACCATTAGCGCCAACAACAGCTAAATAGAACTAAATATGTTATGATTTAGGGGTTTACCTCTATACCTTTGACCTGTGACTTGTCTGAAAATAGAGAAAGCACATTATCCAGAACATCACGGACGTCAAAAGGAACAGCCTCTAGCTCAAGCCTTCCTGATTCTATCTTAGCCTGATCAAGGACCTCGTTTATTAGAGTTATTAGAGCCTTTCCACTTTGTTGAGCGGTCACTGCAAAATCTTGCTGAGTTGCGTCAAGCTCCGTGTCCAGCAGCATCTGCAACATGCCTGAATGGCAAGACCATCAGTACCTTCTTCTTGTCAATATTCTCTAGCAAAAATGTGTAAAATCAACCTTAAATAACAGGAAAAAAATGCATACTCATTACAAGGATTTTAAAAATTCACATACCTAAGACGCCGTTCATTGGAGTTCTAATTTCATGGGAAACTGTTGCCAGAAACTACATTGGACAATAAAATTTAATTAGTTACAAAAACAATTGAGTTAGACAATAAAATGGAAATATAATAGTTAGAAAAATAGAGGATAGATGGCAACAACAGAATTGTCATACGTGTGGTTCGAGCAAGGATTTAGGTGCCATGGCACGGGGTCGTGCCAACCATTTGCAAATACAGTGCATGCCGTGTCCTGCAGATGTCATTGCCAAAATACCATGTGTGCTGAAACACTTCGGCAAGAAATATTTATTTCTTTTCGCATCAGTATATTTTAATTGCTCTTAATATATTTGTTTTATTAATCTATTGTACTCCATTAAACTAATTACTTGATAATTTCGAAAAAGGAGGTTTTCAGTCTTGCCATCAGCACGTGTGTTGTATTATGCTGAAACCTTGTTAGCACAGAGTGGCACAATGGGCGCTTAAATCCTTGAGTTCGAAGTTCCAGTATTGTAGGGAAACAAAACATATAGACATGACATACTGGAAAAGAGGGATATAACTTGATTCTATGAGTATTACAAATAAAATATTTTAATTTTGGTGGGGCTGGGTTTGGGGGAACCTGTGACTTTGCTACATCAGCAGCTTCAGCTCGCACTTTTAGTTCTCGCATTTCACGGTAATCATCTTCCACCTTCTCAATGCGATTTAGAGCTGCATAAAATATATGCCCAACAAGCAAAACAATCACAGCAACTCCAATCGATGTTGTAATTGCTGTCCATGGCAACGGAGGCTCATTTTTAAATCTGAAATAAAGGAAAAAAAAAAAAAAACAGAAAAACAACATCAAAGTAGGGAAATAAAGCTCCCCAAGACAGCAATTTTGGAGGTTAATATAGGCTGCATGTGAGATCAGCTACCTGCAGTGCATTTCATGTTTACGCAATGGATCCCCAAAATCCACATGGCTAATATGGAGCTCACTTGACTTAGAGACATCAGGGCCATACATTTTAATAGGAGAAGACGAATTAGTAGTGTCATATAAGTTAACAACAATTGTTTGCTTGCTAGCAAGCTGCTGCAGAAGTTTATCCACCAAAGATGGGACATCAAATGATGCACCAAGATATCTGCAGTATAAATAAATCAGGAAAGAAAGGAAAAAACCTAAGGGTCTCTTTTGAAAACAAAAAGAAAAATATGCATGTTGTAGCGTAGTCACAGAAAGTTACCCTACGGTAGCTTCAATGCGTTCTTGGGGCGAAGCATTTGGAGGAAGGTCAGAGTTGTATACTGCAAAAGTCAGCACTACTCCAAGGTGGTTGGATTTCAAAAGCTTAAAGGGAGAGGTAAGGACCCCTTTTCCGGTTGACCTAGCTCGTAAAATGTTATCATGGTCTTCCTAAGTACAAAGTCAGAAAAGTTGTTAGATTCTAAATGTAAACTTAAAATAGGTATATAATATGCATCAAACCATTAAATTACTAGGGAATCCTCAATTCCCGCCACTTTATATTTTCATGTCGCACCAAGTGCAGAAATATTTAGATTCCAGGTCATCACTTTTTGGAAATTTAAAGAATCCTGTGAACCGAACAAACCCCTAAAGAATGTCTTATTTCTATAGAAGGTCGTGCAGATAACAACACAATCCTAATGATATTTAATGCACAGAATCATACGGTGAAAGGTTCAAAAATAGTACATGCATGCTATCTAAATCTCACCATCAAATTGCAGAAATACAGTTTTCTGGGAGAATACAACAGGCATATAATCATATAAGAAATAAGAATGGCTTGATATATGAACTCACCTTGCCAGACATCATATCTATGGACACAATGTGAGATACAGTTTCTTGGGAGAATATAACTGGTGCATATTCATCTTGGATAGGTGAGGGGTTGAGCTTTTCGGGATTATAATCATCTTGAACAGGGGAATGATCCTCGGTCTCCATTTTCTTTATTTTCCATCCGTGCTGCTGCTCAAACTGCTCTCGCTGCGAGTGCAATACTTTTAATGCATAGGCAACACCACTTGTTAACGGCCTTTCAAATGCTGTCCTTGCCGTGTATTCCGCAAAGGTTTTCTGCCAGAACAGTTATAATAACATCATGCTATCTGGCTAGTAAGTGAGACCTACTCCCTACTCAGGTCAAATTTTCTTGAGCTCAAATTTTTGATATTTTATAAAATGGTCGATGAATTTTAAATGACAACTTGGAATTTGTTAGATCCCAAGAGTCTAAGAGCTTTATATAAGATATGAAAATATTTGTCATAACTTAACAAACTTCGAGGAAGTAGTATGCTGATATAATAATATTTCAACCACTGTCAGAAATTTATGACTATATTTATCTGATTTCACCCTGCTATTTTCTGCTTTGGGTAATTTATGTCTAACAGAATAAGAGAGTAATAAATATACAGAAAAGAGATAGATCTTCCAGACATGAGTTAATTGGAGCAAACATTATCTCATAAATCCAATATCATGATAAACTCAGGGCACCAAATACATAGCCAAACTTAAGAAACCAAGGCATGTGAAGGCTATCTTCAATCAACAAGCTATATTATATATCTACAAGGACAAAAAAAATGCATAGATAGAGAGTACTTTACCTGATCAATGGCAGAAGGATTCTTCCCATGGTGAAAAGTTGAGACCAGGATGGCCATAGCATGCACATGGTTCATGCTCACATTAAACTGATCCTGAAGCATCCGAGCTCTCTCGTCGCACATGTTCGCAAGAGTTTCCGTTCTCCTCTCAATAATATTCGCATTCATGCTCACAAATATCCATACTGACACCAAGAACCCCAGAAAAACACCCATATAAAGGATTTTTTTCATCCACTTTCCACCACTCTTCGAGTTCTGCAATTGCAGATGCTTCTGCTGACAATTTTGTTTATACGAGGACTTCGATAACTTGCCAAGTCCAAAAAGCACAAGTAGCCCCAGTAGAATCCACCATAGTATTTTTGACAGAAGCTTCTGATGCTCTTTCGCTGTGTTTATTAACTTCTTAGCCTGCAAGATATTTACATAATCCTACATAAAAATGATGAATGGTCCGTTATAACCAGGAAACCAGAATTCATCATCCCAACATCTTTTCTGTTTCTGCTATAATTCCACAGAAATGTGAATGAGCCACTGCTCTATTTATGCAGATAGAAAACACTAAGTCTAACATTTGTTTGAGAATGAGACTAGCATATCATGATTCTAAACATATTTCTGACACCATATATTACAGTAATCATCACAATTAAGTCAATAAAAATTGTACATCCTTCACATTTGTAACACTAACATTAATACACAAATAACCCACTTGCTCCGTGATTAGAATGATCACCAGTAGCGCCTTCTCTGAGAATAGAATATGCTTCAATTACAATTAAGCAATATTCTGAGGAGTGATTAAATGATAATGAAGGAAGAGTCAATCACAGCAAGTCTCAACAGGGAATCTATTTGACCATTTGATGAATTAATTCATCTACTATAATGGCATCCAGTTTCGGTTCCTGCAAATAAAACAAAACTTCCAAAGTGTCTCTAGCTATGGAAAAAAAATCCAAGTAAAGGAGAATGATGAAGCCATGAAGGTGATTGTACAGAGTCCTCCCAAGAGCCTTATCAAAGTTGATTCACTTTGATCTGAAAAGGCTTCAGTGTTGATGAGCATAGTCAGTTCTGCTACCGAGAGGAATTGGTTGAAGTCAACATCTAGTCTAACTTATGTTAAAAGGAGGACCCTTTTGGCATCAGGAATTGGATTAGATAGAATAAGATAAGATGGCAATACCGGGGGAGATGGGGGTTTAGCAACTTGGAGAAGTTGAGGATCATAACAAGATTTTTTTTATACCAATCACAACCTCTCGGGGATTCGATAAACCCACCCTGGTAGGATTATTTGACTCGACCAAATTCCTCTCTTTAGTCCTTATGACCTACAGCTCCAAAATTGCTGAATTGCCTAACATCACTCTCTCTTCTTGTTCTATCCAACCCAATCCTAGGTGCCCGACGACCCCTAGGGTTTTGCAAATGCACATCGTAGTGCTCACAGGAGTTCCACAATCTCGTTAGTGAACAAGATCTTGAAGTTAAGGTGATGGACCAGATGAGGCATCCACTGCCCCACCTAAGAAAGTTTTATGCAAATTATTTGTAAGAGATGAAATGCATAGAGAGTTAAAGTGCAGCAGAAATCAAGACAAATAGTAGTTAAAAAACCATGAAAAAGAATAATAAGTGAACTCAGACAGTAATTTTAGTAATGATTGTGGCATTGGCCTCAAAAGCTTCCCATCTAAGACACAGTAATCATGTTAAGTCACCAAATGCTGAAGTATAACAGCATACTGATGAAAATATCCTTTTGACAATTTGAACATGTTCGGAAGGAGAAAAATGCACTGACCTTTAGTAGTGTTATATCATTTTGTACAGGAGAAGAAAGAAAATTTTGCTGAGAGGTATCTATCATGTATTCATTCTTTGGTAGTGAAGGCACAGGATTAACCAAAATGTGCTCGTTTTGAACGGCGCAATGACCTACACGAGCTATTTCATCCCTCACACAATCTTGTTGACCTCGTCGCCGCCTTCCCTCAAAGCAAATTGCTTCTCGAATACAAGAGAGGCTACCACAGTCTGCTCTGTAGGTGTCATGTGAAGCCCTAGACTTCTCCATGCATTGAGCAAATGTTCTCTGCATTTTAGAAGGAAATACTGGAGTTTGAACCAGCTAAAAGGAAACCAAATCTGTTTAGAAATATGTAAATTCTACAAAAACCATCATGCCTAATTACATCTTATATTTAAAAGGAGAAATTGTAATCTAGTAAATATTACATGCAAAATTGGGAGGCCGTTATTGATGAAGAATGTCAATGAAGTTCAAAAACGAGATGCCCCAAAGAGAAATATCAGACATTTTCAACAGATATATTCCAGTTAAGAATGTGCAAAATAAGTTCCAATCAATCCATATGATTGACTAATGACCAAATATAGCATGAAAAAGAAGCTGGACGGATTTAAACACTTAAAAATTTAGAAAGCAAGACATCGAACCTAGCTACAGGACTACCTCGATCTCCATATCATTGTATGAAAATGGACAGATGTTTAGTCACAAGGAATGCACAGAAGAATATTGAATTACAATGTCATTACTGACATCACCTACAAGATCCTCCTAGGCCACTGGATTGCTGATGGACTGCAAAGTGAGGGAAGGGAAGAGCATTGAGAGCCGCTGAAAGGTTAGGAGTCAGAAAGAAATCACTAGTTTAAGGCTTCAAAATTTGAGCGGTTGGAAGAGTAGATCAACTGGTTAGGTACGATCAAATTTTGTTTCTCCGTGATGCATGAACTTGGCTCACATAGTTATGTAAGTTTCATGAAAGTTGAACAAGGACAGGACTCCACAAAGTATGGTGACATCAGGGCCAATAGGGCAAAGACAAGTTTAAAATTCCATTGTAACAAGGATAGACATACGTCTATCGTTACTTTTTTCCAACTTTTGAAGTATTCATCAAACTTCAAAGTTCATACCTAATTCT
The DNA here is from genome assembly GCA_025177825.1 of Aechmea fasciata. Lineage (NCBI taxonomy): Eukaryota > Viridiplantae > Streptophyta > Magnoliopsida > Poales > Bromeliaceae > Aechmea > Aechmea fasciata. Next base: position 6,804,439 of record CM045925.1, on the reverse strand, counting down.
AAACATAAAAATGAAAGAAAAATTTTATTCCAAATCTGATTTGACTCGACCACTGATTAAAATATTCCTAGCCGTATATTACTTGTATCACTTATGTGCCCGTGATGATATCTATTTTCATGTATCATGATCTCCTACAGTCTTGTCGACACATCAGGTGGTACAGTGAGTCAATACATAAACTTACTTCATTTCTCTAAGGACCACCCTGTACATGGACCAACCAGACCAGAGGATCATATAGCCTATGAACCTCACCATCATTTTACACCGCATTGTAATTGTGTATGAAGAATTCTTCAGTTAGTTTAAAGCTACTCCAATTAAGACTACTGTAGAGAACTCAGCCAACATAAATTTGTATAAACTAGCTCTTACAAGTCTAGAAAGACTCTATACTAGCAAAGCTAGAAGAAAACATCTAATGATAACCCAAAATGCATTTCAACGAAAGTGACGGGAAGAAACACGACGTGAAAAGGGTGCATATACCCAGTTATTCCATGCATTCCATCATGTATTTTCAACCAACTAACATGTTTTTTAGAAAAGGGTTAAAAAAATGGTCCTAATTCAACGATTTGACGGTTAGCCAAGAGTCGCCTGACTTGATGCATAGCGTATCATGTTATTAGTAATTTGGTCTTAAGTTGTCCACATTTCACACACTTTGTATCTATTTTATAACAAGCTTAATAACAAATTTTAAGTTTTTTTTATTACATTACTCAACTTCTAAGTTTAACCATCTTTTCGCCAGTCCAATTTTCGGTTCAGTTCTTGATACTACAAATTTATGCGTGTCAAGAAAGGTAAAGAATAACTCTCCAGCTCCACTGAGAACCCTTGAACCCCAACTTCTAAGACAACTACCTCATCAAAACCTGACATAGACCCACATGATCTTCCACATAACCAAAAAAAACAAAGAAAAAGGATAGCTCAAATCATATTATATAGTTGAAAAAGGAGAAAATTACCATGTACATAAACAAACTATGCCATACAAAATCAAGATGGACAAATATGGTACTTTTGTAACTAGCTAACAATAGAGCACACCAGAAGAATCTCAATACCTCCGAGGATGATAACAGCAGGACCAAGGCCTGGAGCTGGTTCTTGCTCAGATTGGACTCCTCCACCAGCACCTGAGCTCTCTCTTCCCACAAATCCCTCCCCCTACAGCCATAGCCCCCCAAGCCCCAGAAAACCCCTATTGACCCAACAAAACCACTCAAAACACACAAAACCAGGAACCTAGCCTTCAACCTCCTGCAGCCCTCACATTCACCACCATTAGAGGATCCCAAGCCCCTATTTTGACCCATCCCAGATGAAAACAAGATGATGGGCCAAAGAACCACAAGACAGGCTCAGCAGCTGCAGGAAGAGATCTTGAGAGAAGAAACCCAGTTGGCCTTCCCCCCCCCCCCAAGTCTGGATTCAAAACTGTGCCCACCAACCCTCCAAAAGATAACCAAAAGCCCCTTCCATCCCCCCCCCACCCCTCTTTTCACTGCCACCAGCCCAAGAACCAATCAACACCACACCTTTTGGAGAAGCCACTTGAGGAGAAAGCAGAGAGTGCAGCAGGCATCTCATCAGAAAGAAGGTGGGGAACCTGCAGCAGAGCCTCCTCCTCCTCCTCCTCCTCCTCCCCCCTCCCTCTTCTTCAACCTTTTGTGTGAGCCCTTTCTTTGCTGACCCTTTTGATCTCTTTCCTCTTCCTTATCTTCATTGCCCCCTATAGAAGGTTAGGTTTATGCAATTTTTACCCCTCCCACAACCATCACAGATAACTCCAATCTTGGAGAGAGAAGAGTAATGAACAAAATAAACAAATGAAAAAAAGGAACCCAACACAACAGAGACCCAGCTGGTCTTTTGCTCAATCTGGGCTGGAATCCCTGATCAATGAGGAAAGACAAAAAAGAAATCTCTCTCTCTCTATATATATAAGTATAATAATAATATAGGCATTATAATAATAAATATAATATTATATGTAAGGCAAAAATCAAGCACAACTAATCACTCTCCATCTCTTTTTATCTCCTCTTATACTCATCTCTTATTGGATGTTTAGCCACATCATTATCTCATCATCTGTTAGGGACTTGTTTGAGGGACACCACTGATATAAAAGAAAGAAAGCTTAAAATAAATAAATAAAAGCAAGGGAGGTCTTCAGTCTTGACAAGAAGAACACAATTTCCAGCCCTCTCTTCTTTTCTTCTTCCCTTCTTTCTTTCTTTCTTTCTAAAAGAGAGAAGTGGGAACAGGAAAAATAGACTGCTGCAAAGAAGAGAAACTAGATATATATAAATAAAGGGGATAGAAATTAAGATACCACACATTTTATTTTATTTTTTTACAATTTTTTTTTTTTTTTGCCAATAACAAAAATTTTTTTTGTTTTGGGTTTTATATACACAGGTGGTTTTTGGGTTTTAGGGTGGTGAAAGCGACACCACAACTTGTGCCATACTCAGAGAGAGATGTGAGTTGTTTAATAATTGAAATTCTAGTGTTAGGATTAATGTGAGCAGAGGGGTTGTTAGTAGAGAGAGAGAGAGAGAGAGAGACAACAGGTTTTTTTTTTTATATTTAGCTAATTTATTAATAGCTCTTATAAATTTATATTTATATATATATATATATATATAGTCTTCTTTTGCGATAATTGAATCACTATGTTAGTATCTATATTCTAAACCCTCTTTTTTAATTTCATAATGATAAAAAAATATAAAAATAAATATGATAATTCAATCGCCGTGCTTAATTAAACTTAAAAATAAGAATTTAAGTTCCATGGCACGGGATCGTGCCGAAAACTTGCCGGTACGATGCGTAACGAGTCGTGCCGATACATGCCAGTTAAAAAAATTCTTATGTGCCGACACATAATAGCATGAAATATTTATTTTTTTTAGCAATAAAATATTCTAACTATTTATTATGTATTTTTATCACATATTTTGAACTTTATTAAAAAAATTACTTACTAATTTAAAAAATATAGGGTTTTGAGTTATGCGATCGGCACAGGATCCGTATCGTACTGGTATTTTGTTGATACGGTTACTATACGATGGATACGGTCCGTGCCAACGAGCACTTGAAATCTTACTTAAAAATAGGGGCAATTGTTTATATACCCCTGAAAAGTTTCCGACTTTCCTATTTACCCCTCTTAGAAGGCTAATATTAAAAATGCCCCTCCTACGTTCCAACTTATTTCTAATATACCCTTAGAGTTAAAATCTGTTAAGTAACTTTATTATCTCTGTAAAATTACTATTTTGCCCTTTTCAAATATACCCTTCTATCATTACTGTCTTTCTTATTTGCCCTTAAAGTTAGGGGCACAAAAAGTATTTCGACTTTTGGTCTTTTCTAATATACCCCTCTACCGTCACCAACCTTTCTTATTTACCCTTAAGTTAAGGGCAAAATTGATATTTTAATTTTTTTAAACTGTGGTAGATATTTAACTCACGTTTAACCCAGATTAACTTAACAGGAGATAACAGCGAGGATATTTTGCAATAACGGTGGAATGTATGAGGGGCATTTTAGAAAGAAAAAAAAAAAAGTAAGAATAGATCGGATATTTTCATATGCATGAGAGGTATATAGGCAATTATCCTTTACAAATACTATCTAAATGCTAGTATGGTAAAAAAAAATTATTTATAAGGTCATTTGTAAAAAAGAAAAAAAGTTTAAGGGACTAAATACAAAATAAAAGCCCACGGACAACACAGTACCCCTCTCTGTCTCTCTTTCTCTCTCTGGTTTGCTTTAGGCAGGACAGCAGGAGAGCAGAAGCAGATGCAATAAAGATAAAAATGTGTGGAGAAGCCCCTCAGTTACGTGCAGTTTGAAATTTTGCCCTCCAACTCTTTTTTTTTTTTTCCTGTTTTTTTTTTTTGTTTTTCTTTTTTTGTTTTTTTGTTTGGTTTTTTCTAAGAAATGCCTTTGGTTGCTGATAATTTTGTCTTTGTATAACGTGTGACACTTTTCCTTTTTTGTATATGTGGACCAACCAACGGCCACCACTGCAGAAACACCCAAAAATATTGGAAGACTGCATGTGGGAACATGCTTGCCAAACACCCCAACACAGCGGCTTGTGTTTAGAGATGTCAACGGGTCGGGTTTGGGTCGGGTTTTCAAAAATCCGAATCCGAATCCGAACCCGAATACCAAGTTGATATCTGAATCCAATGAATTTTAAAAATTCATACCCATATCCGGATCCGACCAAAAATTTGAAACCCGAATCTGAACCCGAAAACCCGAACCCAAAATAATGAATTTTTTTTTACCATATTTCAAAATATATTATAGTAAAATCAAAAATTTAAAACACAATAAAATATAATCAAAATACATTCATGTTATATAAATAAATATAATTAAATATTTTACTATAATATTTTATATTTTTTATATCTTATATAAATAAATATATATTATATATATAATTTATTCGGGTTCGGGTCGGGTATACACAAAATCTATACCCGTATCCATATCCGTCGGGTTTTTATTTCTTATGCCCATAATCAAATTCATATCCGTTTAGCTCGGATAAACCCACCCCGTTCGGATTCGAGTTCGAATAATATTTCGGGTATCCGTACCCATTGACATCCCTACTTGTGTTCATTCATTTATTAATAAACTAGGGTTAATTGCATATACATCCCTGCAAATATAGTGAATTACAGAGATATTCCTGCAAAACGATATTTCTATAAGTTGTCCATACAAAAGTCCTAATTTATGTAAAAATGTCCCCCGAATTAGAATCTGTTAAGAAACTGTAAATTTTTTAACAGTTTTTTTGTGAAATAATTTTTTTACCCTCACAAATATTTTCCTTCATCGAACAACAAAGAAAAAGGAAGAGAAAGAAGGTGAGGAAGAAGAAGAGGGAAGAGGAAGTAAGAGAGGAAGAGGGAAAAGAAAGAGGGAGAGGGTTCACTGCCGGAGCATCTCCTCTCTCGCCAGCAACAAAGAAGAGGGAAGACGAAGAAGGAGAGGAAGAAGAAGGGCGAAGAGGAAGAGGGAGAGGAAAAGGGAAGAGAAAGAGGGTTCGCCACCGCCGCCACATCTCCTCCCTCACCGGTGACGAAGAAGAGAGAAGAGGAAGAGGGAGAGGGAGAGGAAGAAAAAGGGGGAGGAGGAAGAGGGAGAGGAAAAGGGAAAAGGAAGAGGAAGAGGGAGAGAGTTCACCGCCGTCGCCGCCGCCGCCGCCGCATCTCCTCCCTCGTCGACGACTGAGAAGATGAAAGAGGAAGAGGAGGAAGAGGAAGAAAAGTAAAACAGTCAATTCACGTTATTAATTAACCATGGTTAAGTTTTTAAATGTGGTTAACGAAATTTTTTTAACAGACCCTAACGGCAGGGACATATCTGCATAAATTAGGACTTTTGCAGGGACAACTTATAGAAATATCGTTTTGCAAGAATATTTTTGCAATTCACTATATTTGCAGGGACGTGTATGCAATTAACCTAATAAACTAACTCAATACGAGCTGATTCGTTAAAATATTAAAATAAAAAAACTCATCTCATGCTCAATTTGTTTATTATTAACGAGCCAAATAAGAATCTACTCGTAAACAATAATTTGGATTGTCAGCTCTACTATTGGATAGAAAGTTGAAAGAAAATTAGAATCTTAATCTAATAATTAAAATTCATAAAATATAGATCTATCCATATTTGTATCGGCCCAAAATTCAAAATAGTGAATAGTATTCGGCTAGTTTATTAAACGAGTGATCGATTTTGAATTCATGATCGAGCTATACCAAGCTGAACACGAGTGAGTTGATCTCAGCTCATGTAGAGCTCATTAAGATTTCGAACTAAAAGATTTAGCTCATTTATTTCAACGAGTAATCGATCGCGACCTCATTTCGAGCCCAACATAAGCTAAGCTTGTGAATAACAAGCTAATTTGTCAGCCCTAGAAACATGAAATTGAGCATTTCTTTCTAACTAGGAATGTTGAGTACTCATATTCAAAATTTTATTCGAACTTAAATCCGAACATGGCATGTTTATCCGACACTAAATGAATATGCTTTTCAATACGGGTATAAAAATAAAAATCTAACAGATTTGAATTTGGGTAGAGATTTTATGTGCACCCGATCTTGACCGGAACCCGAATTGATTTCAGTTTGTATTATATATGCGAATGTTTGATGTTGTGATATTTTACAATTTTAAATTTTAATATAATTTATTTTTTAAAATATGATAAAGAGAAATAATTATTTCAAATTCGGAATTCCAAATTTGATTGTCAGGTTTGAATTGTTTAAAATCCATCCCGAATCCAATGCATTGATGTATCTATTTTTAACTTGTAAATTACATCGCTGGTCTCTAAATTTTTCAGCCAAGTTTCTTTTTGGTTCTTAGACTTTTAGCTTCAACATTTTTGTTTGTACGGAAGTGGGGTGTAAGTAGGAAGGGGAAGGTAATTTTCGGTGTAAACTAATCACTTCTGTTGTTTGGTTCATCATAATTTTATTACGCTCAAAAGTGTAGTTCACCAAAAATAAGAAAATTGACTTCACCCTCCCATGGGGCGAAGTCAATTTCGGTGATGTGAAAAGAGGCAAGAGTGAAATTTAGTGTGTTAGGATAATACCTCTTCGCCCTCTCATGAAAATTAATGTGTTAGGATCAGATAAATTTAATATATTTTTTATTTAATTTGTATATTTAGAAAATGATGAAAAATAAATTTGTTAAATGTTAAAAAAATTTTAACTTTAGAATTTTATTTGTTGCATTATTATTATTTATATGCAAACAAATAATATAAGTTTTAAAATTTTTATTATATATATATATATATATATATATATATATATATATATATATATATATATATATATATATATATATATATATATATATATATATATATATATATATATATAATTATATTAATTTTTATTTATTATAATTTATTATTCACTAAGTTATAAAATAAATAATGATATCACTTCCGAGGTAAGTATAACGGGGGTGGAGAGCTACTTTTTTTTACATCATCTATTTCCTACCAAACAAACAGCAAAACTTACATAACTGTACTTCCACATTTAGAAACAAATAGTAAAAATGAATTAATTTTCACCTCAACTCCACTTCAATCCCAAATCTACTTACGTTGAAACAAACATGCCCCCAAGGATCTAAACTCGTGAGAATATTTTCTTTAGCCCTTATCCTTATTTATTATATAAAAACCTTATTGCTTGCGCCTCTGCATCTCTATATTCATGCATTAATACAGCTATTGTTCCTTTATCATTCATCCCAAATTTAGTCCAATCAGTAGCTATTAACTAATTAATAATTAACAAAATCCTGAGTTTCTACCATGCTGGAATGGCATTTAGATTAGTTAAACTAAACAAAATCACAACTGAATGTAATAGATACCTAATTATTAGATAAACACAATATAAATTAGAAGAATCAAAAGCTGAGAGGGAGTCAATGAATCAAAAATGGTTGAAGCATCAATTTCAAAATAACCTTGAATTTGAGGGGTTCCCTGTATATTTTAACTTGCAAGTCACTAGAGCTACTCTGTTACACCTGACATGCAGCAGCTTATATATGTATGTAGCCACCTGCATCAATACAGGGTCCTATTCTGATATGATGAAGCCTTAAAATGTGGCAGCTCGTTATGTATAGGGAAAACTTTAAAAAAAAAAAAAAAACCCCTGATTTTGTATTTTTTTATTTTAGTATCATGGTTTAAAGTATAGCAAGTTAGCATCATGTGGTTTCGTACTTTCTCACTTTAGTATTATGTGGTTTAAACTGTATGAAGTTAGTACTATATGGTTTTAATTTTGTTTCAAGTTAGTACCCTGTGGGTTGTGGTTTTATTTTTGTTTCAAGTTAGTACTCTGTGATTTTATTTTTGTTTCAAGTTAGTACCCTGTGGTTTTTAAACCACAGGGTACTAAAGTGAGAAAGTACGAAACCACATGGTACTAACTTGATACACTTTAAACCACAGGGTACTAAAGTGAAAAAGTGCAAAATGACAGGTAGTAACTTGATACACTTTAAACCACAGAATACTAAAGTAGAAAAAGTGAAACAACAAGGGGGGTATTTGAAGTTTTCCCTTATATATATAGAGAGAAAGAGAGAGAGAGAGAGAGAGAGAGAGAGTAGGGCTTGTGTGCTATTAGGAGCACGGATGCCTTCGTGCTCCTAAGCCGTTTTCGATGATAGAGCTTTCGAATCGACAATCGGTTCCGTTAAACTTGATCTAGCGTATTTAAAGTTTCTAGAAAATAATTTTTGCGATTTTTTGATATTATTTATCTAGTAATCAAAAGGATTCAAAATCAATAATTTTTAATAGTTGATATCTGCTATTTATTAGTTTTTATATATATATACAAATCGGATGAAATTTTGATAGAAAATTTTTTATACTATCTACAACAAGATCAATATTTCTGATCGAAAATTTTAGTGCTATATCACCACTCTATAGAATTTTTATTTTTAGCCGTTAAAAATTATTGATTTTGAATCCTTTCGATTGCTAGGTAAATGATATCGAAAAATCATAAAAATTATTTTCTAGAAACTTAAAATACGCTAGATCAAGTCTAAACCGATCGTCGATTCAAGCTATCATCGAATATATATATATATATATATATAATACACAAGACCTACTATATATATATATATATATATATATATATATATATATATATATATATATATAGAGTAGACTAGAATACTTTTAGAAGCACCAAGTGATTGGTGCTTCTAAGTTTTTAGCCATTAGATCTACTACTTGATTATTAATACCCCTTGGAACAAACACTATTCCACCTACCACCACCTACCCCCACCTACCACCATCATCTCAACCTCACATCTCTCCATCCAAAGGCTACAAACCCAAAAGCACCAATCACTGGTGCTTTTGAAAGTATTCTAGCTCAACTCTATATATATATATATATATATATATATATATATATATATATATATATATATATATAGAGAGTTGAGCTAGAATACTCTCGATAGTAAACGGGGCATTTTACTATCGAGTTGTTTTCGATGATAGAGCTTCCAAATTGATAATCGGCTCCGTTGAACATGATCTATACCACTTAAAGTGTTTAGAAATTAAATTTTAAATATTTTCGACATCATTTGCCTAATGATCAAAGGGTTTCAAAATTTGTAATTTTAATAGTGGATAAGAGACGTTTTCTCGTTTACAGTGTAAAGATATCCAAATCAATTGAATTTTTGTTAGAAAATTTTTAAACTATTTAAAATAAGATTTATACTCTTGATCTTGATTACAAGACTTCTATCATCATTTTTTAAAGAATATTCATTTTCAATCATTCATTAAGCCACTTCAAAAAAAAAAAAAAAAAAAAAAACCTGTGATTTCTAGGTAGTTTAAATGGTTTAGATCGATCGTCAATTTGGAAGTTCTATCAAAAACAACTCGATAGTAAAATACTGTTTACTATCGAGAGTATTCTAGCTCAACTATATATATATATATATATATAGTAGAACTAGGCTACTGTGCTATTAATAGCACCAAGTTATTGATGCTACTAAGTTTTTAGCCATTGGATTGAGAGATGCGCGGTTAGTATGATGTGGGCCCCCTAAGGTTAAGTGGGTGGTTGGTTGAATAGTATGATCTAACAGGTGAAAATCATCAAAGGAGTGGATCTAACTGCGGAAAACTTGGTAGCACCGAGTACTCCGTGCTATTGATAGTATAGTAGGACTTCTCTCTCTCTCTCTCTCTCTCTCTCTCTCTCTCTATATATATATATATATATATATATATATATATATATATATATATATAGTAGAGCTAGAATATTTTTAGAAGCACCAATTTCTAGCCATTGGATCTACTCTCCAATTATTAATATCCCTTAGATTAAACACTATTCCACCTACCACCACCTACCACCATCATCTCTCCATCCGAGGGCTAAAAACTCAAAAGCACCAGCTCATTGGTGCTTTTGGTGCTTTTGATTATCTCTCTCTCTCTCTCTCTCTCTCTCTCTCTCTCTCTCTCTCTCTCTCTCTATATATATATATATATATATATAGAGTTGAACTAGAATACTATCGGTAGTAAAACGGTCGTTTACTACCGATTTGTTTTTGATGATAGAGCTTCCAAATTGATGATCGGCTCCGTTAAATATGATCTAAACTATTTAAACTACCAAGAAATCAAATTTCACGCACTTTCGATATTGTTCTTTTATCCATCAAGTGGACATAAAAATGAGCGAAAATGAATACTCTTTAAAAAATGATAATAGGAGTCTTGTAATCAAGATCAAGAGTATAGATCTTGTTTTAAATAGTTTAAAGAATTTTCTAACAAAAATTTAATTGATTTGGATATCTTTACGCCGTTAAACGAGAAAACGCCTCTTATCGACCATTAAAATTATAAAATTTGAAACCGTTTGATCATTAGGCAAATGAAGTCGAAAAGATTTGAAATCTGATTTCTAAACACTTCAAATGATATAGATCATGTTCAACGGAGTCGATCGTCCATTTGGAAGCTCTATCTAAAACAAATCGGTAGTAACTCTCTTTACTCGATAGTATTCTAGTTCAACTCTATATATATATATATATATGGTCCGGCTACTATACTATTATGAATACGATCGCTCTCGTACTCATAAGTCGTTTCGATGATAGAGATTCGAATTGACGATCCATATCGTTAAACGTTATTTACAGCATTTAAAACTTTAAGAAATCAAATTTTATAATTTTTCAACATCATTTAGCTTACGATCAAAAGCCCACAAATTTGACAGTTTTTAATGGCCGGTATGAAATACTTGCTAGTTTAACGATGTAAAAGAATTGAAATAGGTTGAATTTTTGATAGAAAATTCTATTCACGACCTAGAAAAAGATCAATAACTCCGATCTTAAATTGAAGGATCTGATCATCCATTTTTAGGACGTCATTCAATTTTGACCGTTCATTTTATGCCCGCTTGATAAACTTTATTATGATTTCAAAAATTTACAAAATTTATTTTTTACAAGTTTCAAATACTCTAGATCATATTTAACGGAATGAATCGTCGATTCGGAAGCTCCATCATCGAAAACAACTTATGAGTAGTAGGGCTCCAATACTCATAATAATATAGTACCCATGGCCTATATATAGGGTCCGACTACTATACTATTATGAGTACGATCGCTCTCGTACTCATAAGTCGTTTTCGATGATAGAGCTTCCGAATCGACGATCCATACCGTTAAACGTTATTTACAGCATTTAAAACTTCTAGAAATCAAATTTTATAATTTTTCGACATCATTTACCTTACGATCAAAACCCCACAGATTTGACAATTTTTAATGGCCCTTATGAAATACTTGCTAGTTTAACGGTGGTTGAATTTTTGATAGAAAATTCTATTCACTATCTAGATAAAGATCAATAACTCCGATCTTTGGAAAGCACCAATATTTGTGCTCTTAAATAAAGCTATGTGCTCTTAAATAAAGCTAGTTGACTCTGGAAGAGACTAAATACAGTTGTGCACTGCATTAGAAACTAAGCTTAGCTAACAAATTCATTGTGGATCCACAAAAAAGAGTTAGGTATGGGGTATTTTTTACATTAGAAGTGGATCACATCTTTAGCATAAAAAAAATATTATACATGGGATTATTCCAAATTCAATGAGCATGTACCCATGTTGATTCATTACATGCATATATGATCAGCCCCATGGAGTTTCTACACTGCATCTTGTCAGTTGTCCGACCGGCTGGTTTCATACTTCTATACCCACCATCCAATAACGATCAAACTCATACTGATCGTCCCTAGAGCAAGTGGCAAAAGGTTTGATGGTTGGTATAGTTAGTTAATTCGGATTCAGCAAAAACTTAATAGTTAGTTTATTCATATTTTTAATAATTCGGAAATAATTCACGAATTATTCGGCCGGACCAAAAATTCACGAATAATTCTCTGTTTTTGGAAAAAAATTCATAAACGGACCGTTTAATTCGGATTTTTAATAATTCGTGAATAATTTGCGAATTAACTAACTAGGGTGGTTGGTACTCGAGATCCGAGTTGAAATCCTAGTTGATTCACATTTCCAGCTAAGTTTATTACTAAATGAAATAAACGAAGCGGATAGCGTGCTAACTATCTATCAAAATAAAAAAATAAAAATAAAAAACCAGATCAAACTCATATTAATTTTTAGATTATAAATAAAAGGGATAATTGCCTATATACTCCTCGTACGTTTGAAAATATCCGATTTATTCCTATTTTTTTTCTTTCTAAAATACCCCCATATGTTCCATCGTTATTGCAAAATACCCCTGCAGTTATCTCCTGTTAAGTTGACTTGGGTTAAACGTGAGTTAAATATCTACCACAATTAAAAAAAATTAAAATACCAATTTTACCCTTAGCCTAAGGGCAAATAAGAAATGTTGATGACAGTAGAGGAGTATATTGAAAAAGACCAAAAGTCAAACTATATTTTGTGTCCCTAACTTTAAGGGCAAAGAAGAAAGACAGTGATAGTGGAAGGGTATATTTGAAGAGCAATGCTTCAACCAAAAGTATTAAAATTAAACTCTTAATTATACCATCTAAATCTTGTGTAAATCTTGACCATTTATTTTTTTGCATGAATGGTTGAGATGTAATATGATTCTAGAGGCTACTTACTATTTTGGCATAGGTACCATTCACCAGATACCTATTTAAAGGGTATTTTGGTAATAAAAAAATATTTTGGCCTACAAAATCAATTTTATCCAACTAAAAAATACTATAACCTTCTCAAATACCTACAACAATAGTTGGAATTCAAATTACAACTAAATTATAAATTTAAATGCAAAGCAACATAACAAACTTAATTATAAATCAAATTCAATTTTTAAATATAAGACACAAATTTAAAATAAAACTTTCAGTTCAAATTCAAAATTTTAATTTAAATCAAAAATTAAAATTTGATTTTCAAATTAAAAGTACAATGTAGATTCAAAATTTAAAAATTTAATATAAATTTTGAAATTAAAATTTTACATTACAATACCAACTTTAAAACTTTAAATTTAAATTTAATATTTTTTTGAGTTTGATACGTAACAAATTGGGTATTATCTAATTTAATAAGTAACAAAACTAAATAAAAGATGCTGACAAATTTAATATACACTACTAATTTTTTTCCAATATTGTCATATATATTAACAAATTCAAATTGGTAACCTATTTAATAGGTTACTTTATTAAAATCCAACTATACCCTTTACTAATTAAGAGTTTAATTTTAATATTTATGGTGTATTGAAGCATTGCTCATATTTGAAACGGTAAAATAGTAATTTTACAAAGATAACAGATTTAATTAACAAATTTTAACTCGAGAAGTATATTAGAAATAGGTTGGTATTTTCAATAATAGCCTTCTAAGAAGGGTAAATCGAAAAATTGAAAATTTTTCAGGAGTATATAGACAATTATTCCTAAATAAAAATACGCTTAAGGTTGCGTTTGGATTGGGTACAAGAGGGGGGATAAGGGGGTTATCCCCCCTCTTGTACCCAAACAAGAAATTGAGGGGTGGGAACTAGTTGTTCCGACCCACCCGGTATAACCGGGTATAACCGGGTACAACTAGTTCCCACCATGGGGTGGAACAAGCTGTACCCGGTCCGGTACAAGGCGCAGAGAGAGAGAGAGAGAGAGAGAGAGAGAGAGAGAGAGAGAGAGAGAGAGAGAGAGAGAGAGAGAGAGAGAGAGAGAGAGAGAGAGAGAGAGAGAGAGATTAGAAATTTATAATTTTAAATTATATATTTTAAAATTTAAATTTTAAATTTGATATTTTTAAATTTTAAATTTGATTTTTTTTAATTTTAAATTTTAAATTTGATATTTTATATCTTTCAAATTTAAATTTATTTTTAAATTTAAAATTTGAAATTTAAAATTAAAATTTTAAATTTTAATTTCAAAATTTAAAATTTAAAAGTTAAAATTTTTAATTTAAAATTATAAGTTTAAAATTTTAAATTAAATTATAAGGATAAAATTATTATTTTTTATCTATAACTACCAACAATTCCACCTTATACTCATATTTTCATCCAAACACAATTTTTCAGTTATTTTATACCCACATTTTCATCCAAACAAAAAAATACCCTTGCTCCTACGAAAATCCATACTGATCTATCCCTGTATAACTGATTCGCATACCCGAACCAAACGATACCAATTGAATGATGCTTAATGAAACAGATGACAAAATATCCAGGTTCGTAGGATACCATGCACGGACTACACAGATGAGTACGTACGAAGCAAATTTCTTTTCGCAGAATTTGCCTCCATTGAGGTACCATATTAGGAGCGCATCCCATTTCACATCGTACTATGATCAATTCAATAATTCAGCACAAAATTAAATAAGAAAGGTTTTGTAGATTTATTAGAAAGTGCTTTCTGCATGGAAAAGCAGGAAGTTGAAGTGATTTACTAAAAAGTGATTTTGGTTTGGAAAAGTGATTTTGGTTAAAAGTTGTAGAGCGTTTGGCAGAGTTTAGATAAAAGTGATTTTTCTAAAATAATTTTGAAAAGCTGTTTGGCACAATTTTTTTTAATGTTTGCATAAATTAATATTTTTATTAAATTTTATTTTAAAATAATTTAAAATCTACATTTAAATTTGAATTAAAATTAATTTTTTTTTAAATTTCAAAATTGTACAAAATATAAAATTTATATTTTTATATTTAAATTTTAAAATCTAAAATGTCAAATTTGAAATTGAAAATTAAAAATTGAAAATTGAAAAATTAAAAATTAAAAATTGAAATTTTAATTTACGATGTGTTGAACCTTCGAAATGCGAGGTTTTTTACGTGCGGGCTCACGGTGTCATGGCACTCACGCGTTCTTATTATCACATCGTGAAATTAGGTATTTCGAATTTTGATATCAACAGATGTGATGCAGACACAAACATATCCTAAGGTGGTGCACCATGTGCTTTCGATAATTTCTCCAAACTTGGCATCTAATTAATTAAGTCTTTGGTTTGTAGCTTTAATTAAATATGATAACGTACAGTACATGAGTAGGTGACCAACAATAATTAGGTTTATTAAACACATTGATTAATGCAACCTAATCAAAGTCAAGTCAAAACCCAACAAGATTACCCGCTTGTGGAATTTATTAAGCATATCATGGTTGAACACCAAACCTTTAATTAAAACTAACTACATCATGCACGTTGAACACAATGGAGGAGGTACGTGGAACCACCACTCAATAGCATGTAATTAATTAATTAATTAATTAATTAAACTACCAAAACAAAACCCTAATTTTTTTATAGGCTTAGTTTGGTATTAAGATCTATATATCTCACGTTGTTAGATAAAATGGAGTTAGAAAAAAAATATATAGGGATATGCTTCTGAACAAACATGTTATTTTTTTATCGTATTTTCTCACCGCACGTAACGCAATTTCTCGATAATTCTAAATGAAGCCATAGTTTTTGTATATATCCAAGGGAGTAACATTTTCTTCTTTAGTTTTTTTGGCCTTTTATTGTAACATTTTTTTTAAAAAAAATATATATATCTTGATCATTCAAAAACAAACCATATATTTCAAATTAATCATCCAACATTTAAAACGTTTGATCAAATGGCTTATTGTAATAGAAACATATATAGCTAAGTGAATCACACGATATACACTTTGACTAATCCCAAAAAATAGCATAACTATATTCTAACGTAAAAAGAGTCGTTAAATTAATATCTCAAATTAAATGAATTTAAAGACTAGATAACAAGGACTAAAATAGGTCGTCATTCAAGCGAACTCAATACATTTTTAGTACCATAATAAAATAGTTTTAACTTAATAAAAAAAAAATCTACAAATTATAGTAATCATGTATATATTAATTGGTTCACTACAAATGGAGACTCAACGACAATTGAGTAAAATATCGACCGTTCTTAGAGTAAGTGGCAGAGGGCTTAGTCGTTGGTATCCGAGACCTAAGTTCGAATCCTAATTGATTCACATTTCAAGCTAAGTTTATTTCTAAATGAAATAAACGAAGCGGGTAGCGTGCTACCTATTTCTCTCAAAAAAAAAACGACAATTGATTAAAACCGACCGTTCCTAGAGCAAGTGTCAAAGGACTTGATCGTTGGTACCCGAGACTTAAGTTCGAATCCTAATTGATTCATATTTCCAGCTAAATTTATTTCTAAATTAAATAAACGAAAAGGTAATGTGCTACCTATCTCTCTCTCAAAAAAAAAAAAAAAAAAAAACAACTATTGATTAAATGCTCTTTTTTTTGTCAAGTTGTTGTCAAAAGTGATGTATTATAAACTATGACACAAAGACAACTAAAAGTGTGATGTAGATAGAAAAGGAAATATTTATTAAAACTAATTAAGAAGGCAACAAATAAGGAAGTGTGGGCAAATAGTAATGGGTTTTTATAGTAGTTCCAATATTCATGACCTTTAAGAATATTAAACAATGCAAAGATATTTATTTGGCTATTTTTTATAAAATAAATTGTCAATTTAGTTGGTAGTTTTTTTTTTATAAAATAGATTATCAAGTTGGTATAAATATCCCTCCTAATCACAATTCATCCCTCTTTCTTGTGCTCTACTCTTTTGTGTCTACTTTGTCTTATTGCCTTTTGCTTTTTTTTAGTTTTATTTTTTTTCCAAAGCATTGCAATGAATATTCTTATGCAATTCATGGGTAAATTAAGTAATGGTTCTAGGTTGAACAAGGTTTATCATTTTATTCCTATTTCTTTTACACATCACAATTGAGAAGACACTTTAAATAAGTGCTTGTTAACTCAAATAATCCCTAAACTTAGTCCACTTTGACAACTAATTAATGCTTGTTAATTATTATCTTCTTAGCTAAGCATGCATCAACATAAGCAATGATGACAACCACGACAATATAATTAGGTTATAGGGACACATGTTTGAAACACTTTTGAGTAAGTGTCCCATTTATGCTAAAACTTAAAAAAATATTTACTAATGCCTAAATATAAAGCCAAATCCAACCAAAAATAAAAGATTACTCTACTCAACCAACCACTCCCAGTCCATTTGGTTCGATTACAAACAGAAAAAAAAAAAAAAGAAAAAAGAAAAATCAATTAGCATCTTCTCTTCTCTCTTCACTCAATCCACTGAAATTCTAGACGAAGAGCCTTTCCTGTCGTCCTCCTCCGCCACCGCAGCCAACGAGATAGAATTTCGGCGGTTGCTAAATGCTTAAATAAGTCTTGGTAAATTAGCAACACTTTTTTAGGTTACAGCGACACTCTTTAACTGTCACTATATACCTAGCGACCCCACATATAGCAACATTTTTTAAAAGTGTTAGTAATTTTAGCTAGCAGCATTTTTTTAACATGTACCTATATT
The DNA here is from genome assembly GCA_025177825.1 of Aechmea fasciata. NCBI lineage: Eukaryota > Viridiplantae > Streptophyta > Magnoliopsida > Poales > Bromeliaceae > Aechmea > Aechmea fasciata. Next base: position 6,786,832 of record CM045925.1, on the reverse strand, counting down.
TAAAAGTATCGTTATAAACCGTTTTTGTTGTAGTGAACACACATATATTGTAGCTTTATCTTAATAATGAAATTTTTTTTAAAAAAAATTTGCCTACATTTTACAAAGAAGAGATTAATTTATTCCCACAAGAGAATTGGAGTCCAAAAATGAGGATAACTATATATGGTGGCTAGGGTAAGGATAAGTACAACTAAGAATGTTAATATCTATATAATATCTCAAGCTAATTAATGTGTGCATATCTAATTGATTTCCTTAAACATGATCACTAGTAATTGCATAATAAAGAATTAATGAAAGAAAATTTGAATTGTCAAAAGCTTAATTAGGCCTTTGGTTAATTTGTTACTATTTTTTTTTTATTCTCTTTAGGGTCCATTTGGTTCAAAGATAACGAACATTGGAATAATTTTTTTTGTATTTTTGGAATAGCTTGCTATTCCGGAATAATCATGCATGAATAAAAATAAAATTGTGTTTAGTTTGTAATGTAGTTATTCTCAGAAATAATTTAAATTATGTTTGATTAATTTTATAAAATATTAGAGGATACCGGGTAAAAGTGATGGTTGAATTTGCTATCAAATATGATTTAATAAAAATAATTTATTATAATATTTAATACAAAATAATTTATTATAAAATATGATATACTAAAAATAATATATTACAAAAATAGTTTTTTTTTTTTCCAAATTCTACTTCAACTTAAATTTAATAAAAATAATTTATTATAATATTTAAGTATAAATAATATGTATTAATCTAGTACAATTAATAATTTTATAATAAAAATATTTATTATTATACATAATATATCATGTCTATATAATTTACTTTAATTTAATTTATAATATTAATAAAGTTTAGAATTAAATCTTAGAATAACATCATTATTCCAAAAGGGTAGAATAGTGATTTTTTTTTATTGATAGTCTTTAAAAAGTACTATATAATTATAAAAGTAGTCCTCTAAAAAAGTTATTTATAAAATTAGGTTTATAGTACGGTAAATGATTCACCATTTTTTAAATACGGTAATTTATTCACTGTCTAAGTCTAAACCCAATGACAATTTCTTACCCATCCGATGTGGGACTATTGGAGTGTCACAGACTCCCCCCGTTAAGACCCTGACGTTATCGTCAGTCCAATCACACACACAACCCAAGATCACCAGGCTATGTAAGACTCGTCTCGCTAGTCCGTCATTCAAACCCTGGGTCAACCGAGACTCGCCACACATGTCCAGCTGGTGAACCGGCTCTGATACCAAATGTAACGACCCAGCCACTAGCAATAATAACTCGTTGGACTCAACCGCCGGCCCAAAATGCTTAAGCCCAGTTATTATTATTAGTATCTAAATCTCTTGTAAACCCAATGACAATCTCTTTCCCATCCGATGTGGGACTATTGGGGTGTCACAACCAGTTTTTTCAAAGAATTAAAATTATTTTTTGTATTTAATACTATACATCTTTTGAAGTTGGATGTAGGAAATGTATAAATTAGGATAAAAGCGGTGAATAATTCACTACTTTTGATAAAAGCGGTGAATGATTCACCGCCTTTATCTGCCTATTTCTACAAATAAAAAATTTTGAATGCCTATTTTTATATTTAAAAGATTTTGCAAACCTAGTAGCCCAAAATCTTTCTAGAATAGTTCTAGATAGCTAGGAAACATGCAATTATTATTATTAAATTTATTTGGCAATAAGAACGAAAAAAAATATGATATTAATTTTTTTATTTTGAGAGAAAGGTACGTATGTAGTACGTTATTCGCTTAATTTTTTTTTGAAATAAATTTATCTAAAAATATAAAGCAACTAAGCTTCGAACTTAGAAACCTCGGATACCAACGAACGAGCCCTCGATCTTTTTTTTTCGCTTTTTTAGGTTTTTGAGAGATATAATTTAGCATTTTGGATTGCCCCAAATAGCGAATGATGACAATAATAATAAAATCTTTTTAATAAAAAAAGTAAAAAAAATAATACCAAACAAGTCATAATAATACTGATTTTATGAGCTGTTAATGTACGTTGATATTTACAAATATAAAATGCTTTGGGTGTGGTTTGAAATTAAGGACCGTTATGGCGATGCAAAGCATTTTACATGTCAAAAATAATATCCACGTTTCATGAACATAAAAGTCAAAACAATTAAGTTCCACGGCATAATTCATAAATAAACCTCCGTAGTCCCAAACATGGGGAATGTATATGCTTTTTTTCTTTAAAGCATCCAAAATTGATTACCGTATTGTAATTAAAAAGAATTAAATACTACGCGTATTGCTCGTGCATTAATGCATGGGCGCAATTTAGTTTTAATTGTAAAAAAGGAATAAGTTTCGAACTTTTTAGGTAAATGCATACTTAACTTATCGGAATTATGAACTATTTTGAAGAACTAGGCTACAATGCTATTAATAGCACCAAGTCATTTGTGCTATCAAGTTTTTAGCCATTGAATTGAGAGATGTGCGGTTTGGATGATGTGGGACCTCTAGGGTTAAGTGGGTGGTTGGTTGAATAGTATGATCTAACGGGTGAAAATTATTAAAATGGTGGATCTAACGGCGGAAAACTTGGTAGTACCGAATGTTTCGTACTATTGATAGCACAGCAGCCGGAGTTCTATTTTGAATTTGTTATCCAATCTTCCAAAATTTAAATTTACTATTGGTAATATTTTTAATTTGTTTAATTTAAGTATGTAACGACCTAACCTACTAGTAATAATAATTCATTGGGCTCAAACCACTAGCCCGAAATGTTTAAGTTAAGTTATTATTACTAATATCCATGATTTCCTATTTATGTAATCACAACCTCATTCCAATCGGATGTACGTAGGACTGTTTGGGATGTCACCGTTGGTATTAGAGCCAATTACTAGTCGGAAGTGTAAGATAAGTTTCGACTGAGCCAAGTTATGCAGTAGAGAGAGCGAGACTCTTATGCTGATGGCTATTGTGGGTGTAGTGCGACTCACCACAATCTCGGATAAAGTTAGCGTAACCTAACATCGTCTGATACTTATGAGTATGAGTTTAACGAAAACATCAAAACTTAAAGAGGAGAGAATGTGAAACCCCAAGTAGATATTAATAGGCCTTAAACTCTTAATCCGGCTATAACATTTTTAATGATCTCTAAATTTAAAGAATTAAGAAAGTTAAGCGTGCTAAGACAGTAGTAGTCTTAGGATGGGTGACCCCTCGAGAAGTGGGGTATCACAAAGTAACCTATAATTTTTTTATTGTAAAATTTAAGCTAATTACTAAGTCCAAAAAATTTATAATTGCGAGAATTACAAGAAGTATAATAATTAAATCGTACAGATAAACAGCATATTCAAATTTTTAACGTTAAAGTGTCGTTCACTAATTCAAATCAAACAAAATGAAAGGTTAGCAAGAAAATTTTAAATTTTGAAAGGTTGGATAGCCAATTCAAAATAGCCTATATATAGTTCAGGTAAATTATGTATATTTTCACCTAATTTTATTATGTGATTTATTGCAAGTAAGAAAGCTTAACCTAAATAAACTTCATTATGTTGATTAATCTTGAACATTGATTGATAGAGGAGATTAGAAATATGATTGATACAAATTGATTAGAAAGAGTTTCCTTGAACTCTTGTTGTCTGAGTAATTTCTGAAAATAGGTCTATTTTATATGAAAAATAGATATGTAATAACAAAATTAAGTCTTTATTTAAAATTTTGAATAGCTAACCAAATTCCATAAAAAGAAATTCCAGATTTTTCATTATTAAAAATTGCAAACCACAATAGCAACAAATTGAGAGCATAGAAACAACTTATAGGAGTCAAAATAAAAGCAAAGTTCTAATATTAGCTTCTTTTTTTTTTTTCTTTTTTTTTGAGAGAGATAGGTACGTAGCATGCTACCCGCTTCTTTTATTTCGTTAAGAAATAAACTTAGCTATTAATGTGAATCAACTAGGATTCAAACTCGGATCTCAGATACCAACCACCAAGCCCTTTGCAACTTGCTGTAGGGACGGTCGGTTAATATTAGCTTGTTAGTACTATTTCACATCATTGCATCCACTAACTTATTGCCTAAGCTTATAAGCTTATATGATTTTAATTGTGTTAACGGAAATAAACTTGCCGAAGAAAACTTAATTGCCAAATTGAAAGAAATTACAATGAGAGAGAGTCTCAAGCATTTCGCCCGGAGTTTTCCGTTGGGAGTTGACGTTCTAAAAGACGCTATGCCGGTCACTTCAGATAGACCAAACTTTAAACCGTCAATAATGATTATGAGACTCCAGATAGTACTATATATAAGGTATAATATGGCTAACAATTTTTAATCCTGCTATAATATATTGGGCGGTGGCTAGGCCCAAGAAGTTAAGAAGGTTAAACGTGTTATAATTGGAGTAGTTCTAAAATAGATGACCGTCCTGAAAAGTAGGGCGGGTTGACTAAGGCTGGTGAGACGAGTCTCATATTGTCAGGTGGTTGTGAGTTTCTAAATTTAGCTATAGCAAATTGGGTGGTGGTTAAGTCCAAAAGATTAAGAGAGTTAAGCGGGTTATGACTGAAATAGTTCTAGAATTGATAACACATGGGATTAATGTGGCGTCACAATGATTCAATTTAGTAAAATTGTTATATTCTGAAAGACTAGAATCTTGACTAAGAATCTGGAATACTGTCGAACTCTCTAAACAATCTGCCGAAGGAAAAAACTAAATCTCCCGAAACTATTGATATATTCTCTAAATAAAACTACCAAAAACTAATAAAATGCTGAACCTACTGAATTTATTCTCTACTACCCTATTTTCTCTCTAAATCTCTCTCTTAAATTTGTGAATGATTAAAAAAAAAAAAAAAAAGTGAATTGAAAAGGTCATGTATTGTGAAAGCTAATTAATTATGAGCCCTGATAAGTATGGGTGAGATCCAAAATGAGAAAAAAAAAGTACAAAATCAATCTGATTTAAAAGCGACCTTTTTGCTGACTTGTTGTACTCTTTATATGATGTTAATGTATTAACATAAATGATATAAAAAACAAGTATCATATTATGACACATTTAAGTTGTTACATGAATTTATGAATTTATAAAGGAATTTTTTTATGGGAACTAAAGCATTTTCCTTTTTTTAAAAGGAAAAGTAGGTGAGGTTGACCCATTTGATAGCTTAATTTATGATTCTTGAGAGTGCCAACCAAAAACTAGGGATTCCCGAAACTATTGATATATTCTCTAAATAAAACTACCAAAAACTAATAAAATGCTGAACCCACTGAATTTATTCTCTACTATCCTATTTTCTCTCTAAATCTCTCAAGCTCTTAAATTTGTGAATGATTAAAAAAAAAAAAAAAAAACCCAAAATAATGAATTTTTTTTTATCATATTTTAAAATATATTATATTAAAATCAAAATTTTAAAACAAAATAAAATACAATAAAAATACATTAATGTTGTATAAATAAATATAATTAAATATTTTACTATAATATTTTATATATTTTATATTTTACATAAATAAATAAATAATATATATATTCATATTATGACACATTTAAGTTGTTACATGAATTTATGAATTTATAAAGTCGATTTTTTTATCCATAACCAAAAGTAGGTGAGGTTGACCCATTTGATAGCTTAATTTATGATTCCCATTGACATCCCTATTCACAAGAGAAATTAGAAAAGAAATATCACTTTTGGCCTCATTTAGTCTCCTAATAATATGGTTTTTCAAAAAAAAGAAAAAAAAGAAAAAATTGTAAACTCCTTATTTAAAATATAAAAAGTAAGAAAAAAGAAGATTATTTTATTGCCAAGTAAATAGAAATACACAGATTGCAAACTATTCATTATCATAAGAGTTTTTTATTTGGTATTGGATGAAGTAAATCTAAGTTCATAGCTCAAATAAACACCAACAAATAAAATTGCAAAGGCTCAAGCTAAATCGTGTGTTGTTGTTGTAATTGATATGTTTCAAATTCTACGTTAAGATCGTTTAATAACTTTGTAATATAAAGCTCAGACCAAAATTGAGAAATCCGAATTCTTGCGGAAGGGTTAGAAATATTAGTAGGATCTTATCTTATTCGAATTCTTACAAAACTTAATTTCTCATGTGATAATATTATAACATGATCCTCTTAATAGCCGAAACATAAATTGGTACGCTGATTAATTAGAACGATCTGGCATGATCGGTACGTGTCATCCATATCAACACATAAAATAGAGTGTGTATCGAGATATATCAACTTGTTACATTCCGATGGCATCCCAGCACACCTTGTACCAATAGCACAGAAATATACGAATTGAATAAATTAATTGTTAATAACCGAATATTGAAACAATAAAAAGATTGATTTTTTTCGCGCTCATTTTATAAGTTTTTTATTTTTTGGATGTGGTCGAACTAAAAGCAACAATATAGAGCCTTAGTAAATTGTTAGTTTAGTGTTACACTTTAGACAATTTGAAAAGAATTATTATCATTATCTTAGCCTTAACCCAAATCGCACTAGCAAAAGAGTCCGCGGTTTACGGCACATGAGGGGCACTAAACACGACCATGATACAAAGAATATTGAGAATGAAGAGTGCAAAAGCACCACTAAATTAATGTACCTAAAAAGGTCTTTCAAAATATTATTAATATATAAGCTAGTATTACAAATGTGAAAGGCAAAAAATTGGTTCACCCTCTCAAATTTCAAATATGATACTTAACAAGATATTAATTCTAACAAGCTAAATCAATCAATTATTATTATTATTAAATCTTTTCATATATATATATATATATATATAAGGTCCAGCTACTATACTATTATGAGTACGATCGCTCTCGTATTTATAAGTTGTTTTCGATGATAAAGTTTCAGAATCGACGATCCACACCGTTAAACGTTATTTACAGCATTTAAAACTTATAGAAATCAAATTTGATAATTTTTCAACATCATTTACCTTATGATCAAGAGGTCACAAATTTAACAATTTTTAACGGCCGGTATGAGATACTTGCTAGTTTAACGGTGTAAAAGAATCGGAATTTGCTGAAATTTTGATAGAAAATTATATTCACTACATAGATAAAGATCAATAATTCCGATCTTAAATTGAAGGTTCCGATCATCCTTTTTTAGGACATCGTTCGATTTTGACCGTTCATTTTATGCCCACTTGATGGACTATTATGATTTCGAAAATTTACAAAATTTATTCTCTAGAAGTTTCAAATACTCTAGATCATATTTAACGGAGTGGATTGTCGATTCGGAAGCTCCATCATTAAAAATAACTTATGAGTACGAGGACTCCAATACTCATAATAATATAGTAGCCATTGCCTATAAATATATATATATATATATATATATATATATATATATATATATATATATATATATATATATATATATATATATATATATATATATATATATATATATATAGAAAGGTGGATAATACAAAAGTGATCCTACATCTAAAAAATGATATCCAGCTAAGCTTTAGAGTGGGAATTAATTAATGGAAATAATAATAACATTTTAGAGATTATCTATAGGATATATAATATATAGTCACCTATCATTAATGATCATCTTATAGGGGAAAAAGGTAACCCTATATATATATATATATATATATACATGCAAAGGTTAATTAACCTACAGTGTGACATGCAAGGAAAAAGTTTTGTTAAAGCAATTTGACCTATACTTAACAGCACATTGATACTACACTCCTATGCATAAACCTAAGCCATATATATATATGCTTCAACAATTATAGTAACTGCAAATTGGATTTAACTATGTAAGGAATGATGATTCCTACAAGAAGACTAGTAGGTATTTAGCCCTATTATTTATATGTTTATGCACAGTCTAAATTCAGTGAATTCGACATAGTAATACTGATCAGATTAAATGAATCTTTTATATTAAAAATAAATATGCGTATGTAATGGTATGCTTCGTGAAAATAATACAAAAATTTAAAAACTTTAGATACGGACTTGAATGAGGTAGTTTAATTGGTTTAATGCAGTTGTGAACATATATGTAATTAGCTATGCTGGCCCAATGGTCCTAAATTGTAATTAAATTCTAATAAATACAAATAATTATAGTTTTGGAATTAATAATTATGTTGAGTTTGTATTTAATGAACTCTCAATTGAAAGAACTCGTGAGTGCAAAAGCTAGTTATGCTTCTGAGGCCAAGGTGTGGACACTGTATTTTGTTCGAATGGTGTTTGAGAGATTCATTAATTTATGGGAATATGTCATTCATCTCAAAATTAAATTTAGGATAAATTTCAAATACCACTTCTATAATTTTGCACTCTCACTTTAGTACAATGTGGTTTAAAGTATATCAATTTAGTACTGTGTGATTTTATTTTTTTCTTTTCGCCGGTCACTTCGTTAACTTTTCGTCAAATTATATACAAAAAAAACTTCAAATATCCCATACGACCTCACCTATAGTTTATTAAATATTTACTTTAGTACACTTTAGTTTTAACTTTATCACTGATTTAACGAAAAAAAAAAAAAAAATGAAGAGAATAACAAAACGAGAAAAATAAAATCACAGAATACAGAAGTGAAATATTTTCACAAGATGCTAAAGTAAAATAAGAAAATACGAAAACACAAAAATGATATTTGAAAATTTTCCTTAATTTTATGCTTACCATCCGATCGAACGAGAGGGCAACGTTGCTGCATCTCTACGTGAAATTTATTATTATTTTTTTAAATTATCCCCTTTGTTACTTCTTTTTTTTTTCTTTTTTTTTTTCTTTTTTTTAACAATTAGGTCGTTTTCAAAATCAAAACCACTCTTTCTTTTGTTACAACTTAAGGTCATATGTTATGGTTGCAATTTACAACCGCATTTTATGAAATGAGAATATAAATACAATAAACCAAAGTTAAGGGATCTACACGCCGAATAAGACAAAGATGAAACATATTAATAAATAGTCCACTTCTCTTCTGAATAGGAGAGCATTTTGTTCCAAACTCGACCAAAAGCCGAATCCCAATCCAGTACTACACAGATTACACATCCTATGTTTGGACCAAACTAAACACGACAGAAACACAATCCAAATTCGATACTACAGATCAAAACCAGCTCCACAGTCAAATTTTAGTAATACTGACACAAAAGATACTTGCCGAAAACCAGGCTAGGAACTTCCAAGGACTGATATTCACAAAACCCCAAAAGTCGCGATATCACAGGTCTCTTTCTTGTAGTCCTAACCCATCAGGTAACACAACATGCGACGAAAATGATGTAAAGAGAGGGAAAACCAAGTATCTCAAAATTCAGCATTCGGCCGACAACCACCCAACTACAATCCAAACATCGCAATTCCCCATTTCTGTCATCTATCTTTTACTGCGTAGATAACAGGTTTTCTTTCGTGAGTCTTTTAAGTGTCCTAATGACAACATTTAAATACACAAACCTAAGGATCAAAATTCATTTTCAGTACCGACTTGTAATTTCCACTGTCATTTCATTTATCTATCTAAAGAAACTACCTTACCCAATGGGTAAAATTCCATTAAAAAGAAAAATTCAGTCGAACCTCCTAACGCAAATGAAACAGTTAAGAGAAAGGAAAAGAGCCTCATTTCTGGTGACCAGCTTCGACGGGCTCGACCACTTCAGCTTCAAATGCATTCGAGTATTGGGGTTCAACAGGCTGGCTTGGTTGCGGTTGGTATACCTCAGCAGCTGCAGGAGCCCATTTCCCGGAAAACGTCGTTCCTATCATCTCATATATCTTTCCACTGAGCTCCTTTGGATTATCAGGCTGCATAGCAGTACAAGGACATAATTAGCTTATACTAAAACAAAATATAAAATTTGCGAAAGGTTACAAAGTTGCACAATTTCCCCAACGTTAAACAACACGCTTCCCGATGCACGGACTTGTAAATATGAAAGTAGGTGTATTTAATTATTTATTGGCAGGTAAAACCCCAGTAATCTAAAAATACAGCAACACAGAGAGTAAGGGATCTAACCAAGCATAAAAATGGTTTATGAAGTAATAAATACACCCACTGATATTACAAAAAAAAAAAAAAGGGTTGAGAGATGAACATGAACTCACAGTGAATCCACTGGAAATCAAAGCAGTTTCAAATAGAAGATCGACAGCTCTTAAGGCCTCAGGATCATCAGGACAGGTCTTGGATGCAACCTGCAACACCCATAGAACAATGTAAGTTTGATTCATTCTTCTGATTTTATCTGATTGCAAGTAATGGAAGCTTCAGTCAGCCACCTACAAACTATCGACATGAAAGCTCCTCACTCTGGAAGTTTTACTGATATCTTTCACATGCATTTCTTATATTCTAATGCTTTGTAAAATGTTTTGAAGTTAAAAGAAATTAGTTAACACACAGTTTAGTGCAAGAGGCTCCAGCAACTCGGAAGTTCTTCTCATCAAAAACAGAGATAACTACGACATGAACTCAATAACTAATCTAAACTTCAACTAGGCTTACAAAATAATTTCATCAGCAAATAAGAAAAAGCTTACACTTAAATTCTTGATAATTGGATGTTCTGGATTAATTTCGAAGACTCTTCTTGACTTCATGAACTCCAAACTAGAAGGATCTCCCATAGTTTGGGCCCTCATCAGCCTGAAGAAAAGTGGCACAAGGAAATGAAATCATGAAATAAAAGTTGCATACTTAATACCCACTAGACCATGCGCACTTTTTTTTTTATTCCTCTCAAGTTCTATGGGACTGAGTGCACCAGCAGATGGATTCTCCATTCTTGTGAGTGTTGGATAGCTTGCATGTCATACTTTAACAAGAAAAGGAGAAGTGTAAGAAGTTACAAACTTTTTGTTTTTCCTGGCAAACAAGTACCAGAGATACTGACTTCAAAAATCCACCATCCTCAGGTGCCTTCTATCGCATAGAATTTGAGCAAGAAAACTAATAAAACAAAAGGTGTGAGCACGGTCAAATGAGGCCTTAGCTTGGTATGACAGACCAACCTCTCCATATTGGCGGACCAGCCAAACTTGCCAGTAACAAGAACACATGGCGAGGTGCTAAGTCGGTTTGAAATATCAACACGAGCAATTTTCTCTCCCAGTCTCTTCTTGATCCACTCACATGTCTGACTGAATTCCTGCTTGACTTCCTTCTCCTTTTCCTCATTTTTATCACCTAAATGCATTGAAACACATCACAAATAAGAAAAGTATGACAATCACACCTATCGCGTTTGTCCTAAGATTACTGAACTGAGGATCACAATGGAATTGAAACATTTAAGCGATTTATTTTGAATTTGATGAGCAGGTATTATTTATTTTACCAATAAAATGAGAATTGGTTTAACAGATTCTACCAACAAGCATCTAAAGGCGCTTGGAATATATGTAGCGATAGGCAGAGAATTTTTACAAGCATCTAAAAACACTTGGAAGTAGCTAATAGAGAAGTCATAACTAACCCAGGTCCAAATCTTCCTTGCTAATATCAACAAAGTTCTTTTCCTTGTAGGACTTCAGATTTTGTATAGCTACCTCATCCATGGGATCAACTAAAAATAGCACCTGCAGTGAATAGAAAGCTAGTTTCTTTTTTCCCCAGAAAAATTATAGGCTGAAATGACTGACTATATCATTTGCAAAATATACCTCAAAATCCTTCTCGACAAGCCTCTCCAGAAATGGAGCATTCTGTGCGCTAGTCAAACTATCTGCAGCAATATAGTAGATATCCTTTTGCTCGGGCTTCATATTCTCGACATATTCATCTAAGCTAATTAACTGTTCTTCGCTTTGAGAAGAGAAGAACCGAAGAAGAGGTGCAATTCGCTTGTGGTTTGCTTGGTCTTCCATGCAACCCAGTTTAAGAAATTTGCCATAATTCTCCCAAAACTTGTCATAATCCTGATGGAAATCAAAAGTAAAAACAATTCGAAATATGATAGAAAAATCACATAGCTTGAGGGAATCGAGAATTAGAACCAGCAACAGAATATTACAGTTGAGAAAGGAGCAGCTTACATCTTTGTTCTCACTCAGAGAAATGCCTAAAATCATATCAAAGGCCTTTCGGACCAACCGTTTCCTCATTATGCGCACCTATGTTGCAATAATCATTAGTAACTTAAATAAGATTAATTCATCAATTGTATCTTGTCCTGCACTGAAAAATCCAAGGTGTTCTTACAATTCGGCTTTCTTGAAGGATCTCACGAGAGACATTCAAAGGAAGGTCATTCGAATCAACAACGCCTTTCACAAAGCTCAAGTATCTTGGGAACTAAACCAAAATAAAGCACAAATCATCAAAATTACAAGGAATATATTTACCAAAAAAGAAGCAAAAAAAGATTGTCAGGAGGTGATGAAATCCTAACATACCAGCTCCCCATCGAAATCATCAGAAATGAAAACACGTTTCACATAAAGCCTTATGTTCTTAGTCTTCCTGTCAATCATGTCATCCTTTTTCACAGCAGGCACGTAGAGAATTGATCTAAATTCCACCTCACCCTGCATTAAGCAATGACAGCATGCTAGAATAAATAAAAAAAAAACAGTATTAAGATATGCATTGTTTAGACTTTATGCAAATAGACAAGAGATGGCAAAGCATTGAAACAATGCCTGGGATTATCTGAGAATTAAATCAGACCATATATAGCCATATAAATCAAACGACGAGACATAAGGAGAAAAACATGCTATAATTTTAGTTTTGGAGGTCCTGATTTTCTCGACCCATAAAGATATAGGAATTAGTTACCACAGAAAACCAAATCCAGAAAACAGTGCCTGGGATTCCCTCATTGTCACAACAAAGAATTCAAACAACATGCGAGAGCATACTTTATTGCATGCTAGGCAATTCTTTGTACATCAGAAAGCTATTGGCACACTTTGGGCTCAATAACTTGTCGAACTACAAAGAGACTTGAATAATATAAAGAGATCATAACCCTTTCACTTGATACAATATATTTCTAGAGCAGCGTGCACATAGGCAACATTCAAGACAAGCAACTTCTTTTAAGATGGTATACACACCTCTGTAGTGAAGTGAGATGAAGCTAAAGGATCCAAATACTCATTAAAAGTCTTTTTGAAAAACTCATTGTACTCTTCTGTTGTCACATCTTTAGGGTTTCGAAGCTGCAAAGAAGAATCAATGAAAAAACATAATTTCATTGGATTCAAAAGGAAAAAAAAATCCACATTATAAAACAGAACGGTAGGACCAAAATTTGCACAGAAGAACAAAAAAAATAAATAAATAATTACCCAAATAGGTTGCGTTTCATTTGTGAGTTCCCAGTCCCAGTACCTCTCTATAACCTTTTTAGTCTTCTTTTTCTTCTGCATCAAGATTAGGTATAAGCACAAAAATTAATTTCTTATAAGGAATTGCTAATTTCCCATGTACCATAAATTCATAATCATCATCAGAAGTCAAAAATAGTATGCCAAACGACATAACAGTTACCTCAGCTTTAGAGTCATCACTCCCCTCCTTAGCTTCAGCTGGATCCTCATCAACCTCAACCTAGTTAAGTGCAAGAAAAAAGGAGAAAAGAGACGACCGAAATTCAGCTTATTCAAGGACAAAGAGTTAAGCTACTTCCAAAGGTCAGTAAGATTTCATCATGAGTTGCAAAGGACTGGGAATAAAATCTTAGGCGAAGATAGTCAAGAAATTTTATTGACTAATTCTTACTTCTTTTGTGTAGCCTTTCTCTTGCCACGTGTAGATTGGGAAAGAAACAAACTGCGAGTAATTCTTCACAAGTTTTTGAATCTTCTCAGGATGAGCAAACTCCTTGTCATCACGCTAAAAGGAAAGAGCATGCGGAGAAGTTCAAGAATAAGAGTTGAGATGATAGTAATGAATTAGCATACATAAACGAATTCACAAGAAACCTTGAGGTACAATGTAAGACGTGTTCCTCTTGGAAGAAGTTTATCTTGGTCAGTCTCTTCTCTGATGGTAAAAGAACTGGCACCAGCCTCAGCCTCCCAAACATACTGCTTATCCGATTTTGGGCTCTTTGTTGAAACAGCCACCTGTTTCAAACAAATAGAGCAGTTAGGAAAAAAAAAATAAATCACAATTTGTAACTGGACAACACACATAAGCAGACAAATAAAGAGAAAAAGGATTATAGCCTATTTGCCTCACTACTCAAACAGCTTCTCTGCTCCAAGAAGTACCAACCAAGCATCCCCAAATGAAAAAGGGAGCTTCAATTGTGCCAAGAAGCTAAAATAAGGTTCTTGCTGTCAAAATAGAAAGTGCCAAGATGAAGTTTCTCATTCAGCTTAAGCTCTAGTGGAAATTTGGTTGAAAATGCGGTTACTACTACTGGTTCTACAAACAGAATTACTAAAATAGCACTTCTACCATAACTCAAGAGAAAGGCCAAACATTTCAATGAGAGAATCTGGTTTAAGCATACCTTGTCAGAAACAAGAAATGCTGAATAAAAACCAACACCGAACTGGCCAATTAAATTGCTGTTGGAGCCAGCTTCCTGACTCTCCTGTAACAAAAGATGCAGCCTTTGTTAATAACATAAAAAAAAGAACAAAAATTGATACTAAAAGACAGGATTAAAAGAGTCTTTCCCGATTTGTGATACCTTCAATGCCTTAAGAAACTTTGCTGTTCCACTATGTGCGATAGTTCCTAGTGAGTCAACAAGTTCTTCTTTGGTCATACCAATTCCGGTATCACTGAACATAATAAATTAGGAAAGTTATATAAAGCTCCACATAAGACATTCTCAAGCATGAAGAAGACAAAATGAAGCTACAGATAATATTAGCTCGGACAACACTCACGTGATTGTAATTATCCCATTGTCTTTGTCAGCCTGGATGCGGATATCAAGATCAGCAGCTTCCTTTAGAAGTTCAGGCTCCGTTACACTCAGAAATCGCAACTTGTCAAGTGCATCACTTGCATTGCTGAGAAACAAAGAATGCAGCTGTAACACATAGTTTCTTTGCATAAACAAACTTGACAGTAAATCTATAGCAGATTAAGCACCCAGATGTACATGATTATGTATAACTCTATAAAGCCGAAATTGCTTTACTGAAGTCAAAAGATTGTCCAAGACTAAAACAAACACAGAGGCTTTGAAGCAGACTAATAATTGTTATGCCACTCACCTAACCAACTCTCGTAGAAATACTTCCTTGTTGCTGTATAAGCTGTGAACTATCAGGTCCATCAAGCGACTAACCTGCCAAAAATATAAATCATGGTACGACATGTAAGACAATTGTCCCAAAGCTCACTGCTGTTTGTAGATAACATAATGATTACAATTACAAAACACCTCGGCCTGGTATTCAAATTTTTCAAG
Source organism: Aechmea fasciata (assembly GCA_025177825.1). Taxonomy (NCBI): domain Eukaryota; kingdom Viridiplantae; phylum Streptophyta; class Magnoliopsida; order Poales; family Bromeliaceae; genus Aechmea; species Aechmea fasciata. The sequence continues at coordinate 6,771,360 of CM045925.1, read as the reverse complement.
CTGAGCGTTCGATGTATCAACTGCTGCAGAAGTTGATTCATATCGTTTTCTAACAATGATACTGTTTCGCAGGTTTGTTTCCACCATGTGACCAAGTCCAGTGTATTTTGATCCTGAGAAAGGCGAAAACCATCTCCTCTGAAATTGAGGAAGTCCCTGCTCTTGTTGGGGTACCTGGCAGTGGGTAATAAATAGCACATGTTAGTGCAAACCTGAGGGATATATTGTGAAATTAGAATGTGCAGGCATGGATACTGGACATGGATGCTGGATATGAAAAAGACATGATTCATGTATGACAATACAAAAATTCTTTAGAGACAATCTCAAGGCACACATAGGATATGTGAATGTAGAGTTACGCTAGAATACTTCTAGAAGTACCAAGGCCTTGATACTTCCAATTAATTTCATTGATGGGGCATCCGAATAAACGGTAGACACTATTGAACATGATCAAGGACATTCAAACTTTCTGGAACCAAAATTTCATTAATTTCCAGCATCATTTTTCTAGTGAAGAAGTAGCTCCATAATTGGACAGTTTCAATATATGAGGTGTTTTCCCATGCAATAGATAAGATTAGAACAATCCAAATAGGTTGAAATTTTTATACAAAATTCTTTTTCCTATCGAGATCAAGGTCAGTACTGTGATTTCAAGATTAGCAATTCTATCATATAGGTATGCAAGGTGATTCAATTTTGACAGCTCATTTTTGGGTCGCTTGACAAACTAGAAAGTGATTTCAAAATTTATGAAATTTGATTCCTAAAAGGTTCAAATTCCCTATATTGAAAATCAGGTGGAGGTAACAAGAGGTGATACTTCTAAAAGCATTCTACAAAAAGCAAAAGCTTACAGAACAGAATAACCTATCACAATAAAACTAGTTAATTAAGTGCTTGTTTTGAGCAACTGTTAAAACTGACATGATCAACCTAGCGCTCTCTTCTAAAAGCCTATTAAAGATTAAAGATATACCATGAAATAATGATATAATAACAGTAAAAATGTATCCATTCTAAAATATACACCTTGTCAACTTCATTTTTTTTTTAAATTTAAGTTATCGCCCAAAGGGAATAGCTTCATTGAATTAAACAGCTCTATTGGCTACAAACCGTAAACAGTTGATAAAATACGCAATTCTTTTACTTGTTAAAGATTTCAGAACAGCTAATCTTAGACAAAATAAACAAAGACCATCATTTCACAATCGAATTTCAGCGACAACGAGACAATTTTCGCATCAAAACCAGCAAAAACCCTAACTAAATCCCACCCAATTAATCCGAAAACAAACACCATATAAGCTACGACATCGAAGGGAATGATTCGAATACCGAGCTCGAAAAGGAAGTGGACGAGGGGGCTGCAGAGGCGGAGGGCGCCGCGGCGCCGTATCTGGCGGCGGCGGAGAGGGATCGCCTCGAAACCCTAAGCATTTCCTCTTCGTCGTCCTCTCGAGGGTTTCAAGGGTTTGCGATGGGGAATGGCGGAGGAGACTTATTAGGGTTTTAGGAGGGGGTTTATGGAGAAATGGCTTTTGTAGTGGAGCTGCTTATAATATGGGGGGGACGAGGGAGGACCAAATGAAGCTTCTGGATACAAGAAGGGCACGCAGGGTGCGGTGCGGGGATCCAACGGCTGCGATTGTGCGAAACGATCCGAGCCGAGTTGGGGACTCGGAAGGCTCTAGAAGGGCTGCGAAATAATAGACTGCAACTGTTGGGCAGGCAGTGCTCCGTTGTGTGAAAATATGGAACGGGAAAGTGAAATTAAAAATGAAAAAAATAATTTATTTTATAAACAAATATTATGTTATGTAGATTAGTGTGAGGCTACTATACTATCCGAAGCACTTCCATGCTTCCAGGTCGTTTTTGATGTTACGATTTTCAAATCGTCGATCGGCTCCGTTAAACTTGATCTAGAGTATTTAAAGTATCTAGAAAATAAATTTTATGATTTTTCGATATCATTTGCCTAGTGATCGAAGGAGCACAAAATCAAATAATTTTAATGACCATAGTGAGCCGTTTGAAAGTTTAACGGTGTAGAAATATCCAAATTACGTGAAATTTTGATAGAAAATTCTTTATAATATATAAAACAAGATCAATATCTTTGATCTAAATTTTTAATGCCATATTATCGCGTTTTGTAAGATTTTTATTTTCAGCCGTTGATTTTTAGCCCCTTCGTTTACTAGGCAAATAATATCGAAAAATCGCAAAATTTATTTTCTAGGTACTTCAAATACTCTAGATCAAGTTTAACGGAGCCGATCGACAATTCGAAAGCCACAACATCGAAAACGACGTGGAAGCACGGAGCCCTCCGTGCTTCCAGAAGCATAGTAGCCTTACTCATGTAGATTATCTATATTTATATCTACATCTATATCTAAAGTTCAGCTACTTTACTTTAATGAGTACGACCATTCTCGTATTTATAAGTGATTTTCGATGATAGAACTTTCGAATCGATAATTCATATTGTTAAATATTATCTAGAACATTTAAAATTTCTAGAAATCGAATTTTATAATTTTTCGACATCATTTATCTTACGATAAAAAAATCTCAAAATTGATAATTTTTAACGACCGGTATGAAATACTTGCTAGTTTCATCGTGTAAATGAATCGGAATAAGTTGAATTTTTTTATAGAAAATTGTACTCAATACCTAAATAAAGATCAATAACTCCGATTTTAAATTAAAAAATCCAATCATCCATTTTTAGAACGCCGTTCGATTTTGACCATTTATTTAATACCCGCTTGATGGATTTTATTATGATTTTGAAAAATTATTAAATTTATTTTTAAAAAGTTTCAAATACTTTAGATCAAATTTAACGGAGTGAATCATGGATTTGGAAGCCCTATCATCAAAAGTAACTTATGAGTACGAAGAACTCTATACTCGTAAAAGTACAGTAGCCCTACTCTCTATATCTATACTACTTATAAAAGAGGAATTTTAAAAAAAATTTCTTTTCCAAAATGTCACTCCCTGTTACTATAATTTTAATCATATACTTTACTATAATTCTAATCAAGTTGTGCTGGTATGCTTATGAAAGCACAGAGGCCTCCGTCTTCCAAGTTATTTTCGATATTCGGACTTTCGAATCGACGATCGGCTCTGTTAGAGTTGATCTAGAGTATTTGAAGTATCTAAGAAATAAATTTTGCGATTTTTCGATATCATTTGCCTAGTGATCGAAGGGGCTCAAAATCAATAATTTTAACGGCCGTGGTGAGCCGGTTGCAAGTTTAACGGTGTATAAATATTAAAATCACGTGAAATTTTGATAGAAAATTCTTTATACCATATAAAACAAGATCAATAACTTTGATCTAAAATTTTAATGTCATATCATCATATTTTGTAAGATTTTTATTTTCAGTCGTTGATTTTGAGCCACTTCGATCACTAGGCAAATGATATCGAAAAATCGCAAAATTTATTTTTGAGATACTTCAAATACTCTAGATCAAGTCTAACGGAGCCGATCGTCGATTCGAAAGTCCGAACATCGAAAACAAAGTGGAAACACAGAGCCCTCCGTGCTTCCATAAGCATCCTAGCCGCACTCCTAACAGTATCATTTATTCAACTTTTATGAGTATAAATCACAATCGTATAATTTTTATTTTATTTTTAAATTATCATAAAATATATTAATTCTTAATTCTTAGTTATTGAGTCGACTGGCTAATTAAGTATCTGTTTTTTTTTTAATCTAAACTGCCCTTAATGCAAGAAGTGAGTAGCAAATCTTGCCTTTTATATGCACATCCTATCCCCTAATAATCACCGCCTACATAATATTCATATTCTAATAATAATTCTCTTTATACTTCATACTTATCTATTAAAGAATATGAATAAAATTTTGACGCTTTTAATTTAAACGATATAGTTAAATTTTAAATTTATCAAAATTCAAAAAATATAGAGCCAGGTCGTATTCGACTCGTTTATTAAACGAGCCGAACACGAGCCGAATTTTTTGGCTCGATGCTTTAATCAGCCAGCTCGTGTTCGGCTCGTTTAATAACGAGCCTCATTCGCTCGTGTTCGGCTCGTTTACACCCCTACATAGAACTGGGCCAGAATACTTCTAATAGCACCAAATTATTCGTGCATATGAGTTTTGGCCCTTTGATCAAAGGGTTGTGAGATTAGGATGACAGTGGTCCACTTGGGTCCAGTAGTGATTGTGGATTAGCGTGATTTAAGGAATAAAAATAGTCAAAAAAAAAGTATATCTAATAGTAAAAACGTTAATAGTATTAAGTACTTGGTGCTATTAAAAACACCTTACCGAGACTACCACACAGGCACACACTATCCATTTATAAATAATTAAAGAAGTTGCTTGGTCATTTGAAATAGAAAAATGCTAAGTCTACACCTTAGGCCTTCGTTTGGTTCGGGGTTAAGGGGTGGAATAACCCCTTAACCTCCATATTATCTCCAAACACCTTTAAAAATAGGTGGGGTTAGCTAATCCCACCTCAAATAGGTTATCCCAGCTTAGCTAACCCCACCTAATCCCACCAAACTTTAACCAAACACTATTTTCTATTCATAAATACTCACTATCTTTCTTATCCCATCTACTCCAACCAAACACTATTTTTTACTATTCTGGACTAACTCCAACCCCAACCAAACACAAAAATACTCTAACCCCATCTTAACTCGAAACTTAACTCTATTCATGGAATAGCCACTTTTTTCTTAACCCCGAACCAAACGGGGGCTAGGGGTTGTAATTTTTACTACCCTCGTCCAAAGGACCAAAGAGGTTCACCCAACCCTTCTTGATTTTAGTTTAACAAAAAAAGTGATGAGACATGTTCTTACATTACAATCCTAATAAAATACTTGTTAGGGGTTGCAGTGCTTTCTGAAAAATTATGAGGTAAAATTGCATAGAACCCCCCTCAATTATATGTCAGTATGAAATTGCCTCAAGAATTATGTTTTCTTTTTGAATTGATACATCCTAAAGTTTTTTTAAACCAAAAAATTAGGGGTTACTAGTTTTGAACCCGCGCTTCGCTGCGGCCAATTTTGATGCTAATATTCTAATATAAATTTTAAACAGTTTTGACGCCAATATTTTAATGTAAATTATTATATATAATTACGAAAAAGGAGGAAAAGAATAGAGAAAAAAAATATAATGACAATAAAATATGTTAAATGATTACGAATTATTTTAATATATATTTTAAAATGATAATAAAATATGTAATTATATAATATGCAAATAATGTTTAGCTTAAATGACAACTAATCTATTCTATTATATATTACTAAAGTAGAACCCTAGGTGAACGCTGCGTGAGAAGCTGACACGTGGCTTTCTATATGCTTGCCACGTGTCAAGCTCTAATATAGATTTTTTAAATTTATTATTATATATATAGTAATTATGAACTATATTATTATGGTATATTATAAATTAATTTATGGTATATTATGAACTAATGTATCAGTTAATTCAAAAATTTAATTTATGGTATATTATAAATTAATTCAAATTAATTTGTATAATTTGACTTAATTTGAATTAATTTTAAAATTAATTTGATTTAATTTGACTTAATTTGAATTGACTCAAAGATACAACTTAATTTGAATTGTGTCCTAGAATCTCATATTTGAATTAACGGATACATTTATGGCATATTATAATTAGAAAATAACTTGAATTATAATTAATTTTTACTGCTATATTTATGGTATATTATATTTTTTTAGGAAAAATAAATTACGAAATAAAATACTATCTATTTGGAAAAAACACGATTATTATTATAATTATACTCAAATATAGGATAACAATTTTATTAGGAAACACTATTAAATCAAATTAAGTCAAATTATACCGATTAAAGAATTAACTAGAATTTGACTAGGAAACACTATTAAACACTATTATTATAATTATACTCAAATATAGAATATCAATTTTAATTAATTATTTAATTTAAATTAATTATAGAAATAATTTGAATCAAAATTTGACTTAATTCAAATTAGTTGAGTTAATTTGAATTAACTTAATTTGAATTATACTAATTAAGAAACATTATTAAATCAGATTAAATCAAATTATACTAATTAAGAAATTATACCAATTACATATAATTATATATAGCAAATCTATTTATTACTATATACTAAAATATTAAATTTAATTCAAATTAATTCAAATTGAGTCAAATTATATTTTTTAAGAAAAAAAATAATTAGGAAATAAAATGCTTTCTATATGCTTTTTATAGTAAATAGATTTTTATAGGAAATAATAATTAGGGTAAAAATATAATTAAATAAAAAGTTATTAAATTTAATTCAAATTAAAAGATATTACTATAAAATATCATTTTTTCCTCTGTTTTCTTCCACCAAACAGAGCCAACAAGCTAAAGCACCGATTGTCTCATATTTTGTTTTCAGGATTCAGGATTGTAGATTTTTTTTTTATTTTGGTGTTATGTTTTTTTGAATTTTTTTCCCTTTATTTATAGTTTGATGATTTGATTTGGATTTTTTTGAATTTTTTTTCCTTGATGTCATCTATTATTGATGAACGGAAGGGTGTATATGAGACAATTGATTTATTCAATAAGCAAAGTTCATACTTACCTATGCACAGTATGGTAGTAATAGATTTTACAAATTTGAATAAATAATAGTGTTTAATTATATTTAAAAAACATAACACCAAAGAAAAAGAAAAACCTAAATCAAAGGGTTCTTTTAGGGGCACTTTTTGTACTTTGATTTGGGTTTTTGGTTGTTTTTATTATGGATTATTAGGGGCATCCGTGCAATAGTTTGATTTGAATTTTTTGTTGTTTTAATTTTCATTTTAGTTGTTTTTGGATTGTTATCTTTTTTGTGGTTTTTTTTAGTGTGATTTGGGTTCTTTTGTTATTTTAATTTTAGTATTAATTAATTGAATTTACATTTATTACTTTCGGGAAGGGGGTATTTTTTATGGTCCGATTTTGTTTTTTTTTTTTTTTTTTTAATATAGGTGTTTTCGGGATTACGATTTTTTTTTCTTTTTCTTTGGATGTTATGTTTTTTGAATTTATTCTTTTTATTTTATTTTATTTTTTGTTTTCTTTTTAATACCCATGTTATATTTTCTTGATTTTTGTTTTGAGATTTATATTTATTTAAAGTAAATTTTTTTATTATTTTTTTCTTTTTTCAATATAGGTGTTTTCGGGATTGCATTTTTTCTTTTTCTTTAGGTGTTATGTATTTTGAATTTATTCTTTTTATTACATTTTTTTTGTTTTCTTTTTAATACGCATGTTATGTTTTATTGCTTTTTGTTTTGGGATTTATGTTTATTTAAATTAAATTTTTTTACTACCTTATATATATGTTTATATATATTTAGGATTTTAAGCAAAGAATTGAGTCAATTTATGGTGCTTAATGAAATTTCAACTCAATCTACTATTTCTCTAACAGATGGCTTCCTAAAAGTATTAAATCAAATTAAGTCACATTAAACACTATTAAACACTATTATTATTTAGAATATAGTAAGGAAACACTATTAAACACTATTATTATTATTATAATTATACTCAAATATAGAATAACAATTTTATTAGGCAACAGTATTAAATCAAATTAAGTCAAATTATACCAATTTGTAATTTTTTATATCAATTTTAGTTATCATTTTATTTTGCACATCAATATATAATTGTAAATTATTTTTCACATCAATTAATAGATAATAGAATAGAGTTGAATTTTGATTTTTACTTGAGTATTTATTTTGGTTCATAAATTTTTTTCTCTAGCTTTTGTACTTTAATATGTACTATAATTAAGATTGATATTATATTTTTTTATTTATTTAAAAAATATAATATTAATTAGAATATTTTTTTAATCATTATATAATAACTTTTGTTATTTTATATTATTATATTATCCGTGCATCGCACGGGTGAAATGCTAGTTAGAAGTTAAAATATGTGAAATTGTCACCCTATTTGAAAAGCATATGAAAGTAAAAAGGAATGACAATAGGCGAAAAGCAATACAGTCACTCATAAACTGGACAGTAATTTTAGTCTGAAAATAAAGTAATAATAGTAACTAATAAACTTCATGCAAAACACATTTTTACCATTATAAACGTAAGTAATCAGCAACATTAATTATCATTTCACTTGTCTTAAACCAGTATATAGTTTTAAACCACAATGATCAAAATACACATTCAAATAGAACCAAAATACAAATTTAAAATGAGTTGGCATAGTTTTGAAAAGAACAAATGTAACCTATTCAAAGTCAATTAAAGGGGTACAGTATACTCTAAAAGCTTAAGCTGTTAGAGAACGGTGTTTAAACATTTTTATATTTAACACTCCTCTTCACGTCTGGACTTGAGACTTTTTAGTCGACCCATGACGTGTGCTTGAATTAAATGGGAGGAAATTAATATGTTAGGAATCTGGCGTGACTCGAACTCAGGACCTTCTGCTCTAATACCATGTGAAACAACCGTTGTACTCTAAAAGTTTAAGTAAAATCTTAAGTAAGCTTTTAGAGTACAACGGTTGAGCTTTTACTTAAGCTTTTAGAGTACAACGGTTGTTTCACAGCAGGATGGTGTACTCAAAATGAAAGTGAAGCTTCTTCACCTCCTTTCACTACCATTTTCCCCTTTTATGCTCCCGAAGCAGCGGGATGGTCAATAGGCTTCGACTCGTTGCTGGCGAAGGGTATATAGGCTTGGGTCGTCAACGATGGACACAGCGGTGGCGACGGCTTGGGCGGTGGACATAGCAGCAACGACGGCTTCAGCGATGATGACGGCAGATGCGATGGCGGCGTGGGTGGCGGCAGACGCGAAGGACGGACGCAGGCGTGGTGGGTGTGGTGGTGGTGGTCGCGGGTGCGATGGACGCGATGGCGGCTGACTTCCTGCCAACTGTATATATATATATATATATATATATATATATATATATATATATATATATATATATATATATATATATATATATATATATATATATATATATATATATATATATATATATATATATATATATATATATATATATATATATATATGTATATCTTATTAATAACGACGAACTTTGTGCTAGTAAATTTTCTACCCTCGGATTAACCCCTTTGATTAATTTTACCCGTTAGATTATACTATTCAACCAACCACCCACTCAACCCTACATCATCCTACCCGCACATCTTTTAATCCAAGGGTAGAAAACTTACTAAGACCAAGTCATTTGTGCTATTAATAGTACTAGCATTTCACTCGTGCGATGCACGGATAATATAATAATATAAAATAATAAAAATTATTATATAATGATTAAAAGAAATATTCTAATTAATATTATATTTTTTTAATAAATAAAAAAATATAATATCAATCTTAATTATAGTACATATTAAAGTACAAAAGCTAGAGAAAAAAATTTATGAACCAAAGTAAATACTCAAATAAAAATCAAAATTCAACTCTATTCTATTATCTATTAATTGATGTGAAAAATAATTTACGATTACATATTGATGTGCAAAATAAAATAATAACTAAAATTGATATCAAAAATTACAAATTGGTATAATTTGACTTAATTTGATTTAATACTATTACCTAATAAAATTGTTATTCTATATTTAAGTATAATTATAATAATAATAATAGTGTTTAATAGTGTTTCCTTACTATATTCTAAATAATTGTTTAATAGTGTTCAATATAATGTGACTTAATTTGATTTAATACTTTTAGGAAGTCATCCGTTAGAGAAATAGTAGATTGAGTTGAAATTTCATTAAGCATCAAAAATTGACTCAATTCTTTGCTTAAAATCCTAAATATATATAAACATATATAAGGTAGTAAAAAAATTTAATTTAAATAAACATAAATCTCAAAACAAAAAACAAGAAATATAACATGGGTATTAAAAAGAAAACAAAAAATAAAATAAAATAAAAAGAATAAATTCAAAATACATAACACCAAAAAAAAAAAAAGAAAAAAATCGCAATTCCGAAAACACCAATATTAAAAAAAAGAAAAAATAAAAAAAATCAGACCATAAAAAGTACCCCCTCCCCGAAAGTAATAAACAGAAATTCAATTAATTAATACTAAAATTAAAATAACAAAAGAACCCAAATCACACTAAAAACACCACAAAAAAGATAACAATCCAAAAACAACTAAAATGAAAATTAAAACAACAAAAAATCCAAATCAAACTATTGCACGGATGCCCCTAATAATCCATAATAAAAACAACCAAAAACGGAAATCAAAGTACAAAAAGTGGGCCTAAAATAACCCTTTGATTTGGGTTTTTCTTTTTCTTTGGTGTTATGTTTTTTAAATATAATTAAACACTATTATTTATTCAAATTTGTAAAATCTATTACTACTATACTGTGCATAGATAAGTATGAACTTTATTTATTGAATAAATCAATTGTCTCATATATTCTGTTCATCAATAAGAGATGACATCAAGGGAAAAAAATTCAAAAAAATCCAAATCAAATCATCAAACTATAAATAAAAGGAAAAAAATTCAAAAAAACATAACACAAAAAAAAAAATCTACAATCCCTGAATCCCGAAAACAAAATATGAGACAATCGGTGCTTTAGCTTGTTAGCTCTGTTTGGTGGAAGAAAATAGAGAGGAAAAAATGATATTTTATAGAGAATGGCTCGTGTCCGAAAAGTAAAGAGCATCGGCTTTTTAAACAAATTCTTAATTATATTTATAATTCTATATTTAATTTGAATTAATTATATTTAATTTGATATAATTATATTTAATTTAATAATAATATAGAATAATAAAAATTATTAGTATGGATATCCTAATTATATTTAATTAATTTTAATTGATATAATAAAATTTAATAATAAAATATTAATTTTATTATCCTAATTAATTATAATATAGATTTGAGACCTTAATTATTATTTCCTAAAAAAATCTATTTACTATAGAAAGCATATTATTTCCTAATTTTATTTAATTTGATTTTATTTTATTTAACTAATTTTAATTGATATAATAAAAGTTAATAATAATATTTTAATTTTATTTTCTAATTAATTATAATATAGATTTTATTTCCTAATTAATAATAATATAGAATAATAAAAGTTATTAGTATTGATACCCTAATTATTATTTTCTAAAAAAATCTATTTACTATAGAAAACATATAAAAAGCATTTTATTTCCTAATTATTTTTTCCCATAAAAATCTAATTTGATTTAATTGGAATTAATTTGCATTAATTTTATTTAATTTGATTTGATTTTATTTAATTAATTTTAATTGATATAATAAAAGTTAATAATAATATTTTAATTTTATTTTTTAATTAATTATAATATAGATTTTATTTCCTAATTAATGATAATATAGAATATTAAAATTTATTAGTATTGATAAACTAATTATTTTTTCCTAAAAAAATCTATTTACTATAGAAAGCGAAAGCATATAGAAAGCATTTTATTTCCTAATTATTTTTTCCTAAAAAATCTAATTTAACTTAATTTGAATTAATTTGAATTAAATTTAATAACTTTTTATTTAATTATATTTTTACCCTAATTATTATTTACTATAAAAAGCATATAGAAAGCATTTTATTTCCTAATTATTTTTTTCTTAAAAAATATAATTTGACTCAATTTGAATTAATTTGAATTAAATTTAATATTTTAGTATATAGTAATAAATAGATTTGCTATATATAATTATATGTAATTGGTATAATTTCTTAATTAGTATAATTTGATTTAATCTGATTTAATAATGTTTCTTAATTAGTATAATTCAAATTAAGTTAATTCAAATTAACTCAACTAATTTGAATTAAGTCAAATTAATTGATTCAAATTATTTCTATAATTAATTTAAATTAAATAATTAATTAAAATTGGTATTCTATATTTGAGTATAATTATAATAATAGTGTTTAATATGTTTCCTAGTCAAATTCTAGTTAATTCTTTAATCGGTATAATTTGACTTAATTTGATTTAATAGTGTTTCCCGATAAAATTGTTATCCTATATTTAAGTATAATTATAATAATAATAGTGTTTTTTCCTAATAGAAAGTATTTTATTTCGTAATCTATTTTTCCTAAAAAAATATAATATACCATAAATATAAGTTCAAATTAATTATAATTCAAGTTATTTCCTAATTATAGTATACCATAAATGTATCAGTTAATTCAAATATGAGATTCTCGGACACAATTCAAATTAAGTTGTATCTTTAAGTCAATTCAAATTAAGTCAAATTAAATCAAATTAATTTTAAAATCAATTCAAATTAAGTTAAATTATACAAATTAATTTGAATTAATTTATAATATACCATAAATTAATTTATAATATACCATAATAATATAGTTCATAATTACTATATATATAATAATAAATTTAAAAAATCTATATTTGAGCTTGACACGTGGCAAGCATATAGAAAGCCACGTGTCAGCTTCTCACGCAGCGTTCACCTAGGGTTCTACTTTAGTAATATATAATAGATTCCAGCCTAGTTATATATATATATATATATATATATATATATATATTAAAATTTGTAATTTTAATCCTTCTCTTCTTCTCCACTTTTTTTTTTTACTTTTTCCTCACAGTATACGCTTAATCCTTCTCTTCTTCTCCACTCTCTCTATTTTTTTCTTTCTCTCTCTCTTCTTTTTTTCTTTTTTCTTTTTTAACTTCTTTCTTTTAACCCTTCTCTTCTCTCCTCTCTTTTTTTTTTTTTTTTTTTTTTTTACTTCTTCCTTACATTACGCTTAATTCTTCCCTTCTCACTAACTGTTAGAGCAAGTGGCAAAGGATTTGGTGGTCGTGACACCAAGTTCGAATCCTAATTGATTCATATTTCTAGCTAAATTTATTTCTTAACGAAATATACGAAGCGGATAACGTGTTCTATATCTCTCAAAAAGAAAAAAAAAATTATTTTTTTTCTTTCTCTTTTTTTTTTTGTTTTACTTCTTCCTCACAGGATGCACTTTTTTCTTTCTTTTTTTTTTGAAGTATGGATGAAACCTCCTCTTGTGCCGTCCGCTGCTCCTGCGTTCCCCACTCGAGCTTCTTTTTTCAAGTTATTTATAGAACTAAGTCTAAATTTTAAAAAAATTCCTTAGATTTTAAAGAGATCTTGGACAATATGTGATCCCGAATTTTTCGGAATCCTGTTGACCAAAAAGAAAATTTTTAATTATTATTATTATATTTATTTTATTTTATTTGTTTGGATTTGGATTAAAAAATGCGTACAGAAAGCATAGAGAGAAAATAAGGCAGCACAGAGAGGAAAGAGAGATAGAGAGAAGAAAAAAAGGAATCTAGAAAGCAGAGGATAAATAAATACAAACAAATAGAATAAATAAAAAGGGTTATTATAGGCAAGAATTAAGGCATATAATTTTGACACGTGTATCGTTAAAACCATCAAATTATGTATTTGTATATAAATGAATATCAAAATATCTTTGATAATTCCTTCATATTAAACAGTTTTGATTACTTTTTATATTTCAAAATAAAGTAGAAGATGTAAAACTGAAGGATGTTAGCAAAAAATTAACGACAGTGATATCCGTCACAGTTCATATCGTCCAGCTGCCAGGCACAACCCGGTTTATTTTGTACATTCTGGCCCAGCACGGCCCCCCGGAGCCTACATAGCACGAGCAATGCCGGGCCAGGCCGTGCTCCGGCGGCCGGCCCTTTATTTTACTTTAAGTTTTCCAAAAATAGATAAACTTTTAAAACATAAAAATCTAAATACTTTTAAAATTTAATATTTTAATAAAAATATAAGAACTAAGCTAATAATATATTATTAATAGCACCAAATCATTTGTGCTACCAAGTTTTTGGCAGTTGGATTAAGAGATGTGCGGTTAGGATGATGTGGACCCTCTAGGGTTGAGTAGGTGGTTGGTTGAATAGTATGATCTAACGGGTGAAAATGATCAAAAGGGTAGATCTAACGGTGGAAAACTTGGTAGCACCAAGTGCTTCGTGCTATTAATAGCATAGTAGCTGGACTCAAAATATAAAATTTAGAAGAATATTTAGAACAATAATAAAAAATAAAAAATTTGTTAAACATAAAATATTAAAAAAAAAATTAACAAATTTTGGGCCAAAATATACTCCCAACACTCAACAATGAGGCTGGGTATTTTGGTCCAAATTGGACCAAAACTCTCGTTAATAAAGAAGTTGCTTGGTTATCGAAAAATTATGAGGTAAAATTGCATGGGACCCCCTCAACTATATGCCATTTTGAAATAGCCACTAGAATTTTGTTTTCTTGAATTAACACCTCCTAATTTTATTTTACATTTTTGGGTAATTTGATGTTAACCAAAAAAAACTAGGGATTATATCAAGATATTTTTGCTAATTTCATCATAGTTTTGACCACTTTTCGGCTAATAAAACTGATCATTTGTTGACTGATACTGGCTAATTGAACCATTAATTTTCATTAATTCTTTTATCAAATGATTAAAATAAAAAAAATTAGAACTTATATGAGTGTAAATTAGAAAAATTAAACTTGAGGGGTCTAGTTATGCTCCCGTTGGAATTGAGAGAAAATTACATTATGTGTGGCATGAAAGTGTGACAAAAATATATTTTATTTATTTTCATTCATAATATTGCAGTCTGTATATCGCACAGTTCGACCGAAAAATGCAAAATCACATTTCTAAAAAATTTTGGAAAATAAAATATGTGACTGGTTTAAGAGTGTCTTGAAAAAGAACTTAAAGATCCAATATATACCCGTTAATACTTTAAAAATATCTAATATATTGCTAAATTGATCAAAATACTTTTTTTTGTTGATTTTCGAAAAAAAAAATCAAATATATTTCTAACTCTAGGATTTATTAACAGGATATGGGGTTTAAAGGATATAAGATTCACATCCTAGCTTCTCAAAAATTAGAATTTACCTATTTATCTTCTTATCAATTTTTTAATAGTAAAAATTTTGAAAAAACTTTTTTTTTTTTTTCATTAGATGTATGATTTACATGCACAACATTATGTTTTTTTTTTTTTTTTTTTTTTTTTTTTTTTTTGAGAAATAGTTAAGACGCTACGCTTCGTTTTATTTCGTTAAGAAATAAACTTATTATAAATGTGAATCAACTAGGATTCAAACTCTGGTCTGCATCAACCACTGCTTCAATCGCTTTAAAGACAATTGGTACGTTATGTTTTTTTTTTAAAAAAAATAGTCAGAGCTATGTGTCGGATTTTAATTGGCCTAATCCTTAAACTCCTGTGAGATAGCTATAGGAAGATTATGGGAACAGAAAAGTACAATATGCATGCTTTTGGTAATTGGTACGCGATTCAGAAAAATATATAGTTAGCATCTAATTAATAGTGATGAGTACTACGTACGTACTATTATGCGATCGACTGATGAATACGTACGTACAGTTGCATATATAATTGAAGCGTGTCATTTGTTTGTTTGACCACTACTTTGTGCGGTAGTTGATTTGGCCATTTCTAAGATTAATTTAAAGTGGTCTAAACACCCCCAATGGTCCTGCTGCACCCAGTAATCTATACGGAATAATTAAAGGGAACCAGTACGGCGTTCTCCCCGCATTTCCAGGAGACTTTGCGGGGACCCACAAATTTTTTTTTTCTCGGCCCTCTCTCTCTCTGGACTTCGGTGGGCCCCCCTCCCCCACCCGGCTCTCTCTCTCTCTCCCCCCCCCCTCACTCTCTCTCTCTCCCTCTCCCCACAGCTCTCTCTCTCTCTCTTCTTGCTTTTTACTTCCCAAATTTTATATTTTTTTATTTAAATTTTCTATACAGAATAATTAAAGTTTCCCCGCGTTTCGCGGGAGACTTTGCGGGACTCATAAATTTTTTTTTCCTCGGCTCTCTCTCTCTGGACTTCGGTGGGCCCCCATTCCCCCGCTCTCTCTCTCTCTCACCCTCTCCCCCTCACTCTCTCCCCCTCACTCTCTCTCTCTCCCGCTCCCCACAGCTCTCTCTCTCTCTCTTCTTGCTTTTTACTTCCGAAATTTTATATTTCTTTATTTAAATTTTAAATTTAAATGTTAATATATAATATTTATTTTAAATTTAAAGCTTCAAAATTTAAATTTTTAACTTTTTAAACTCTATAAAATTAATTAATTAGTTAATTAAATTTATTAATAATATTATATATAATATAAGTAATTCGTTTATTAATAATACATATAATAAATGGCGCCGCTTCAAATTTTAATTTTTTTATCCCTTTTTATTTAAATTATTTTTTTATTTTCCTCTCTTTAATTTTTTAAAGTTTATAATTTTAAATTAGATTAAAAATTAAAAAATTAAAAAAATTTGTCTAAAATATTTTAAAAATTACGTAAATTTTTCGCGCGGGCCTTTACTAGTATATATAAATGTAGAGTCGACGGATGTACTTCTAATAGCACCAAGTATTTAGTGCTATTAATTTTTTTATTATTAGATTTTTTTTATTATTTCTATCGATATATCATATTATTTAATTAATCGCTCTCAACTCTAGAGGACCGTTATTATTCTAACCCCACATTCTTTCGTTCAAAGGCCGAAAGTCTAATATCACCAATGACTTTGTGATATTAAAAACATTCAAGCATAATTCTATATATATCAATTCAATGGTTAAAAACTTGGAAGACAAAATGATTTGGTGTTATTAATATATAGCATAGTAGCCTATATATATATATATATATATATATATATATATATATATATATATATATATATATATATATATATATAGTACTTCAGCAGCACAACTATATATATATAGTACATGCTATATTATTGATATTATGTGAATATATGGTGTTCACTATCAATTTTTTCATCCTTGTATTATTATTATTCCATCAATCGCCACTAAAATCTATGCATAAAAGGGTCAAAAAGTTGATAATAAACATTATTTCCATATACTATATATATATATATCAAAAGTATTCCAACCGCACTCACTCGATCTCTTCGGATGTTTCATTATTAAAAACAACTTATAAACACAGGACTCTCCGTACTTTTGAAAGTGTGGGAACCTGCTGCTAGCTCTCTCTCTCTCTCTCTCTCTCTCTCTCTCTCTCTCTCTATCTCTATATATATATATATATATATATATATATATATATATATATATATATATATATATATATATATATATATATATATATATATATATATATATATATATATATATATATATTACATCTTCCGAACTTTCGAAAGTGCAGAGGTCACCTTACTTTTGGAGTGTTTTCGATGATTAATTGGGCATCCGATTCAACGATCACTATTATGCATAATTTATACTATTAGACTATTTAGAAATCAAATTTTATAATATTTCGACATTATTTGCTAAGTGATCAAAGGGTTTGAGATGACTATTTTAATAGCTAATGTGATACATTTATAAGTTCAAAAATATAGAACAATTTAAATTTGATGAACTTTTAATAAAAAATTCTATTAATACTTTCAATTTGAAATTTAAGTCTTTATTACTATTTTATTAGATTTTTATTTTCAATCGTTCATATTGAAACTACCCGTTCAATAGGCAAATATAGTCGAGAAAAATTGATGAAAATTGATTTCTAAATGTTTAACAGAGCTAATCAAAGAATCAGCTTATATATCCCATTATCGAAAATAATTCGAAAACATGGAGGATTTCGTGTTTTCGAAAGTATAGTAGCACTAGTCTAGCTATATATATATATATATATATATATATATATATATATATATATATATATATATATATATATATATATATATATATATAAATTTGGAATGCTATTAATAGCCAATGATTTGGTCTTTAGTAAGTTTTCTACTCTTGGATTAAAAGATGTGTAGGATGATGTGGGCCCCTAGGGTTTAGTGGGTGGTTGGTTGAATAGTATAATCTAAGGGGTAAAATTAATCAAAGAGGTTAATCCAAGGGTAGAAAACTTACTAGCACCAGGTTCGTTGTGCTATTAATAGCATACCAGCCTGTAGAGACCTGAAAATTCAGCTGAGACTTGTTCGGCAGCTCTGGAGAGTGTCGGGACGAGTCTAGGTTGCGTGGCGCGAATGGACGCTAACGGGCCCCCTGGGGATCACGAGAGCAGCATGTACTTGAGAGATCTGCGAAATCGCAGCTTTCTGTGAGTTGTCCCGGTACAGATTGGTTTCTATACCGGTACAGATTGCTGGCTATACCGGTACAAAATGGGATTTGTACGGTACGGCTAACGACATGGCTCGAGTTGACTTTTGGTCACATCACCTTTTGCCCACTCCCCATATACCGAGAGAGGGCTTCTTGCGTCGTCATGTCGTGTTCTTCTCCTTCTTCTTCGTTTCGACGAGAGGGAGAGAGAGAGAGAAGAAGCTCGAGAGGAGCCCGAGCTGACGACGACGCACCGCGAGCGGAGCGAGGAGGCTTTCGACGACGAGGCGCTGCGAGGAGCCGGCGTGCGTGCGGGACCGTCGACCTCGACTCGGCGGCGGGCCTAGCGAGTTTTCGAGAGGTGAGTAGACCTCGACAACCCTCCGGTTGGTTCGGATTCCCTTGATTTTCGCACTTCGCCACCGCCGCAGATCACGTCGACGTTTAGTGTTTTGACTCGTGCTCGTGTAGGAGACTCGGAATCCGGCGAAATCTGCGGCGTTGGATCCGTGACTTCCGGACGATTCCGGCGACACCCTACTTGCCGGATTTGGATCAGGTTAGCACTGTCGGAACCCATGATTGCGAGCATTGTTTTTCGGAAAATTCGAAGTCGAATTCTTTGTTTTCCGGCGTCGACCGTCGGCACTTTGGTCGATTCTCCGCACGGGGGTGGTCGGATCGCGTCAAGACTTGCGCCGTTGGATTCGATCGCGAGGCGAAGATTTTGATACCTTACTCGCGATTTCGGACCAGGTTAGCTTGACGGACTTTAAGCTTTTCTCACCGCTGCGTTTCGGGGCAGTCGGAAAAAATTGAGTGTTTTGGGTTGCTTCTTCGCAGCGGTGGACTTCGGCACTTGGCGGATCAGCGGAGGTGATCGAGGAGGACCTTGGACCCTCCTCGCTGCCAGGGGTTTGCGACTAAGGTGGGTTTACATCGGATTTCAGTCTAAGTACAATAGTCGACATGTATAGTAGTATGTTCATGATAGCCGTAGCTCGAATTCATGGAATTGCTTATTGAATATCTGAATTTGGAGCATGCTTAGCGATTAATATTTTATACTTGTTGGACTTGGATTTGACTTAGGAGAAAACCCCGAATTGATCGTCAATATATACATTGCCGGATTTAGCTCTAGGAGCCGTATTTTCGCGGTATCGTCGCGGGTTTCTGCGATGGATACTTGGGGTAGTGTATGCGTTACGGGGTGTCGGGCGCCGTCGGACTGACGATGGGCCCAAAGTCCGTTCGTTACTTGGGTTTGGCCGGTGAGGGCCCGATTGAGCTCGACAGAGCTACGCCGCATACTCGGTTGGGTAGCTCCCCGAGTGCCGCTCCGGAGTTTGGGCTTGTGCTTTCGCGTTGGTGTCGGGTAGTGCGGGGTTGGACTTGCTCTCCACCGAGGTTTGGAGTGGGGGTAGTTTGTATGGTCACAACCGGCACGGGACGGGTGTGTTCACGATCCCGGGGACGGGTGGGTTCACAGTCCCCTTGCAGATTGGGTCCGGTTGTTTGGAGTCTGTAGGGGTAGTTTTGAGCTTGATAGCTTAGTGACTTGTAGCTGTAGAGAGTTCCAGCTTTCTTTTCTTCTATCTTGCTTACCCTGTAGACTTAGTGGGTGGACCGATGTTGTTTAGGGCGGCACCCACTGAGGACTACTTGTTTCATAGTAGTTCTCACGCCCTCCTTCTTCCACCCTTGTTGCAGGGCCTTCGCCTTCGGCTGCTGCTCCTCTTGAGTCGGACCGCGGGAAGGGCGTGGTGAGCTAGAGCCTACCCTTCGAGTTCTGGGCTAGAGGACTTCCACTGCAGGTAGTGATAGTTTTGTTTTGGTTTTCCACTTTTGTACGTACAGTTGAACTCGCTGGAGCGAGTAGTTCTTGTACTTGGTTATTGTATGTTTATAAGTGGTTTTTTTCCTACCTGTTTGTTCATAGTTTATTTCAGCTCTATGCTACGGTTTGTGGCATTGTATGTTATTACAGGTAGAGCTACGCGTCGTATACAGAAGAAATTCTTTAGTATACGGCGGATTTGTCGGCGTGCCTGATTATGCAACCCGGGCGTGATGTATTGTTGGTATCAGAGCTTAGTATTAGGTTGTTGGGACCTAGGAAACCTAAGCTGGTAAACCTTAGGGGTTTGACGCGAGAGGCGTGATTTAATGCGAAAGTCATTGATTGTTTGTTCTAACTCATCCTTGGGTGGAGTGAGTGACTGAAGGAGTGCCTGTTTTGGTCCAGAGAAATTATGTTGGCTGCAGACGACATAATTTTGAGGAGAAACAGGGACCGCCTTCGAGACTTTCGATGATTGGGTCGAGTGTTTATGTATCTGACCTTGTTTCTATGTGTGCAGCTATGCAACCGCAGAGGACGACCGCCACTACGGGGTCGCGCCCACTACCACCACCACCACCACCCCGGCTACGCAGCAGATGGAGCAGGCACCCGACCCGAGCCGGGTGTGCCTCCGATGGTGGAGCCGAGTACTAGGTCGGAGACGAGTGCGCAATGACTTGAGCGCACGATTATTGCTTTGACAGAGGTGACTAGGCGCGAGGGCCGATTATACGCAGATGTGCGAGAGGTTAGCCGCGTCGTGCCGAGCACAAAGATCGGAGCACCACCCGGCCTACTCGCCACCCTCTACGCCACCCATCGCACCCGCCTTGCCGCACCCCCACTAGCAGAGATCCCGCCAAAGACCCTGTTGCGCTCGCTGCAGGGTCACCCAGTGCGGCAGAGCAGTGACGGATGACCGAGTTGTTGTTTAACTTCCGCCGCCTCGACCCCCCGACGTTTGACGGGCATTGCTCAGAGCCCTGGGTGGTAGAGAGTTGGATTAAGGCGCTGGAGAGGATATTCGAGGACTTGTATGTCCGGGGAGGAGGACCGGGTTCACTTGGGGGTCCATTGTTTGATTGGGAACGCCAGGATTGGTGGACGAGGATGAGGCGCGACCGGGGAGTCGTGACCTCTCGTACGACTGGGATGTGTTGCGGGATGTTGTACCGCACGTATTTCCCCATCGGTGTAAAGCGAGAGAGGATAGAGGAGGATTTGAAGAGGATCCGGCAGGGAGATCGCACGGTTCGAGTACGTCCGGAGTTTACGCGGCTCCCGAACCGCGTGTGCCGTTTGTAGCGAGGACGAGGCGCACCGGGTGTACCTTTGAGCGGGGCTTGAGGCCGGATCTTTACGAGTTCGTTAGGGCGCAGAGGTCGAGGACCCCGGACGCGTCCATCGAGCGCACCGTTTGAGGAGAGCGACGAGACTACGTTCGAGAGCGGACTCGGGCGGACCGAGCCAGACAGAAGCGCCCGCTCCCGATGACGGCGGCGATCGAGCAGCAGGCGTCCGCCGAGGCCTCCACGATCACGTTTTCAGGGTCGTGGATCCTCGGGGCGTCAGCGTGGCAGGGATACCCGTCAGCAGGGGCGACCACAGAGGACGCAGCAGTGCGTGATTTGCGGGGGACCGCACTGGCCTAGACAGTGCGAGCAGCGAGAGGGCAGATGTTATGGTTGTGGCCAGCCGGGACACCTCGGGCGGCCTTGTCCGCGTGCGCATCGTCGGCGCCATCATCCGTCAAGACCGCCAGCGCCACGATCCATACGGGGCCTCGCCGAGCTATCGCCACGAGGACAGAGCATCGCATCGCGACGAGCGAGCAGGCCATCGCCGCTCCGAGCGGCAGGGTGTTTGCGGCCAATGGAGGACTCTTCCGCAGCCCGACCGTGTGGTGGTGTATCACTTTACTTTCGGTACTAGAGCTCGCACTTTATTTGATACCGGCTTCATCGCATTCTTTTATCGATCGAGCATTTGCTTTATTACATGGTCTAGAGTTAGGGTTGTTGCCTCGGACCGGAGATCCAGTTCCCGACCATGTAGTACGGGTGGTAGAGTGTTGTGGGTCGTGTCTGTGCGCTAGGCTCGTGGATTTTGCCCGCACTTGTTAGTATTAGAGGCCGCACGACTTCGACATAGTCTTGGGCATGGATCGTCGACGCGATACTACGCGACGATTGACTGCGGGGAGAGGACGGTGACACTCCGTGAGCCTGGTCAGGAGGAGTTTACTTTCAGAGGCTGCAGGAGCACGTTGTTTGCCGCGTGGATTTCTTCAGCGAGAGCTCGACAGCTGATGAGTAGAGGGTGCACCGCTTTTCTAGCGACAGTTACAGAGGTACCTACGGCGGCACCGAGACTCGAGGACATCCCCGTGGTTCGCGAGTTTCGGATGTGTTTCCACGAGATGACGACTATGCGCCGGAGAGGGAGATCGAGTTTGTGATTGATGTAGTTCCCGGAACCGCACCAATCTCGAAGGTACACTACGAGGATGGCCGAGCCGAGAGAGTTAAAGGCGCGACCGAGGATTTGATGGATAAAGGGTTTGTGAGACCCAGTGTATCGCCTTGGGGAGCGCCGGTGTTATTTGTAAAGAAGAAGGATGGTTCACTCAGGTTATGTGTTGATTACAGGGAGCTGAACAAAGTGACCATTAAGAACAGGTATCCTTTGCCGCGCATTGATGATTTGTTTGATCAGCTGCAAGGATCTTGTGTCTTCTCGAAGATCGATCTCCAGGCAGGTTACCACCAGCTGAGGGTGAGGGCCGAGGATGTTTCCAAGACGGCTTTTAGGACTCGGTACGGGCATTACGAGTTTACAGTGATGCCTTTTGGATTGACGAATGCCCCTGCCGCGTTCATGGATTTGATGAACAGAGTATTCAAGCCGTACTTGGATAGATTCGTGGTAGTCTTCATTGACGACATTTTGGTATACTCCCGTAGCGACGCCGAGCATGAGGAGCACTTGAGGATAGTGCTACAGCTCCTGCGAGAGAAGGAGTTGTATGCCAAGTTAAAGAAGTGCGAGTTCTGGTTGCGGGAGGTCACTTTCTTGGGCCACGTGATTTCAGATGGAGTGGCAAGAGACCCGAAGAAGATTGATGCTATTCGGGATTGGCCCAGACCGACGACGGTGACAGAGGTGCGGAGCTTCCTTGGATTAGCAGGATATTACCGTCGGTTTGTGGAAGGCTTTGCGAAGCTTTCCACACCCCTCACTCGATTGACTCGTAAAGGAATTAAGTTCTTTTGGAGTGAGGATTGTCAGAGGAGCTTTGATGAGTTGAGACAGTTGCTGACATCAGCTCCTATCCTTGCCCTCCTAGTTATGGGGGAAGGATATGTGATTTACAGTGACGCATCACACAGTGGATTAGGGTGTGTGTTGATGCAGCATGGTAGGGTAATTGCTTATGCTTCACGGCAGTTAAAGGATTATGAAAAGAATTATCCTACGCATGACTTGGAGCTTGCCGCGTAGTCTTTGCTTTGAAGTTGTGGCGGCATTACTTGTACGGCGACCGTGAGATTTTTACCGATCACAAGAGTCTCAAGTATCTGTTCACCCGAGAGAGTTGAACTCGAGGCGGCGCACGGTGGTTGGAGTTCGAAGGACTACGATATTAGCATTCGAGATCATCCCGGTAAGGCGAATGTGGTGGCAGATGCGTTGAGCAGAAAGCGATGCGGTGGCTCGTGCACGATGATCACACGAGGCCGTTACTTGAGGAGGCTGCGGTTGAGATCGGAGGTTGTGTCCCCTGGGTCTACTGCAATACTAATGACTATGGTTTTGCAGCCCACTCTGTTGGATAGGATCCGAGAGAAACAGAGTGGAGACTCACACTTGTTGAGGATTAGAGAGCAGTTGGAGAGGGGACAGGCAGAGGGTTTCCACGGATGGACGGTTCGGGAGTACCGAGGTACGTGGACCGATCTGTGTACCGTGGATCCGGAGATCCGAGCAGACATTTTGAGAGAGGCTCATTGTTCTCCTTATAGATTTCATCCGGGTGGAAGCAAAATGTATAAGGACTTGAAATCACAGTTCTGGTGGAACGGAAGGAAGAGAGACATTGGCAGACTTGTGGCTCGATGTTTGACTTGCCAACGAGTAAAGGCGAGCATCGTGCACTGTGGCAAGCTTGAGTCTGCGGTGCCCGAGTGGAAATGGGAGCAGGATCACGATGGACTTTGTCGTGGGGTTACCTTCACTCGGGGTGGTTATGATGCTATTTGGGTGATAGTGGATGATTGACCAAGTCCGCCCACTTCCTACCGATTCGGACCACGGGCCGGGGTGAGAGACTCGCGCCTATATCGGATGAGATTGTCGTGCATGGCGTGCCGGTGTCGATTGTATCGAGACGGGGGACCCGAGGTTTGTATCACACTTCCGGAGGAGCTTACGAGACGACCTTGGGTACACGGCTACACTTCAAGACAAAGACATTTCACCCACGGACGGATGGTCGGTCGGAGCGGACCATTCGGACTCTAGAGGACATGCCGAGGGCATGCGTCTGGACTTTGGAGGAGGGTGGCATCGACATTTGAGATCGGTTGAGTTTGCGTACAACAACGCCTATCAAGCGAGCATCCAAATGGCTCGGTTTGGGGCGTTGTATGGACGCAGATGTCGGTCCCCGCTGTGTTGGAGCGACGTGGGTGAAAGGAGGACACTTGGGCCTGAGATTTTGCTAGAGGCTGAGGAAAAGGTGGAGGAAGTTAGACGCCACCTTTTGACGACTTTTGACGGTGGGCGCCGGGAGAGCTACGCGATACTAGGAGCGAGACTTGGAAGTTCGGGTTGGAGATCATATTTCTTAAAGTCTCGCCATCCAAGGGGATTCGCAGATTTGGAGTACGTGGAAAGCTCACCACGGTACATTGGCCCTTTTGAGGTATGGGAGCGAGTCGGGCCGGTTGCTTACTGGGTTGCTCTACCCCCTCGACTAGTCGGCACTCACGATGTTTTCCACGTCTCGGCATTGAGGAAATATGTTTTCGATCCCTCTCACGTGATTGACTTCACTCCGCTTGAGATAGGCGAGGACCTGCGATACGAGGAGCGACCGTTGCGGATTCTTGCTCGCGAGGCGAAAGAATTGCGCAATCGGGTCATACCGTATGTTAAAGTGCAGTGGAGTAACCACGAGGAGCGGGAGGCGACTTGGGAGCCCGAGACGGTGATGAGGGAGGCCTATCCCTACCTGTTCGACGAGCAGAGCTGAGGTACGTTCAAGTTTCGAGGACGAAACTTTTTGTAGTGGGGGAGGATGTAGAGACCTGAAAATTCTGCTGAGACTTGTTCGGCAGCTCTGGAGAGTGTCGGGACGAGTCTAGGTTGCGTGGGCGCGAATGGACGCCTAACGGGCCCCCTGGGGATCACGAGAGCAGCATGTACTTGAGAGATCTGCGAAATTGCAGGTTTTCGTGAGTTGTGCAGGTACGGATTAGTTGCTATACTGCATTGATGGCTATACCGGTACAAAATGGGATTTGTACCGGTACAGCCTGGCAGCATGGCTCAGGTTGACTTTTGGTCACATCACCTTTTGCCCACTCCCCTATATACTGAGAGAGGGGCTTCTTGCTGCTGCTGTTGCTGTGTTCTTCTCCTTCTTCTTCTTCGTTTCAGCCAGAGGGAGAGAGAGAGAGAGAAGAAGCTCGAGAGGAGCCCGAGCTTCGACGACGACGCACCGCGAGCGGAGCGAGGAGGCTTTCGACGACGAGGCGGCGCGAGGAGCCCGCGTGCGTGCGGGACCGTCGATCTCGACTCGGCGGCGGGCCTAGCGAGTTTTCGAGGTGAGTAGACCCTCGACAACCCTCCGCTGGTTCGGATTCCCTTGATTTTCGCACTTGCCGCCACCGCCGCATCGGCGTCGACGTTTAGTGTTTTGACTCGTGCTCTGTGTAGGAGACTCGGAATCCGGCGAAATCTGCGGCGTTGGATCCGTGACTTCCAGACGATTCCAGCGACACCCTACTTGCCGGATTTGGATCAGGTTAGCCCTGTCGGAACCCATGATTACTGAGCCGCTGTTTTTCGGAAAATTCTGAAGTGCTGAATTGCTGTTTTCCAGCGTCGACCGTCGGCACTTTGGCTGATTCTCCGCACAGGGTGGTCGGATCGCGTCAAGACTTGCGCCGTTGGATTCCTGACTGCGAGGCGAAGATTTTGATACCTTACTCGCTGATTTCGGACCAGGTTAGCTTGACGGACTTTAAGCTTTTCTCAGCCACTGCGTTTCGTAGTCGGAAAAAATTGAGTGTTTTGGGTTGCTTCTTCGCAGCGGTGGACTTCGGCACTTGGCGGATCAGCGGAGGTGATCGAGGAGGACCTTGGACCCTCCTCGCTGCCAGGGGTTTGCGACTAAGGTGGGTTTACATCGGATTTCAGTCTAAGTACAATAGTCGACATGTATAGTAGTATGTTCATGATAGCCGTAGCTCGAATTCATGGAATTGCATATTGAATATCCGAATTTGGAGCATGCTTAGCGATTAATATTTTATACTTGTTGGACTTGGATTTGACTTAGGAGAAAACCCCGAATTGATCGTCATTATATACATTGCCGGATTTAGCTCTAGGAGCCGTATTTTCGCGGTATCGTCGCGGGTTTCGGGCGATGGATACTTGGGGTAGTGTATCGTTACGGGGTGTCGGGCGCCGTCGGACCGACGATGGGCCCAAAGTCTCTCGTTACTTGGGTTTGGCCGGTGAGGGCTGATTGAGCTCGACGAGCTACGCTCGCATACTCGGTTGGGTAGCTCCCGAGTGCCGCTCCGAGTTTGGGCTTGTGCTTTCGCGTTGGTGTCGGGTAGTGCGGGTTGGACTTGCTCTCCACCGAGGTTTGGAGTGGGGGTAGTTTGTATGGTCACAACCGGCACGGGACGGGTGTGTTCACGGTCCCGGGGACGGGTGGGTTCACGGTCCCTTGCAGATTGGGTCCGGTTGTTTGGAGTCCGTAGGGTAGTTTTGAGCTTGATAGCTTAGTGACTTGTAGCCGTAGAGAGTTCCAGCCTTTCTTTTCTTCTATCTTGCTTACCCCTGTAGACTTAGTGGGTGGACCGATGTTGTTTAGGCGGCACCCACCGAGGACTACTTGTTTCATAGTAGTTCTCACGCCTCCTTCTTCCACCCTTGTTGTGGGCCTTCGCCTTCGCCCGCCGCTTCCTCTTGAGTCGGACCGCGGAAGGCGTGGCGAGCTAGAGCCTACCCTTCGAGTTCTGTGCTAGAGCACTTCCACTTCAGGTAGAGAAAGTTTTGTTTTGGTTTTCCTCTCTTGTTCATACAGTTGAACTCGCAGGAGCGAGTAGTTCTTGTACTTGGTTATTGTATGTTTATAAGTGGTTTTTCCTACCTGTTTGTTCATAGTTTATTTCAGCTCTATGCTACTGTTTGTGGCATTGTATGTTATTACAGGTACAGCTACGCTTCGTATACAGAAGAAATTCTTTTGTATACGGCGGATTTGTCGCGTGCCGGTGATTATGCAACCCGTGACACGGCGGACTCTATATATATATATATATATATATATATATATATATATATATATATATATATATATATAGAACTAGGTTACTATGCTATTAATAGCACCAAGTCAATGGTGCTACCAAGTTTTTGACCGTTGGATTGAGAGATGTGCGGTTAGGATGATGTGGGCCCCCTAAGGTTAAGTGGGTGGTTGGTTGAATAGTATGATCTAACGGGTAAAAATCATCAAAGGGGTGGATCTAACGGCGGAAAACTTGGTAGCACCGAGTACTTCGTGCTATTGATAGCATAGCAGCCGGACTCTATATATATATAGTGATAAAGGGCTTTGGTAATTGAGTTTAAGTATTTTTAGCTGACCATTTCATTTAACGAATTATTACTGTAACTTAAGCTAGATTGCTCGCCAGTGTGTGTTATTGGGTCTGACCAGAACGTCAAGACCTACATTGGATATATCCCATATGTGAAATAAGCAAGCTTGCATTACGAGGTCCCAAATTTACTAAAATCTAATTGCTTCACATTTTGCTTTGAACATTTATCAAGAACTTTGCTATTCTTAACATTAGCCAAAATTTTGAATTTCACTGCTTTATGACCAACTTGCAATTCCAAGTTTAGCACTTTGACGACTTTAATTATTGTTTAATTGTTTAAAAATGAGTACAAGATAATCAGTGTTACATCAACATGTTGTAAACTTAATCGATTGATAAAAATAAAAAAAAAAATTCAATTCTTGCTTCCTAATAAATAGACTAATATATTCCACTTTGCAATCACGTGTAGTATTATGTGATTATTAATTATCTTTAGCATTTAAACATGTAGCTGATCTTTTTTTAAAACTTAAAATATAACCAAAGAATCGATTGTTATATTTAAAATTCGAATTTTACTAAGGAAGAGTTTGAAATTTAATTAAGTAATCAAATGCAGCACAAACCACAAATACTCGTTTAATTAATTAGTTTCGACTAAAACTAATAATTAAATCTGGAGTTTTAATTAATTGTGAATTAATATCTCTTTATCAATTTTTTACTTCATCGTGGAATGATGATAAAGTTATAATAGTAACTTTGTTGCACTTTTTTACTATCTAATTCTTTGTACTATAAGAAGATAATTAAAGGGAAGACCCAAAATAATATTGTAATAATTAAAGAAACCAAAAAAAAAGAAAAAAAAAAACCAAGAAATTAAACTAAGTTTAAAAGATTACAAGTACTCTTAATGATCAAGATTCTGATTACAGGTGAAGAGAAGTATCCACATCTTTCCCAGTACAGTTTCTTAGATCATGGCTGCTCACAGCATGTGCAGGCTTATTCGGCCGAAAGCCGGCCGGGAGGGACGCCGTCTCGAGAGCCGAGAATTCTGCACGGTCGTCGTCATCCGTACTGCTAAGTCCCTGATACATCGGACCGTCTAGAGGCCTCGAAGGCCGAGCCAGATCGGGGTGGAAGAACCACCCCGGCCGGCGTTCGCCACCGGCAGCAGCGGCGGCGGCAGAAGCAGCGACGTCGGTCGACGCTCGTCGTCGGAGCTCTCTCTCCTCCCTCATCTCCTTCACCTTCTGGAGTTGCCTGAATCTCTCCTGAAGGAGAGCAATTGAAGAGGAGTAGAGGAGTGTGTTATTATTGTTATTCTCAATATTATTGTTTCCCCTCCCCATCATTAATTAGATGATGGATTGTGTTGAGATCTAGCTAGCTCTAGGGATTCAGGTGATGTGAGATTGGTGGGAGCTAGTGCTTTTATTTGTGTGCTTTGTATTGGGAGGTGGGTGGGTGGATGGGTGGGTTAAGTAAGTGGATATATGATTATTTATAGGGAGATTTGTAGGGGATTTGGGTGTGTGTTTCATGCATATATTGCTTTCATGTGTTTCTGTGCCATCTGATTGGCCATGAATGATAATAGAAGGAAGAGAAGAATAATTGCATGCACCAAGTGCACCTTGCATTAGCGTTGCACTGTTAGATGGGCGGATCGATGCACCATTTCTTCCGGCGTTGCACTATTATCCCTGTTGATGGACGTGGCGTGTATATTTCCTGCAGATAGCTTCGGCTAATTTAATAAAGTATTCAATCCGAACAGCAAACAGCGGGGCGGCGAATAGCGGGGCTGATTTGATCCAGGTTCCGAGAGATAGTAAGGTAGCGTAAAGCGGAGGAGGCGCATTAAATGCCCGCAAAGCGGGTACGGCGTGGCATACGTACGTCGAGAAATACGCGATGGCCTTTTGTATACGAGGGTCAGGCGGCTGAAAAAGCGGTCCGAATTTGCAAAAACGAAAAAGATAGCCCGGTTTTGCAAAATCCGAAAATAAGTGAATTTTTTATGCAAAAAAGCCTATATATTTTGAAAAACTAAAATACAAAAAGAAATTTTTTTATAAATATTCGTTTTTTCACTTTTCCGCCCCAATTTTCACAAGCCTATATTTAGCTCCTCAATATTTTAAGTTGTTGCATTTAGCCCCACTCCGCTGGGGTTCCATCACTATTTCGTCTATTTTTTTATAATTTATATCGAAAATATATTCTTCAAAATGACATAAATATATTAAAAAATTATTATTTTATCAAAAAAAGTAATTAAGGACAATTTAGTTATTTTATCCTCTCCATTAACGCCGTACTCTTCTGAAAATATTTTTGAAATTTTAACGGGAAAAATATAGGTTTTTGAAAGTCGGGACAAAAAAGTGAAAAAACGGGTATTTTTATGGAGGTTTTATGTAATTTAGCCTATTTTAAAATAATTATTATTGATCGAGTCCTCGTAGAAGGGGCTGTTTGGTCTAAATTTTGAAAATAATTAATTTTTGCAAAATTAAGTTTAATTTGAAGAATTAATTTTGGTTAAAAGTTGTAAAGTGTTTGGCAAATTTTAACCATTTAGAATCAGAAATTTAATCTTCAACCTCTAAAATCAGAAATTTGATTTTAAGAATCAAAATTAGATTTTGAAAAATATATTATCAAACACTATTGAAGGAACAATTATTTTTTGGCTCGAAAGTTACTTTTCAAAATCTTTGCCAAACACCCCTGAATAATGTTATGCTCACTCTCAATAGTAATTGCGGAGAGATTACGTTATGTATTGTGAGGAAGAACGATCGGAAAAACACTGTGTTTTCGTATTTAATATTGTGTTCCGCATATCGCGATGAGTCGGTTATGATAAATTTTGTGCTGTCCCACTGAAGAACGCAGAAGCATATTTTTATATAAACCTTTACCCTAACTCTATTTTATCTCATAGCGTTAGATAAGCCTCAATACCAAACTAAACCCAAATTAGAGTTACATTTGGATTGAAATAGTTAGTTTCTTTGGATAGTATACACCGATAGTTTTATAGATCTAGGGCCATGTTTGGTTAGGGTTCAGGAGAATATTTCCTTTTATCCCCCTAAACACCATTCAAAATAGGATATCCCCTTTATTTATCGTTTGGTTCGGGTATAAGCAATAACTAGCTATTATAGGGATATGTATAAGTATGGGATAAGAAAAATAGTGTTTGGAAAGAAAATTGGATTGTTCTCGAGAATAAAAAAAATATTATGTAGTTTTATATAGAAAATGGAGGTGTTGGTGGGGATAACCGAGAACTACTATTTTCGGATAAAAAATTAACGTTTGGGTATATATAAAGGGGGAGGGATAAGGGCCTATTCCTATTTCTATCCCCTAACCAAACGGTTAGGGCTTAACGGGTTAAGCCAATTAAATTCTCCCCCACACGGAGAACAAGCCAGAACAATAAATTTTTATCCATTTTGCTTTCTATTATGCTCCATTATCCCTTTTATACTTCATTTTAATCAATTTCAGATAAATCAAATGAATGCTCAAATTGCATGCTACAAAGTTAATTTTTCTAAGGTAATTTGCAAACATACTAAATTTGATAAATAATCTGTTCCTCTATATTTAAAATTATATATATTTACATTTAATTTTAATTAGTTGTTATATTATAAAGGCTTTTTTGCAAAAAAAATCCACTTATTTTCGTATTTTGCAAAACTGGGCCACCTTTTTCGTTTTTTGCGATTCGCATTTTCAAAGAACCGACCAAAATACCCTTATTATTTTTTCGCTCTCCTTTTTTTTTTTTTCTCTCGTTCTTTTTTTTCTCTCTCTAAAGAACGGCAGCGATGGCGGAGGCGGAAACAACCCGCCTCGCCTCCGCCCCGCACGCCCTCGCCCGTGCAACCCCACCCTCCTCGCCTCCGACTCTGCTGAAGCCGCGCCGCCACTGTTCTTCTTCACTAGAGCACGGTGACATCGAGACTCCGGCTCTTCTCCTCCACCGCGTCGAACGTCGGACGTCGTCGAGCGGCGAGGTCGTCTCCGACGACGTTACGGTGGTTGCGATAGTAAACAAAGGAAAGGTGGAGACAAAAAAAAAAAATAATAATAATAATAATAAAAAATAAAAAAACTTATTTTTTCTCGCATAAAAAGAACAAAAAATTTAGAAGAAGAAAGAATATGATAAAATTGCACTCTTAAAATATGATTACACCGTTTTAAAAAAAAATTACATCGTTTTACTAAAAATTACACTATTTGATATATAAATTGCACTCTTTTGATATAAATTTTACACTTTTTAAGTCAAAATTGCACCATTTAAAAAAATATTGCACTATTTCTCTTTCTTTTTCTTTTTCTTTCTCCTCCTCTTCTTATTCTTCGTGAACACATACAAATAAATGAAAAAAAAATCTTGCACTAAAAATCGTTTGTGTTCTTCCCGAGGATGAGCTCGGCGACTGCGTCCCCTCGCCCCCGCCGCCTCCCTCTCGATTTCCCGCCGACGACCTTGCGCCCGACGTCCCGTACTTGGACCCTTCTCCCGCCGCCGCCGCCGGGGAGGTCCTCCTCGCCCTCGAAGCACACGTGGCGGGCCCCGCTCCCGCGCACCGCGATGCGCGGCCGACGCAGACGTCGCGGAGGCGGGGCCCGCGCCACACGGAGGTGGAGACGGCGCGGGCCCCAGTGGCCGGCGGTTTGGCGCACCATGTTGTGCTCCTTGCGGCGGTTCCGGCACGAGACGAGCGTGACGGGGATCTCGACGGGAAGTCCCATACTACCGGTCCGTGGTGAGCCGCGCGGAGTGCGGACCAGCCCCGCGACCTCGACGGTCCACGTGGACCAATCGGTCCTGGGGACGGGCCCGTGGTTGCGCACGTAGAAGAAGAAGAAGAAGAAGAGAAAGAGGAAAAAGAAGAAGAAGAAAAAGAAAAAGAAGAGAAAGAGAAAAAAACTGCTCTTGCAGAAGAAAAAGAAGAAGAAGAAAAAAAAAAAAAGAGAAAGAGGAAAAAAAGAAGAAGAAGAAAGTCAAGAAGAAGAAACTGTAGGAAGAAGAGAAAGAGAAAAAAAGTGTAAAATTTTTTTAAATGGTGCAACTTTGGTCTAAAGAGTGTAAAATTTATATCAAAAGAGTGCAATTTATATATCAAATAGTGTAATTTTCAAGAAAAAGGTAATTTTTTTTTTAAACAAAGGTGTAATCATATTTTAAGAGTGTAATTTCATCATCTTCTTTCTTCTTCTAAATTTTTTGTTCTTTTTATGAAAAAAATAAGTTTTTTTTATTTTTTATTATTCTTTTTTTCTTTTTTTTTTGTCTCCACCTTTCCTTCGTTTACTATCGCAACCACTGTAACGTCGTCGGAGACGACCTCGCCGCCTTCGACGACGTCCCGACGTTCCGACGCGCGGTGGAGGAGAAGAGCCGGAGTCTCGATGTCGCCGTGCTCTAGTGAAGAAGAACAGTGGCGGCGCGGCTTCAGCAGAGTCGGAGGCGAGAGGGTGGGGTTGCACGGGCGAGCGTGCGGGGGCGGAGGCGAGGTGGGTTGTTTCCGCCTCCGCCATCGCTGCCGTTCTTTAGAGAGAGAAAAAAAAGAACGAGAGAAAAAAAAAAGGAGAGGGAAAAAGTAATAAGGGTATTTTGGTCGGTTCTTTGAAAATGCGTCCGAATCGCAAAAACGAAAAAGATGGCCCGATTTTGCAAAATACGAAAATAAGTGGATTTTTTTGCAAAAAAGCCTATTATAAAATTGGAAGTAGGTATATTTTCACCCCTGTATTCATAATTATACAATTATATATTAATTCTATCTCTTTTCGATCTCTTGTATTGAATTATATTTCATTACTATATCCAAGGGCAAAATTATCATTTCATTTAATTTTTATCAATTCAATATTTTATTCCAACATGAATATCCAAACACTATATTATATTCTAACATAAACATCTAAATACTATAATATATAGAAATATCCTATTATAGGAATAAACAAATAACATTCATATGTAATTTATAACTTATTCCAGATTCTTCTAGAATATCTCCTGTCGACTATCTATCTCCTTTATTTTGGCACCGTTTGGTTAGGGGATAGGAATAGGAATAGACCCTTATTCCCTCCTTTATACCCTTATCCCCTCCTTTATACCCAAACGTTAATTTTTTACCCGAGAATAATAGTTCTCGGTTATTCCCACCATAACATTCATTTTCTATATATAAAACTACATAATATTTTTTTTTTATCCCGGGGAACAACCCAATTTTCATCCAAACGCTATTTTTCTTATCCCCATATTTTTATCCTCGTATTCATCATACCCGAACCAAACGGTAAGAAGAATAAAAGTTACCCTCCCTAATTTAGTTCTTGAACCAATCACAGTCTACTCCTGCCTATCTATGAGAGTAATTAAGCATGGATTACTTGCCTCCTAATCAAAATTAATTCATTCACTGGCAAGTTCTGCAACATTCAAAAAGATAATTATGTGAAGGTCATATTTGGTGTATGAATTTCTTATCTAGTATATTTCTTAATTCACTGAAAAAGTTTATATTATTTGGTAGACAAAAAGTATGGTCACATGTTCAGATAGGTATACAATATTAGACCTCCAAGTCATTTTTCTCATATTAAGATAAATTACATATGTTTGGTGAAATTAATATATTATCCTACTAATTTTTTAATGTCAAAACCTTCTTATATGCTAAAATCAAATTCTGATTTACAATTAGCACCAAATAGGACTTATCAAATAATTAATATTGTGTTCTGAGATTAATGAAAAAGATCTAGTATATTATGCATGAAAATGTTCAATTAATAAACATCGAGAAAGAGAGAAAAAAAATAAAACTCAATAAATATTTATGTGATTCAGCTAATTAATTAATGGCTTACGTCTACGAGAGAAAACAACATAGATTTTCATCGTAATTAAAGTGGAGTACAAAAGAAGCCTCTCTCATAAAAATTCTAGCCTCTAAAATACACTCATACTCCCTCTCATCTACTACACCAAGTTATTAAAACAAAAGGCATATTCATATTAATGACTAAGACTCAATATAAGATTAAAAATAATAATCTCACTAAAATTAGGCATAATTTTAATTTAAATTAATAGGTTGATTGAAATGTTCAGAAAATCATACCGTTTCAAAATTCAAAATATATCTAATAATCTCCGCATTGACTTGACTTGTCTATCTTTTATACCAAAACCCGCTCCTTGAGTGCTGCTGTTGCACATACAAACTAAAAAAGTCAACAAAATACTAAATGATCGAATTAAAAGAAATAGAATAAAATTAGAAAAATCTCATGGTTTTAAAATTCGAGACATATCTGACAGGCAGTCTTCTAAGTAGTTAACTTTTTAAACTAGTTAATATTTGGATTTCTTTAAATAGATGGTGCATGCAATGTTTCCTTCTTCTTCTTTTTTTTTTTCCCCTTTGTTTCTTCCACAAGGATCAGAGAGAGGAGAATCAGGAATTGGGGTGCAAAGTCCAAGAAAGAAAAGGGTTTTGGAGGTACTTGGTGAGGGACTTAGGTTGGTGGGGGTGAGAGGGAGGGGGAGTGCATAGCCCACTCTTTTTGAAGAGGGGAATAAGGGTGAGAGAGTAGTACAAAGGAGGTGTGGAGTTTAGTGTTTGGAATGTGTTTATAGGAGAATATGTGGGTTGTGTGATGGAAAAGGATTGAGCTCTCTTTTTCTTGATTCTTTTTTTTTTAATTTAAATTTTACTGTTTTCTTCTGAACTATAAATTATTTGGAAATAATTATTCAATCTTTTAAAATTTTGATGCCGCTGAATTAATGTGAACTATAAATTCTTGATTCTTCTTAATTATTTAT
Organism: Aechmea fasciata; assembly: GCA_025177825.1. NCBI lineage: Eukaryota > Viridiplantae > Streptophyta > Magnoliopsida > Poales > Bromeliaceae > Aechmea > Aechmea fasciata. The sequence continues at coordinate 6,735,408 of CM045925.1, read as the reverse complement.
TTCATTTTAGGGCAAACTTTAAATACCACCTTCGTGGTTTCGTTCTTTCTCATTTTAGTATATTGTGTTTTAAGTGTATCGATTTAGTACTCTGTGGTTTTATTTTTCTTTTTTCGTCAGCTCCTCTCTTAATATTTTGTTAAATTATATACAAAAAAATTTTAGATACTCTACCTAGAGAGTATAATCGAATATTCAATTTAGTATCCTTTAATTTTAACTTTGTTGCTGATTTAATAAAAAAAACTTAATTAAGGAGATAATAAAAAGAGAAAAATACACTTTAAATCATACGATACTAAAAAAAAAAAAAAAAATACGAAATCACATGGTGGAATTTGATGTTTTTCTTTTATTTTATTATATTTTTTTGAATGTTGGGCTCAGAAAGTGAAGCTTTTGGTATCAAGTTATCTGTCTTGTCCAGTTCCCAGAGGCTAGAAGGTGAAAGCATTGCCATTAATAAATGAAGTAGGGTTTATGGTAGGAGATGGTTTGTCTCATTTTAATAAATGTTCCAAACCAGTTAATTGGCTTATGTGAGTAAATATATTTAGTTAATTGGCTTATGTGAGTACATATATTTGCTTTGTGTAATAATCCCATATATGGACAAAAAGATTTAGTTGATTCCAACAGGACTAAGTACCCAATGATGAAAGGTTGGTTTCTAAGGAGAAAATAAAATGTAAAAAATTTCAAATATCACTCCCTTTGGTTTCACACTTTCTCATTTTAGTACCTTATGTTGTAAAATGTATCAATTTAGTGTCCTGTGATTTTATTTTTATTCTTCTATTATCGATTTCACTAATTTTTTGTTATTAAATCAGTGACAAAGTTAATATTAAAAAATACTAAGATGAATATTCGATAAACTTATATGGGGTTTCTGAAGTTTTTTTTTTATATAATTTAACAAAAAAATAACGTAAAAGCTGACGAAAAGATAAAAATCAAACCACAGGGCACTAAGTTGATACACTTTAAATTATAGGGTGCTAAAATGTATCAATTCAGTGTCATGTGATTTTATTTTTATCTTTCTATTATCGATTTCACTAATTTTTTTTTGTTAAATCAGCGACAAAGTTAAAACTAAAGGGTATTAAAGTGACTATTTGATAAACTTAGATAGGGTTTCTGAAGTTTTTTGTATATAATTTCACAAAATATTAACAGCTGACGAAAAGATAAAAATCAAACCACAGAGTACTAACTTGATATATTTTAAATCATAGGATGCTAAAATGTATCAATTTAGTGTCATGTGATTTTATTTTTATCTTTCTATTATCGATTTCACTAATTTTTTTTTTATTAAATCAATGACAAAGTTAAAACTAAAGGGTACTAAAGTGAATATTCAATAAACTTATATAGGGTTTTTGAAGTTTTTTGTATATAATTTCACAAAATATTAACAGAGAAGCTGACGAAAAGCTAAAAAATCAAACCACAGAGCACTAACTTGATACATTTTAAATCATAGGATGATAAAATGTATCAATTTAGTGTCATGTGATTTTATTTTTATCTTTCTATTATCGATTTTACTAATTATTTTTGGTAAATCAGTGACAAATTTAAAACTAAAGAGTACTAAAGTGACTATTTGATAAACTTAGATGGGTTTCTGAAGTTTTTTTATATATAATTTCACAAAATATTAACGGAAAGGCTGACGAAAAATTAAAAATCAAACCACAAGGTACTAAGTTAATACACTTTAAATTATAAAGTGCTAAAGTAAGAAAATGAAAACTACATGGTGGTATATGAGATTACCCTATAAAATAACTAAAAAAGAGTTTTTTTTTTTCTCTTTTTTTTCTTTGAGAAAAATTTAATTTCTAGAGAGAGAGAGAGAGAGAGAGAGAGAGAGAGAGAGAGAGAGAGAGAGAGTGCCTGTGTATACTGTATAGCAAACAGGGTGAGTACTATTAAGTTCAAATCCAACTGCCAAATCGAACGGATCAAAATGGGTCCGTACGTATGGATTCGATTTTATTGTAATCTGGTTTGGTTCGATTTTAAAAATTAAAAATCGAAAAAATTAAGTAAATCGAATTAACCAAAACTATAATAATTCGATATATTAATTTTGAATAGAAAAGAAGTATTTAATAATTGTGGATAATAATCAAATAATTATTGATGTTAATCGTTGTTATATTAAATTAAAGATTTTTAACATAAAATTAATTATGATTATATCTTATTTTTAGTGCTTTAAAAGATCTAAACCAAATAAAAATATATTTTATTAAAACTACATAAAGTGAACCGAACCGAACCGAACCGAACCGAACGGAGCGAATTATTTTGGTCCGATTCAAACCTCTAATTCAGTAAGGATTGGTCTTAATAAAAAGGGAAAACTTCAAAAAAAACCCCTGTGGTTTCATGCGTTCTCATTTTAGTACCCCGTGGTTTAAAACGTATCAATTTGCCCCATTGTTGTTTCATTTTTATTTTTTCGAAAGCTTTTTCTTTAATATTTCGTTAAATTATATAAAAAACTTCAAATATTCATTTATATTTATTGAATATTTACTTTAAGTACTTTTAATTTTAACTTTGTCATTTGATTTAAGAAAAAAATAATAATAAAATTAATTACAAAAAGAGAAAACGAAACCACGTGGGGAGGGGGCAAATTGATACGTTTTAAACCACAAGCGTACTAAAGTGAGAATGCATGAAACCACAGGAGGGTTTTTGAAGTTTTTTCCAATAAAAATTATAAAATCCGAATCAAACTGATCGCCATTTTTTTTCTCTTTTCTTTCTTTTATTTTTTTATTTTTTTATTTTTTTTTTTTGAGAGAGAGAGAGAGAGAGAGAGAGAGAGAGAGAGAGAGAGAGAGGGGGGGGGGGGCAAGACACTACGCGCTTCGTTTATTTTTATTTAGAAATAAATTTAGCTGAAAATGTGAATCAAATTTAATTCGAGTTTAAGACTTTGATACCAACCACCCAACCCTTCGCCATTTGCTTTAAAGACGGTCGATAAACTGATCGTTGCTCAGCCCTCCTATATGGATTCTTAGAGAGGGGTATGAACAATTTCAAGAAAAATAATTGAAAAGCGTGTTCAAAGTAAATTCAATGACCAAGAACTTGTTATTGTTTGGTTCTTTAAAAATTAAAACTAAATCAAAATAAATTTTAAGCTAATTATATAGGTGATATACACGTTTTGTTTTGCCCTCTTTTTTGTTTTCTTTTAATCTTTGAGTAAATGAGTGTATGCACCATTTTATTAAGAAAAGAGGAAGGATAAATATGTTTTTTTGATAAAAAAACTAACTTTTTCAAAATTTAGTGACTTACTTAAAACGAATTCAAGTTCGTTGACCCAAATGAAATTTTGCGGAAAACTCATTGACCAATGCTGTGTAATATGTCTAATTTGATAAATTTTAGAGAATTTATAAGTTGCAAAAGTTGAGCGTTAAAGGGGCTACTTGCCAAAGGATGTTTGTTGTACATTAATCCTAAAAAAAGGATATAAAAACATAAATATCTGGATCCACTAATTTGCTAGCTAGATCTCTCACTCAAAACAAAAGTATAAAAATAAAAGTAAAAGTAATTAAAAGTAAAAAAAATAAAATAAGAGTAAAATTAAATAAAATAAAATAAAATTATTAGCAAGATATACATAAGTTGTTAACATTTTTTTTAGATTCAAAACCCGATACGAATAAGATAAAACTATCCTAATAGCATACTTAACACTCAAAATGTAAATAAAATAAGATGAGAAAATGATGTTATGGTTCAGCGTTTTGGGACGAGGGTGATGTAGTAGGTTATCCAATACTATGAGGTAAAATAATCCTACTGTGATGACCTTATGAAAACACACCCACGAGATTGGAAGTGAAAAGATTAAATTCAAATTTTCATTACATATGATGCCCTGCGATGGAGGAGTCAATTGTACGACAGTCACACCAGATCATCTATATAACCAGCCAAACATATCTATTTTTTCAAATAGAAGTACAACAACAAAAATATTTTTCTAAAAATTATGACGTGATGGATAAACCCAGGAATGCATTTTGATTGGCTTAAGATATCATGTCAGCCAAGGATTTAAATGCCGTGGAATATCGTGCCAAGAACTTGCGACACGGTGCGTGCCGATACATGCCGGTCAAAAAAAATTTTTGTATGCCAATACATAATAGCATGAAATATTTATTTTTTTTAACAACAAAATATTCTAACTATTTATTATATCTTTTTATCATATCTTTTAAACTTTGTTGAGAAAGTTACTTACTAATTTAAAGAATAGATGGTTTTGAGCTGTACCTGCATTTAAATCAGATTGCACGGTATCTTATTGGCACGATACTTACCATTGGATAGACACGCGACGGGCACTTAAAACCTTGATGTCAGCAATATAACTATCACATTCTAAACTTTTCCCCTGCCATGAGCTCCCAATGCATTCGAATGGTTAAATCTTCCTCCGCAGAAAATCACCACCTCATCCTACCTATTTAACTCAATCTTATCTATTTTAATACGTATAATAAAAAAATAAACAAAGGCAATAATGTAGATAACTTACCCAAATTATAGTCCGTTTTGATTCAACTCTCTATCCCCATCCTTCTAAGGTTTAATTTGTTGAAGCCATTTGATGATTCTCTTGGTACAATACTTGTTTTAAAGAAAGTGCACTCACATGAATTTTGATAAATATGACAATCGAAGTACTTGAAAAGTAAATGACACATCCAAATTGCGAAGTGGAAGCAAAGCAAATAAGTTAATAAAAGATTAGATAGCAAAATCGAAATTTTTTAAAGATTTGATTGTCATGGGCCACAGTTCAGGGTAGTTCCACACATATTTATCAAAAACAAGAAAAGAGGAAAAAGAAAAAATAAAATAAAAAACTTTGCCCCTTAAATAGGGATGTCAATGGGTATGGATATCCGAAATTTTATCCGAACCCGAATCCGAATGAAACGGATATATTCGGTACTAAATGGATATGAATTCAGATATGGATATAAAAAATAAAAACCAGACGGATATGAATTTTGACGGTATCCGACTCGACCCGAATCCGACCGAATCCGACCCGAACCCGAATTTATTTTGTATTATATATAATATATTTATATAAATTTGATGTTATATTTGAATTTGTATTTTAAAAATTTAGATTTAATATAATATATTTTGAAATATTGAAAAAAAAATAATGATTTCGGGTTCAAATTTTCGGGTTCGGGTTTCGGATTTTTGGTCGGGTTCGGGTTTGGATATGGATTTTTAAAATCCGTCGGGTTCAGGTTCTGGTTCGGGTCTCGAGTCTCGGGTTTGGAGTCGGGTTCGGGTTTTTGAAAATCCGCCCCGAATCCGACCCGTTGACATCTCTACCCTTAAATGTGCTCACACAATAACTGCTAGAATAGAAGAGTACTGATATTAACACATATTTAGTTTAGATTAGAGCAAATCAGACTCATTGATTCAATATGATCAAATTTGATCTCTAAATAATGATTGTAAATTTACCTATTAATAACAACATTAGTTCTATTAGTATAACCCTGCAAAACAAAGCTATGAGAGAGCTTGGTCAACTTAACCCAACCTGCTTACATTTTCTAACCTATGTAAAAAGTTGTAAGAGATTTAAGTAGGTAAAGTAATTTTCAATTTTATATGCCTGCAAAAAGTAATAATATTACAAATACACATCTAAATAATCATAAATGCCATAATTAATTTTCCTAATAACCATAAATATCATAATTAATCTTTTCTGATAACAATCCATGAAATTATATCCCAAGCTACCTGTCCTTCTTCCCAAAACCTCACTCTCCACCTACTAAGTTTCTGTGAGGAAAATAAAAAGAAAAGTGACTAAAAAGTTCTTTCATTTTATGGGAGCAAATATCACCTAATCATCTGAATGGGAGACATAAGCTCGAGCATTACTACAATTTTCCCTAAAATGCCGCCGCTATAAATTGTTGATGTATTAAGTGTAACGATTTAGCCTACTAGTATTAATAACTTGTTGGACCCAAACTACTTAACCAAAATGTTTCTAAGCCCAGTTTATACTGTTAGAGCTATTTGTTCGTATATTTACATGCACAATTCTTTTCCCACCCAACCAAGCCTACTGGCCTGAAATACTCAAATCCAGTTTTTATTGGTAGCGTCCCTAATTCTTAAATTTCCGTACATAATTTTTTCCTGTTCGACATGGGACTATTGGGGTGTCACAGGTCTATAATTGGTTCACTCATGCAATCCGAAGATACGATATGTACTAGCCAATACATCAACAACTTATATAACGAAACTATTATGCAAAACCCAAAACATTTCAAAAAAGATGAGTTAATTCAAATCAAAGAGTGGGAGAATGCATGATGAGCACAATGACTGCCTGAGAAGAAAGACAGCCTCTATTATTGGCTAAAGAGCAATTCTCAATCAACATCAATACTGTTTGAAAGAAAAAAAGGAACATCGCGATTTATCATGGGGCCACCAATAAGAGAGGATAAGATGTATGCACCTTTAACAGATGATATCCTGCAGCTTCAACTTACACCATCAAGGCATTTTAAAGAAGTCCTAATCATCACACCCAATGATGCTCCCATAACACCTGACAGAATCACAGTACCACAAAATTACAAAGTAGTCAGAAAATATAATTGGGAAGGAGAGGGCAAGCATTTGGCTACATTAGATTTTCTTCTCACTTTTTAAAAATCGGCCTCTAGACCTCAAAATTAAAAGCTATTGGTTGAAACTTCTACTCTTTTTTTTTTATTTAAGAAGCTTATTCGAACTGAAAAACACTTCTGCAGAAGACTTTAGGCCCGTTTGTTTCGTTGTAAGTGGAGTGATGGAACTCAAGTTCCATCACTTCAGTTATTTGTTTTGGTGTAAGTGAAAAATATAATGTAACTCAAGTTACGTTAGAGCTCCACTTTACCTACTCTCGACTTCCTCCTCTAAAGTGCCGAACTCGACTTCCACCACACTCAACCTCTAAAAAATTTATTAAATAGTAAAACCTAAACTCTACTTCCTTTATAATAGGTTAGAATTACCTTATTTATAATACATTAGGATTACCTTAAAATAATAATAAAAAATTTAATTATATAATAGGTTAAATTTTATAGTGGTAAATTTACTACAATATTTAGGAGATAATGGGATCCACTTACTGAGTCCGGCTATGGTGCTTGTAAAAGCACCAAGTACTTGGTGCTTGTGAATTTTTTACCGTTAGATCTACCTCTTTGATCATTTTCATCCGTTAGATTATACTATTCAACCAACCACCCACTTAACCCAAGGGGGCCCACATCATCCTAACCGCACATCTATTAATCCAAGGGATAAAAACTTACAAGCACCAATGCCTTGGTACTTTTAAAAGCATAGGAGCTCAATTCTCCACTTACTTCCATCAAAACAAACAACGGAACTCAAAAAACTAATTTTACCAGCACCAAATTATATCAAAACAAATAGAAGAAGTAATTGAATTTAACTTTCAGACTGTACGAGTTACATCAAAACAAACAACAAAAAATAATCACACTTCGGGAAAACTCAAACATCACTGCACTTGACTTACGTTGGATTTACAGATTCGTCAATCCAAACGCCCCCTTAGCTGAGCTAAAGAGGTCCGAAGTCAGATACTTCGAGAGAACTAAACCTCTTTAAAGGCTTCCAGAAATTGAGATAATACACTACCTTAATTAATCTCCTTTGCTATTTCGAAGCTGCATCTTCAAAGAGATTAAAGAAAGACAAGATTAAGCAAAGGAGTTAGAGATTGCCTTTTTTAAAGATTTAATCTGAAGCAAAATTTATTAGTACTTTGGTTTCAACTAGACAGCTAGCAACCTCTATAGTAATATGAAAAATGAAAAAGAGAAGACATTAGCCACAAGCTCAGAAATGTCGATAGAAACAATGCTCATCACCATAAACCAATTGTTGATGTACATAACATTTTCAATTACTGTTTTCTAATGTCACAAGGTTATCAATTGACTTGCAAAACATTATAGTCTGAATCAAACAAGGGCTGGCACTAATTAATATCTTGAACTCCAGAAAAACTTCAAACTAAACTTAGGTAACTCTCAAGTCACAAACTTTCAAGTACCAACTGTAAATCAAACAATCCAGTGGAGTGATTTTATCTACCTTTGAAAAGAAGAGTGAAATTGCTCAACATCGACCGTGAAACATTCTAGCACTCAAATAACCAGTTTAATGGACTTACATAGTACACCTTGTTATTTCCCTCTTTCATCAAGCTTTATTCTGCATATGCATGTTGTTATTATGATATTGTAAATGTTCCTTATGTTCTGTGGCCTAGATTCCGCAATTGATACTAGTATATTCTTTGAAGGGTCAAAAGATCCTTTACATCCTCATGTCTGACGACCAATTAACAATAACGACAAGCAAATGCCTAGGATGGAACTGACGCATTTGCATGTGTTTTATATGCCATCAAACAGAACAGGCAATATTCCAAGAATTAATGAGATAATGATGGAAGAGTGTTATCGACTAGTTTAATCATCAGAAAGAAAAAAAAAATAAAGAAATAAAAATAAAAAGAGAAGACACATACCTTCTGTGTCAGATGGCCTGAGGAAACTACTGTTCTTTACAATTTAATCTCCTTTACTAGTCGAAATAGCTCATAGAGAGAAGAACACCTAAACACAGATCATAATTTAGAAGCAGAACATATAGGAAAAGTTCCAAAAAGATTGAACAAGAAATATGACAGGTTCATTGTGCTTTTCTTTCAATCTCGACCCTTCAGGTCTGTGCTTTTGCCTAGTCAAGAAGTACCAAAAGGTAATTACATAAAGTAGCGAGTTAATGTGCAAACTCTAACATGCCACCAACCAGCTATATCTTGCAAACATCAAACAACTTCGGATGGAAAGAAGGGAATAAGAAAACTTGACAAAACAAAAAAGGTAACTAGTTGAATTGGAAGCTATTTGACATATCAAAGTTCAATCACATCAAATGTTCCTATTACAAACGAAGTGCTCAAATTTCTACTCCGCTGGAAGTATTGCCATAATACAATTGGAAAGAGAAAAGGAAAAAAGAAGAAGAAGAAGAAGAAGAAGAAGAGAAAAACTTAGTATACAAGATTGCCTCTCAATTCTGGCTAGAAAATAGAAAGAGGGAAAGGTTTGAGACCTGACAAATGTGGAAGCATCTCCAATCAAATATTGGCATAACAAAAGTTACCTGGCAAGAGTTTTCTATAATGAGATTGTGTCAGTTGACAGAATAGTTAGGTGAAATTTGGGATTAGGTTAGCATAACTACATCTTCTCAATGGCTGGTTGTCCCAAATCTAAAAAAATCAAGAAGTAAATTATTGAAGTGCATACAAGGACCAACTTTTTTCAAAAAAACTGTATCCGATGAATGCTTATTGATAGCTTCTTCCCATGCTTCTTCAGAATTGTGTAAAGATACGTCCCCATCTAACCTAAGCAGCATAATATACCTCAGGAGCCAAGCAAACATTAAAAATGATGGTATATTGAAAAAAAAAAAACTACAAGCTTTTACCTGGGGATGCAGTTCATCCAGTAACGCTTCAAACAATTCCAACCCAAACTTTGCAAGCTCCTTCAAATCAACAGGAGAAATATCAAATTTCGCTTATAAAAAACTATAGATAAAGCACAAAAATGTTCCACTAGTTAATGTGTAAAACCGACACAGGTTGAGCATTAGAAATACTACAATATTTACATTAATATCCAAGGAACAGAGGTCACAATATGATTATCAAATAAAATCAGTTACAACAAGAATTCTGGTTTTTCAATTTACAGAACTAGCAATGATTGAGAAATTTGTCAGATATGAGAGTGAACATTCAAAGTCATAGTTTCCAACAATACTCACCCAACAATAAAGAACAAGTGAACAGCAACTGAAAATCAACATATTGAACTATCATCAATATTCATCATCAAGAATCTAGATAAAAGTCATAAATTGTTTTTATTTTGGTTGCAATGAAAATATACTTGAGATGGAGGCAATTTTTGGCAACATAAAGATTTTCTGACTTCAATAGGAATGCAAAATGAGTTAATGCACCTCCGAATTAGAAGCTATAAGTAGCAGCTTCTATTTCTAATCCTTTGGGCTTCTCAATTAGTTGAGTTCTACTTGAAAAACACTTCTGCAGGGATTCAATTGAGCCGAAGAGGCCCTGAATCAGGTACCAGAGTCATGAAGCTTTTTAGGGCTTTCGAGCAATTGAAATAATACCACCATCATGATTACCTAAATTGGCTCTTTCAGATTGGTATACTCAAAAAAAAAAAGAAGAGAAGCCTGTTGAATCATCGGCACTAACCATAATTCTAAAAACTTCAGCAGTTAGAAAGAAGGCAACCAATTAACTTGAAGCATATAAATACAACGCCCATGGGACATGATTGTGACTTGGCCCAACCCAGCCTCCGCTGCATAGGAAGGATGATGGTCCTATGCATAAATTGCAGCATGCATGAATCGAATCCATGACCTACTCTGATACCACTTGTTGGATCATTGATGCTACCACAGTTCAAGAAATTTGAGCTATCAAAAAGAGGCAATCAATTCACTTAAAGCATAAAGAAACAGCGGCTGAGAATCTCAATTGTGACTTGGCCCAATCTGGCCTCCACCACATAGACAGGATGCTGGCCTACCCACCAATAAAGCCAAAATTAGGCAAAGGGGGAAGAGCTCCAATTCGCTTTAACCTCAAGCAAAATGAATCAGGAGTTCCAAGTCTCAACTAGATATTTACTGCCCCTCAATAGTACAGTTAGAATAGAAGGAGAGTTATTTGTCACAAGGACAGAAAATACTGATATATAAATCGCTCTACGAAGTCTTATAGTTGATGATTTTTTTTATTTCCCGCAAATCACATTTACATTGTGCATAGAGAAATACTCTATTCCAATTGTTGATGCATGCGATAGAATCTAATGTTTCAAGCAAAGAAGTGCCGTAACAACCCTAAGACGTAAAGGTAACAACATTCAAACACAATTTGAAATTACATAGATAAATATGAAATTAACACAACATGAATCCATTAATCCAAAAATAATACGACATGATTACCGGTGCCTAAAAACGAACCAAATTTAAGTTTGAGGTCAGATTGAGCAAGCCTTCAAGCCTAATCCTCAAAAAACTGAAATTAGTACCCTTGTCTATAAATACCCTTTTATAGGGAGCATTTGGTTCGGGTTATCCTGTCAGGATTATAGGCAATCCTGCCAGTATTATTGCGTTTGGTTCATTCAGTTTGTAATCTGGTCGGTAATATAACATTACAAATAGTGCATGATTACTCCGAAAATATTACCGAGCAAGGAGGTGGGTATCCCGTGTTACTGATTGTGGGTTATTTTGCATGTTACGTAAAATTACAAGTTTACCTCTCCAACAAACCCAAATCTTTTCAATACGTTATTTTTAAAATTTTAATTTTAAATTTTAAATTGTCAAATTTTAAATTTCAAATTTTTTAATTTTATTTGTTCATATTTTATTTTAAATTTTAAATTTTAAATTTTAAATTTAAATTTATATTCTAAATTATTTTAAAATAAAATTTAGCAAAAAAGTTATTATTTGTAAACAGTAAATTTTTCTTTCCAAATATGACTATAAAGGCAATTTTGGAATATACAATACTTTATTATTAGAATTACTGAATTTTATAAAATGAACCAAATATAGTTATTCTATATATACTGTAATTCAGCATTACATTATTATATTAAATCAAACGTGGTAATGCAATATCAGTAGTAATCTGATTCAAAAATCTCAAATATCTAGTTATGTCGAAATAACCTATAATGCTACATAACATGAACCAAACGTGCCCTTATAGCAATACTACCCTAACGGAAAAACAAAAACAAACTTATCTATTAACCGATAAAACTACTTGATCAAATGGAAATTGGGTCAATCACAAATGTATCGAGGCAGATCCTACAATGACTGAGATAGGCTATTTTTTTTTTGATACATGATAAGAAAGCCATACCTTTTGCAACCATAAAAAACAACATGATACGACATGCATAGTTATTGACTTTATACACTAGTATGATAAAAGGTATATAACTACAAAGACATTGTTTGCTAAGTAGATTCGCTTAGGCTTTTCAGATGAGCAATCTACACATGAATATTGAAGGCTTAGTGCAATATCTTCACAGGTCCTTCACTTTACATGTTGGGTCAGATTGGGCACACATTGCTAGGGTGATCTCTTCGTTAATTGCTTAAGATACTACACTACTTATGCATTATGTTTGTTCTGAAGGCACACATCAATAATATTTTCTTGTTCACAGTTGGTAATATGTTCTGCTAGCATATAGTGCCTTGGATGTCATGTATGGTATGTACAAGCGACAAAGTGAAACTTCTAGATCAACAGAGATACTACAGTTTGAGCCGAATGGAAAACCAAGCATAGCAGTAGTAAAACTCGATCAAATGGACTTTCAAAAAAACTTCAGTGATACAGTTTTGATAACCTGTACACTCCTTGAGAAATGGATGATAAAATCTACAAAAAAGTTTCATCGATTAATATTCAAACTGAAGTAAGGTTCTACCTTGAATAGGAACATTCTGATTAGGATGGCACAAGAACTTTTCATGTGTTTAGCTCCAACTTGGCAACAGTTCACTCCATCACCTGAACCAAAAAAAATGTCAAATTTACCAGTTACTGGTGAAAAAGAAGAACAATGATTTCTTAACCAGTTATATGCTGTTCCAGCTCACCACTTATACAGGACAGGAAGTTTAATAGGCAGCAGAAGTTCACTTCTGGCAAATGGCAAAAGTGTCTAATCAATTCACTCAGCCATCATCTCTTCCCCAAATAAATATCCTCCAGTTCAAAATTCCACATCTCTAATGCCAGAGCATATAGCTTGATTATTGAGCCACACACATTTGTGATCCTCAGATCGTCAGTGTGTTAAGAACTGAAAATATTTCAATCAACTATTCTTTGGATGTTTCCCTCGCTAGGATAACATATGTATGGAAACTAGGCTTACAATCATTAGTTTCCATAATGTGAAGAAATGTCATGCATAAATCTTGATGTCCTCCCCTCATCAATCCATCAATGAGGATGGTCCATGCGATCTCATCAGGATTCCAGAGCTGTGCGAGCATGTTTCGAAATATACTTTCGGCTTTTGATGTCCTACCAACTTTGCATAAAGCACATATTAGTGCTTTATAGCCAGTTAGATGCAGCTCAAAGCCTTGAGCAGTCATCTTATTGAAAATTTCTGACGCAAGATCTACTTCTAAGTTACTTGCAAGAACTTGTAGCAAAGAATTATATATCTCCCCATCTGGTGATAACTTTTGGTCAATCATACTACTGACCAACTGATATGCCTCAAACCACCTTCCTTCTCTACATAAACCACTCGTTATCATTCTATATACATCAATTGTCAATTCAACTCCAAACTCTTCTAACTTAGCTAACAAGTTAGAAACCAACTCGTTGTTAATAACCTTCTCACTATAACTAAAACTGGAAACTGAATTCGGCAAAGCTGCAATTTTCTGATCCATTATTTGGTGTTCCATAAGCAAGCATTTAACTAGAACACCATACGTCTGGTAGTTGGGCTTGCACCCAGAACTAATCATTTTCCTAAAGAATTCTAAAGCAAGATCAACTCTACCGATCATAGCATAACCATCAATCATTGAAGTATATGTAACTTGATCAGGAACCAACCCTTTTTCGCCGAGCGACGCAAACATCTTCTCGGCCTCCTCTATATTACCTTCTTGGCACAAACCACATAAAAGAGCACTATAAGTATGAAGATTAGGCGAACAGCCTCGCTCCTTCATTTCTTCCATTATTTTTAGTGCTAAGGATGTAGCACCGTTCTTACACAAACCATCAATTAATGCGGTATAAGTAATGATGTTTGGAAAGAGCTTCTGGTGAATCATCTCTCTACTTAATCTCTGAGCTTCAGCCAATCGATTATGCTTGGATAAACCATTAATTATAGCATTGTAAGTTTGCACATTTGGTTTACAATCACTTCTATCCATCTTTTCAAGCAAGGACAAGGCAACGTCTATTTTCCCGTCCTTACAGTAACCATCTATAATAGCCGTATAAGTTACCTCATTGGGATTCAAACCACGGGGGACCATTTCTTCAAAGGTCTTAGAAGCTATTTCCAACTTCCCTCCTTTACAAAACCCACAAATAAGTTCAGTATATGTCCACTCATCAGGCTCGCACCCATGTTCCTTCATAAGATCTACCACCCTAAGAGCATTATTAAGATTGCCTACGTTACAATATCCCTTTATTATAGTGTTATATGTCACTTGGTTTGCTGGAGGGCCAACTGTTAGCATCCTATGAAAGAGAACCATCGCCTTTTCTATCTTTTCCACTAAACAGAGACCTTTTATCATCTCGTTGTATGTTTGGGAATTCCGCAAGCAACCTCTCATTTCCATCAAATCGAAAATTCTTGAAGCCAAATTGATTTTCCTCTTATCGCACAATCCATTGATCAAGGCATTATAGGTTACTGTACTTGGGACCAAACCATTCCTCACCATCTTACTAAACAAGCCAATTGATATTTCAAGCCAATCTGATCTGCATAGCCCGCTAATGAGTGCCGTATAAGTCTGAACATTCGGCAACAACCCTCTCTTTTTCATTCCAACAAACAGATTGGATGCATCCCTGATGCGTCCAAAGCTACAAAGAACGACAATCGGCAAAGTGTACGTGTAGACCGTCGGCTCAATACCTCTCTCCGCCATCTCGTTCATCAAATCCAATGCCTCATCAACCCTCCCTACGTCACATAGCCCATTGATCAGTGTAGAGTACGTCGCTGAATTAGGTTCACAGCCATCATTAGCCATCTGATCAAAGACTCGAAAAGCGGAACCCAGATCGCGGTTCCGGCAATGACCCAGTATTAAGGATGTGAAAGTGAAAGTGTCGGGCTTCATTTTGCACTGGAAAATCCTACTTAGAATCAACTCAGCCTCCTTGATCTTCCCATTCTTACACAAAATATTGATGACGGTATTGAAGGTCAAGAGATTGGGCTCGATGCCATTCCTCAACATCTGGTGGTAGAGATTCATTGCAACCCCAACCATATCAAATCTACCCAATTGAATTAACAACGTAGTATAGCTGAAGAGACCCAAATTGAAGTCCCTTTTGCTAATAACATCCAAGAAATCGATCGCCCGCGTCAGCTCCTGCCTACTCCGGCACGATTTGATCATCTGGATCCGGACCCTCCCGGCGGCCGCGAGCATCCGAGCGGCGACGAGGCGGTCGAGCAGCGCGAAGTAGCAGCCCAAGTCCTGTTTGACGAAATGCCTCTGAGAGACCCAGTTGAAGAAATCCAACGCCCTCGCGGCGTCGCGGTGGGATCCGATGATCCGCGAGACGTGGTGCGGGAGGAGGGCCGGGGCGAGGCGGGCGAGGTCGGGGCTATCTCTCCACCGGGGAAGGGAGAGGATCTCCAGGGCTTTGGAGGCGAGGAAGGAGGGGTCCTCTCCGTGGTCTGCGTTGTGGGAGAGGGAGCAGAGGGAATGGGAGAGGAGGAGGAGGAGGGGAGGTGGGCGCGGCGGTTTGCGGAGGAGGGAGAGAGGGGAGGGTTTCACCATTGGAGGCGATGGAGTAGGGTTTCATCTTCTCATGGAGTATGGCCGTGGGAAGAAGAAGCAGAAGAAGAAGAAGAGAGAGAGAGAGAGAACGTGGGCAGGTTTAAGGCCACGGCTTTATAGAGAGAGAGAGAGAGAGAGAGAGAGAGAGAGAGGAGAGGAGAGAAGGGAGAAATGGAAAACTCATGAGGAAGCAAATTTGGGGTGGAATTTAAAAAAATACAATGGTTTTAGGGTGCTCCACTTGTTGTTAGAACTTGGTAATTAATTTTGTCTTTGAATTTGTTGTCATAACATTAATTAGATATACACATCTTTCTTAGCATAAGTGGCAAAAGGACTTGATGGTTGGTACAAGCAGGTAACGTACTACCTATCTCTCTCAAAAAAAAATATTAATTAGATATACACATTTGAGAATATAGATACCTAGAGTTGAATCGGAATACTATCAAACCATGCATTTATTTTCGACGACGGAGCCTTCAAATCGGCAATTGACATTATTGAACATAATCTATATCACTTGAAATATTTAGAAATTAAATTTTAAAATTTTTTGATATTATTCTCTTATCCATCAAATAGACATAAAAATGAACGACTAAAAATAAATATTTTTAAAAAAATAATAATATTAGTCTTGTAATCAAGATCAAGAATATAGATCTTATTCGAAATGATTTAAAGAATTTTTTTAAAAAAATTCAATTGATTTGAATAT
This sequence comes from Aechmea fasciata, assembly GCA_025177825.1. Classification (NCBI taxonomy): domain Eukaryota; kingdom Viridiplantae; phylum Streptophyta; class Magnoliopsida; order Poales; family Bromeliaceae; genus Aechmea; species Aechmea fasciata. The sequence goes on along the minus strand of CM045925.1, from coordinate 6,718,868 downwards.
CTTTATGCTGTTAAATGAAAAAACATCTTATATCGACTATTAAATTTATAAATTTTGAAACCCTTTGGTGAGTAGGCCAATGATGGCGAGAAGATTTGAAATTTGATTTCTAGATACTTCAAATGGTATATAAATTATATTCGAAGATGCTGATTGTCGATTTGGAGTCTCCATCATCGAAAACAAATGGATCGCAACGGAGTCCGATTAGTACTGATAGTATTCCAACTCAACTCTATATAATTAATAGAACTTGTTTTATTTGTATGTCTAAATAAGTTATCCAGTAATAACTTATACGATGTTAAATTTTTTTATTAAAATTAAAATTATAAATCCTAAATAATTTTTAGAATAAATTGAATAATGGCATTATGGTCCAAAGGTCAAAATTTAATAGTGAACTAATGATAGTCAACCTGTGTGAAATTTTGGAGCTTCAGAAAGACATACCTAATAATTAAAACTTTATGGGGATATAATAAAATTTTGTAAAGATAAATATGTAATTTTATAGACTTGTTGGGATACAGATGTAACTATCTCTAAATTTTACAAGATATTATTATGATAGAGAAGATTTTCTCCTCGTTGAGAGAAAAAAAAAATCTAGAATGTGACAGCCAAATAGAGTAGTGTCTTTTATCAATCATATTTATTTTTCAAATATTTTTTAATAAAAAAAATTTTCTCTATTCTTAAAAAGTCAGCTCCTAAAAAAGATGTATCTATATGTGTTATATAGTATCAGAGTAGAACACAGGTTTCAAATTTTTTTTTAGGATTAAATGTCTTCTTCTTTCCAAGCAAAACTTTCATTCACGCAGTCTTGCTGAGAAATGGCCAATAAAAAAGAAAAGCTCTCTTCGTTTTTTGTATCGAGTTTTATGCTTGAAAGTGTCAAGCCTTTTTCTAGTGCCAACAAATTGAACATGTTTGCCCATTCTATTATGATTTTTTAAAAAAATAATTTTATTATATATTTTATCAAAAAGAATATAATTGAGTAAAGAGTTAATTTCATACAGCTCCATATAAACATATCTGTGAGACGCCAGATAGTACTATATTAAAGATATAATATGGCTAAACTCTTAACATGACTTAACATTTTGGGTGGTGGTTAAGCCCAAAATGTTAAGAGAGTTAATCGTGCTAGGACGGAAATAGTCCTAGAATTGGTAACCTCCTGAGAAGTTGAGACGGCACAGGTGGTATCAGAGCTAATTACCAGTCGGAAGTGTGAGATAAGTCTTGGCTGAGCCAGAATCGGAATGACGAGACTAGCAAGAGGAGTTTCGCATCGTTTGATATTTGTGAGTCGGAGCCTGACAAGAGCGTTAGGGCTTAAAGGGAAGGGAAATGTGAGACGCGAGATAGTCCTATATATAAGATATAATATGGCTAAAATTCTTAACCAAACTTAAACATTTTGGGTGGTGGTTAGGCCCTAGCCACCAAAAGGTTAAGAGAGTTAAGCGCCTTAGGACAAAATAGTCCTAGTATGGATGACCCTCTAGGAAGTTGGGGCGTTACAATATATAAGAGCGTTTTACTATTAATAATATTCCAACCTAATTCATATATATATATAGAGAGAGAGAGTCCGGCTGGGATACTATCGATAGCACCATGCATTTGGTGCTACCAAGTTTTCCGCCGTTAGATCCACCCCTTTGATGATTTTCATCCGTTAGATCATACTATTCAACCAACCACTCACTTAACCCTAGGGGGCCCACATCATCCTAACCACACATCTCTCAATCCAATTGCCAAAAACTTGATAGCACCAAGTCAAATTTTCCACCGTTAGATCCACCATTTTGATGATTTTCACCCGTTAGATCATACTATTCAACCAACCACCCACTTAACCCTAGGGGGCCGACATCATCCTAACCGCACATCTCTAAATCCAACGGTCAAAAACTTGGTAGCACCAATGACTTGGTGCTATTAATAGAATAGTAGCTTAGTTCTATATATATATATATATATATATATATATATATATATATATATATATAGATATATATATATATATATATATAGATAACCGTAATACTATTTGTAGTAAAGCAGTGGATTTTTCTTTCTTGGGTTGTTCGATGATAGAAGCTTCCAAATTGATGATCGGCTCGTTAAATATGATCTAAACTATTTAAACTACCTAGAAATCAAATTTCACGCACTTTCGATATTGTTCTTTTATCCATCAAGTGGACATAAAAATGAGCAATGAAAATGAATACTCTTTAAAAAATGATAATAGGAGTCTTGTAATCAAGATCAAGAGTATAGATCTTGTTTTAAATAGTTTAAAGAATTTTCTAACAAAAATTCAATTGATTTGGATATCTTTACGCCGTTAAACGAGAAAACGCCTCTTATCGACCATTAAAATTATAAATTTTGAAACCGTTTGATCATTAGGCAAATGAAGTCGAAAAGATTTGAAATTTGATTTCTAAATACTTCAAATGATATAGATCATGTTCAACGGAGTCGATCGTCAATTTGGAAGCTCTATCATCGAAAACAAATCGGTAAAAACGACCGCTTTACTACCGATAGTATTCTAGTTCAACTCTATATATATATATATATATATATATATATATATAGTCCCATTGGAGTACTATCGATAGCACCAATGATTTGGTGCTATCGAAGTTTTCCTTTCCATTAGATTAACCTTTAGATTATTTTTACCCGTTAGATTATACTATTCAACCAACCACCCACTCAACCCTAGGGGTCCCACATGATCCTAACCACACATTTATCAATCCAAGGGCTAAAAAAAAAATCAATAGCACCAATAGCTTGGTGCTATTGATAGTATTCCAACCTAGTTAGTTATATATATATATATATATAGAGTTGAGCTAGAATACTTCTAAAAGTATCAAGTAGGTGGTGCTTGTGAGTTTTTAACCATTGGATGAAGAGATGTAGGGTTGAGATGATGGTGGTAGTTGGTGGTAGGTGAAATAGTGTTTGATCCAAAAGTATTAGTAATTAAGGAGTGGATCCAAGGGTTAAAAATTTGGAAGCACCAAGAGGTTAGTGCTTTCAAAAGTATTCTAGCTCCACTCTATATATATATATATATATATATATATAGAGATAGAGAGAGAGAGAGTAGACTATACTATTATGAGTAGTAGAGCCTACTACTCATAAGTTGTTTTTCGATGATAGAGCTTCCGAATCGATGATCCGTTAAATATGATCTAGAGTATTTAAAACTTCTAGAAAATAAATTTTGTAATTTTTCAAAATCATTTACCTTACGATCAAAAGCTCACAAAATTGACAATTTTTAACGAGATATGGGATACTTGGTAGTTTAACGGTGTAAAAGAATTGAAATAGGTTGAATTTTTGATAGAAAATTCTATTCACTACCTAGATATAGATCAATAACTCCGATCTTAAATTGAAGGATCCAATCATCTATTTTTAGGACATCGTTCGATTTCTAGTTCATTTTATGCCCATTTGATGGATTTTATTATGATTTTGAAAAATTACGAAATTTATTTTCTAGAAGTTTTAAATACTCTAGATCATATTTAACGGAGTGGATCGTCGATTCGGAAGCCCCATCATCGAAAAACTTATGAGTAGTAGGGCTCTACTACTCATAATAGTATAGTAGCCTACTCTATATATATATATATATATATATATATATATATATATATATATATATATATATATATATATATATATATATATATATATATATATATATATAGAGTTCTATTACTATCCTTTTAATAGGATATGAGATTGTCTATCGCTTTTTAGCTTTTGGATCAACTCTTATCATCGTTTCTAACCATTGGATTAAATGCTATAACCCTGGGGACCACTCAACCCTAGGACCATTCAACTCTAACCGACTAATATCATCCTAACCCTACAATTTCTCATCCAAGGATTAAAAACTTGATAGACAAGTACTCCTATCCTATTAATAGGATAATAGCCCTAGCTTATATATATATATATATATATATATATATATATAGGGTTGAGCTAGAATACTTTCAAAAGCACCATCGAGGTGGTACTTTTGAGTTTTTAACCATTGGATGGGGAGATGTAAGGTTGAGATGATGGTGGTAGGTGGTGGTTGATGGGATAGGTGGTGGTAGGTGGAATACTGTTAGATCCAAAGGCTATTAGTAGTCAAAAAAGTAGATCCAATGGCTAGAAACTTAAAAGCACCAAAAGTTGGTGCTTCCAAAAGTATTCTAGCTCAATTCAATATATATATATATATATATATATATATATATATATATATAGAGTTGAGCTAGAATACTCTCGATAAGTAAACGGAGTATTTTACTATCGAGTTGTTTTCGATGATAGAACTTCCAAATTGACGATCGGCTCAGTTAAATATAATCTAAACCATTTAAACTACATAGAAATCAAATTTCACGCACTTTCGATATTATTCTTTTATCCATCTAGTGAACAGAAAATGAATGGTTGAAAATGAATATTCTTTAAAAAATGATGATAGGAGTCTTGTAATCAAGATCAAGAATATAGATCTTGTTTTAAATAGTTTAAAGAATTTTCTAACAAAAATTCAATTGATTTGGATATCTTTACACCGTTAAACGAGAAAACGTCTCTTATCCACCATTAAAATTACAAATTTTGAAACCCTTTGATCATTAGGCAAATGATGTCGAAAATATTTGAAATTTGATTTCTAAACACTTTAAGTGGTATAGATCATGTTCAACGAAGCCGATCGTTAATTTGGAAGCTCTATCATCGAAAACAACTCGATAGTACAATGCCTCATTTCTTATCGAGAGTATTAGCTCAACTCTCTCTCTCTCTCTCTCTCTCTCTCTCTCTCTCTCTCTATATATATATATATATATAAATTAAAACTCTTATCTTGAAAACTTATGAGTAGTAGATCTTCAATACTCACAAAAGTCCACTTTTCATATTTATCTCTACAAAAGTCTACTATTTATGTTTTAATAAATATAAGTAGAATAATATTTTTATCATCACAAATATATATATATATATATATATATATCTCTTAAAAAATTCCAACTATTCGAATTATATAAAAATATCTTTCCAAAAATTTTCAACGGTCATTTTCTCTCTTTCTACCATGACAAATAATATAAGAAAAATAAAAAGATAAAATTTACCCCTTTTACTAATTATGATTAATTAACTATATTTTAAATACATTTAAAACTATTAAAACTTCTGCAAAGGTAAATATAAAAAGTTAATTTTTTATAAGAGAGTATTAATAAATTTCCGGGGTTCTATGGCACAAATGATGAGCATGCAACCTCCACCCTCCTCACCAACTCATCCATGTCGTCGCCTTCTTCCTCCTTCCTCCTCCTCCTCCTCCACCCACCACCACCTCCCCCCCCCCCCCCCCCCCCGCCCCCTCACCCCCCTCGATCCGCTCCTCCTCAAGCGCCTCGTCGCCTCCCACCGCTCCCACGCCGCGCTCTCCCTCTTCGCCGCCGCGCTCCGCCGCTCCTCCTCCTCCTCCTCCACCTCCTCCTCCACGCTCCCCTGCCTCATCAAAGCCTCCGCCCAATTGGAGGCCGCCCCAGAAGGGAAGCAGCTCCATGGCCTCGCCCTAAAGCTCGGCGGCGCCTCCGACCCCTTCGTCAGCAGCAGCTTGGTGAGCTTCTACGCCAAATGCGGCGACTTGGGCTCCGCGAGCAAGGTGTTCGATCGCATTGCGTGCAAGGATTCGGTCGCTTGGAACTCGTTAATCGACGGGTACGCGAAGAGCGGAGCGATCGGCGCCGCACGGAACCTGTTCGACGAAATGCCGCAGAGAGATTTGTTTTCTTGGACTTCGTTGATCAACGGGTACTCGAAGTGCGGGGAGATTGACACCGCACGGGAGCTGTTTGATCGAATGCCGGAGAAGAATACGGTCTCCTGTAACGCGATGATAAATGGGTACATGCGAAGCGGGGACTTTGCGTCGGCAAGAAGGCTGTTTGATGAAATGCCGATGAGGAATCTTGTCACCTGGAATTCGATGATCTCGGGGTTTGAGAAGCTCGGTCTTTTTAACGAGGCTCTCGAGGTTTACGATGCAATGCGCGGAGAAAACTTAGTTCCCAATACCGTTACGTTGGTAAGCGCGCTTTCAGCGGTCTCAGGGTTAGCTCTTCTTCAGAGGGGTAAGGTGATTCACACGCACATTCGCCAAAATGGTTCCAACTTAGATGGCGTTCTCGGAGTCTGTCTTATTGAGATGTACGCAAAGTGCGGAAGCATAGGGAGCGCACTCTCTGTTTTCAAACGGATTCGTAGGAAAAAGGTGGGGCATTGGACCGCGATGATCGCGGGCTTAGGAATGCATGGCATGGCCGAGCACGCCATAAAACTCTTCGGAGAAATGCAGGGGGCTGGATTCAAACCGAATTCCGTAACTTTTGTGGGCGTGTTGAACGGTTGTAGTCATGCGGGAATGGTGGAACAGGGTCGGCGCTATTTTGAGCTCATGCGCACAAAGTACGATATAAGGGCGACGGTAGAACACTACGGGTGTTTGGTGGACCTTCTATGCCGAGTTGGTCGGTTAGAAGAGGCGAGAGATGTGATAAACCGGATGCCTATGAAGCCGAACAAGGTAATATGGATGAGTCTACTTAGTGGGTGTAGGAGATATGGAAACATCGGCCTCGGAAAATACGCTGCGGAAAATGTTATTGAACTGGCACCCGACGTGTCAGGTTGCTACGTCCTTCTCTCCAATATATATGCCTCTGCCGGCCGTTGGGACGAAGTCTCGAAGCTTAGAGAGTTGATGAAGGACAGAGGAGTGAGAAAGGACCCAGGTTGCAGCATGGTGGAACATGGTGGCATTGTTCATGAGTTTATTGTGGGGGACAGGTCTCATCCTCAAACCAAAGAGATCTACTGTAAATTGAATGAGATGGGTATCAGATTAAAAAGCGCGGGGTACGTTCCGGATACTTCGCAGGTTCTATTATGCGTGGAAGACGAAGATAAGGGAGCCGAGTTGGCTCGTCATAGCGAGAGGTTGGCGATTGCTTTCGGGCTGATCAATGTGAACGCAGGGGCTCCGATTCGGGTCGTCAAGAACCTACGTGTTTGTAACGATTGCCATAGTGCGACGAAGCTTCTTTCGGCTATTTATGCGCGGGAAATCGTCGTCAGGGACAATAGCCGCTTCCACCATTTTAAAGATGGCGCGTGCTCTTGTATGGATTACTGGTGAGCTTATCATGTGTTTCCTGAGTATGCTCGAGACTTTGAAGTCTCTCTCTTCTCTATCTTCGGTTCGTGCTGGGCGGATTTGTGGCTTTCTCTTGAGATTGCTTTGCTGCATAGTAATAATTATTGAGTGAATGATGATGGAGTTTCATCGTACATGGTATGGTATGAAATTTGATTTCTAAATACTTCAAATGGTATTAATAATATTCAACGGTGCTGATCATCAATTTGGAGGCTTCATCATCGAAAACAAATGGGTGGCAAAAGTGCCGATTTGCTATCGATAACATTCTAGCTCAACTCTCTCTTTCTCTCTCTCTCTCTCTCTCTCTCTCTCTCTCTCTCTCTCTCTCTCTCTCTATATATATATATATATATATATATATATATATATATATATATATATGACTTTTGTACTTTTAAAAGCATAGGAGCTCAATTCTATATATATATATAGTGTGAGGCTACTATGCTATCATGGAGCCTTTAGTGTCATTTTCGATGATGCCTTTCGAATCGTCGATCGGCTCCGTTAAACTTGATCTAGAGTATTTGAAGTATCTAGAAAATAAATTTTATAATTTTTCGATATCATTTGCCTAGTGATCGAAGGGGCACAAAATCAAATAATTTTAATGGTCATAGTGAGCCGTTTGAAAGTTTAACGGTGTAGAAATATTCAAATTACATGAAATTTTGATAGAAAATTCTTTATACTATATAAAACAAGATCAATATCTTTGATCTAAATTTTTAATGCTATATTATCGTGTTTTGTAAGATTTTTATTTCAGTTGATTTTTAGCCCTTCATTCGCTAGGCAAATAATATCGAAAAATCGCAAAATTTATTTTCTAGGTACTTCAAATACTCTAGATCAAGTTTAACGGAGATCGACGATTTGGAAGCCACAACATCGAAAATGACGTGGAAGCACGGAGCCCTCCGTGCTTCGTAAGCATAGTAGCCTTACTCTATATATATATATATATATAGTATATATATATATATATATATATATATATATATATATATATATATATATATATATATATATATATATAAAATTGATCTAGGGTATTTAAAATTTTTAGAAATAAAATTTTATAATTTTTCGACATAGTTTACTTTATGATCAAAATATTTTAAAATTATCAATTTTCAATGGTTATTATGACGAGTTTGGAGTTTAACGGTGTAGAAGAATCTAAATTTTTTCAAATTTTGATAGAAAATACTTTAAACTATATAGATTAATGTTAACATTCTTGATCTTAAATTTAAAAGTCCTATGCTCAAATTATAAAAAGTATTTAATTTCCACCGTCCATTTTGACATAATTTATTTACTAAGTAAATGATATCGAAAAGAACTAAAATTTTATTCCTAAGAACTTCATATACCCTAGATCATATTTAACGGTGTGGATCGTTGATTTGAATGCCCTAAGATCGAAAACAATAGTATGGGAGCGATCACTATAGATAGTATAAATAGCCTAATTATATATATATATATATATATATATATATATATATATATCGGTTGTATCAGTTGTTCGCTTATGGTTCTTTTAGTGAGAATAGTGCGTTGCAGAAGTGTTTCAGCCTCATAACACAGACAGTAACTACAGAGCAGGAAATCCAAAACTGGTGCTAATCAGCGTGCTCGAAGTTCTCCATCTCATATCGCCTGCTCTCTAGTGCTAATTTCATAATTTTTCGAAATTATTTGACTAGTGATCAAGAGATCTCAAAATTGACCATTTTAATGGCCGATATGACGTATTTGTGAGTTTAATGGTGTAAAACAATCCAAATCTAATGAAAATTTGATAGAAATTTTTTTTTCACTATTTAGAGTAAAATCAAGATATCCGATATTGAATTTAAACATTTTATCATTATTTTTTATAAGATTTTTATTTTCAACCGTTCAATTTTAGATTATTTGTTTGATAGGTAAATAATATCGAAAAATTATGAAATTTAGTTTCCAAATATTTTTAATAGTGTAGATCAAGTCTAATCTGAGCGATCGTCGATTTGGAAGCGCATCATCGAAAACAACTTGGTAGCACGGAGGGCTCGTGCTACCGATAGTATACCTAGCTCTATATATATATATTACGAAATTTATTTTCTAGAAGTTTTAAACACTCTAGATCATATTTAACGGAGTGGATCGTCGATTCGGAAGCTATCATCGAAAACAACTTATGAGTAGTAGGGTCTACTACTCATAATAGATAGCCCTACTATATATATATATATATATTAGTATATATACTACTATAAGAGTATAGTAGCCTCTATATATATATATATATATATATATATATTATATATATATATATATATATATATATATATATATATATATATATATATATATATATATATATATATATATATATATATATATATATATGTGTATCTTATCTTTATTATAGTCCTCGTTCATAAGTTGTTATCTGAGTATTTAAAACTTCTAGAAAATAAATTTTAATTTTTCAAAATCATTTACCTTACGATCAAAAGCTCATAAAATTGACAATTTTTAACGACCGATATGGGATACTTGGTAGTTTAACGGTGTAAAAGAATTGAAATTGGTTGAATTTTTGATAGAAAATTCTATTCACTACCTAGATAAAGATCAATAACTCCGATCTTAAATTGAAGGATCCGATCATCTATTTTTAGGACATCGTTCGATTTAGTTCATTTTATACCCATTTGATGGAGTTTATTATGATTTTGAAAAATTACGAAATTTATTTTCTAGAAGTTTTAAAATACTAGATCATATTTAACGGAGTGGATCGTCGATTCGGAAGCTCTATCATCGAAAACAACTTATGAGTAGTAGGGCCTACTACTCATAATAGTATAGTAGCCCTATTTATATATATATATATATATATATATATATATATATATATATATATATATATATATAGGTCCGATTACTATACTATTATGAGTACGATCGTCCTCGTACTCATAAGTTATTTTCGATGATAGAGCTTCCGAATCGGCGATCCACACCGTTAAACGTTATTTACAACATTTAAAACTTCTAGAAATAAAATTTTATAATTTTTCGACATCATTTACCTTACGATCAAGAGGTCACAAATTTGATAATTTTTAACGACGGGATACTTGCTAGTTTAACGGTGTAAAAAAATCAAAATTTGTTGAATTTTTGATAGAAAATTCTATTCATTACATAGATAAAGATCAATAACTCTGATCTTGAATTGAAGGATCCGAGCATCCCTTCTTAGGACGTCATTCGATTTTAACCGCTCATTTTATGCTCGCTTGATTTCGAAAATTTACGAAATTTATTTTTTAAAAGTTTCAAATACTTCAGATCATATTTAACGGAGTGAATCGTCGATTTAGAAGCTCCATCATCGAAAACAACTTATGAATACGAGGGCTCCAATACTCATAATAGTAGTTGTGGCCTATATATATATATATATATAACTAGGCTACTATGCTATTAATAGCACCAAGTCATTGGTGCTATCAAGTTTTTGACCGTTGGATTGAGAGATGTGCGATTAGGATGATGTAGGCCCCTAGGGTTAAGTGGGTGGTTGGTTGAATAGTATGATCTGACGGGTGAAAATCATCAAAGAGTTGGATCTAACGGTGGAAAACTTGGTAGCACCGAGTGCTTTATGCTATTGATAGCATAAAGATAGGACTACATATATATATATATATATATATATATATATATATATATATATATAGAACTATAGGAATACTATTAATAGACCAATGATTTGGAGTAAGTTTTCTACCCTTGATTAAAAGATATGCGGATAGGATGATGTGGGCCTCCTAGGGTTTAGTGGGTGGTTGGTTGAATAGTATAATCTAAGGGGTAAAATTAATCAAAGGGGTTAATCCAAGGATAGAAAACTTACTAGCACCAAGTTCGTCGTGCTATTAATAGCATACCAGCCGGATTCTCTCTCTCTCTCTCTTATATATATATATATATATAGAAACTATGATAGGTAAATATTTTCGGCTGAACTATAGTTTCATGTTTTCCAAATGATGAGAGATTCTCATATTTTCTGGGTTCTAGAAGATGTAGTGAAGTGATGAAATGGCTACAATAAAGGGGTCTCCATCAAAATAGTACAGGAAAAAAAAAGATGGATATTTTAGAAACCACAGATTCTCTGCTCAACTTATTATGTGTTGGATTCTTTTAAACATAGGAGCTCAATTCTATATATATATATATATATATATATATATATATATATATATATAAGAGCTATGATAGGTAAATATTTTCGGCTGAACTATAGTTTCATGTTTTCCAAATGATGAGAGATTCTCATATTTTCTGGGTTCTAGAAGATGTAGTGAAGTGATGAAATGGCTACAATAAAGGGGTCTCCATCAAAATAGTACAGGAAAAAAAAAGATGGATATTTTAGAAACCACAGATTCTCTGCTCATGAAGAATACAATATTGCGAAAAATTATTATTACATTTAAATCTTGAAGTATATTGAACTGGAGTAGTTGAGTACTCTGAAGAAAAGCTGGTATATACAAAAAATATAAACTACCTATCAAAAATCAGTATAGGAGAAACAAAAGGGACTCACCGAATTGAGCATCTTTATATGGATGTAGTTTTAGTTTCTCTACAAAACTAAATGTGCAAAATAAACCAAAATAATAAATACACAAAGCAAGTGAATATGGATAAACATATATATAAGAAAAACACAGAACGAGAAAGATACACTGCTTCTAAAGGTAAAAGCAGCTCACAAGCCATAGAGAAACACTACAAGCCACCTTTCCATTTATGTGTTAAATATAGAGGGAAGCAAAAGGGAATAGAAGGAGATGGATTTTTCGTAAAGCACTGCAGGGAGGTGGTGGCCATGTTGCATGTGGGGGAGCTCTCTAAGGTTCCAGCTTCAAGGAGACGACGCGAGATTGCCTATTACGCTTGGCCATACGTACGAATACCACCGAGAGACATGGCGGGGCCCACCACGGCCTTCGGACTTCTTGCTCTCCCTTTAGGCAGGCAACTGTTGCAGAGTGCCAACTAAAAGGTGGTTAGCGAATTCAAAGGAATATACTTCGATGGCACGAAACATTGGACTCTCAGAAAACTTTCGAGTAGGATATCAACGAAAAAAAACACCACAATCAAAGACAGTTACACGGCGAAGAAGTCCGATGCCTTTAGTCGTTAATTTCTGAATACTGTATTATTCATTCTAGTCGCAGAACTGTCTGTTTTCAGCACATATCCAGCATCAATAGACGATTCCGAAGACTCAATTCAGAGGATTATGCACATTAGGGCAAACAAAGTAACATCCAACCTAAATAACAACAGGCTGACTTAGGCTATATATCATTGAGCTTCTGGTAGGAAGGAAAGTATGTTTCTTTTGGAAGGCAGAAAAAAGTTTCCTCTGTGATGAGTAGAAAGTTTATTCAGATTCTACAACGCCCTATAGCAATTTGAGAATTAATCAAATGATCAATGCCATGCGAACTGTCATCAAGGTATATGCTCATATTTTGAGCTTTGCCAATGGAAATATTGCAAGATGAGCCCACAGTGGTAATAATTTGATATTTCTCAAGTTTCCGGAAAACTTTGATACAATGGTTGGAAGATGACAGTCTGCTGTAATTGGTTCAACTTCCCCCTACTTTTCCAACACAAATAGTAATAGATTTTCTTTCTTTCTGCAATTACTGTCGGAATAATTCAACAAGCAGCATTGTTCAATAAAAGTTCAAGAGACTAATAATAATTAATCTCATCCCAAAATTAACCAAACAATAATAAGAACTGATACTAGATTATAACCCGAGAAGCCAGGGGCTTGAAAACCGCCAACTTTTGAACTGCACTAGCAGGTGTTCAAACTCCCCAACCTTTAGGATTGCCCCCCAGGGGTACCAAACTACCAACTACTCCAGGTACTGGTATTTACTACAATGCCATATGTAGTTATGCATCGTGTCCTATAAGATACAGGCTTTGACTTTTATTGGTGCAGATAAAGGACACTGGTAGTTTCAGTTGGTTGTCTAAGAATTATGGTTTACACACAATAGCACTCAAAGACAAGAGACTCTATTAGGTCTCTAAGATTACTTGATCTACATCGAGAGTTTATTCTAATATGATTCAAGAATCGGCTAAAAAATGACACAATTTTTATCAAACAACTGTTGATTCTTACAGATAACCATCAAATTTAGACTCTTAAAAAATTGTCTACTCCTAACCAAGTGAATGGTTGAAGCTGATTCTAATCACAAAATTCAATATAAATTAATCCTCCTTTCATCCAAATGCATACTACGGAGCAAATCAATCCAACTCGGATAATTCACATCTGAAACTGAGTAACAAGTAGAAATGAAACATGCAAACTGTTTAGGATGGTCGGTTTTCTTTCTTGCACCAAATTCCAAACCAATCTTAAAACCTCTATGATAATTGAAAAAAAAAAAAATCATATTGCTAACTCAAAAAAAAAAAATTCTACTCTCCTCAGCTATTTCAATTTTCTCAGTCAAAATCTATAAAAAATTGTAAGATAGTCACGAAGAAGAAGAAATCAACAATCTACAGAGGAGCACAAGAATCGAATCTACTTACTTTTAGTAAGCGAAGCATAATTCTTATACCTCATTTTTTACCTCTCATGACTTCAACAATCAAGACTTCTGACAGTGTCATTTCATGCTGATAAAAGAAAAAGGGGAAGGGGGTGGGTGGCGTGGGAAAGAAACTCTTCTTTGGTTATGTCAAACAAACCTAGAAAAGGATCTAGAATATAGGCATTGGTTGCAGGTATGTAAGTGTTAAATCCTTATATTCAAACAAATATTCAATTAATGATTGCATGCTAAAGTAATGAATGTCATTCCATGTTGGCTAGGAACTTCTTCAATATGAATCAAAGGATCTATTATGCAACTATCTTCCGGTAGACAGTATCTTTTAGCAGGAAAGAAAATAAATAAGCATAGAAGGATTCATAATAACTGAAGGGCTGGGGTGAAATCCATTTAGCTGTGAGATTGATAAATAGTGAAACATAAGAATTCTATTCAACTTGGTACTAAAGGCAGATTTCTGCGGGAAGAGCTAGTGATGTATAATTCGGATCTCTCAGACAAATAGAAAGGATGTTGGGAAGGTCACAGTTGCAGCAAAATTTATCTTCAAGCCTTTCAGCAATTTGCTCATAGAGGAACATGATGAACAAGCAGAAAAGTTTTCAACCTAACACATTTTTAAGTGTTTGATCTCTCCCAAAGGTCAAACAGATTACTGACAATCTTGAGAACAGAATTCATCTTAGCACTTCAATCAGCTAAGGAGAGTACGACATAAGACCAAGTGATAGAAGAAAAGAGAATTGCTTAAGCCTGCCCTAAACCTTTGATTCAGAACAATAATAATAATTAAATGTAAGCAGCAATGGTTCGTCACATATAACTTCTACATGCAGTCATAGCTAGAAGTATGAGAGTTAGAAGAACAGAACCTTTGATGCGCCTTAGCTCTTTGCAGAGTGTGATGAAATCACCCCATTTCATGTGGCATCGTCTTATAAACCGTAGAATCTGCTCTGTGGTGAACATGGATAAGCTCTCCAAATACTCCCCATTGACACCATTCTCTTCAAACACTTGGCGGTAGCTACCAAGATTTATCTCTTCTAACCACAGCCCGACATCCTGAAATCATACGTATCTTGTCAGGCCAGACATACAAATCATAAAACTAACAAAGCAATTAAATTGCAGACTTAATCTTTCTTGTTTTAAGAAGAAGTTTCAAAATCTGCTTCACAGCAGAATAATGGATGAACCTATGAAAAATGATTTGCAAAAGAAGCTTTTGCAAAGAAAGATGACAAAATAAGTATTCTGAAACTAAAAAATGATGTAACTTAATAATTATGTAAGTTAATTCACATAACATTTGGATAAAAAAATGAGGTTATGCGAACTTTTTAATCGAAGAATCCATATAATGTAAAAATTGGATTGAAGTGGGAATAGATTCACTAAAAATTAGAAAAACAGATTAAAGCATTGAGAGAAGAAACTGAAGATAAGATTAATCAGCTATTTTTCCGTTATTTCCCATTAGTCTTAGCGTTCCAAGTTGATTGGCAGCTTAGCTATCGCTAGCCAATCCAAATTAGATCCAGTCATGCTCCAATAATGGATAAGATTTGAGAAGATTAAGTATAAGTTCTTTAGTAGCTCATGGTAGAAAAAAGTGCTCTCTAAAAGGAAATAATTCTCAAGAAATGAAGCAATGGAGTAGTAGCAGCAAGCAGCATCAATACATGGACCAGCATAGTTGATCAAAATTGAAGTTTTCGTGATAATTGAATTGAATTTTCCCTGTTATCGATCTATGTTGATAACTGCAAACCTAATGTAATAAAGGCATAAAAAATTAGTATAAAAATTTGTGCATATCTATTCTGTAGAACAGAGCTTGTGCGGTCGTGATCATCTCATTTGGCCAAAATTGATATTACCACAACTATTCAACTGTAAAATAAAACAATAAAAAACCATGATTTCTGCAGTGTCTTAGCCACCCCGTCCACAGTAAAGAAATCGTCCAAAATTAACAATCTCTGAAATTTGGATACAATTGATAATATTACGGCCATCCAAAAAATTAACTATGATAAGAAAATTAACTGTGATAGCAAAGAATAAAAATCATCTTGACCACATCAGAGTCCTATCCAACACCATTTTGCCCTTATAACAACTCTCCATGACAATTTGTCCTCCACTTAAAACTGAAAATCAAAATCTACTAAATATTCCGAATTAACATATCTCGACTTTGACCTAGTTATTTCTATTTTGACTCCCAATATTTTACTTTTACAGCTCCTCTATCTGGAAGAAGTTAAAAAAGAAAAAAGATTTAAACTTCCTAGAAGACCATTTACTTAGACTCAAACTAGAACCTTTCCTTCTTCTCGAAGAGACAAACAGTCTTAGAAGCTATGCAAATCTTAGCCTCTTCAGTTCATGTGAAGAAAAGCATAACATAATCATATCATCATGAAAATTTTTCAAACCATACTCTATCAAATGTAACACTTGGATCTTCCCGTTCTCCGGTATCCATCACCACAACCAAAAAAACAGGTGACATAGAGTTTTCCACAATCCGCACTGAACTTCAGTTCAGTATTCCTAATAATGACAGAAGTTTAATTAAAAGAGAAAAGGAGGAATTGTGCAAGACAAAGAAACCAACAGCGTAAAAATCTCCTTACCAAAGCTACGAAACATTTTTTGCATTAACCCAGCAATACATCATCGCATCTTCAATTAACAAGCACACATCCCCATCGAAAACCAATTACAAATACATTCCAGCATCAGTGATTAACTTTTGAGATCTCATGGATTCATGTGTCTTCGCTTGTATTATGAACAGGATCGTTAAACAACATCACAATACCACGGATCAACCAAACGTCAACAGGATTGCTCGAATACAATAAGAAAATTGAGGAACCAATCTCTCCCCATTCATTACTTCTTCTACTTACACATAAACTCATCAAAATCCCAAATCATACCGGTAACACCTCAAATAACCAAATCTAAATAAATCAAAACAAATTTTCTATCTAATTGCAACAGTACGAACGCGAGATCTGATGAACCGATGGAAACAAGAAATCAAAAAGAAATTAAGAAAACATACCTCCACCGTCCAAATGAAGAAATCTAAGGGTTCGGGGGACCGGCCCTTGCTCATCTCCCTCTTCCTCGCAAAGAAACCCTAACAAAATCTCCCCAAAATCCCGCAATTCAACCATCAAATCTCGCAAAATAACGCATCCGAATCCCTCCAAATCGCCCAAAAACAGAGTAACCAAAAAAAAAAAAAAAATCCCCGAGAAAAAAGATTACCGTTTTCGGATCGCGAGGAACAAAGAGGAGGATGAGGATGAGGATGGGGATGGGGCTGCGCAATCGCGGCGCGATGCGATCTCCGCTCTCTCTCGAAGCTTCTTCGACAAGCGCCCGGAAAAATCGGTGGGGGAGAAGCGCTTCTGAGGAATCTGGCGTTTTCGCTTCCGAAAACAAGAGAGAAAAAAGTGAGCCCCTCTCTAGAGAGAGAGTGTATATTTATGTGTACTTAAGCTACTGATTACAAAGAGAGAGAGAGAGAGAGAGAGAGAGAGAGAGAGAGAGGGGGTGTGTGAGTGATGGATGGTGAGCATTTTAAACCAGAGACCCCTCAACTATGAGCAATTTTGAAATCACTCCCTAAACTTTCTCTGTTTAATTTTTAAATTTATTTTTAATTGAGTACTGCTAAGGGTACAACTACAGAGGAGTTTTAGATCCTACAACTCCGCAATCCAACGGTTTATATTAATAAATTTTAAAAAAATTTTAAATAGATGATAATTTCACTCCCTCTATTATTTTTTCCACTCTTTTTCTCTTTCCTTTTTTTTTTCTCTTTCAGCTCAAATAAGAGGGAAAGGGTGAGGGAAACAAATGGGGAGTGAGATTAACATTATTTTTTTATTGTCTCAAAAGCCAATAACTCTCCGCCATTAGATCAGAGGTTGTAGGATGTACAACTCCACTTGAGCTGTACAGGTAAAACTTTCAATAATATTCTTGTAGTTTCGCACATTCTTACTTTAGTATATCATGTGATTTAAAGTGTATCAATTTAGTGTCCTGTGGTTTCATTTATCTCGTTTCCTCCGCTTCTTTGTTAATATTTCGTTAAATTATATATAAGAAACTTCAGATACCCGCCTAGGCTTATCGAATATTCACTTTAGTATCCTTTAGTTTTAACTTTACCACTGATTTAAAGGGAAAAAAAATCAGTGGAATTGATAATAAAAAAGAAAATGAAACCATATGGCAACAAATTGAAACACTTTAAATCATAGAGTACTAAAGTGAGAAAGTGCGAAACCATAGAGTTGGTATTTGAAGTTTTTCATAAATTTTTTAGAATTGGATAATTTTTTTTTTTAAAAAAAGAGGTAATATTATCTTTATAAAAATTTGGAGGACATACTTGAACTATGGAAAGTTTTGGGTTGGCTACTCCCTTTTTCAAAATTTTAATTTTACTATTTAAAATCGGTCTATTATGTTTTTAGTTTTAAAATTTAAATGCATTATTTATCTCTATAATTTTAATTAATATATTTTATAAAATTCTTACACCTGTAAATTTATTAAAGTATATAAATAGCTTAAATTTTAGAGTCAAAGCATCAATGACTGATTCAAATCAAATAAATGAAAAACGATTGTGTAGTGAAATTAAAATTTTTAAAAATTGGATAGTCGATTCAAAATGATCCGTAGTTCAAATAAGTTCTGTACATTTTTACCTATTATTAGCTTATACTATATATAACAAATAAATAGAAGTTTCGGATCTCTCAAATTTTCTTTTGAAAATATCCCTTTGTTCTTAAAATACATTTATATTTAAAATACCCTTATAAAATTTGTGATACATTTAACACAAATAGCAAATGCTTAGTTGTTTACCCCAAAAAGAAGGTGCTTACACCTTACATCTTATAGTTTAGAAATTCTTTGAAATTTTTATTATTATATTAAAAAAATTGATAAGGCATGGGTGCGATAAATCGCCCTTAAATGATAGAATATAAAATTTAGACATATTTTCAGAATGTACGGGTAGCATTGCCCATTAAGAATTGTAGTTGAGAGAATCTCAAATTTTAAAATTAAGAAATTTAGTAAAATTTTTAAGTAACTAAAATAATTTAAATAAAAAGGTTTGAAAATTTCAAAATATCAATCAAACCAAAAAGAAAGGCAAATTTCAATTTATCCCCACTATAGTTTAACACATTTTTTCCTTGCCATTTGGTGACTCAAAAAAATACACCAAATAAATATCTTTTAATTTAGTGTATTTTTTACTTTGCCACCTTGTGGTTGAAAAAATTACATCTATCTATCATGTGATTTTGTTTTTATTTTATCGTAAAAATCTATTGTTAAATGATAGAATATAAGATTTAGACATATTTTCAGAATGCACAGGTAGCATTGACCATTAAGAATTGTAGCTGAGAGAATCTCAAATTTTAAAATTATGAAATTTAGTACAATTTTTAAGTAACTAAAATAATTTAAATAAAAGGTTTGAAAATTTTAAAATATAAGTCAAACCAAAAAGAAAGACAAATTTTAATTTATCCCGCTCTATAGTTTAACACATTTTTCCTTTGCGTTGTGACTCAAAAAACTACACCAAATAAATATCTTACAATTTAGTGTATTTTGCTTTGCCACCTTATCAGTGGTTGAAAAAGTTTACATCTTATCTATGCTCGTATGATTTTGTTTTTATTTTATCGGTACAAATCTATCGTTAAATAAAATTATGTGCTTCTGGCATAGTACTTCTAGCTTGACAAATAGCTCGTTGGTACGACAGGCTGATGATTTAAATTACAAAATATTTAAAAGCCCAGTTATTATTACTAGTGTACTTTTATATGCCCAATCATATTTCCATTCTTATCCGATTTGGGATTATTGGGTGCGACAAAAATACTATCATGTTATTTTTAATAAATTTTATTTTGCCACCTTATTTGTTGGTAGATTTTTTGGTGAAACAAAATAAAATTATAAATAGCTAATTGCAATTTTTTGAAATGGTAAAGTGAAATATACTAAATTACAATTTACAAGGTGCAAATACCCCAAACAAAAAAAAAAAAGAAAATGGGGCTGTTTCAAACAACATATGGTTAAGGGGGTCTCCGTACATTTCTCTTGCACTTGTGTTTTTCCCTTCGGTTCATCATTAGGAATGGTCCACAGTGGGGAGAAATTTATGGTGGACCGAGTGTAGGTGTAGTGGACCCCACAAAAGAGAACCAACCTTAATTCAAATACCACCCCCAGTAGTTTCGTACATTCTCACTTTAGTATTTTATGGTTTAAAGTGTATCAATTTCGTTTCCTGTGGTTTTATTTTATCATTTTATTATTGATTTTACTAATTTTTTTTGTTAAATCAATCACAAAGTTAAAACAAAAAGATAGTAAAGTGAATATTCGATAAATTTATGTGGGGTATTTGAAGTTTTTGTTGTATATAATTTAACGAAATATTAATGAAAAATCGGATGAAAAAATAAAAATAAAATCTGAGGATACTAACTTGATACACTTTAAATCACAAAGTACTAAAGTGAGAAAGTATGAAACCATAGGGGTGTATTTGAAGTTTACCCAATTAACCATGATTGCGAAACTAGAAGGATAACTTGTGCTACAGCAACACACCATGTGGGATAACTCACGATTTAATCAAACAAATAATAATAAATAAATAAATAAATTTCTATATTTTCATTTGCCTTAAAAAGTTATAATTAATTATACTATAATTTTATTTTTTAAAATATTAAATCTATAATTTAAAAAAGTTATAGAATTACAACTCTTAATCCAGGGATTATAATCACTACTTATTAGGATTTACAAAAATCTTTTTTAAATTTAAGTAATAAAAAGGGTTAATTTAATACCGTTCTTTGTAAACATATCGAATAACAAATATATTTCTATAAAGTTCAACTTTTCATATATATATATATATATATATATATATATATATATATATATATATATATATATATATATATATATATATATATATATATATATATATATATATATATATATATATCTACAAAAGTACGTAATACTTATATTTACCTCTCTAATTTGTTATTATTAGAGTGTTATTTATTTTTTAATAAAAAATAAGTGAAAGTTTTTTAATCACAACTATATCCCTTCCAAAGTTCCAAATATTAAAATTACGCATAAATATTCTTTCAAAAATTACTAACAGTCATTTTCTTTGTTTCTACCGTCACAAATAATATAAGAGATGTAAAAATATTAATTTATTTTATTTATTAATTAGGATTAAATATTTTACTTATGGTTAACTATATTTTTCTAACGAATCCTGGCATGAGAGGTATATTTAAAAATATTAGAACTTTTATAGGAATAAATATGAAAAGTTAAATTTTATAGAAATATATATGTTATTCGAAATATTTACACAAACAAAATTGCACTATAACACAAAATAATTACGTATAATTTTTTCAACCACAAAGTGACAAAATAAAAATATACATACAAGACAAGTTGAAGTTTATCAATAATAATAATAATAATAATTATTATTATTATTATTATTATATAATTATATGACACATATTATATATTTGCAATTTAATGACAAAAAACAGTTGCTCCCTATGTTTCAATTATGTCTCCTATAATTTATTTGGGATAATTGCCTATATATCCCTCATACGTTTATAATTATCCGATTTATCCCTACATTTTTTTCTTTCTAAAATACCCTCCATATATTCCACCGTTATTGCAAAATACCTATGAGTTATTTCTGTTAAGTTAACTTAGGTTAAACGTGAGTTAAATATATACCATAGTTATAAAAAATTAAAATGCCAATTTTGCCCTTAACCTAAGGGTAAATAAGAAATATTGATGACGATGAGGAGTATATTGGAAAAGACTAAAAGTCAAAATATATTTTGTGCCTCTAACTTTAAGGGCAAATAAGAAAGACAGTGATAATAAAAGAGTATATTTAAAAAGACAAAATAGTAATTTTACAAAGATAACAGAGTTAATTAATAGATTTTAATTTTAGGGGTATATTAAAAATAGATTGGAACCGTTATCCAATCTATAAAATAGTTAGGTTCAATCCTTAAAACGGATAAGTTTAAAAACTGTTTTGAATAGTTTTGAACCCATGGTTTAATCATCAAATTTATTTGGTGAACCGGTCTAATTTTAATCAAACCGACTGGTTTTTTTACTCAAGTTTTATTAAAATTCAATGGCTTAAAATTATTCACCTGATTATATGTTCTATCAGCACATATTGCTCTAATAAAAATTAAAGCTTGAAAAATTATATTTATATAATTTGGTTTTTTAAAAAAAATCAGTTTTTTATAATTAAGTATGATTTTAAAATAATAATATATTTTATAGAAATAATTGCATATATATATATATATATATATATATATATATATATATATATATATATATATCTTAAAACTTTAAAAATACCTCATTTACTTCTACTTTTTTTTTCACTTTTGTTATTCTAAATTACTACTACAGTTGCCACCTATTAAGTTAACTAGGATTAAACGTAAATTAAATATCTATCAAAATTTAAAAAATAAAATAAAATATATCTTTTACCCTTCACATAAGAGCAAATAAGAAATGTAGATGATAGTAGAAGAGTATATTTGAAAAGACTAAAACCAAAATATTTTTTGTAACCATAACTTAGGCAAATAAGAAAAGTTGTGATAGTAGAAGAATATATTTGAAAGGGCACAATAGTAATTTATTAAAGATAACGATTATTGCTAACCGTTCATTAATATATTTTAACTCTAGGGATATATTAATGGTATGCTATCGGTAGAAACGGAGACCTCTGTGCTATCATGTTGTTTTTCGATGATACGACTTTCAAATCAACGGTCGGTTAGTTAAACTTGATCTACACTATTGAAAATATTTGACAACTAAATCTCATAAATTTTCGATATTATTTGGCTAGTGATCAAAAGGACTCAAAAATAATAATAATATTGCTAAGTTATATATATATATATATATATATATATATATATATATATATATATATATATATATATATATATATATATATATATATATATATAAATAAAATTTTGCTATCTTTATCGATAGACGCACTCGGTGCTACCAAGTTTTCCACCGTTAGATCCACCCCTTTGATGATTCTCACCCGTTAGATCATACTATTCAACCAACCAGGCAACCACCCACTTAACCCTAGGGGCCCACATCATCCTAATCGCACATCTCTCAATCCAACCAAAAACTTGGTAGCACCAATGACTTGGTGCTATTAATAGCATAGTAACCTAGTTATATATATATATATATATATATATATATATATATATATATATATATATATATATATATATATATATATATATATATATATATATATATATATATATATATATATATATATATATATATATAGAGAGCGATCATTCATAATAATAGTATAGTATGGGACCCTATATATAGGCCGTGGCTACTATACTATTATGAGTATTAGGCCCTCGTACTCATAAGTTGTTTCGATGTTGGAGCTTCCGAATCCACGATCCACTCCGTTAAATATGATCTAAAGTATTTAAAACTTGTAGAAAATAAATTTCGTAAATTTTTGAAATCATAATAAAGTCAATCAAGCGGGCATAAATTGAACGGTCAAAATCGAACGACGTCCTACAAAAGATGATCGGATCCTTCAATTCAAGATCGAAATTATTGATCTTTATCTATGTAGTGAATAGAATTTTCTATCAAAAATTCAATAAATTTTGATTTTTTTACACCATTAAACTAGCAAGTATTCCATATCGGCCGTTAAAAATTGTCAAATGTGTGACCTCTTGATCGTAAGGTAAATGCTGTCGAAAAATTATAAAATTTGATTGCTAGAAATTTTAAATGTTGTAAATAACGTTTAACGGCGTGGATCATCGATTCGGAAGTTTTATTATCGAAAACGATTTATGAGTACAAGAACGATCGTACTCATAATACTATTTATACACTCCAAAAAAATATAAATTTACATCACTTTAATCCAAAGGCCAATAATATCTTTGTATCTTGCCAATATTTTTTTTAAAATATTAAAAATTTATTACATTTTGTGAACTATAAAACAAAAGTGTAAAATAAAATCTATACCCATTTTAGGGATGTAAAGTACCTGTAGAGTTTCCCTTTTCCCACACACTTCTCCTGGAACATGTGGGGCAATCATTGTAGCTGAGTACATTAAGTTAGACATAGATGGTGACATTGCACAGGAAAAATGTATGGATAGTCACTGTACTGCAGTGACTGTTGCGTGACATTCTGATGGCTGCGATTCTGTATATAAACGCAAATCTCGTGATTGGTTTGCTGTATTTAACTCCAACTGCTGCAGTAGGAACTGCAGGAGGAGGCCCAAATGCAGTAGTTCGAACTACGCCCAAATTGACCGTAGTTCCAATTGCAGCAGTTGGAAAGAGTTACTTTATATAAAAGGTATGCTTACCTCTTCAATATTTTTTAAACAAAAATTATTTTTCTTTTATTCATTGGAGGTAATCTCACCATCATATATATAAAATAATAAAATTTTAAAAATTATTTTTCAACGGCATGCAACCAAATAAATTATTTATACTTGCAGTGCTTTCTACTACATCCAACCAAACAGGATTCATGTAATTATAACTGCTGTATTTTTCACTACATGCATCTCTAACTACACTGTATTTATAATTACATCTAACCAAACGGCCCCTTAGTTTATGCACTTTTACAATTTAACCACTGTTCTTTCCATCTCTGATCAACATGCCTATGCTTGGATCTTCTTAGTTCAGGAATCTATTATGAAATATGGAATAGTTCAGGGGAGGTCCATGATTTTTTGCCTTTATTCTATTCCCCAATAATGCAACTTTGTTCACTGTTCTCTTATTATTCTGTTTCCTTGTAAAAAAGAAAACTCTAGTTACATTAATGGAAAAATTATTGGATGGTACTTTGGAAGGACAATTGGAAATACTTTATTTCTGAATATATATATATATATATATATATATATATATATATATATATATATATATATATATATATATATATATATATATATAGCCAAGGATGCCAGTAGGAAGGAACCAACTTAAGATTTTTTTTTTTTTTTTTTTTTTTTTTTTTAAAAAAAAAAGTGAACTTCAATTTGGCCCCTAGTGGTTTCACACATTTTCAAAAGTTGCACTTAACTACACTATATTTTATTCCTATCACACCTTAAGTACTTGCCATTAAATAAAATTAAATAAGATAATAGAGTGATAAGTTTTATTATCCTATAATTTACACTTTACTACCTTATGGCGCTTATGAGTACCATTCTTATAAGTGGCAGTTTAAAGTGTTGGTCATTTAACATTTACATGCAGTTTGTAAGAAGTGTCAATAAAATAACGGCACTTGCGAGTGCTGCAAAAAACCGCCGCGGAAAAACTTTTCCTGTCACTTGTTATACATTTTTCGGCTATTTAAATTGCCCCTAAAAGTCTCTTTTGGTTCTGATTAACTATACTTAATAGTGGGTCCATGGGTGCAACCAAATTAAAATGATAAGATAATTAAATACAACTTTTGAACCTCAGATTGACAAAGTGAAAAGGGGCTAAAATTAAAGTTTACCTAAAAAAAACAACTATGCAATTCCCATACTATATAAGGTCAAAATAAGCACAAGGACAAGGTTTTAAAGGTATGTAAATCCAAAAAAGAGAGAACAAATAAAGTTGGTGATCATACTTAAGTGTCCTATTCCTCAACAGTGCTCATGAAACTCACACTCACAAAGCTAAATATCATGCTCTAAGCAAATCTCATTGGTCCCAAATGCAAAGAATGTGACAGCAAAAATTAAAAAAGCAGAACAACATAGAGCTCAAGATGTCAAGACAAGAAGGATACAGATAATTTCTTTAGATGAAAGAGATGCAGTAACTAACAGCCTCATTCAACACTTGAAAATAACCGCCCGAAAGCAAAAGTAAAGAGTGCTCTGTATACTAACCGACATCTCGTAGGGCCTTGAATCTGCGGAGGTGATACTGATACAGTCATATGTGATGCATACAATCCACCTGTTGATTGACACAATGAAGGACTTTTCCCTCGATCAATGATAATATCAGTAAAATATATAAATCTTGTAGTATCTAATAAGCGTACGACAGTAGATAAAATTCAATATTTGCATCATAGAAGAAGCTCGTTTAGCATATTAATGCGCTATTCAGCAGAGAGAAGCAGATTACTCTATCACAGTAGGAGAGAAAGCATTCTCTGATTCTTTGCTGATGGTAGTATATCGAATATCGGGCTATCATTCGTTCCGCAAGAATTTATAATTGCTTCTGGATATACAGAGAGAGAGCAATAACAGTAGAGATTGCTGATTTGCAGTTGTTATCGACTGTAAGATTCTTGAAAAAGAAACATTCTGAAAATACATAACCAAGACAGAAATTAAAAGTACCGCACAAAGAGGTATACAAGATAAGCATATGCTTGTGGTAATCAGTTTGAATCAGTTTGAAACAAACTAGACAACTTACACCATATATCCTTGTACACCTCATCCATTAGCTATCTTTTCCTTTCTCTCCATCATGGTCACCACTGTAAATAATTTGTTTCTAAGTTCTTCTTTCATTAACATGAAGATGAACTCAAACATTCGATTCTCTATTTTTGACAAAATGATTGAAACAACAAAAAGTGCTGCTAAACTATATGAAACAACTGTTTTTCTTCAAAAGTTTAAGCTACCAGATAACCGTGTTTTCGGTATTTATATTTAACACTCCCCGCTACGTCTAGGCTCGAGATGTTTTAATAGATCTAAGGCGTGGACTCGAATTAAACGGAGGGAAATTAATGATGCTAGGAGCCGGGTGGGATTTGAACTTAGAACATCCTGTTTTAATACTACATTAAATTATACAAAACAAACGTTTTTCTTTAAAAGCTTAAGCTACCGGAGAACAGTATTTTTAGCATTTATATGTAACACACGAAGCCAGCTATTACTACAAAAGTGACAAAAATATACAAGAAGCTAGGCTGCACAAAAGCTTATAAATCATGCTGATCGATTCCAGCCCCCCCAAAACGGCCAACACTAGAATCCACTAATTCAAATTCTAAAAATCAAATAAATCCTGATATGAAGCATAGTTTATACCAGAAAAACTAATTTGAGTTGATTCACGATAGACATTCGAGCAAACTTTACCTCCTTACTCCTCACGAATGAAGAGCAAACTCACTACCTAGAATGGGATGCATCGTGTTATGTTGCATGGGTATGGGGACATGGTGCGCTAGTGTCTGAGGAACGCGGCCCAAGGAGGGTACGATTAGTCGGAAGGTTACTCCAAAACGTGGTTCTTTCAGAACGTTGATACGGTCATATATGTAATATGGTATCAACTGTCCACGATACTGAAAAGCTGGAGCATTTCATGATTTGGCGGAGTACTGCTCTGACAATCAAACGCTACTCGAGTCAAAATTAAACTTTTCCACTTGAGTTAGGAGCCAGAAATTCTTGTGACATTAGGTTATGCACAAAGGCCTTGACTTATATTAATTATATTTGCATTTCAGTTTCCTTCATCTATGATCTAGACTTCAGCCACGCCCAGCAGAATATCATAGAGTCAATTTAAACAGCAAGCGCTCCTATAAATTTCATGCCAAGCTCCCCTCTCACGTACATTATTTTGTCCGTTAGCTTTACTACAATATCTAGATGATAGATAAAAGCGTTCAACAACACACAATAACACAAGCAACCACTCCGTTAAAGGAGACTCATCAACTTAGATCCTATTTCAGTACATGAAAATCTCGTTCAGCATATCTATTTTGTTAACTCGATGGGCATGCGGTGATTGGTTTATGCCGAGTATACATATGTCTACAATTGCATAGTATTTACGGACTCAAAAGACTTTTTCCTCAGGATACAATAAAACACTCTGTTAGTCGAATGCATTATCCTTAAAATCACATTATAAAGATCTTGCAAGAACTAAAATTGAACTTCTAGGTTGCGATCATAAACATAAATCTCATATTGCACATGCTATCATTGATTTATAACCTGTTCTGACATCCAAACAAGCCCCTATTTTGTTCTAGCCCTATAACCTCGTATTTTTGCAATAAAGTCTTGGATTAAAACTCTGGCAGTATATCTTATGCCAAAACAAAACGAGAAACAACTAAGAAGAAAATAACCTCCAGCTAATCAGCAAAACAGTTGACAGCTTGATAAAGGACTAACAAATTAATATTTCACCATAAATTATCCCAAAAAGAAAAAAAAAGGATAAGCTACTACATGGTGTTCGGCACAAAGCAGATAAAGCATCATCGCTCATAATATCTAAACTTTCGTAGGATAGCACATCCGGATACATAAACATTGTGACGATAAATAAGAATTCATAAGGACATAGGAGAACATAAGCAAGCAAATTGGACAATTAGAAAACCACAGTAGCAACCGTATGTCGCTTCACAAGCAAGATTAAAAAGCTCAAAGAGAGTGAGAACAACAACTTAGATATAGCAAATTCATTGTTCATTAAGATGGGAAAAAGAGAAATCTGAGGCCGTTTCGAGCAATATGAAAGTTCATGCAAAATGTTAAGCACAAAGTATCCATTATTTTCCTCTTTTTAATGGAAATGCCCATCTGAACAAGCAAAAATGAGTACAGATCTCAGCAAGAGAAGGTTGATTCGGACACAACTGGAAAAGGTTGAGCCATAAACACCAGTATCATTAAATCTTCACCATCAAAGTAACAAAATCAAGATGAACATTACAAATCAAAAAACAAACTTCTTTTTTTTTTTTTTTTTTCCTCTTCTCTACATAATCATCAGTTATACCACTGGAGAATCACATCAAATCTGGCTCTGATGCAAGCTGATCCACACTCATCAGCCTCATAGACCTAACCATGTAGTCATCAGAGGTACGGATTCGAACCAACCTATCTCGTATAGACACAAACGATGGAACTTCCAACACTTCAGATGCTCTCTCTCGATAAGCCGGATCTTCAGTAAAATTCATTAAAGCTTCAACGGCGTATTCTCTCAGCTCCTCCGCGTCATTTCTCAACACACCAATAAGAACATCGACGGCCCCTGCTTCAGCCATAGCTTCCCTATTTGCTCCTTCGTAGCTTAGTTGCGCAATGGCCGCCGAAGCCTTTTCTTTTAACTCGTCATTTCCATTTTCAAGAAGCTTAATCAGAATCGGAATTACGCCCGAACTTCGAACTACCGAAACTGAATGAGCGTACCCAGAAAGGTCCCAAATAACGTCCACGGCTGCAGCTTTCGCATTTTCATCTCCACTCTGAAGAATCCTCACCAAATGCTCTAGTATCAACGCCGCATTCTCTTCGGCCACGGCCAATACGCAAAACACATCTTCCGCGATCTCTTTCCCGAGAGGTTTGGCTCCTTGCAGAAGCTCCACGTACAAAGGTACGGCGCCGGCCTCTGCCGCAAGCCGAAGGTAGTCTACATGAGATGAGATTATTCCAAGCGCATTGCCTGCGATTAACCTAGCCGATTCATCACCATCCTTCAGTAACCCGACAAGCGCTCGTATCGCCCCCAATTCCACCAGCATATGCCTGACCCTCCGCGCGATACCGAGCAACCCGAGGGCCTGCGCCGCACGTGTTCTCGAAGCCATTTTACCATACGAAACGGCTTCGACGAGGTAGGAAAGGCCGCCTAAATTCGCGATCACCCTCCGCACTTCTCTAAGCAACGCCAAAGCGCTGATGATTTCCAGCAAGTACTTCTTCGTATCGTCGGCGCAAACGGAGACCAGATCCAAAACAGCTTCCAAACCCCCGCTTCGCATGAGGATCACCCGATTGGGGTGGTCGAACGAGACGAGCGCGCTTAGCAATCTAAGCAGAATTCTCCGGAATCGGTATTCGGAATCGGGCAGCAGTCTGAGAACTACCGGGATGGCACCGGATTGGCCGATTATCGGGGCCAGCCGACAGCCGAAGCTGCAGGCAACACGGCACAAGGCATACGCGGCGGCAGACCGGAGACTCGGACTCGAGCCGCCGAGAAGGCCGACGACGGCCGGGACGGCGACGGCCACTGCCGACTCGGGGGCTCGATTTGCGAGCCGTGCCAGCTCTAGAGTGGCTTTGGCCTGCAATTTTTCGGCCCCATCGGTTTCGACTACGCGTATGTACAAATGGACTGCTTCGTCCCAATCAATGCTGCTACAGCTGCTGCTGCTGCTGCTGCTGATGCAACTACTACTACCGTGGGGTTCAGAAACTGGGGCACAATCCATGCTAGTAAAAATACTGGTGAATTCCTAGAACAAGTAGCTTCATATAGAAAGGAAAACAAAGCATTCGACTCATATAAGCACTTTATAGCAATCAAAAAACGCAAAAAAGAAAAAAGAAAAAAAAATTATTTAGGGTTTCGGTAATAATGGATCCGGGACGGGGCGGAAACCCTAGAATTGAGGCATCGACTATCAATCGTCGTGCGGGTAATCTAATTTCACTGACCGGGATTAAGAAACGGAGGGGGCTCTCCGAAGGGTTTTCGCTCGCCAGATTATGCTCGTGTGATATTATTTTCGCAGGTTTTTTTTTGTTTTTTTGTTTTTTTTTTATTTTCATGGCCGAGCACGGTTCCCATTTCCCAACCCATATAGAACGGCGCCGGTCGGGAAAAAGTCTATAATATATCGGTTTTATTGCTGACGTGGTATTTTTATCCAATCAAATATTTTTTTTTTTTGAAAAACATTTAGAACGCAACACTTATATTACTGTCGTGGTATTCCTAACCAAAATTTATCCATCCAATCATAATTTTTTAAAAAATATTTTTATTGTATGTACCTCTAATAAAAAAAAAATATGATTGGTTAGAAATAAATTATGTGGTGTAAGTATTATATAGTAAGCTTCTTTCCTCAAATTCATTCGTTCCATTATTGTTATTAAAAAGTAATTTTCAAATTGAAAGGTATAATTGATTGATGGTGTAAGTATGACATAGTAAAATTTTTTATTTTATAATAAATAGTTGGACTAAATTTATTATTTTTAACAAATTTATCTATATCCTATTCTAATCCTATATATTGGTCAGATTTTACATATATTAAGGATTTACATAGTTTCATATCTTTACTATCTATTAATTTTACTATTTTATTAACATTTATTTTTTCATTTTTATATGAAACTAAACAATCGCTTACTCGAAAATCAAACATACACAAATATAAATGTAAATGATTTCAAGTAGGTGGAGCTCCTGCTCCGCATACGGCAATAAATAAAAATAAAAAATAAAATAAATATAATTTGTTCTGAATTCACAGTGTTCTATCAAAATAAACAGATCGAGAGAGACGAGAAATCTATCTTTTTTCTTCTTTCCATTTTAATGGAGTAAACTGTAAAAGATTATCAAAAAATTGGATCCTCCTTTTGAATCCATTTTTAAGATTAAAATTAATTCGTACCGAATTCTCTCCGGTCCGAAAAAAAATCTAGAGTGCAACGGGTATATATCTGACGTGGCGTAA
This sequence comes from Aechmea fasciata, assembly GCA_025177825.1. Taxonomy (NCBI): domain Eukaryota; kingdom Viridiplantae; phylum Streptophyta; class Magnoliopsida; order Poales; family Bromeliaceae; genus Aechmea; species Aechmea fasciata. Next base: position 6,687,122 of record CM045925.1, on the reverse strand, counting down.
CAAGCCAATCAAAATATTCTTTTTAAAAATATATATCACATCAGAATTGTAAAAAAATATTTTTATTATACTTTTGTTTGAAAAGAATGAATGTAATTAATTTGTTATTGATGATGTGGTGTAAGTGGAATAGTGTAGAATACCTCCCAGTCCGGTGTGTCCACGTTTGCATCTCTATTCACGGACAGGGAGCAGCGCTTTCCCCTATTTATTACTGGATAAGACCCAAGAAGATATTCCGCCTCCGGGCTTTCTCTCTCCTGTCCCTCTCTCTCTCTCTCTTCCCAAAAACCAACCAATCGCCGCTCACAGTTCACCACCAGTAATAATGGGGGAAGCGTTTCCTTCTCATTCCCACTGACCTTATTCTCGCAACAATTCACTTCAATGGCGCTTTTAGGTCTCCACCCCTCTCCCCTCTTCTTCTCCTCCCCTCCTCCATCTTCTTCTTCTTCTTCTTCTTCTTCTCCTCCTCCTCCTCTCTACGCTCTGCGCCGTCGCCTCGCCGTCGTCGGCTTCGCCGTCTTCTCCTCCCACTCCAACCCCCGCTTCCTCAAGTCCGGCCGCCGATCTCGCCGTGGCCGGAGAACGCCGCCCTACGGCGACGATGCCGAGGAGGAGAGCAAAGAAGAGGAGTTCTCTGATGATGTGAGTGGCTTTGATTGTATTTTTATTTTCTTGTTGTTTGATTGATCTGTTGGATTGGATTGTCACATCCTATTGTTGCCACCTCGGATCAGACAAAAGAAAAGAAAAGAAAAGAAAAGAAATTGTGTGTGATTTAGGTTTAAGCATTTTTGGGCCAGTGGTTTGGGCTGAACGAATTATTAGCGCTAATAGGCTTGGACGTTATATTTGATATCAGAACCAATTTGAAAATATGTGACGAGTCTCACATTTCATGATGCACAGTGCACTAGTGATAATAGCTGGATTTAAGTATTTTGGATTGGTGATTTAAATCTAACGAGTTATTAGTGCTCCTGTGAATTGAATCCTTATCTCGAATTGTTTAAGGTTTTTTGTGATCCCGTTTTTGTAATTGAATTGATGATGCTGGTTAATCGAATCATTCATGCTAGTTAATGATGTTTCGCTCTAAATTCGCTATTCAGCTTTGTGCATAGTTCTGTTCTTGCGCCTGAAAGCAGCACCAACACTCCTGTGGGTGTTGCTGTATTGGAGTTTGGGTTCCTTATGCTGATGTGCTTTGAGTCGAGTGAGATGGGGATGTGTTGTTTGATTGAGGACGGAGTGGCGTCTTGTTGGTGGTTGGGGTGAGGTTAATTTCAATGATTGGTTGTACGATATGGGACGGTGTGTGTCGTGCCTGCGGTGCTTATGTAGACGGGTCAAAAACCAACTTGTATGACAACGCATATTGGCTTAAAGAACTTATTTCTTTGGCATCAATATATTTTAATTGCCTATTATACATCTTTGTCAATTTTTTTGAATTTTATTAAGATAACTACTTACTAATTGCAAAGAAAAAGGATTTTATGACATACCATCATCATAGGGATCGTATCATGCTGGTATCTTGTTGGCATGATAAGCCACGATGGATGCGGCCCATGTCGATGGGCATTTGAATCCTTAGACTGAGTTTTGGTGGTGTGGAAAAGGGTGAGAGAGAGGTGATATGGTGTTTCACTTGTGAATGAGATTTTATGGGCTTTGGAAGAGAGACTTGTGAAGAAGAAGTATTGCTGTGGCGTGATGTTTATTGACAATTTGTTTGGAGAACAACTATGCTGTGGTGTGTTGTTTCTTGGTAATTTGTTTCTGAAAACAGTTATGCTATGGTATGCTGTTTCTTTAGGATGAGTACATTGCTGCTCATGATATTTTTCAATCCTAACCCACCGGTGCTCTTCAATCAATAATTATACTTTCCCAATCGCTATCAAAAATGCCATAGATAGAAAATTCTTAGTGTACCATAACTCGAGACTAATGCTTCCATTGGAATATCTCATAATTTTCTTTCACTGCACTCTTTTACATAAACTAAGGTAACTGCTAGTTGCTTGCACAATAATGGCTTGGTGTTTATTACTTACAAGCGCGTTTGTACCCTCTTTTTACCCTCAATATTTGATGCTTCAGCTATCTTATTGTTAGGCATGATGCTGCCACCTGCTGCGTAACTATCTCTGTTGCCTATGCTTGGGAGATATTGCAGAATTTTGCTCCTTTACCTTGGTGCATAAGGAGTCACGGACTATCACTGGTTGTGGCTCCATTTTTAGTCCAGGCCATCCTTTGTTGACCCTACTGCACTGAATGTTCTTCCCCCTGCCACCTCTCTTTCCTTTGCTTTGCTACTATCCCCCCTCTACCACTTATTCGCCTCTTCCTGTGCTCCCTCTAAACCTCTGCTGGCAACTGCTGCTGCCTTAGTTGCGCCGACACTAAATCCCTCTGCCTGATCATAGTTTATGGTCTCTTTCTTCGTTCCTTCGAGCTGCTGTGTCGCCCTCATCACCCTCCCTTCTATTATAGGATCCTTTAGTAACAACTGAGAAATGCTTGTTCAGTCTTTCAACTTTCAGTCAGATGGTTCATTCGCTTGTGATTTGGATTGCTATCTTATCCCATATTGGGTTTGATCTGAACTCAGCTGTAAATTAGAGGTTGCTGGTATAGTTGCATCTGTTGCCATCGCTTTTCTTCCTCCTGCTTCCGTACCGTTCATCCTCTGCCTTGGTTCATGCCTTTCCTCTTTCACTCTCTTATAGAGTTAGTTCTCTATAAAGTTGAGTTTAGTGATGTAAACAGAATCTGAGCTCTATTTAAAGATATGTATTCCACAGGGCAGGATCATCCGTGTTTCTCTCTCTCTCTCTCTCTCTCTCTTGTAGCTTAGTGCATCACCAAACTCTCTCATTTTCTTATACTCTACCATATTATTTGGTTTGTTGTCATGCGCGAGTCCTATACAACGTGACAATTTGTATAGGATGTGTGATTGTGTAGGATTACCAAACAGTACCACATTAGATTTTGCAGGAGAGTTTGTAGGGCTATTTATATGAATAGCACATTACAACCGGTTACTTTTGCTTTAACAATTTTGAAATGTCGTCATGGCCCAAAGGTTACTAATACTAGCAGGTTAGTCTGGGAAATTAAATATGATATTGAAGCCATTCTCAGGGGCACTAGTATGTGGGATTCGGAGTATATAGGTGTTTGCTTCCTCTTTTAATTAATGATTTTACTATACCTATTGTTGTGCAAAAAGTGAAGTTCTAAATTTGCACTCTTGCAGTTGTGATTGGCTGTGGATTTGTCGTACATTTGTTATAGTTCATTGTTTTTCAACTTCTTGCTTATAGTTAATAATTTTTGCTTCTGAAATCATTCTTGAAGTGATTTCTTGAAGTGAAATATGTGTAACATCTATGCCATTTAGGTTTGTACTGCTTATTGTTGAGTAAATTATTCCATTATCTGATTTATTTTTTTGGAATATGAACAACAAATTTTTATAATATTAACAAGAATAACCAATCTGCATTAGGGGTCTCCTATTATTATGTTATTGTCTTGAAGGCACAATCTTCATCTAATCAAATTTACACCTAATTTAGGGTTTCATCAGAAAATGACTTATCCAAAAGAAGATATTTGATAAATTTATATGAGTTAATAAGTTGCCTAAATTGGCTAACCCACACTAATAGTAGCCAATTCAAAAATCAAAGTTATAAACTTAGATAATAACTTTTGATACAATAAGACATCAAAATCCTAACTAAACTCAAATCGGACATAACATGACTTTTATTGACTAAATTTGAACCAAATTAGGCCCAACTAAACAAAATTTCAAAGAATGGTTCGAAGCTAATTCATAATGAGCCATAACTCTACGTGATTCCATCTTCCACCCACTAAAGTTGTTATGCAAATTATTGTGGCTGGTTACTGAATGCAAAATGTTACTAATTTCAATTATGAATACAATGAACCTTTTTTATGATGATGCTTATTAAGCATTATTAATATGTTTGTCTATTACTAAATATGAAGGATTATGTTGCCGAGTCAACAAATAGAAAATCCACATTGGTGCTTAATGAACACCGACATCCTGCAGTTGTTCTATTAATCGATGTAATGTCTTTTTTTCATAATTTGCATATAGACTGGGAACATGCCTAGTAATTCTGGTTGCTGAGGTCTAAGAATTAGAATGCACCATTGGATTCTTTTGATGAAGTATGAACTTACAGAGTAAGATGGTTGCTGCTTTTGTATAATATTTTTCATTTATAGTTCCTTCTGCCTTCATTGTGTTTACATCATGATATCTTCTCATCTTATTCTCTATGGTTCAGGATGATTTTTCAGATTTGGAGTACCATGGAGCTAAACTTATTGACGCAGATCTTCAAAAGTTTAACTTGAGTAAACCTTTCGAAAAACCAGGTATCTGACAACCATACGAGAAGTCTTAAAAGGACAGTTATTATTAGCATTCTTAGATCATACCTTCAAGGTAACAAAATGCTTCTCCGAACAGGACGGGAGAAAAAGCAGTCAAAAACTGTTGATTTGGACAGCATAGAACAGGTAGATTACTAATATGACTAAGGAGCTTCTGGATTATTTGCTGGTGAAGGAATTATATAAAATATTCATATTTCTTTCTTATTGCCAGCTGAAGAATGAAAAATTGACCAAAGTTAGTTTTCAGAAGCTGCAAGAAGAACTAGATTTTGATGAGAAATGGTTTCCACTGATTGACTACTTGAGCACTTTTGGATTGAAAGAATCTCAGTTTGTTTCCATCTACGAGAGACATATGCCTTGCCTTCAGATAAACTTGGCTTCAGCAAAGGAGAGATTGGGATTCTTGTTGGCTGTTGGTGTCAAAAACAAAGATATGAAAAGGATACTTACGAGGCAGCCGCAAATCTTAGAGTATACTGTCAACAATTTGAAATCCCATGTTTCCTTCTTGGTGAGTATAGGAATTCCAGACTCTCGAATGGGCCAGATAATTGCGGCCACTCCATCCCTGTTCTCTTACAGTGTAGAACATTCCCTGAAGCCAACAATTAGATATTTGATTGAAGAAGTGGGCGTGAAGGAAAGTGATGTTAGCAAAATTGTGCAGTTAAGCCCCCAGATTTTGGTTCAAAGGATCGACAACTCATGGACCTCTAGATTCTCTTTCTTGTCGAAGGAACTAGGAGCATCCAAAGATAGCATGGTCAAAATGGTCACCAAACACCCACAACTCCTTCATTACAGCATTGAGGATGGGATTTTGCCTAGAATCAACTTTCTCAGGAGTATTGGCATGCGCAACTCTGATATTTTGAAAGTATTAACAAGTCTTACTCAGGTTGTACTTAAAACTCCCTTTTCACATCTTTTTATCCTTGTAGCTTCTGGCAGATTTAATTTCTTAAATGTACGGTATGATCCTCGTCACTGACCCCATTTAAGGAGTTTAATGGTTATCTGAAGAAGAGCGAGAAAAGCGAGCACTTATATGTGCGAGTTGAGTAAAAGCGCAGCCAACAATTTGTTTGTATAGCTTGCAAACTTTAGTCTCACGTGGTTTTTTTTTTCTCCTTCATTTAACGAACTTGATGACATTTCCATCACATGCACAAACAGTCTTTATACCCGGGGGATAAACAATAGAGGTAAGGATCAACTTAAGTTATGGGCTTTAGTGACTTGCCAATTTATGTAAATTAGTGGAGCCAGCTGCAATAAAGCAATAGCTGAAGGACCATTTCGGTATTTCACTGGTGTCCTTCATCTGTTCATATTTCTCTCATCTTCCTTCTCAGGTATTGTCATTATCACTGGAGGGAAATCTGAAGCCTAAGTATCTATATTTGGTTAATGAACTCCGCAATGAGGTGCAGTCCCTGACGAAATACCCCATGTACTTGAGCTTATCTCTGGAGCAGAGAATCCGACCTCGCCATAAATTCCTGGTTTCACTAAAGAAAGTTCCGAAAGGTCCATTTCCTTTGAGTTCATTGGTTCCTACCGATGTGCGCTTTTGTCAGCAGTGGGCTGGAACTACCTTAGAGAACTATTTGGCTTTCAGGCAGAATTTACTACTAACAGACTTTGCAAAGAAGTATGATAGGAAAACTTTGACATCAACTTTGAAGTAATACAATGGTTTATACATCAAGGTTTAACAAGTTATGTGAGCACCTCATTCGCTTTGTACACGTTATGTCTCGTGAGGCTGTTGAAGTTGCTTCCTTCTGGCTCAGACACAATTTATGTACTGTAAGTTAAAGATGCTCATTTTAGTTAGTTTCTTTTTCCTGGCAAACTCTTATATTGACGTGCTTGAAGTACTAGCAATTTTCAGGAAAGCTTGGTTGCTTATATTTTTACATACAAAGCAATGGGGATGTAATGATGTATTACTGGGTGCCGGCCTTTTTGTAAGGATAAAGATGCAATTGAAGTTGCTACACCAGTCTTATGCAATGAGGTTCATTATCATCTCATTACTCAGATTGGTAAGTCGGCTTGCCGAACTTGTTCATTAGCAGTTTGTTGATGCCGTGATTTGGAACTTCCAGGATCATCTGCCTATGCGAGATACTTGCTGGTACAATACTCAGCCTTCTTGTTCTTAGAACAAACTTCCATTCTGGCATGGTGCTTCTGGATTCATGAATTGTTTGTCAAAATGCTACCTGCAACCATACAAACTGCCTTTGTGATGCAACTGTAGAATACTGACTTGTGCTACCTCAACAATTTTGTGCCACATAAATGTATCAAACCATGTCTTTTCACTCTGTGATAGCTTATACTCTTGTAATATTTGTATGATCATCATTTTTATATTCTACATATATTTTTTTTTTTTTGGAGATATTATGCTAGCTTGTCTTTCTCTGAAAAGTCTTCTATGCAATAGCAATAGGCATGCAGGGAGGATGGAAACAACTAAAATTATCATCACTTTAATCAACAGTGTTATTTTGCCATCTTTTCCATTTTGAATTGTGGTCAGTATATATCCATTAGTGGTAGTGGTTTTACGTAGAAAACTGGGCTCATTCTCCTACCTTAGTGCTTGATAAGGATAATAAGTTGTTAAGTTGTACCTTTCTGCGAAACAAGGCTATCGTTCGAGCCAACACCTTGAATTATTCTATTTCTCAATCGATTTCTAGTTATCTAATTGCAGCTACCTATCAACATTGCATTTGTTTTATGTTACTGTAGTACAGAGCATGAAGTTTATTTGGTACAGCAATAAAAACTAAGATAATATCTGGTGCTAGTGTCTAGAAGCATTAGAAGGCATGGGAGGTCATTTACCAGAACTTTTGGATGATTAAACCAAAAGATGGGGTCAGTGAACTCCATAAGATCCAAAACTCAAAATGTGATCTGGAACCAAGGCTGTAATTAATCTACTGCACATGATCATTCTCAGCTGTGGTCCACCCCCTGAACAAATTAACTGTTTGTTCATCACAACCTGATCCACTTCAAGGCCAATAGGAATTAATCTGGGACCCATGAAATCCAAAATATTGGCTATCTAAGATTTCATCTCGGATTGAATTATCGTATAATTCTTGGTCCCACACAGATAGTGGCTAGAATACCAACCAAGCTATGAAAGATTTATGTTACTTGGAGAGCCATTGTCAGCCACTTGCTGAATAGAAATGTGTGAAAGGGGGTATGAACATCCCTTGGCTATTGTTGTGTGGGCGCCTCCAACACAATGAGTGAGAAGAAGATAAGGTTGGATCAGGTGAGTCCCATGACTGTTGCGTAAAGTTGCGGCTCTTTAGAGTTAGTGTAGAGCTACTATGCTATCGGAATTATAACGTAGTTGGTGCTTCCGATTTTTTAGCCCTTGGATCAAAGATTCTACGGTTGGGATGATAACGGTCCCCTTAGGGTTGAGTGGTCTCCATTGATTAATAATATTAATTCAATAAGTAGAAATGATCAATGGGATTGATCTAAGGGCTAAAAAATTGAAAACACCAACTTCCGATATGTTGACCCTTGGATTAAGAATTATACGGTTGGGATGATTGCGATCGCTCCAGGGTTGAGTGGTCCCCACAGGGTAATAGTATCAATCCAAAGGTTAAAAATGACTAAAGGAGTTGATCTAACGGCCAAAAAAATCAGAAGAACTATCACCTAGTTCAATCTCTTGAAAATTATCTTATGTTGAAAGGCCAAAAGTTGCTCATCGTGGAAAGATCCAAATTGTGGCACATAGCTTGATAGCAGGTTCTTACTGAACTTGATTTATAGCCCAAGTGCGATTACGGCAATCCAAATGCCCTGAGGGCAATTAATATTGTTACTCGGGACAGGGGGCATGAATGGCATTGACTCTGAATTCAAATCCCGCTATACGTAGAAAAAAAGATGTGCGTGTGTGATCTACAGACATTTATTAAGAGATGACGAAAAAAAGAAGAAAAGAAAGACATGAGGGGCTTAGAAGATGCATATAATAGCTTTTTCTTAAAGACGACTCTTCACGGTTTTTTGATGCATGCAACTTCAAATTCGAGTTTCTGCTTTTGAATCTATAAGACTTATTTTAGGGTCGTACCAATGCGAAACTCTACCTTGTTTGTTAGCTATAAACACTTGACTAGGAGAGAGTGGAGTACTTGGAAAGCTTTTACTGTTGATGGATGGTTCTATGAAACTAAAACCAACTGGATATTTGCACATTTCAGGTTTCCACAACACTACATTGCAAGCACTGTTTCAGATAATAAGATGATGTTCACATGGAGGTTAGGCCTGGCTTGCTAATAGTAATAGCTTGGCTTGACACCCATTAGGACTAATAATTCTTGTTGGATTAAAATAAATATTTTAATACCGCGTAAAGTAAGAACACTCTGCGCTATTTTACACCACCATAGGACTCCACAAGAAGGCCTATATGGTTAACATAACAATTGAATCTAAATCACTAGCCCAAAATATCTAAGCCGATAGTAATAGAGCTCTTAGTCCCTCTCTCTCTCTCTCTCTCTCTCTCTCTCTCTCTCTCTCTCTATATATATATATATATAGAGTTGAGCTAGAATCTTATCGATATGAAGGTACTTTTTGCCACCCATTTGTTTCGATGATGGAGCCTCCAAATTGATGATCGGCACCGTTAAATATGATCTATACCATTTGAAGCATTTAGAAATCAAATTTGATACATTTTCGATATTGTTCTCTTATCCATCGAGTGGACATAAAAATGAACGGCTGAAACTGAATATTTTTTAAAAAATGATTATAGGGGTCTTGTAATCAAGATCAAGAGTATAGATCTTGTTTAAAATAGTTTAAAGAATTTTCTAACAAAAATTCAATTGATTTGGATATCTTTACACCGTTAAACGAGAAAACGCCTCATATCGACCATTAAAATTACAAATTTTGAAACCCTTTGATCATTAGGCAAATGATATCGAAAAGATTTGAAATTTGATTTCTAAATACTTCAAGTGGTATAGATTATGTTCAACGGTGTAGATCGTCGATTTGGAGGCTCCATCATCGAAAACAAATGGGTGGCAAAGTCTTTGGTTTCATTATCGATAGCATTCTACTCAACTCTCTCTCTCTCTCTCTCTCTCTCTCTCTCTCTCTCTCTCTCTCTCTCTCTCTCTCTCTGTATATATATATATATATATATATATATATATATATATATATATATATATATATATATAGAACTAGGCTCTTATCTTTATTAATAGCACCAAGTCATTGGTGCTACCAAGTTTTAGTAGTTGGATTGAGAGATGTACGGTTAGGATGATGTGGCCCCCTAGGGTTAAGTGGGTGGTTGGTTGAATAGTATGATCTAACGGGTGAAAATCATCAAATGGGTGAATCTAACGGTGGAAAACTTGATAGCACGGAGACCTCTGTGCTATTGGACTCTATATATATATATATATATATATATATATATATAGAGTATACTTATGTACGGAAGCGGAGGGCTCCGTGCTTCCACGTCGTTTTCGATGTTGTGGCTTTCGAATCGTCGATCGGCTCCGTTACACTTGATCTAGAGTATTTGAAGTATCTAGAAAATAAATTTTGCGATTTTTCGATATTATTTGCCTAGTGAACGAAGGGGCTAAAAATCAAGGGCTGAAAATAAAAATCTTACAAAATGCGATAATATGGCATTAAAAATTTAGATCAAAGATATTGATCTTGTTTTATATAGTATAAAGAATTTTCTATCAAAATTTCATGTAATTTGGATATTTCTACACCGTTAAACTTTCAAACGGCACACTATGGCCATTAAAATTATTCGATTTTGTGCTCCTTCGATCACCAGGCAAATGATATCGAAAAATTATTAAATTTATTAACTAGATACTTCAACCAGGTCGAGTTTAGCGGATGGAGCGATCGACGATTCGAAAGTCATGATATCGAAATGACATGGAAGCACTGGCTCCGTGCTTCCGATAAAGATAGTACCTCACACTATATATATATATATATATATATGTATATATATATATATATATATATATACCCAATTATGATATCTTTTGTACCTGATAGTTGGGATGTCACATTTGAAAATGTCATTTAAAAGTTGATTGGCATTAATCCATCCTAATATCTATGTAATTATAAACGTTATGAACCAGCAGTCAGATAGAACGGTCATATTCATATTTAAAATGGTATCTGCAGAACTTTTACAATTTTGAAAAACACATGTGAAAGTGACTAAAAAAAGGACAACACCAATTATTATGCAAAAGATATGTACTAACAGACACAACAAACCCCCAAAACTATACTGTAACTCCTACAAGACCACTTGTTTTTGTAGAGAAAAATAGAATGGACAGATCAGATGCAGATAATTGCTTAGTTTAAGATAAGTGAAAGGGACTGAATCAAAGCTTAACAACACATGACAAAACAATGCAAGCTCCAATTCTTTATCATTTGCATCGGACGGCAGTCGCGGCCGATCTGGTTAAACTCGATAGATGAAAGATTGCGATCGGCCGCGCCGATCGTTACGCGTCGTCGCGGGCCAGGTGACGGTGATTCGCGGCACCCTTTCGCGTTTACTAAGAGCCACTAAAACAAAGGAGATGTAAACAATGGGCCTGAAGAACATGCAGGTAGGATCGCAAATCCCCACCGCCCGGTGCGGATTGTGTGGGGATCGCGACCGTTCGATCGCGATCAGCTTAAGCCCCACTTGCATTGTGAAAGAGAGGACCACAATGCAGGTTGATTCTTGTTGTCCCCCCCTCTCAAAGTATTTTGAAAGGGAGAAGCTGAGGTATTTGAGAACTCAAAACTTAGGGAGGGGTGAATCTTATGATCTTATGACCATGAGAGAGAGAGAGAGAGAGAGAGAGAGAGAGATTATTATTGTATGATAAGTTGATGTGGTCCTTGTATTTGCTCCTTTACAGGCAACTTCTTATCCACTTACCTAATGTAATAAATGAGACAGCTCACTTTAAAGATGGAAGTGCTCTACAGGGAATTCTTTTGCCTTTCCTCTCACCTGGAGGATTATTTTGCCAAAAAAGAAAAAAAGAGGGGCAATTACTTATATACTCCTGAAAAATTTCCGATTTTTCGATTTACCTCTCTTAGAAGGCTAATATTAAAAATACCCCTCCTACGTTCCAACCTATTTCTAATATACCCTTAGAGTTAAAATCTGTTAACTCTGTTATCTCTGTAAAATTACTATTTTGCCCTTTTCAAATATACCCTTCTACTATCACTGTCTTTCTTATTTGCCTTAAATCAGGGGCACAAAAAGTATTTCGACTTTTGGTCTTTTCCAATATACCCCTCTACCGTCACCAACCTTTCTTATTTGCCCTTAAGTTAAGGGCAAAATTGGTATTTTAATTTTTTTTAACTGTGATAGATATTTAACTCACGTTTAACCCAGATTAACTTAACATGAGATAACTGCAGGGGTATTTTTTCGAATATTTTCAGACGAATGAGAGGTATATAGGCAATTATCCCAAAAGAAAAAAGATAGTGGGTCTCTCAGAATCTACTCATATTTATTTCATTATTTATATCCACATCCACAAGGACTAGGTATTACATGAAAAAGACCTAAATTGCTCAATTAAGAGGTTATCATCTAATGCATGATTACTTTGTGGCCATTCTTTGACCATTGTCAATTTCCAATTTGGGAGAGACTGCATTATAAAAAAAATAAAAATAAACCCACACTAAATAATGCATATGCATATAAGAAAAAGATAAAAATAACTTTGTAATAAATGATTAGCACAACAAAAGGGGTAACACTTCCCTCCATAAACTAACAATATTTTTGGGATTCTGATGTCCAAACAACTCAGACAAGCTTTTCTAGCAATTCTAAATTAATGGTTATCAAACTTCAGTCCAACAAATACAATGAACAACCCAATCACACAACAAGAAAGTTAATAATAAAAAAATAGAAAAGAAAGAGAAATTGTACTCCAAAGACAAGGGTCTAATATGGAAAAAGATTAGGTGTAGATACAAAAAATGAGCTGTGGTAACTGTAAACTGAAACACAATCAAGATATAAGATGGCCCACAGATGACAACATTAGCACTTAACACAATTCACTATTATCCGAATCGAAACAATCTCACCAACCATTTCGGCATAATGAGCGTAAAGTTATTTGTAAAATATGTACAGGTAATGTTTCAGGGAATTAAAAAACTAAAGAGGAGAAAAGGAAACGACTAATGACTTTCGTTTAACATCTAATCTAAACGAAGTTCGGGTTATTTTAATTCTTCGAATAGAGTTACCACTGTACTTGTAACTATCTCTTTGTACCCACAAGAAAAGTTTGTCTCTGTGATTCAAAGTAGTGAAACCTACCACTATGTTTTGTGTAATTGGTTTGTCGTTTTCGCGACCTTTACAACGTCTAAAAGGGAAGGTGATCCCACCTGTACTTGAAGTAGTGTAAATAAGCTTGCAAAGAAAATTACCAGTTGCCGAATTAGAACGAAACTTTTCCGCACCGATATCTCTAGTCTCTTACTATTAATATACCTCTCTATATGTACTTGTTGTGATGTTTAACTTGCTCTTTTTCCTCCACGTAACCTTCGAAACACAGCTTCCTAAAGAGGCGACGCAAACGGAGACTCTGGAAGATCGATTTCAGCACTGCGAAAAGAATGAAGTGAAATTGGTCAGGAAAGAGAATTCTGGGACGTTGCAGCAGTTTGATACACACACTGACATACGCACCACATTAGTCGTGATTATATGTTTTTCATATCTTTCGTCGCCAAAAATGTAAAGTAATGAGCAGCATAAACCCGACAAGGATCTGGTTTGACAGCAAACCCTTCTAAAGTAAATCCGACTCACCTATTTTTGTCGCTGCGGTTGTTGCTCGTCTGCCTTGTAGTGTCATCATTTTTGCCGCCCCCGTCCGGATTCTTTGGAACAATCGAGAGATTGCTGAAACGATCTGCCGGTAAACATTAACACACAGAATAATATATCCGTATTAAGATAGATATTAAGATAAGCTTTACAGTGTTCAAACAACGAAAAGAATAAAATAGCGCATTGAGATCGGCTATCACCTTCGATGTAATTCAGATCGTCCATTCCGCGGGCAAGGAAACGTTCTTGTGTCGGTTTGTTCGGAGTCAGTTGCAGTTCAAAAGGGTGTTTCGATTCAATTTCAAATTCACGCTCTTCTATCGACTGCTTTTTGAAAATCTCAGAATAGTGACACAGCCTTGATGCTGAGAAAGGGAGAAAATTAGAAGAAAACTTATTAGGTTACATATAAAAGGTCCAACCAGCAAACGTAACAAGTAAAGAACGATTGAAACTAGATGTCTGACTCACTCGTATTCGGGTTCTGAACCATTTCGTAGAATCTGGAAAGGTTGTTGCTTGAAAACACGGTCTTTTCAGCATTCTTCCTGCATTGTGCGTCAGGCATTAGTAGTAGGGATACGAAAAGTGTATAGGGCCAAAATCAAAATAAAATAGGATACACGCTGACGCCGCGACTTTCTTAGCTTCTACCCCATAAAACAAACTTATACCCAACTGAATAAGATTTATACATGCACCAATAAATAAAAACCGAGTTCATCGTCTTCCCTAGTGTAAATGACCTTTATGTCCTTAGTAATTTAAATTAACCAGTAGCGCAAACATAATATTTTTAATTTCAATAACCGTATACAAGGTGTTACGCATATACAAGCTGAAGAGGACGACAACTTGCCACCTTATAGAAACATAGAATCTAGTTTTAACTCACATACACAGCTTGAGTGCCGTCATGCAAGGCGGTAAAGCAACTGTATCCGTATTCCATTGCAGTGCCAGAAAGAGTTGAAATAGATTGAGTTGTTGCAAGTGGAGTTGATACTGGTTCGGCTACGGTGCAGGAACAACTCTCTACAAGACTCATATACGAGGCTTCATTTGGGATTGCGGGAAAGAGTGCAATACGTACAATGAGAAAGCACAATGGTAAAATATTCTATTTTTTCTGTAAAAAAAAAAGGCACGTTGCATAGATCGTAACAATTTGGTTACGATATAATCTCTACAGCCCCAGTGGAAAATGCAAAAGCGTATCTCCTACACGGTTTTTTTCCCCAACTCCTCAAGTGCTGCTATTAGAAGTCAAACTATCCAAGCATTCCCAAATTGTTCACACAAAAGCCTAAACTTTTAGTATCTTGGGTCAACATAACTCATTCTTCTCTAGGTAGCGCGCCAATGCCATGCCGAAGTACGACATAAAAAAGTACGAGCAACGACAAAACGGCAAAAATAAAGTATCCGACAAAGTAACAAATAAGAGTAATGACATAATGATAAATTTTTGTCGAAGTAATTGTCAGCACCGAATGCGACAACAAGGAAAAAGGTGAAGGAATTAATTCCATGAAAAAGGAGACTAATCCTAATGCAAATCCAATCACCGACTAACTCTTTATGGCGCATAGACGACGAATTGAAAAACAACCCATAAAGCGATCGTCTGTACAATTCTGACCTGTCGATCAGCTTCGACTTTTCCTTGTAGGGCTTGACCAACACTCGCGAGCCACATATGTAGTGAGGATTCCCTTTTGCTAAGATGCATCTCACCGTCTCGGGATACACGAAGCTCACAAAACCGAACATGCGCTTCTCCTGATGAGGAATTCTCACGTCGTGAACCAGTCCGTACTGCCTAATACGAACAAAAAAAATATTGCAGTTATATCTTGAGAACACCTATAACTTTGCTTGGAAACTAATCGACAAAAATAAAAAAAAAAATTACTTGAAGTAGCTTTCGACATCGTCGTCGGTGAATGTGCTCTCGGCAGGGAATGTGAGATAAATTTGATTAGAGCTGGCATTTACTCCGCCCTGGTGATATCTGTCGCTCTTATTCTCGACGTACTTGTGCTCATCTTCTGCCAGGATTACCAAATGCTGCCCATTTTGACTGCAGCAGAAACAAACACATACATTCGTCCCAATTTCAGGGTGATAATAATGCAAAGAAATTACGACATTTATCACCTAACTAAGGGAGCATTTGGTTTTGGATCGACGTAAAACGAATCAAAAATTTATTTTCGGTATAAAAAATGCTTTTTCTCTTTGTTTGGTTTGACGTAAAAGATTTTTTCAGCGGAAAATGAAAACTCAAGCTGCATAAACCTTTTTCCATTCATTTTTTTTTTCCCATCGAACAGAACAAATATAGAAGATATTTTCCCGATGGAAAAACTACTCTTTTTTTTTTTTTTTTGAATTTTTTTTCCACCAAAAATTACTATTAGTGGTTTTACGTTGAACCACACACACGAATCCTAAACTATCATCATTACTTTGATTTTAGAGAATTCGAATTCCCTCTCAAAGTTCCATTGTTTGAATTTAACACTGCACTTAGATGCACTTAGATGAATAATAATCTACAAGAAAGAAAGAACAGAGATAGTGGGGGGGAGGGGAATCACCCTTGAATGAGCCGAACGCCGTTGTTCAGGCGGGCGAGGAGCTTGGTGAGGCTAAAGCCGGACTTGCCGTGCCGCTGGCTCTCGGTGAGGTAACCCTCGGCCTGCAGCACCCTCCCGTACTTGGTGAGGTACAGCGTCGGCAACGAGGCTATCGAGAGCGGCTGTCCGGACCTCTCCTTGAGCAGCTCCCGAATCTCCGCCTCCAGCCTATCAAACACTTCCTCGTTGCCGCCGACGCCGCCGCCGAACTCGTTCGAGCTGGGATGACCGCCGTGCAAGTACCAGCACTTGGAGCCGTGCTTGCAGAACCCCTTGTGGTAGTACTGGCAGGCCTTGGCAGCCTGCAATTCAGCCGGGAATTCAGGACAGGCGGAGGAAGGGTAGACAGAATTCGGCGATGATTCGTGCTGCTGGTCCTGAAAGGCAGCAGGAGGAGGATGAGGCGGACTGCGATCCCAGTGACGAAAGGTCGACGACGGCGAAGAGAAGCTCCGGGACAGAGCTGCTGCTGCTGCTGCAGGTGGGAGCGCGAAATCGGGAGCCTGCTGCTGCTGCTGCTGCTGCAGCTGCTGAATCGGAAAGGCGACGGTCGGCTTTCGGAGCTCGGCGAGGAAAGATTTGGCTTCGTTGATCAGCGAGAGGATGTGGGCGTCGTCCCCGAACGCATAGTCGACGAGTTCTTGAGTGGTGGTGCAGCGCATGTACAGGTAGCCGATGATCTTCAGCGTATTTTCTGGGTCGTATTTCCAAATCTTTTTAAAAACAATGCTATTAAAATCGCTCATTTCCATTTCTGGTTTCTCTGCAATCACAAAACAAACCAAGATTGAGAAAAAAAAACAAAAAAGAATTATAAAGATTTTCAAAGATCACTACATGTAAAAGATAATGAAACTGCTTTTTCTCAAAAACCAGAGATTATAAAGAAACCAAGGGCGAGGCGAAGAAAAAAAGAGGTTTTTTCACACACAAAAAGATATAACTTTACTACTACATCAACACACTCTTCTCTTGTAGCAGATAAACAGGCACCGGGAAAGAGAGTGAGAGCCATTCTTTTTCTTAAGAAAAAGGTTTTTTTACACACAAAAGAGAGAGAGAGAGAGAGAGAGAAATAGGGAACAAATTTTACAACCAAATCAACATACTCTTCTTCTTCTTCTTCTTCTTCTCCTGTAGAGTGTTTAGGGAGTCTTTTATTAGTCTCTCATCATCATCATCATCATCATAATAATCCTTCTCAAAGTAAAAGAAGAGGAGATAACACACACCAAGAAGAGAGAGAGAGAGAGAGAGAGAGAGAGCAAAAAACTGTGTTCAAATCGAGGCCACCATTAGTTTATATATATATATAATATAATGTATATGTATACATATATATACACCTATATGTAAAGTCACTGCCTATTTTTTATTTATTTATTTTGGAATGTTCAAAAAAAAAAATAATGACCATTTTTTTAATTTATTTAATTTTATAACACAAATGGAAAGATGAGAAATGAATATTATTATTATTATTATTATTATTATTATGTTACAGGCTGTATTGCTATTTTCCAGCATTGGTTTTAATTCGAGCGAAATGACGAATTTGCCCCTGAACTTATCCCCCTTTGTAGGTGATTTAGAAATGGACCAATATGTCATTTTGGCACTCTAATGGGTGATTAATTAATGTGATAATTATTTTTGGAAACATTATATTAAAGCTCCTTTTTAGTAGTAAAAATCCTCAACAGAAGGGCTAATGTGGCATAGTGCATGTTGCCCACCTGTCACTTAAATGTAAACGGTTTCTTTTAGAGGGGATTATGGGTTTTTTATTTTTTTTATTTATTTTTTCATTTATTTTTTCATTTATTCATTTATTATTTTTTTTAGAGAATTTTATAATAAATATAAATATAAACTACTATTTTAAGTAGGCAAAACGGCTCGCGGTAAAAGCGCATTTTTAGTTTTTATCTCCGGGTAGTTTGGAGCCCTCACGGTTCGGATTCTTAGACCCAAAAAAAAGGGGTTTTTTTTTTTTTTTCTTAGATGAAAAAAAAAAAAGTTGTAATTTTGGATTGGTGTGTGTGTGTGGATAGATTTGATGTTTGAAAATTGACTTCAAAATTGCTAGTAAGTTCATAAATTTAAATATAAATTTATTAATTTCAATTTTATAAATTTTTAAATTAATTGAACGGTTGCAAATAAAAATATTTGTTACTTTTTTTACAACAACTAGTTATAGTGCACGCCAGCACGCGCAATACATGTAACATTTAATTAAATTAAATTTATATTTATATTTAAAATTTAAATAATTATTGGTGGTTTAAATTTATTTATCAGTTAATTTTTTTTCTAACATTAATTTTTTTTAAAATGTAATCCAAATTTTAAAAAATTGAAATAATTCTAAATTTTAAATTAATAAATTCATATTTAAATTTATTAATAAAACTCAAAAATTGAAATTAATTTTGAATCCATAATTTGAATATAAATAATTATTAAAGACATTAATTTATTTATCATCCCATCTATTTTTCAAATTTGATATATTTTCAAATTAATTAAATATTTTTAATTCGAAATACTGTTTACACACCCAAAATCTTAAAATTTTAATTAATTTTAATTTTTGAATTAAAATATTAATTCATATTTGAAATTATGAACCAAATTTAAAATTTAAAGTTGATTTGATAAGCTTATTTAAATTATTTTATTTTTCAAATCTAAAGTTTTTTAGTTAGTTAATTGAGAAATAGTAGACACAAAATATTTTCAATGCTTGTTGCTTAGAGATTTTCGTTTTTTTTTATAGGTATTGAATATTATTTTATTAGGCGCTTGCAAAAAATATTCTACAGCAAATATCGTTCAGTTGACAAAAATTTGGATAAGTATAAATTTTTTTCTATTCTCGCAAATGAAATGCAATATTTTTTCCGACTAAAAAAATGTCAGTCTGTGTCAACAATTATTTTAATAATTATCTCAAATTAATATCAATTTGTGAATCACATCTATCTACAAATTTAAAATTTAAAATTGTAAATTTATATGTTATATTATATTAAAAAAAATCTCATATTTTAAATATTAGTAGGTAAAATTGAGATAATTTTTATATATTCACCTTTTAAAAAATATGTTTAAATATTATATATGCAGTAAATATTATATACGTGGAAGGTATCATGTGATTGGATATTACGTAGGTAGCGAGTATTACGTATGAAAAAATACAGAAATACGAATATTATTTGTGATAAAATATAATATTATGTGGGCGGCAGTTATTAGGAGACATGACACGCATATAAAAAGTGAAATTTGATACCTATTGAGAGTAATTTAGGTAAAAAAAAATTAACAAATACTTAATTACTAAGGCTTAGTTTGGTATTGAGGTGGATGTAACGCTATTAGATAGAATGAAGTTGAGAAAAATCATATAGAGATATACTTCTGCATTATTTGATATGCGGAACCGACTAACTGCAATATGCGGAACGTAATATTACGTACGGATGATATTTTTTTTAATTGTCGTTTGTTACCGCATGTAGTGCAATCTCCAAGCCCGGCCCAAACCAAGTTGTTGGGCTTTGGACCAAAACTTTTTTGAGAAAGATAAAGCATGGGCAGGACCCATAGCCCGCTAACCATCGAGCCTTGTTTAGGCCCATTTTTAAAATAATTTATAAAAACATATATAACTAGAAAAGTCTATATTTTCACATGTATGTACTCGTTTATGTGTTATACGGACTTAGGGTCACAAAATCACGGGGAGTTATCAATCATACTAGTTTAATGTATTTAGTATGTTTTTATTTCTGTGTACATGCATTCGATGATAAAATTGGTTGTACAGATAGATAGCAGCTCTCTGCTTCGTGTAGGCATAAAAAGCTCTACCCCTGCGTCGGGCCAGTTGCGGCCCCGACGAAGAAGGGGAGGCTCTCACCGCCGGTCCGGGGCATTACATCTTGCGAGAATATTTTCTCCGTCCTTTGTTGACATCATGGTCTATCTTATTATTCACCTTTCTAGTGAGACTAAACTTATTAGTCCAGCGCATTAATACTATTAATGATAAAATTCTCGGATAGTAAAAGAGCATAAAAAGCTTAAAGCCCCCTGCTCGAGGCTCCACCGCCGGTCCGGGGCATTACATCTTGCGAGAATATTTTCTCCGTCCTTTGTTGACATCATGGTCTATCTTATTATTCACCTTTCTAGTGAGACTAAACTTATTAGTCCAGCGCAATACTATTAAATGCACCCAATTGAGAGGTTAGTTATAATATTAAGATTCGCCTAGTAATTTAATAAAGGATTAATTGTATACAGGTTCCTGCAAACATAGTGAATTATAAATATATCTCTATAAAGTTTAACTTTCATGTGTTGTCCCGATAAAAAGTCATAATATTTTCAAATATGTTCTTACCGTTAGAATCCGTTAGAAAATTTTAGTTAATCACAGATTAAATATTTAACCCTGATTAGTTTATAAAATAACTTGATATTTTTACCCCTCTTATATTATACTATTGTGGCCTTTGAAGTGACATATTTGTAGTGGCAAAAATGACATTTCACTTATTTACTGTTAAAATATAATCAGTTCTCTAACAGTACCAAACAAGATGAATATATTTGGAAATATTAAAACTTTTGTAGGGACAATATAAGAAAGTCGAACTTTGTAGGGATATATTTATAAATCACTATATTTACAAGGACTTGTATGCATTTAACAATTCATTATATTTACAAGGATATGTATGCATTTAACCCTTTAATAAACTCCTAATGTGTTGTAATTTACGTATTATTTTGATCCTTAGTTTCATTTATTTAAGTTTCTTTTAAGATACGAAATAGACGACATCGAGAAGATTTGCTTGTTGAAGGTTATTTAATTGAGGAGAGCATTATATTTTGCTCTTACTAGTTCCAGAGTGTTGAAACCTGGTTCAACCGTCTAGTGAAAAATGATGATCATAATTTTAGCGACTTGCCTAAAAGTTTATCATTTTCTCATATTGGTCGTGCACTAGATGATTGTGAAATTATAACTTTGGATTACACAACATAGATACAAGTTCATTGATACGTGCTATTAACTTTTGATCTTTGTGTAAATTGTTAAACTTATAAATTAATTAATGGTCTGTATGCCATGATTTTACATTTCAGTAAGGCCATGTTTGTTTCATGATTGGAATAAAAATGAAAAATGAAATTGGATTGTTTTAGAATAGAATATGGAATGACGAATCATCCAAAAATATTTAGTTCATTACTGGAATGAAAATTTAAAATTTTTTAGAAAATGTTTTGAGTAAGAAAGAGGAAAGTGACGAAGAAAGATGAAATCGATGAAATTTTGAGGCCAATAATCATAATTTAAATCCACAATAGACCTATTCATAAATGTGAGTTGGTGGGCTTTACTTATGAAAGTCCATTAAAATTTTAGGCCAATGCAAAAATTCGGGCCTCATTTCAGCCTATTGAATATATTATTTGTGCCCAACAAATTTTATTAAACTGGGCTCAATCACTGACAGTCCATATCCACATCCTAAAAAATATCTGTTATCTTAACAACCCCATTCAAAATTCGATTTCAAATTCTTCAACAAACCACAACCAACACCCAAAATATCTCCCAACCAACCAACTCCCAAAATATCTCCTAACCAATCACATCCATTCGAATTTCGAATATATATCCCTCCAACAACCAATTTAAAATTCGATTTCGAATTTCGAATCCTAATCGACTCCTTAAAATATCTCTCGCCTAACCCACAAATCGCTCCGATTCCTCAAATCTTCCATTCTATCATAAATATAAGAATATAAAAAGAGGAAGGGGATACATACAAAGGAAGAACAAGAGAAACGATTTACGATAAAAAAATTCCACCTACATGCGTTCATACGTACAAAAAAATTCGAATGAGGAAAGATCGCCAAGCCGCTTCATCCAATCCATCATCTGATCATCAGGTAAGATAAAAAAAAAGCAATAATAATAATAATAATAATAATAAAACATAAAAAAGAGATCTCTTTTCTCCCATTCTTTTTTTCTTTTTTTAGGTTCAGCTACTGTACTCATCCATGCCATCTAGATGATACCGGTTCAGTGTTTCGAAAGAAGAAGGGAGGAAAAATCAAAGATTTCCTGTTTCTTCGAACCCTTCAATCTTATTTGAAAATATCGAACAAAATTTACTGGCCGAACAGATCCGTGCCACCATCATCATCTTCACCGATGTCATCTCCAGTATCGTCGGTTTGATATTTTTGAAAGAAAATGAGAGGGGTTTCAAAGATTTTTCGTTTCTTCATACACTTTAATCTCTTTTGAAAACATCGAACCAAATTCGCCAGCCGAACAGATCCGCACCACTGTTATTATCTTCACCGTCGTCATCTCCAACCTTAACGGTTCGATGTTTTCGAAAGAAGAGGAAAGGAGAATAAAAATTTTTTCGTTTTTTCGGACCTTTCAATTTCTTTCGAAAACATTGAATAAATCCACAAAACTTTCAAACTGATTCAGATTCAATCCAAATCGAAATCAAAAAGGGGATTTCTTCGAACACTAAAATCGAAATCAAAACGATGATTTCTTTGGACCCTAAATCAAAATCAAAATGGAAATTTCTTTGGACCAAAAATCAAAATCAAAATGAAAATTTCTTGAAACCCTAAATCAAAATCAAAAAAAATTTCTTCGGACCCCAAATTGAAATTGCAATAAACCAAAAGGAAATTTCTTCGGACCCTAAATTGAATTTGCAAAATCAAAAATGCGATTTCTTCGGAACCCAAATCGAAATTGCAATAAACCAAAGTGAGATTTTTTCGGACCTTAAATCAAACTGCAAAATCAAAAGGGGATTTCTTTAAACCCCAAATCGAGATCAAAACGGAAATTTCTTCGAACCCCAAATCGAAATCAAAACGAAAATATTTTCGGACCCTAAATCAAAATTGAAACAAATCAAAACAAGAATTTTTTCGGACCCCAAATCAGAATCAAAATAGGATTTTTTTCGGACTTCAAATCAGAATTAAAACGGGGATTTTTTCGGACCTCAAATCAGAATCAAAACGGGAATTTTTTTCAGAGCCTAAATTGAGATTAAAACAGAAATTTTTTCGGACCTCAAATCGAGATCAAAACGAAAATTTTTTCGGACCCTAAATCAACATTGCAACAAATCAAAACAAGAATTTTTTCAGACCCCAAATCAAAATCAAAATAGGAATTTTTTTCAGACTTCAAATCAGAATCAAAACGGGGATTTCTTCGGATCTCAAATCAGAATCAAAACGAAAATTTCTTCACAGCCTAAATTGAGATCAAAACGGAAATTTCTTCGGACCCCAAATCAGAATCATAACGGAAATTTTTTCGGACCCCAAATTGAAATTAAGACATGGATTTCTTCAGATCCCAAATCGAGATTAAAACGGAGATTTTTTCGGACCTCAAATCAAAAAATTAAAAGAAAATTTCTTCGGACCCCGAATTGATGTTGCAAAATTAAAAATGTATTTCTTCGGACCTGAAAATCGAATTGCAATAAAATGTGAAATAGGAATTTCTCAAGATCACAAATTCAAAATTGTCTAAGTCAAAAGAAACCTCCTTCGGACCTCAATCCTAAACAAAAATAAATTCAATCCGAAACCTAAACCCAAATTCAATCAAGTCCACAAATAAAAAATCCAAAACCAAATTCAGTTCACAAATCAAAATCCAAAACCAAAACTAAATCTATTCCACGAATTAAAATCCAAACCAAATCCAATCCACAAATCAAAATCCTGAACAAAATCCAGTTCACAAAATCAAAACCCAAGCTCAATCAAATCCACCATAAATGCCATAAACCATGTACCAAAAACTATAAACCAAGTTCATGAATCATGAACCATATCGAAGTTTATGAACCAAATTTCAAAATCCATGAACCAAGTTCATGAACTTTACTTAAATTCGTGAACCAAATACCACGAACCATACCCAAGTTCATGAACCCAATCCCATAAACCATATCCAAGTTCATGAACCATACATCAAACATAAACCAAGTTCCTGAATCATATCCAAATCCACAAACCATAAACCAAATCCATGAACCATATCCAAGTTCATGAACTAAATATCATGAACCATGCATTAATCCCTATAAATCATAAACCAAGTTCATGAACCAAATGAACCAAGCTCATGAATCATATCCAATCTCATGAACTAAATCCCATACACCAAACACTATAAACTATAAATCAAGTTTATGAACCAAATGAACCAAATCTCACGAACCATACACCAAAATCATGAACCAAATCTCATGAACCATACATCAAGGTCATGAACCATGAACCAAATCTTATGAACCATACACAAGTTCATGAACCAAGGTCATGACCCATGAATCATACCCATGAACCATGAATCATACCCATGAATCATGAATCAAATCTCATGAATCAAACCATACACAAATCTCATAAACTAAGTTCATGGTCCAAACCCTATGAACCATATCCAAGTTTATGAAACAAATCCTATACACCAAATCTCATGAGCCATATATCAAGCTTATGCCCAAAGTTCATCATGATCCTTTTCTTTACTCTAGCTTATATATCTAGAATAAAAATTAAATGCAAAATTGACTATCCCCAATACATATACTTAGGGTTAAGTCAATCACCTAAGCACATATAGTTAAGAAAAAATCATCTCCAAATCGACAGAGTTCTAAATTATGTACTTAGAATTCAGTCAAATGATATCAAAATTATTCGAACTCTAACACATATACTTAGAGTTCATCCGACTAACCCTTAGCATATATCCTTTAGGGTTTAGTAAATCTTTTATTCTAGCATATATACTTAGAGTGGAAGTCAAACCAAGCTCGACTAGTCCTAACGCATACACTTAGAGTCTAGTCAATCTTTCACTCTAGTACATCTATCAAGAGTGAAATCCTTATCCGATCGAGCTCTAATACATATACTTAGAGCTCAGGGAATCAAATCCGACGAACCCTAGCATAATACCTTAGGGCTTAGTCAGATCTTCACTCTAGCACATATAACTATAGTAAAAAATATATTGAACTCGATTAATCCTGATATATATACTCAGGAGTTAGCCACCCTTTATTTTCGGGTAATATCAAATCCGACTTACGTCAATATCTATACTTGGGGTTTGGTCACATCTCCACCTTAGAATATACAATCAAGATGAATATAATCGGACTCTAAGACATATAATTAGAGCCAATTAGACTCTAATACATAGAGTTTAATATCCAACTGAATCCTAATAAATATACTTAATGATTCAATAAACCAAGATACGATTCATTCAATCCCCTCTATAAAGGTCTCTTAATCGAAGGTGCCCCAATCTCTAGGGGGTAGTTAACAGTAGATGCTTGCATCTATTGGAAGCCATAGATCCGTAATACCAGATATCCATACACATATAAATACTAATTTGAATCATGAATACTACCCGACGGCAAAATCAATCGACCGTGCGAGGTGCGTCATCCATAGTGGCAGACAAAATAGGTGAACCAAACATGCCCTATAAGTGTATTTAGCTTGGATTAGTTATTTGCAGAGAACATCTTCAAGATATCAAAGCATATAAAATTATACAGATAAAATTAAGATATGAAATGGTTTGTCATTCTTTAAACAGGTACACAATAAAATTTTAAAAAGGGATATAATAGAGAAGTTATCAGAGAAAAATTTAATATAATGTTTAATATATAAACATTATATTAAATTTCAGATAAAAGATGTTGCGGAGAAATGAAAAATCCAAAATAGTGACACTGTGAGTATCTCAATTTTTTTCGCGCACAAATATGCACATGCACACACAAATACATGCATGTTTAGAATTTGGGTCGAGCTTTGATTCCTAAAAAGGCCTCAAATTGTTTTGGACCTACATTTTAAAAGTCCGGTCCGAACCAAAAGTCGAACTATGAGAATCAAAAGCCCGGCCCAAAATCATACATATTCTTGGAATAGACAAGTCACAAGTTGTTCTAAGCATAGTTAGTTAATTCGGATTCGGCAAAAATTCGGTACGGGTATAATTCGAATAAAATTAAATGCTTTTAATTTTTAAATTCGTTGAAAAATACGGCTAAAAAACGGATTCGATAATTATTCGGATACGTAATTTATACGGATATTATACGTTGACCAATTAAAAATTCGGAATCAAAAATTCGGCTATATAATAAATATATAATAATTAATATACTATATATATATTATTATTATAATTTTTATATATAGATTAAATATATTCATATATTAATAATAAATATATATTAATAATACATAAAATTTATATATTTAAAAATATTAATAAATAATTACAAATTTATAAATAAAATATTATATAAATGTTTCTATATAAGAAAATTAATATATATAATAAATAAAATATATATATATATATATATATATATATATATATATATATATATATATATATATATATATATATATATATATATATACAGAGAGTGAGGGAGGTCCACTGTGGAGTGTGGACCTCCCCTCATGCGGTCCACGAGGCTGAAATAGCCTCGTGGACCGCGCGCTGCTATGCTCCCAAAAGCCCCGCTATTTTTACTGTTCTTCTTCTAATTTGGGGACGGCCTCGGGCAAGGAGATGGGATTCGCCGCCGCGGCCTAGCTCCCGGCGTCGGCGAGGGTGGCGGAGGACGACGACGATGCGAGCGGCGACCAGAGCAGCGGCGACCAGGCGAGCGGCGACGAGGCGAGCGGCGACCAGAGCGGCGACGAGGCGAGCGGCGACCTGAGCGGCGACGAGGCGAGCGGCAACGATCGCCGATTTTTTGCCCGAATTATTCGCGAATCGCGAATAATTCGCGAATAATTCTTTTTGGTAAAAAATTCGCGTTTTTCTTCATACTTTTTGGAAAAATACGAAATTCGGCGTTTAATTCGTATTACGAAAAATACGTGAATAATTCGCGTTTAATACGCGAATTAACTAACTAAGGTTCTAAGAGCATGTTTGGTTGTCCGTAAGTGATCGAAGTGGAAAAAAGTTACTTTTCAAGTTCAAGTGTTTGGTTTCAAAAAAGTAAAAGAAAAAAACTATAATTTTTATGACTTATTGTTTGGTTCTATATAAAAAAAATAAATAAATAATTTTTTTAGATGCGTTTTTTTTTTTTCTTTTTTTTTTATTTTTATTTTTTTTTTTTATAAATGGTATGGAATAAGCCATGTCTTTTTCTTTGTTTTTTTTAAAAAGATGTGTTGATTTTTTTTTTTTGTTAAGATACGGTGTTTTTTTTATATATATTTTTTATTTTTTATAGATGATATGGAAGAAGGTTTTTGGATGCGGTTTCTAAGTCGCGTGGAGTAGGTGGCCCACTTTCAACGACTTCGGAAATTTTTTTGTCGAAATCAAAAAAGTAGATTTTAGTTATAATCCACTTTATGGGTTCACTTTTCAAAAATCACTTACATATTTACTTTTATAATCTAAGCAACCGACATAATCCACTTCGCCAAAATACCACTTTTATTGTTTCACTTATGGGCAACTAAACATGCCCTGAGTAGGAAGTTGACTTTTTTCTCACTACAAAGTTTAGTTATCAAATATATGCAGGGAAAAAAAAAAACTCGATTGAGTAGCACCTTTTACATCCATATTGAGATCTTTTTAAAGGCTTATTTAGCCTAGCTTCTGGAAAACTAAATCATACCGCTAACCAAACTATCTCAACCAGATCCCACTGGAGAGCTCTTCAATGGAATTGCGGTTCAAATATACTTGAAGTTGCTTAGTTTCCAAATACACTCTTCTAGATAAGTTAACTAGCTATAATTGACTTGTTTTCTACCAAATGATTATTTTCTTAAAATAGATATCATTCTCATTGTATATAACATCATTTATTATTTCTAATATTTTTATTTTAAATCTCGTACCATTCTATATACATGATGAATTATAATTTTTAAAATATTTTAAGAAAATTATTTTTTATGATGATCTAACGGTTACCGCGATAAAATTTAACTGTCAACTACCGTAGCGAACTTGTAGGAATAAACTTAAGTATATATCATTGATGCTAGCAGTGTTTGGTTGAGGGATAAAGTGGGAATAGACCACTTTATCCCTCTAATTCATCCAAACACTAGAAAGGATATTGAGTTTATTTAATCCCCCTCTTAACGGGTTATTTTAGAATAACCCGTTAAGAGTGGGGAATTGTTGTTCCACCCTTTTGGTGGAATAATAATTTCTTCTCTTTATATCTTTACGAATTTAATAATAAAATATT
Organism: Aechmea fasciata; assembly: GCA_025177825.1. NCBI lineage: Eukaryota > Viridiplantae > Streptophyta > Magnoliopsida > Poales > Bromeliaceae > Aechmea > Aechmea fasciata. The sequence continues at coordinate 6,658,662 of CM045925.1, read as the reverse complement.
ATTAATTAATGTATTATATAATATTTTATTAATTAATTAACTAAATTAATAATTAACTAAGTTAGTAATAAAATATTAGCTAAATTAATAACTATTTATTAAAGTTTAAAATTTTAAATTTTAATTTTTTAAAATTATAAATTTGAGATTCTAAAATTTTAAAATTTATAAGTTTATATTTTAAATTTAAAAATATAAATATATAATATGGTGCCTTTAAAAGCACAAAGGATGTGGTCCGCTATGGTGCTTTTAAAAGCGCAAAGACTTCGTGCTTGTAGGTTTTTAATCGCTAGATCAACACATTGATAATTTACATCCGTTAGATTATACTATTCAACCAACCACCCGCTCAACCCTAAGGGGCCCACATCATCCTATCCACACATCCATTAATTCAATGGCCGAAAACTTCCAAGCACCAATGTCTTTGTACTTTTAAAAGTATAAGAGCTCAATTATATATATATATATATATATATATATATATATATATATATATATATATACACTAGGGCTACTATCATATTAATAGGATAGGAGCACTTGTCTATTAAGTTTTTAACCATTGGATGAGAAATTGTAGGGTTAGGATGATATTAGTCGATTAGAGTTGAATGGTCCACCAGGGTTGAGTGGTCCCCGGGTTATAGTATTTAATCCAATGGTTAGAAATGATGAAAAGAATTGATCCAAAGGTTAAAAAGCGATAGACAAGTCTCTATCCTATTAGAAGGATAGTTCTTGGACTATATATATATATATATATATATATATATATATATATATATATATATATATATATATATATATAGAAGTTGAATGTAGAATATTTCAAAAGCATGCGTGGAATCATTAGTATTACTATTGAGTTTTTTTGGATGGAGAGATGTGAGGTTGAGATGATGGTGGTAGGTGGAATAGTGTTTTGAGATGATGGTGGTGGTGGAATAGTGTTTGATCCAAGGGCTATTAGTAATCAAGGAGTAGATCCAATGGTTAAAAACCTAATAGCACCGTGAAGGTGATACTTAAAAGTATTCTAGCTCAACTCTATATATATATATATATATATATATATATATATATATATATATATATATATATATATATATATATATATATATATAGTAGGTCTTGCGTCTTTATTAGGAGCATAGAGGCCTCCGTCTTCTAAGCCGTTTTGGATGATGGAGCTTGAATCTATGATCTGTTCCATTAGACTTGATCTAGCGTATTAGAAGTTTCTAGAAAATACTTTTTGCGATTTTTTGATATCATTTACCTAGTGATAAAAAAATTCAAAATCAATAATTTTTAATGGTTGATATCTGTAGTTTTCAATTTTAACGGTATAGAAGCATTCAAATACGATGAAATTTTGATACAAAATTTTTTATACTATCTACAACAAGATCAATATTTACGATCGAAAATTTTAGTACTATATCACAACTTTCTATAGGATTTTTATTTTGAAATTAAAACTTATTGATTTTGAATCATTTCGATTGCTTGGTAAATGATAACGAAAAATTGCAAAAATTATTTTCTGGAAACTTCAAATACGCTAGATTAAATCTAACGGAGCCGATCGTCGATTCGAAATTCCATCATCGAAAACGGCTCGGGATCACGGAGGCCTCCGTCTAAGAGAACGATAGTCTTACTATATATATATATATATATATATATATATATATATATATATATATATATATATATATATATATATATATATATATATATATAGAGAGAGAGAGAGAGAGAGAGAGTTGAGCTAGAATACTCTCAAAAGTATTAAAGAGATGGTGCTTGTGAGTTTTTAACTATTGGATGGAGAGATGTAGGGTTGAGATGATGGTGGTAAGTGGTGGTAGGTGGTGGTAGGTGGAATAGTGTTTGATACAAAGGGTATTAGTAATCAAAGAGTAGATCCAAAGGCTAGAAACTCGAAAGCACCAAAGAGTTGGTGCTTTTGAGAGTATTCTAAATATATATATATATATATATATATATATATATATATATATATATATATATATATATATATATATATATATATATATATATATATATATATATATATATATAGAACTAGGCTAATATGCTATTAATAGCACCAAATTATTTTATCTACCAAGTTTTTGGCCATTGAATTGAGAGATGTGCGGTTAGGATGATGTGGGCCCCTTAGGGTTGAAGTAAGTAGTTGGTTGAATAGTTGATCTAACGGATGAAAATGGTCAAAGGGGTGGATCTAACGGCGAAAAACTTGGTAGCACTAAGTCTTCGTTATTAATAGCATAGTAATAGGACTATCTCTCTCTCTTTATATATATATATATATATATATATATATATATATATATATATATAGCTTTTCTTTAGAATACTATTGGTAGTAAACCAAGCGGTTTACTATTGATTTCTTTTTAATTTTCTTTCTGTTTTAAAGCTAGTAGTAGGGCTCACAATTTAACTCGTTATTCACGAGTCTCCTCAAGAACAGCTCTTAATAGACAAGCTAAACACGAGCTAGATTTTTCAGCTCGATTTTTTGATGAATCATCTTGTGTTTAGCCTGTTTAATAAATAAATAAATATGAGCTAATCCTAGCTCATTTGTGTTCCGCTCGTTGACACCCCTAATTACAATCCTATCAAATAATTTCGAACCCAAATATAAGAAAGCCCAAATATAAAAAAAAATATTAAATATAAAAATACCTAAAATTTGTTTGACCAGATGTGAGAGGACATCAAAAATTAAGCTTCGAGTCGGGACATAGTGAAAAAAATATTTATTTTCATATATATATATATATATTTATATAAAAGATTAAAAAAAATTATAAATGGAGATATCTTTATAAAATATAGGTTTTTGCTTGTAAAATAAATCCACTTATTTTCGTGATTTTTTTAAAATCTATGACTTTGATCATTTTCATCCGTTGGATTGTACTATTCAACCAACCACCCACTTAACCCAAGAGGGCCCACATCATCCTAACCGCACATCTATCAATACAAGGGTTAAAAACTTAAAAGCTCCAATGACTGGTACTTTTAAAAGCATAGGAGCTCAATTTATATAGTCGTAGTTGTAAAAGCACCAAGAATTTGGTGTGAGTTTTTTTAAATCTATGACTTTGATCATTTTCATACGCGTTGGATTGCCTATTCAACCAACCACCCACTTAACCCAAGAGGGCCCACAATTTGGATTTTAGGCCAATCTAAAATCCAAAATAAAGAAATCTATATTTTATAAGTTTTAATTATTATATTGAGATTTTAATTCTTTTTTAATTTTCTTTCTGTTTTAAAGCTAGTAGTAGGGCTCACAATTTAACTCGTTATTCACGAGTCTCCTCAAGAACAGCTCTTAATAGACAAGCCGATGAATCATCTTGTGTTTAGCCTGTTTAATAAATGAATAAATATGAGCTAATTAATCCTAGCTCATTTGTGTTCGGCTCGTTGACACCCCTAATTACGATCCTATCAAATAATTTCGAACCCAAATATAAGAAAGCCCAAATATAAAAAAAAATATTAAATATAAAAATACCTAAAATTTGTTTGACCAGATGTGAGAGGACATCAAAAATTAAGCTTCGAGTCGGGACATAGTGAAAAAAATATTTATTTTCATATTTTATTTTTTTATTAAGATTAAAAAAAATTATAAATGGAGATATCTTTATAATAAATAAATATATTTTTTGAATTATTTTTTTATTTTTTAATACTAAATATTATTGTTGAAGGTGTTAGTCTAATTTTACTTAATTGGATGACGACTAGATGACGCTACGATGACGAATGACGATATATAAGGGAATGATAAGAAGAACAACGAGGTTCAGGGTCGACTTGAAACAGCAAATCTGATTGGTCCAACATCTCTGTCCACCTGATATGATTGGTTGATTTGATGTACAGAAGACACACACGTCTTTCACTTTGTCAGCACTACAACACATATTCCACAATAAATGGTCTAGAATTTGAGGTATTCTGCACCATTACACTTACACCGCATCATCAATCAGAAGCCAATTACATTCCTTCTTTTCAAACAAAAATACAATAAAAATATTTTTTTACAATCATTATGTGACATATATTTTTAAAAAGAATATTTTGATTGGCTTGTTACGCCACGTCACATATATACCCTTTGCATTCTAGAATTTTTCCTAGAATTTGACAGTCACATCACATCTAGAGATGCAAACAAGCCGTGTTAACACGAGTGAGACTAGTTTAAGGGTAAATAAGAAATGTTGGTGATGGTAGAAAGATATATTTGAAAAGACAGAAAATTAAAATACTTTTTGTGCCCCTAGCTTAAGGGCAAATAAGAAAAGTCGATGCCGATAGAATCATATTTGAAAGGACAAAATAGTAATTTTATTGAGATAAGAGAGTTCATTAATAGATTTTAACTCTAGAGATATATTTAAAATAAGTTGGAATATAAAAAAGGTACATATTATCAATATTAGCCTTCTAAGAGGAATAAATCAGAAGGTCGGAAACTTTTCAGGGATACATAAGCAGCAATTGCCCCTTATAATAATTATAAAGTTTGAGAGAATATTAATAATATTTTAATTTTTTTTTAGAGATATCCATGATATTTTTAAAAAATTTATAAAAGCATTCGTAAAATTTCATCTATATTAAATGAAATTTTAATTATCAAATATTTATCAGAAAATTTAGGTTAGTTCTTGTGTTGCTGAGTCATCGATATATATTGTAGTGTCCCTGGTGTTTAGCTACCTGTGTGACTTCAGCATCTGTGGCTTGTCGAAACGTATGGTGGGTGTCTAGACAAGTCGGAATTGTTTCGACGCGAATTGGACGCAAAACGGACTCCGCACAATGCGAGAGTGGAGAGCTGACACTAAAATCTGCAAAGTATATATTTCAGTGTTGAGTACCGGTACTTGAGAGGAGTACGGGTACTCCAGAGGAATTTTTGAACTGGATGCTCTCGGATTTGCGCAGTCTGATACTGAGTACTGGTACCGAGCTTGAGCACAGGTATCGCATCGGGCTAGCACCGGTACCCAGCGCGCAAGGTTCCAGAATGAGGGCCGAGTACCGGTATTCAAGTTGAGTACAGGTACCCCAGAGGCAAAAGTGAATATGTAAGGGATAATTTGGTCCTTTTAATTGTCGATCATTCCAACTGACCCAGCTCATATATATGCATCAGGAGCGTGGAGAACAGCATTTTTTCTCCTTCTTCTCTCTCTTTAGCTGGTATATATCGTGCGTTGGGGATTTGAGGATCGAACTCGTTCGGATTTGTTGTTTCTTCAGGGGACCATTCATGTGCTTGTGTGTCTCGGTTGAGCTGTTGGAGGTCGAGCGAGCGTGTGGGATTTCAACTTTCGACTTCTAGCCCACGTTGGACGAGCGTTCGAGATGGGTTGATGTTTACCGAAATTGTCGGATATCTTTTTATGTCGTAGGATTGTCAGCATATAGTTTTTTCTTTTGTTATCATGTCAGTAGTTCGAATTCAGGAATTTACATGTTTTATAGAATCTGAGTTTTGGAGCATGATTTAGTAATTTAGACAAATTTATATATTGAACCTAGAATTGACTTAGGAGAAAACTCATTAAATCTGTACTGTCAGTTTTCAAAAAGTTATCAGATTTAGCTTTAGAAGCTGTTTTTCTTTTGTATCACCGCTGTTAGTTCGTAGTGGATATTCAGATTTGTGTAGGTTGACATTACGCTCGTACTAAGGGGCCGAGCTCGTTGTATAACAGTGTTTGGACTGTTCGGTATTGTTGAGTGCCGTCGGAGTTAACGGTGGACCCAGGTGGCTTCATCTTGTTTTAGATTGTGCCGAAAGCTCATGAGTTTTGATTGTTAGACCAGTTTCGACCCATTTGCATCTATTATAGCCTGTGAAAGCCTAATTAAGCTTGGCATAGACATGCTTGCATACTCGGTTGGGTCTCTCCCACGAGTGCGACTCCGGAGTGAGGTTTTGACTTGTGTTGATATTGCAACAGTTCTGTTTGGACAGTTTATTTGGACCGGCCACCCCGGTGGGTAGTGTACAGTGTACCTTGGTTACAAGTAGAGTGGGTCCGTTTGGGCAGCCCGTGTGAGATTAGGTCAGTGGTAACTAGTAATGCATGTTTGTGTCTACTGATAGTTGGTTTTAATTGCGACAGTATAGAGACATGTACCTATAGAGTTCTTTCCAGTTTTCCTTATTATCCTGTGCATATCATTACTGTAGACTTAGTGGGTGGGCTGTTAAGATCAGTGATGATACTCACTAAGGACAACTTTATTTTGCAGTAGTTCTCACCCAATTATTACCACCTTTTTGCAGAGCCTTTTTCTTCAACTGCTGCTGTTGTTGATTTAGATCGATGTAAAGTAGTCGCGAGCTACAGTCGTCCCTTCCCTAGTTGTTTGCTAGAGAAGCACCCATCAGAGATAGAGAGGATTTTATGTACATACTATTATATAGTTGTGGTACTCGCTGGAGCGAGGTGGTTTTGTGGACTTTTGTATGTACAATGAACTCTTTATGTTATATATATATATATATATATATATATATATATATATATATATATATATATATATATATATATATATATATATATATATGCCAGGCTATCAAGTTTTTGGCCGTGAAAGCAGAGTCATTTCTTTATCTTTATCGATATAGCAACACGTAAGATTCGGTCTTTGATAGAAGTTTCGCCGTTAGATCCACCCCTTTGATCATTTTATCTCATTAGATCTACTATTCAACCAACCACTCACTCAACCCTAGGGGGCCCACATTATCTAACCACACATCTCTCAATCCAATGGCTAAAAACTTGGTAAAGCACTAATGACTTTGTCTATTAATAGCATAAGCACTAGTTATATATATATATATATATATATATATATATATATATATATATATATATATATATATATATATATATATATATATATATATATATATATATATATATATATATTTGGTTGTACTATGACATTGTTTATCGCTTCGTATATACGAAAAATTTCTATATATAGAGCGAATACGGTGACGTGCCTAAAAAAAGTGGTAATTCGGAGCGTGACATATATTCTTCCCGGAGAAAATGACAGTAAGTTATTGTTTCATTTATTTTTTAAATAAAATTAAATTTAATTAAAAGTATAAAATAATTAAATAAATTTTGAACTTAGATCTTTGAATACCAGTGATCTAATGTTTTTTTCACTTGTGCTCGAACAATAATTTATTTATAAGATTCAATGATTCTTCTAGAATTGAAAGAGACGCCATTAATGCAACACGAGACACACGTTGATGAGGTAACGTTTTAATTTCTTTTTTCAAACTATAAAAAGTAAAAAAAAAAAAAAAAAAAGGTACATTGGAAGGGAATTGTTGACTTTCAATAAATTCTAATTTGGCAAAAAATTCAATACGTGTATAATATGCATAAAATTTATTTTTTAATTTTTAAATTTGTTAAAAAATTTAACTTAAAAAATAGATTCGGTATAATATATAAATATAAAATACAAAATATAAAATAATTTATATTTAAAAATAAAAATTATAAGTCTTTTATGCATATTTTCATTAATTCGTGAATAAATCACGAATTATTCGACTGGTCTAAAAATTCACGAATAAATTTTTTTGTTTGAAAAAATTGTAAGCAAACCGTTTAATTGTAAATAATTCGTGAATTAACTAACAAAGCTTTTAATTAAACTTTATGACATTTTTTTTGGCTCTCCATATGGTTAATTAATTTGCTGTGTTTTTTAGTACAAATATTTCCGTAACTATCACTGTTTAAAGTAGTTGACTTAATATAGTTGCTATTAAACAAAAGTAATATTATTTGTACATCAATATATGTGAAAACTTTTTTTTTTTCAAAATTTCGTATGTCTGGTTTGAAGGAAAATAAGTATTTTTTGATTTTTTTTTAATATTTCATAAAAATTTAGTATTTTTGATTTTCAAAAACTTTTAGAAAAATGAGGACACACTAATTTTCTATACAATATGGAAAAAAATTTCATAAAAATTTATTTTCTTTAAAAATAAACAGACAAAAAAACTAAAAAAAATAATATTTTATGATTTTTTAATTATTTTTTTCTAATTTTTCTGAGAAATTAAACAACCTCTTTTAAGTTGTGAAATATATGTACCTTTTACTAAATGTTGTACTAATAAATGTGACTGCACTTAAAAATAGAAGTAAAAGCAATTGCAAACAGATATTCCCTACTGAAATTCTCAGTATTGGTTGAGTTTTAAGAATATCAATGATTTTTTTTTTATAGATAATAATTTTTATTAAAATGTTACACATATTTTATTTTGATAAAAAGAAACTAAGGCACCTTCTTTGGTGTTGTTGTTATTTTTTTATTTTTAATTAAATATTTTTATATGAAAAATAGTGTAAGGGGGATGGTCGATTGTTTACAATCGTCAAATCTAAGATGTTTGTTTAACAATAAAAAAAAAAAATTTATATATATTAATAGTATTCCACCTAATTCTATATTAGTCCAATTTGAGATACTATCGATAGTATAAGACATTTAGTGCTATTAAATTTTACCATTAAATTTATCTCTTTTATTATTTTTAATCGTTCAATTATACTATTCAACTAACCACCCACTCAACCCTAAAGGTCCATATCATCATAACCACATATTTTTTAATCCAAAAGTAGAAAACTTAATAGCACCAATGACTTGATGTTATTAATAGTATTAGCACCATATATATATATATATATATATATATATATATATATATATATATATATATATATATATATATATATATATATAGTATAATCTAACGTGAAAATCATCAAAATGGATCTAACGGTGGAAAACTTGGTAGCAGAGTTTCGTCTATTGATAGCATTTTTACCTAAACCCTAAACTACATCTTATATATTTTATATATATATATATATATATATATATATATATATATATATATATATATAAAATTATTTTTATGTTTTTTTAAAGAAGATGTTATTTATCACTTGCAAAAGTATGTGGCAAGCAAACTGATCAATAACGACAATAAGAAGAATATATTCTACCAACTTTTCAAATTTATATAGAATTATTGTTTAAAAATATAAAAAAGACACTAGTACCAAACAAGGCGCAAAGTTATACAACATTCTTAAATAATATAAAAATATAAAAAAGGCACAGAGACCAAACAAGGCCTAAAGTAATTGTTATACAACATTCTAAATAATATTTCTTACCATTGGTGAGAATATAATTCTCAAAACAATAGCTGCATCACAATTAAGTAATTCATTTCGCATAATTTAATATGATAATGGAACAAAGCTCCTCACTTGGTGCCCCACATCAATTCCATATCTTCATCCTTTCAGAGAAAAAAAAAGAAAAAAAAAATTCTGATAAAGGAGGTGTTGGGTACAAAAAGTAGGTGTTGAGTATAACAATACAAAAACACAGATCTCTTTTACACAGAGTAGTTTAGGCTTTTGGATAATAATAAGTGTTTCACATAATTTAATAAAATAATAAGTTTTAGTAGCAATTGCTTATATATCTTTAAAAAGTTTCCGACTTTCTGACTTATCCCTCGTAGAGGGCTAATATTGAAAATAAATTTTTCATGTTCCAACCTATTTCAAATATACTCTTAGAGTTAAAATAAACTCTGTTTTGTCTATTAAAATTACTATTTTGCCCTTTAAAATATACCCTTCTACCGTCATTGACTTTTTATTTGTCTCTGTTGTGTGTACAAAAAAAGTATTTTGTTTTTCGGTCTTTTCAAATATACCATTCTACTATCACCAATATTTCTTATTTGGTTCTAAGTTAAGGACTAAAGTGTCATTTTATTTTTTTTTTAACTGTAACTATAACAAAAACGATCTATAGCGACACTTTTAAGTGTATGTATATGTCAAAAGCGCTTACCTAATTATCGATACGAAGAATGCTACTATGGCGGTCGCTAGGTACGTATATAAAGGATAATAAAGAGTGTCGCTATAACCTAAAAAGAGTGCCGCTAATTTACCAACACTTATTTACATTTAGCAAACTTAAACTTATCTCATCGGGGTCACACAAGGAGGAGAACGACAAAGAATGGCTCTTCGTCTATAATTTCGATGAGGTTGAGTGTAGGGAGAAGAGATGGTAATCTATTTTTCTTTCTTCTTTTTTTTTTTCTCGTTTGTAATCGGTACCAAATGGACGGGGTGGTTTAGTTGAGTAGAGTAATCTTTTATTTTTGGTTGGATCGGGGCTTTATATTTAGATATTACTAGATATTTTTTTTAAGTTTTAGTATAAATGAGACACTTACACAAAAGCATCCCAAACATGTGTCGCTATAACCTAATTTGTTGTAGTGTCATGTTTAACCTAAGTCAACTTAATGGTAGTAACGGCAGAGATATTTTGGAACAACGTACGTAGGAATATATAACGGATATATTAGAAAGAAAAAAAAAAAGTAAACATAAATAAAATATTTTCAAAGTTTTGATGGATATATAGGTAATTATCCCTAAGTTGGCGCAATTAATGTGCAACAGGATCATGCAATAAGTGATTTGAAAAATTTTATAGGATGTTCCCCATCCTCCTTACATGCATGATATAAGACTAAGAGAGAGAGAGAGAGAGGCCATTCAATTCAAATACTATACTAGTTAGTAGTACTAGAACATTATTATTATTATTATTCTTAATCTGGATAAACAAAGAGGCTTCTTAAAAAGAGTCAGAAACAGAGAAAAAATAGAATGGTGTGTGCGCAAGAGAAGTCAAAAAATGCGGTGAAAGCGATGTGGCACCTTTTGCCATAGATATATATATATATATATACGTTGGTGCAGGTGAACGAACAGATGCACTTTATTAGAAGATCATTCGTTGCATTGAATTGCTCCTGTAAAAAGGTCAAACAAGAGGACATAAATTTGTCCACACAGATTATCTCAACTGAGATTCGATCTCTACTAATTAATTAACTTCCTTTTTTTTTTTTCTTTTATTTGTATTTACCTACATATTGTGTTAAATTCCTAAAAAAAAAAAAAAAAAAAAAACCCACTACCTATGCTTGTATAAATTTTACAAAATTTTTAGTTTATTAAAAAGCAAAGTTTGATTATACAAGTAGAAAATAAAATTCTATGAATGAGCAGAGTGTAAGATACACATCAATTTTCTCTTTACTAAATTTTTTTTTTTTTTTTTTTTTTTTTTTTTTAAAAAAAAGAAATTTGGGAGTAGGAAAACTACTTGCCAAAAACTTGATTTTTCATTTTTCTCCCCGTCATTTAAAAACCTATACTTTGCCCTCTTATAAAATAAAAAATGTTCACAGGAGTACGGTATGAACTGTGGTGATAAAATGATCATTTTGCCTCTCATTATTTTACTACTAAACCATATACATAGGAGAGAAGGCTGAAGGCATTTTTGGCATTAAAAAATTATAATAATATTTTATAAGCGGAATCCTAATGAATTACTAACGGCAGGAGGGAAGTGAATATTTTTTATTTTATAAGAGAGTAAAGTATAGATTTTTAAATGACAAAAAAAAAAAGTAAAAAATTAAGTTTTGATAGAAAAATTTTATGTAATTTAGCCTTAAAAAAAAACCCTAATAAACCATCCAATTCTTAGATAAGGTGTAGTTGTCGCTAGAGATTACAATCCCTTTTGGTTGTAGACTTAATTAGCATTTCTCACTAGACGAGGGTCTTAGTAGAATGCGCAAAGGATCGACGGCACTGAGTACGACATAATAATAATTAGCATAATCGCGTGGAGCTCTGGCGTGACGATAGGTCTAGAAGATAGCAAGTCTTCTAGTGAGAAGACAAGAGAAAGGTAAGAGAAATTAAGAAAAAGTGACGGAATTAAAAAAAATTATAAGTCATGTGTACTTTTAATTTATTTTTGGACAGTCGATCGATCTTATTTTGCCTATATTTTTGTATTTTTGTATTTGATTATTTTTGAATAGTTATGTCATATATATATATATATATATATATATATATATAGAACTAGGTTCTTATCTTATTAATAAGCGCGAAGTCGTTGGTCTTTATTGGATTGAGAGATGTGCGATTAGAATGATGTGGGCAAGTGGGTGGTTGGTTGAATAGTATGATCTAACGGGTGAAAATCATCAAAGGGGTGGATCTGACGGTGAAAAACTTGATAGACCGAGTCTTCGTCTTATTAATAAGATAATAACTCTATATATATATATATATATATAGGCCACGGCTACGATACTATTATGAGTATTGAAGACCTACTACTCATAAGTTTTCAGCCGTTCAGATGAAAAATGAGTGATTAGGATGAGAGTGGTTACGGTTAGATTGATAGTGGGCCCCCTAGGGTTGAGTGGGTGGTTGGTTGAATAGTATAATCTAACGGGTGAAATTAATTAAAGAGTAGATCTAATGACAAAAAACTTATGAGTACAAGAGGCTCTATACTCATAAAAATATAGTAGACTAATATATATATATATATATATATATATATATATATATATATATATATATATATATATATATAGAGTAACTATACTATTATGAGTATAGAGCTACTACTCATAAGTTGTTTTCGATGTTGGGATTTTCGAATCGGCGATCCACACCGTTAAACATGATCTAGAGTATTTGAAACTTCTAGAAAATAAATTTCGTAATTTTTCGAAATCATTATAAGGTCCATCAAGCGGGTATAAAATGAACGGTCAAAATCGAACGACATCCTAAAAAAGGATGATCGGATCCTTCAATTCAAGATCGGAGTTATTGATCTTTATCTATGCAGTGAATAGAATTTTCTATCAAAAATTCAACAAATTCCAATTCTTTTACACCGTTGAACTAGGAAGTATTCCATACCGGCCATTAAAAATTGTCAATTTTGTGAGCTTTTGATCGTAGGGTAAATGATATCGAAAAATTATAAAATTTTATTTCTAGAAGTTTTAAATGCTCTAGATAACGTTTAACGGTGTGGATCGTCGATTCGGAAGCTCTATCATCGAAAACAACTTATGAGTACGAGGGCGATCGTACTCATAATAGTATAGTAGCCGGACTCTATATATATATATATATATATATATATATTGAGGTGACGAATTTATAGTAAGAATTTATGGTAAAAATTCAACTGAATGGTTTCGTCATAGAATCCCACCAATGGTGTTATACAAGGAATCGAATTTTTTTTATCAATTAGTGTCGGAGTGGATTACAGATTCTCAATATATGTGATACTGTCACCATGCAGCATTCAAAAATGAATCAAACAAGCCGGTTTTGATCTAACTTTGTGCAAAATTAATTAATCAAATTTAGTCTTGGATAATTGAATTAAGGGTATCAACTTCAAATCTGATTTCGTATTCGATTACTTTTTTAATATAAAATATTGTGGTATCTGTTGGATGTGGCCTACGTACGTGATTTATTCAAGGCGATTTATAAAAATACAATCGGTCAATCTATTCAAGTCGATTTATAAAAATATGATAGATCTAATGGTTAATTAGGATGTATCTAAACATGTTCTTGATGGACGGACGTGATTTAATATCCTTACATCAAGTTAGATAAGATATAAATATGTAACATACAGGAGTACTGGTCTAAACCTAATCTAATTTTCTGTGACGGTTTCATCTAACAGTTAGGATGTATCTAGACACATTCTTGATGGACGGATATAATTTAATATTCTTATATCAAGTTATATATAAATATATAACATATGAAAATACTGGTCTAAACCTAATCTAATTTTCTGTAACGGTTCCATCTCCAAAAATAAAGGAATTAGACTTGAAACGTTCCGCTCTCTTACAGATCGCGAACGAGTACGAACCACGAGCAAAAAAATCACCGCCTACAAATCGAGTACAGAAATCAAAATTATGACAGATGATACGATCTTAGTTTCTAGTTTCTAATAAAATTTCAACAGTATCATGTGACACCACTTTACAGGTGCCGAGCAGTTACCTCATTTTTTTTTTTATCAAAAGCTCAAAAGTAGAATCAAAAGTGTGGTTCCCAACAATTCCATCCTAAGTCCCCCCACTCAGATATCCTAGTGACATTGAGAAACATAGAGGTTCAAATTTCAAAATAAGCCCATAATAAATGAAATCAAACCTTGACTTATTGATCTACACTGACATTTTTCGACGATGATAGGATAATTGTCTATGCCAATTTTTTTCTTTCAGGAAGGACGATAAGGACAAAGATGCTTTTGGAGTGCGGAGAAGGAGAAATAATTTGCACGAAATAAAACGAAAGTTTGACTCTTTATTTTTATTTTTATTATTCTTTTCTTTCGAGGTTGGTTCTAAACCTTACGAATAGAGACACGAAACATAAGGTAAACGACACGGTTGGGATACAGTAGTTATTATTATAATACTAAAGCAATGAGTTGAGCTAGAATACTTTCAAAAGCACCATTGAGGTGGTGCTTTTGAGTTTTTAACCATTGGATGGGGAGATGTAAGGTTGAGATGATGGTGGTAGGTGGTGGTTGATGGGATAGGTGGTGGTAGGTGGAATAGTGTTAGATCCAAAGGCTATTAGTAGTCAAAAAAATAAATCCAATGGCTAGAAACTTAGAAGCACCAAAAGTTGGTGCTTCCAAAAGTATTCTAGCTCAATTCCTAAAGCAATACTTATTATCTTCAAAACATAACTTGATGTAAAGCATGTTCTCTCATAGTAGGCTTTGGCAATATGAATTTCTTTTTTATTTTTTCCTATTTTTGTTGGGACCCTTCCGGAAGCAGACACTACAACAGAATTGATTATAGAGATACATGTTTGGGACAGTTTTGAGTAAGTGTCCCATTTAAGTTAAAACTTAAAAAAATATCTACTAATGCCTAAATATAAACCACAATGCAACTAAAAATAAAAGATTTCTCTATTCAATCCACTACACCCAGTCCATTTGGCCCGATTACAAACAGAAAAAAAAAGAAAAGAAAAATCAATTATCATATTCTCTTCTCTTTTCACTTAATCCACTGAAATTCTAGACGAAGAGCCTTTCCTGTCGTCCTTCTTCGCCACTGCAGCCAACGAGATAGAGTTTCGGCAGTTGCTAAATGCTTAAATAAGTGTAGGTAAATTAGCAGCACTCTTTTAGGTTATAGTGACACTCTTTAACTGTCACTATATACCTAGCGACCCCACATATAGCAACACTTTTTAAAAGTGTCGGTAATTTTAGCTAGCAGCACTTTTTTGACATGTACCTACATTTAAAAGTGTCGCTATAGACCATTTTTGTTGCAGTGAGAATATTTTATTCATATATTATTCCACACAAATCTAATGACAAAACACTATTTGAACAATAAGAAATAGAAAGAAAGGATAGTTGAACAATATTTATGCAAGAAAAATACTATTTGTACACCCATATAGGGTTAATTGTACATCTTAATTATATCCCTTGCATCTTGATTTTAAATGGATGGACGTTACATGCATCTGATTAGTTTAGTTTGCCCCTGCAGATCGAGCGAGCTAAAACTATTTAGAATATTTCTGATCTTCCGAGATTTTAGTGTGTAATTTCAAATGAGTTTCTCAAAAGTTATAATATCTATAGATACCTTTTTAGAATTGTCAATATTATTTTTGTCACTATAAATTAATAAAAAAAAAAATTCAATCTATCATATTGATTAAGAGTTTTAAACTAATTTGCTCCTGATCATACCTAATTATAAATAATAGTGTGGTATTATGTGGAGCTGATAAATTTATTACTCAGAAAAAAAAAAAGGACTCATTTTTATTTTATTATTTAGTTTATGAATTTTTTTTTTGTCCAATTAATATTATTATTATATTGTTAATTCTATATTATATGGATCTCATGCTCATTTTAATTAAAAAGAATAATTGTCTATATACCTCTTAAAATTTTGAAAATATCTTATTTATTCTTACTTCTTTTTTTTTCAATATACTCCTCGTATATTCTTCTGTTATTACAAAATAACCCTTGTTTCCAAACTTTGCAGCTATCATCAGTAAAAGAGCCATACTCTACCCATTATATGATCGTAACTCAGAACTCATCTAATTAACACTTTCCGCAAGTGATTAGCCCTAGCTCATACTATAATTATGGTGTCCGGCTCGCAGGAAGATCACCTATTATATAACTACTCTAACTCTTAATCTTTTTTTGGTCTAGTCACTGCTTAAAATATTACAATTCGATTACAACATTCTAGTCATATAAAACTATTTTAGATTTTATGAGCAAAGTAACAATCGGATTGGTGTACGCATATAACAAGTGCCCAAAAAGAAAAAGCTCTTCTAGAAGAGTTGACACCAGTTGACGGACACATGTGTTGCGACGTACGAGACACCCACAGGATGATGATAATGAATAAAAATTCCCAAGTTAAAGAATTTCGTGAAAACACGTGGCAAAGATTAGGTCCTACTATTAAAATAATAATAAATATTTTTTTAAAAAAAATAAAATTAAATTACAGGGCACGAAATTGAACGCGGTTGTTGGAATATCTTTTGGACGAGAAATTATTATTAGCTGGACCCGGTCTATCCATTCATATTATACTTGCATTAGTAATATATATATATATATATATATATATATATATATATATATATATATATATATATATATATATATATATATATATATATATATATATATATATAGAAGTAGGCTACTATCTTTATTAACAGTCAGTCGTTGGTCTTTATCAAGTTTTTAGTAGTTGGATTGAGAGATGTGCGGTTAGGATGATGTGGACGGGGTGGTTGGTTGAATAGTATGATCTAACGGTGAAAATCATCAAAGGGTGGATCTAACGGGAAAACTTGGTAGTATCGAATGCTTCGTCTATTATTGATAAGATATATATATATATATATATATATATATATATATATATATATATATATATATATATATATATATATATATATATATATATATATATAAATTGAGCTCCTATGCTTTTAAAAGATTTGCAAGTCATTGGTCTTTGTAAGTTTTTAGCCTTGGATTAATAGATGTGCGGTTAGGATGATGTGGGCCCCTTGGGTTAAGTGGGTGGTTGGTTGAATAGTGTAATCTAACGGATGAAAATGATTAAAGATATAGATCTAACGGTAAAAAAATAACAAGCACTAAATGCTTGGTGCTTTTACAAGCACCATAGCCGGACTCTATATATATATATATATATATATATAGCGTGGACTCTCTCTCTCTCTCTCTCTCTCTCTCTCTCTCTCTCTATATATATATATATATAGAGTCAGGTTCTTATGCTGTATCACTATCAATAAGATCTTAAGTTCTAATTTTCATCCGTTAGATCATACTATTCAACATTGGGTATAAAAAATTAACATTTGGGTATAAAAGGGGGATAAGGGTCTATCACTATTCCTATTCCCTAACCAAACACCAATCCTAAAATTTACACCTAAAATGCTCCATGGGCGCAACAGGCAAATGGTAAAATTTTAAACGGAGTAAATCAATAACGGTAATTTGGATAGTTTTATCAAATTAAAAGAGTATTTTTGATATTGATAATTTTTTAGAAATATTTGTGTAATTAGGAGGAGAAGGATATTAGTTGGAAAATTAAACCTATTATATTTGTCAAGTTAATATTGATTTTAGGATATTGATCACTAAATATTGAGAGGGTAAAGCCGGTCCAATCAAAATTTTGAACCGGTCTAGAATAGCTTTTCAATCGAAATTTTTTTTTGATTTACATACTAAATCGGTTCAAATAGGTTCAAAAAATTGTCAAAAATTTCTACCACAGCATTAATTCATAACATAAATTGTGTCAAAATCTTAAATGAGATATTGGTTAAAAACAATTGTGAGACCCCAGATAGTCCTATATAAGAGATATAATAGGGCTAAACTCTTAACCCTACAAGATTTTGGAGTAAGTGCCCAAGAGCTAAGAGAGTTAAGCGTCTACAAGATAATAGTCCTAGGATGGGTGACCCTCTGGGAAGTTGGGGCGTCACAACAATACAAACTAATTAAATATGTTGTTTGGTTACTACATATTATTATTCTTGTTATTATGCAACAATATGAATGTATAGAGTTGAACCAAGGTCGAAGATTATATATTTTCACTTTATTTTCAATGAAGGAATAATCAAATTATTATGGCCGGCACTGTTAAAAAAGCTACCGTTTGGTTCAGAATTAAAAAAAAATAGTTATTTCAGGAATAGGTCTAAGTTCAGGTTAAGGTGGGTCAGAATATGTTTTGTGTTGAATTGAAGTTAGTCCAGAATTAAAGAAAATAGTATTTGGTTGGAGTAGGTGGGATAAGAAGAATAGTGGGTAAAATAGTATTTTGTTTGGTTGGAGTAGTGTGGTGGGGTGGGAAGGTGTTAGCTAACCCCATTCAAAATGGGCTATTCCGGAATAACCCATTTGGGATGGAATTTGCAAATTTCACCCCTTAGCGTTTGTATTGATGTAAGTGGAGTGATGGAACTCAAGTTCCATCACTTTTATTATTTGTTTTGGTGTAAGTGAAAAATATAATGTAACTCAAGTTACGTTAGAACTCCACTTCGCTTACTCTCGACTTCCTTCTCTAAAGTGTCGAACTCGACTTCCACCACACTCAACCTCCTCTAAAAAATTTATTAAACAGTAAAATATAAACTCTACTTCCTTTATAATGGGTTAAAATTATCTTATTTATAATAAATTAGGATTATCTTTAAATAATAATAAAAAATTTAATTATATAATGGGTTAAATTTTATAGTGGTAAATTTACTACTATATTTAGGAGATGATTAGATCCACTTACTTACATCAAAACAAACAACGGAACTCAAAAAACTAATTTTATCAGTACCAAGTTACATTAAAACAAACAGAAGAAGTAACTGAATTTAACTTTCAGACTGTACGAGTTACGTCAAAACAAACAATAAAAAATTAATCACACTTCCGGAAAACTCAAACACTACTACACTTGACTTACGTTGGATCTACATATTCGTCAATCCAAACAACCCCTTATTTGATGTGTTTGGAAGTAAGTTGGGGGCTGAGAGATTATTTCACCCCTTAATCCCCAACCAAACACTAGCTTATAGAGTATTTCACATGATTTACATAACTATATTTTTATTAAAATAAGCAGTGTGATCACATTATCTATACCTATACACATTATTCTCCCAAAAAGCAATACGTGGTAAGCCACGGAGCGTTCCTTCAATTTAAGGGTTTAACTCTTCGCTATTTCCTTCACCTATAACGTCTAATTAATAGTCCGATAACCTTAACCCAACCCTTCGTCTTTCCTATACACATAACGTCGTTTTCCCTCCATCTATAACATCTAATTAATAGTCCACTCTCGTTAATCCAACCCTTCGCCTTTTCTACAAATATAACGTCTAATTAATAGTCCACTCACCTTAATCCAACCCTTCACCTTTTCTACAAATATAATGTCTAATTAATAGTTTACCTATTTTAATCATAATCTAAACTATCCGTCGCAGCAACGCACGGGTTACTACACTAGTATAACAAAAAAAGTCATTAAATGCACTCCTACTACACCTGGTTGAGGCAACAATTTGACATCTATTTGGGGGAGATCGAGGGGGGTAGAATCTCCGAGAAACCGCGTGGTTCAAAGTTCAAACTTTTTTATTTTGGTCCACGTTGACTCCACACCACCTCATGCTTCTCCTTTTGATCTCCTAATAATAATAAAAATTAAAACAAATAAAATAAAATAAATAAAATACTCATCGGTTTCTTATTCCCCTGGCCCCTGGTTTTCGGAAGCCGCATGCGAACCAACCTCACAAAGTCGCCGTCGTGAAATACCCAAAATGCCCCCGCCCCCCAATTCATCATATTTTTTTTTTTGGGTAAATTTTTTACTACCCTCCATAATTTAAATTTAAAAAAGTGTATTAATTTAGTACTTGTAGTTTTATTTTTATTTTTTTATTATCGATTTTACTATTTTTTTCGTTAAATCAGTGATAAAGTTATAACTAAAAAATACTAAATTAAATGTTCGATAAAGCTATGTGAGGTATCTAGAGTTTTTTTGTATATAGTTTAACGAAATATTAATGAAAAAACTGACGAAAAGATAAAAATAAAATCATAGGACATTAGCTTGATACACTTTAAACCATAGAGCAGTGTTTGGATTGGGGATAGCAAGGGGGATATCCTGCTATCCCCAATCTTATCCCCAAACAACTTTTTTTTTTTTTGAGAACTGTTGTCCCCAATTCAAACACTATCCTCTTATCCCCAAATACCTCATTATCCTCTTATCCCCAAGGGGTAGTTTAGTAATTTTCACATTTCACCACCTCACTATCCTCTTATCCCCAAATACCATCCAAACACTTTTTTCCTTATATCCCTTTATCCCTATCCTTATTTCTATTTTCATCTAAACACAAAATTACTCATTTGACATTACGCTTGATACACTTTAAACCATAGGAGTGTGGTATTTGGAGTTTACCTCTTTTTTTTTTTTTTGACTAAAATATAAAAATATATTTATAAATATCTTTTTGTTTTTCTGACTTTTGATAATCTACATCTTAGTTTCTTATTAAAATTATTTTCAAAAAATTACGGTGTTAATAGAAAGAATGAATAATAATTTTTTAATATACTTTTATTATTTTTAAAAGTATTTTCAGTATAAATGATAGAGATGAAACCCTAGATAAGGGGGGCTAAATATATCAGCTTGAAATTTGTGGGGCATAGAATATTGAAAATCAGAGAGCAGAAGTGGAAAAACAAATATTTATAAAAAAAAAATATTATATTTCAGTCTCTTTTTTTTATTAAAAATATATATAATTTGCCTGAATACATATTATTTTGATCGGACTACTTAATTTTTCAAAATTTTGATTTAAGTATCCAATCTTAAATTTGATATTAGAGTCATTCGATGGCTCTTCCAATATAAAATTTAAGTTAATAATTAGTTGTTTTAATAAATGCATAGTTACGTAAATTATATAAAATACACAAACTATAAACTCATAATTATAAACGGTGCATTTAAATTTTAATGGTGTCGGTGTACATTGTTTTTGTTGTAATGTAATAACTGTGTAAATAAATAGTAGATATTGCTTTGGTAATATATATTAATTCACCTTGCCTAAAACTAATTAATTATATATATCAAACAAAATTAGGTTTCTCATTTTAGCTGTGACAAATAGTTTGACAAGTCAAACACACATGCATTTATTGTCAACAACAATTCTTTAATGTCAACTGGATCATTAATTGAATCCAATTAATTAATTGTACATTCTTTTTTTGGTTATTAGAGAAATTAACGCTTCAATACAATTGGACTCGATTTTTATCATTAATTGCAAAGTTCAACCCTCTCATCTTGTGAGATCCCATATAATCCTATATATGAGATATAATAAGGCTAAACTCTTAACCCGGCTTAAGCATTTTGAGTGGTGACAAGACCCAAAAGGTTAAAAGAGTTAAACGTGCTAGGACGGGAGTAGTCCTAGGATGGGTGATTCCCTGGAAAGTTGGAGCGTCACAGTTGGTATCAGAGCTAATTAACAGCCGGAAGTGTGAGATTAGTCTCGGCTGAGCCAGAGTCTGGATGACGGGCTAGCGAGACGAGTCTCACATCGCCTGGTACTTGTGAATCTGAGCCTGACGAGAACGTCAGGGCTTAAAGGAGGGGAGATTGTGAGACCCCAGATAGTCCTATATATGAGATATAATAGGGCTAAGCTCTTAACCCGGCTTAAGGATTTTGGGTGGTGGCAAGACCTAAGAAATTAAGAGAGTTAAGCATGCTAGGACGGAAGTAGTCCTAGGATGGATGACCCCTATGAAGTTGGGGCGTCACACATCTATTGGTGCTTTTTAAGAGTAATTTGATTAATTAATTGCTTGCATAATTAAGTAACTTAATCAGGTAAAATAATTTGGTGGTGATTTAATTAATTAATCAAATTAATTGATTTTAAAGAGTAATTTGATTAATTAATTGCTTGTATAAGTAACTTAATCAGGTAAAATAATTTGGTGGTGATTAATTAAGTGGTCGGTTATTTTGAGAAAATTACAAAGTTGGTGATTAGTTTTTGTCTTGTTATTTTCATGGCGCTTTGTGTTGGTACACATAGCAATTAAAATGTTTGTGAATAACTATATAGTATTAATTAATTAACTTAATCAGGCTAAATCGGACGTTAATCAGGTCCTTAAAGTATGAGGTGCGTGATATTTTGGCCATCAAATTTTAATTTATTATAATTTCTAGCTCGAATTTCTATATTATTGCAATCGAATTCTATACTGTATCCATGTTATTAGAACGATAATATATAGCTGATATGATAATAATGTGACGTACATCGGACCACGTTATTAATCACAGTACTATTATATCACTGTCATATCTACGATACATCACTATATATTAATTCAATTTGATATGAAAATGAAAAAACTGCTTGTTTTCTTTTTCTTTTTTTCTTTTTTTTTTTTTTTTTTGAGAGAGAGAGATATAAGTAGCGCTACTACCTTCGTTTATTTTATTTAGAAATAAATTTAGCTAGAAATATGAATCAACTAGGATTCAAATCTTGGGTCTCAATCTGCAGACTTTCTGCTAATACCAACCAGGGGACGAGAAGAAAAAATCTTTTTGACTATAAATAAGTAATCGTTCTAGCAATGAACTTAACATTACATAATAGAATAACACAACTTGACACATAAAAGCTAAGGAGGCATTTAGTTAACTTTCAAAATAGGGTCTAAAATGAAACTCCGGAAAATTTTTAAGGGTAAACATTAATTAAATACCACACAAGTACGTGATTTCATACTTTCTCACTTTAGTATCTAATGGTTTAAAGTGTATCAAGTTAGTGTTATGTGGTTTTATTTTTATCTTTTCATCAATTTTTCTGTTAATATTTCGTTAAATTATACAAAAAACTTCAGATACCCCGCTTAAATTTATCGAATATTCACTTTAGTATCCTTTAATTTTAACTTTGTTACTGATTTAACAAAAAAAAATTACTGAAATTGATAATAAAAAAATAAAAATAAAATTATTGAACACTAAATTAATACACGTTAAACCATATGATATTAAAATGAAAAAATGTGAAATCACAAAGAGTGACATTTGAAGTTTTTCCAAATTTTAATAACTAGTCAACGCAGGCCCAAATGAGAATATACCACTATGCTTCTACTATGATACTAATGACTACTTTATTAAAGGTCAGTATTTTTCAGCATGCATCAATTGGTATCAAAGCATAGTTAGTTAATTCGGATTCGGAAAAAATTCGGTACGAATATAATACGCATAAAATTCGTTTTCTAATTTTTAAATTTGTTGAAAAATTTGGCTTAAAAAACGGATTAGATATAAAGTATAAAATATAAGACAATTTATATTTAAAAATAAAAACTATAAGTTTTTTATTCATATTTTTAATAATTCAGAAATAATTCGCGAATAATTCAGCTGGCCCAAAAATTCGCGAATAATTTTCTTTCTTTGAAAAAAATTCGTAAACGGACTGTTTAATTTGGATTTTCAATAATTCGCGAATATTTCGCGAATTAACTAACTAGGTATCAAAGTATACAAATAACAGCCTATTCTTGTTTAGATGTAGGAATGTCAATGGATCGGATTTTTTAAAATCCGAATCCGAATCCGACAACCAAATTCGAAACCTGAACCCGAACCCTATATGCAAGGTAGATTATTATGTTACGGTAATACTTAACAAATGAAATTTTCTTGAAGTATGGACTATTTGGATTTGGCTAACCAATCAATCTTTCAAAATTTTGATTTTACTATTTATTTTTTCGATTTGTTTGATTTGAGTTAGTTACCAGCATTTTGGCTTCAAATTTTGAATGTATCATTTATCGTTACAGATTTAGTTAATATATTTTATGCAATTCTATAATTATATGCAAGCTCTTTAACGTAAATAATTATTTTAAATTTTATAGTGTAATTACCATTGGCTGACTTAAATCAAATAAGCTGAAAAATTAGTAAAATTAAAATTTTGAAAGATTGTGCAGCTAAATTCAAACGGCTAATAATTTTGATAAGTTTGATACATTTTTACCTCATGTTATCAACATTATTTTGTTATAGAGCTCAATAATTTGAAAGAAAAAGATCACATTGAAACCCCCCTCTATAATCAATCCTAGTAATTTGACCTTTTAACATCTCAAGGTTTTTTTTTTAAAACAAAAAAGAGTGTTGATTATCCAAAACTGGCTTTCATTATCTAAAACCCTATAACCAAAAACTGATTCTTATTAAAATTTTAAAAATTTTAAGTAGAGTTGGTTTTATATCGCATTTGAATTTATTAGATTTATTTTAACTTGTGGTTGGGATGCTGATTCTATATAATTTACTATACATGCGTTTTGGTGCTGGTAAGCATTTGGAAATAATCTTATGTGCATGACATTATTTATGAGCACATTGAATTTTGCACATAAAATTATACCCAATATATTTTTTTAAATTTTAATTTATTATTATTAGAATAAATTACACTTTGGATCCTCAAGCTATAATGAGACTGACACTTTAGTACTCAAACTTTAATTTATAGTAACTGGTAGGAATTTTTTAAAATTATTACAATCAAGTTCCGCGATCTAATTTAGTTGACTAAATACTGACGTGTCGTTAATATAGAATTAACGGTTTTCAGTAATGCAAGATACACGATCCCCCTCTCGTTAATATTTTCGGTATAATTCTACTCGATTTGTAATGCTACATTAACGATTAGATTACATAGCAGATGAACTACATACAGTAATCTTGACGGTATTGTCCGTAATCCTGCCAGGATAAGTCGAACCAAACGCACCCTAATTGATAACAGTACAGTGATTAAGATTTTACATATCACTTTCGCATTATCGGTACATTAATATTTTATCAACTAAATTAGATTGTAGAATTTAATTGTAACAATTCAGAAAGTTCAAGTCAGAAATTATTACTCGTTAAAGTTTGAGAATTAAAGTGTCGTGCACCTTATTATTTGAGAATAAAAAATATAAGGGTAAATTTCATATTTGGTCCTCAAACTATATATGAGGGTGACACTTTAATTCTTAAAATTTAATTTGTTATAATATTTAGTTCAAACTTTTAAAATTATTACAATTAAATCGCACAATCAAATTTACTTAACTAAATATTGGTATAATGCTAATATAAAAATAAGATAATAGTATTATGATTGATGATGCACCAATAATTAAAATGATATATCATTTTTTCATAAAAAATGTGTCAATATTTAGTTAACTAAATTGAATTGTATGATTAACTGCAATATTTTCGAAAGTTTGAGCCATAAATTATAATAAATTAAAATTTAAGAATCAAATTGTCACTTGCCTTATAATTAAAGGACTAAATGTGTGTTTTAACTAAGGTGTAATATACCTTTATTAATATTATTATTTTAAATAAAAAATAAAAGCTTCAAATATCTCCTTGTACGTGGTTTCGTACTTTCTCACTTTTGTACCCTGTGGTTTAAAATATATCACTTTAGTATTATATGGTTTTGTTTTGTTTTTTTCCGTTATCACCTCCGTTAATATTTTTTTGTTATATCAATAATAAAATTAAAACCACATGGTACGTACTAAAGTAAAATTCGGTAAACCATAGAGTATTAAAGTAAATATTCAATAAACCATAAGTAGGGTATTTAAAGGTTTTGGTATATAATTTAACAGAGAGTTAGAGGATGCGCCGACGAAAAGAAAAAAATAAAATTGCAAAGTATTAAAGTGATATATTTTAAATTACATAATACTAAAATAAAAAAAATTACAAAACTAAAGAAATGGTATTTAAAGATAGAAAAAACATGCCAGCTTACAAAATATCTTCTAAAATTAGATTTTTTTATAGGCTAAATTACAAAAAAAAAAAATCCTATAATAACCCGTTTTTTTCACTTTTCTCCTCTGACATTTAAAAATCTACACTTTGACTTCTTGTAAAATAAAAAATGTACATTTCGCCTCCTAACGTTAGGGTTTCCTTAAAGTTCTGTTATGAAATTTTTTCTATGCCGAAAATATTCCTCCGCCCTCTTTCCTGTTGCTTCGCCTCCTTCCGGCTCGCCGCCTCGCCACCGCCTCGCCGTCGAGCCACCTGACCGTCCTCCACTGCTTCGCCCTCGCCACATCCCCTTCGCCCTCCTCCACCGCCTCGCCTTCGCCCTCGTTGCCTTACCTATCTCTCCATCAACATCCACATCGATTTCTTCTCTACTGTCGTCGAAATTGAGGGGCGGTGAGGATGCATGAGGAGAAGGGGAGCAGGTGGAGAAGAAAATGGAGAAAAATCGCGGCCGATCGAATGGGCGGCTGGAGAAGATGAGGAAGAAGACGAAAATGTTGAGAGGCAAAATGGTCATTTTACACACTGTAACCCTACTGTGAATATTTTTTATTTACAGGATGGCAAAGTATAGATTTTTAAATATCAGGGAAGGAAAGTAAAAAAACGAGTTATTACCGGGGTTTTCTGTAATTTAACCTTTTTTTATATTATACGACAAAACAAAAAAAAAAAACAAAAAAAAAACTAGAGAAAAAGGAAAAGAATTTGCGAGGGGCGTTTTCGTCCTTTCACACCGAGCCAGGCGCTCACATATTCATGCACCCAAAATAAAAACTAGGTAAAGTGCCATGTAGTGGCAGTAACGTAATTTCATACAAGATCAGGGGCATTTGTTGTCGGGTTTGGTCCTTTTATTTCTTCTCCTTTAATTAAGGTAGGTCTCCTCTCTCTCGCCCTATCTCTCTCGCTCTCTCTCTCTCTGCATCCAAATGAACTCCTTAATTAGCTCTCCAAATTGCTAAAGCCCAAATCTTTGGATTCTAAAAGGTATGTGTGTGTAGAATTTAATTCAAATTTTGAGCTTTTCATGAGTTTTCAACAAGAATCATCCGTCATGAATGGTCTAATTGATGCGTGAATCATGTAGTTGTTTTGGGGAATCATGATGCGGGTGTTTTGAGTTTATTCCGAGGTTATCTTTTGGATCCATGAATTATATTTGTTGGTTTTCATTGATTTGGGGGTTCTTTCTTTTGTTGCAAAGGAGGAATTTTTTTATTTATAGAAAAGAGGAAAGTTATCGATCCTTTTATCCCCCAATTCTTAGTTCTTATTAGGGATGTGAAAAACTGGATTTTTGTCAACTTGGATGCAACTTTTGAGTCTAGTATTTGTGTTGATTCTTTTATTTAGTTATTTATTTATTTTTCCTGGGGCTCTTTGTTTAGTCCATCAATTCTCCCTGTTTTATTCTTCTAGAATTAGTTTTAGTACAAGACTTCTTTTTTTTTTTTTGCTGATAATGATTTGCTGTTGTTTAGTGGTGTGGGCAATCTAATTTGTTGCATTTGGAAAAGGCAGACTTTACTTTTGATGTTTGAGGTCTGATTTCTGGACTTTTTAACTTCCCTGTCCATGTCTACTGAGCTGACTTCATGATAGCCATTTTGCATCAGAAAAGGAAAAAAGAAGACAATTTTCTTTGATAAGATAAGTTGTTTAGCTTGAAATAGAGCAGTAAGATATGTATGGCTGTTACTGTGTAGACTAAGCTGACTCAAAATGGAGAAATCCAGCAAAAGCCTTGCAAGGAAGTCCAAAATCTTGACTTTCTATACTAAAACGGCGATTTATCGATGATTGTGGAAACGGATTTTCGTTATTACATAGCTTCATGATCCTTTTATTCTATCTGTGTTTCTTGCCAGTAGAACCGCCATGTCTTTGAGTCTCATATCCCCAAAATCAAATTCATTTTGTATCTTGTTTAGGCGGCAGTAATGAGCCTTTCACTATTTGCAATAATCTTCGCCATGATGCAAACCTAATCACCTGATTCAAGCTACTGTGTCAATAGAAAAAAGTCTTTAGTTTATTTCCCGGAAAGTGCTGTAATGTTCTTGTAAAGCAGTCGCTATCGGAATTTCTAAGGATTATTCCATCTTCTTTGAAAAGAACTGTGAAGAGAGATTGAGTTCTTCGTCATTTCACCTTTTCTTATTAATTTGTTTTCTTTCACTCGTCCAAATATACTCAGATCTGCAACTCAGAATATTCGTCCATGCTGGTCGAAAATTTTGTAAAATCCATACCTATGATTAAGTTTTAGATGATCGTTAGCATTTTTTCTGAAAAAATAGAAGGGTTAGCATGTATTAGTCATTGGAGAATATAGCAAGAGTCATGTGCGATGCTTTTTTGAACTACCTAGTTGCACATTCCTGAAGATCTCGTGCAATTATCTATACATGTTGTCCCCCAGTGAATGCAGAAAAAGATTGTTTTGATCTGTGTAGCAACGTCCAAATCATTGGCAGCCCTTGTATGTGTTGATTTGCTTTGGAATCTTTCTAAACATTCATTGAATTCGTCAAATTTCAGATGATAAGTGGATTTCTCAGGAAAATCTTGGGAACTTATAAATTCCCAACTTTTTTTTTCTATTTGTAGCATAACTTGGTCCATGTGTGAATATTTGTGCTGCTATTGTAATTATAAAACATGAGTTCGGCTGCTATACTCTTATGAGTATAGACTCCTTTGTACTTATAAGTTTTTGGCCGTTAGGTCTACCCCTTTGACTATTTCTACCTGTTAGATCATACTATTCAACCAACCACCCACTCAGCCCTAGGGGATCACTATCATCCTAACCGAAGACCACTATCATCCAAACCACATATTTCTTCATTCAATGGTCGAAAACTTATCAGTACAAACGGTCTATACTCATAAGAGTATAGTAGCCCTAGCCATAAAACATTAGGTTTTTGTTTGCAGCAAAACACTGATTCCAGGCTATTTGGATGATTGATAAACTAGAGAAGTACATGTACTAGATTACTGATGAGTGAGATAATGAGTAAACTCTCTATGTAGTTTATGTCTTCTCTAAGGTACCTTTTTCGTTCTTTGTTCCCATCTTAACCTTAAATTGGTCCCGAATGATTCTCTTCTACCCAACCCATCAAGCAAATTTGGTAGTGAAGTTTGAAAACTGATTAATCGAATCCTAGATGCAAAAATAAAACTAATATGAGTGCACCACAATGAAACAGCATGAGTAGGTATTTCCGATTCATCGGTGGCTCTATGACCATTTCCATGTGCAAGGAGAATAATCTAACAGTTGGCAACTTCAAGTAGTTGAGCGTAAGTTTTTCTTTAGCATATATCAACCAACAAACAAGTGCAGGTCACAGAAATCAAAGTATAGTTATTTATATGCTAATGCTAGACTACTATACTGATCACTAATTCGTTATTAAATAGATGTAGCAATGGTTTGATGGAAACCCAAAGTCTTTACTTGATCTAGGATGTATACCCCATTCCGAAATGATCTATTAATCTACTAGTAAGTATTTTCATAGCATTTTATTCTTATGAGACAAACAATTTCTATGAGAGATGAGACAAATTTACATGAGACCATTTATTCACTAGACCCAACTTTAAATGTGAATTTCTTTTGTCCCCTTCCAAAAATCAAAAGAATCTTTCATGTCTAACATTTAAATTTTACAACATCTGCGTTGCTTTATTCTACTTTCTTAAAAACAACCTTGTCCTTAAATTTGAAATTACTAAGACAAAAGGAGGGCTCAAACTAAAACTTGGTATGATGGCAGAGTGCACTTTCTACAAATCAATAACACGTTTAGGGACACCTGAAGTGTCTCCGTCATGTCATGCCTTTGCTTCAGAAGGCAAGAATAATAATCGTCTTCTCGCACAGATAGCCACCGAGTCTTTCCCGTGTTACTCTCTGATGATTTGAACTTTAGTATATTTTCTTCAGTGTGTGTAATTAAAATGGCAGGTTCATGTATGTCCTTGGTCCGATCATGATGGTGAATAGATAATGTTTTCTCTCGGACAATTGGTCCTTAGATGGTTGTTCCACTTGTTAAATTTGAGGTGCAACAGAAGATATGTTGTAAGAGTTTGAAGCACTTGCTTTGTTAATTACATTCGTTAAAAAAGAAGAAGTCTTTGATCTTGCTGTCAAAGCGTGAAAGTCTCGAGCGGCTGCTTTTGATAGTGAACTTAGTGTTTCCATTTCCAGTTGACCAAGATCTATTGGCTGCTTCGTCCTTAATTTATCCTTTCTGGTACTCGTAGCTTGTAGGTATACTGAATTACAGCACTTCATTCGACTGGTTTGAATAAGAACTGTCGATCTAGTAATTGGTTGGTGCCGCCATGTGTCATTTTTGCATATTGCAATTTAGTAATGTAAAGTTATAATTTGGATTGTTTATGCTCTTCAACTAAACTGTCAAGCAGGTTGAGAACTTAAAATTTTTCAATAATGTGGACAAGAGTAGATCGATGCTGTTCTTTTCCTTGTTGATATCCATTTTCCCATGAAACATTATGATTTGAACTTGAACTGGATAAACTTTTTAGGTAATGAATTCATATGAATCTCACTAATAAATTATGTGCATCTGTTTTCAGAGGTTGTAACAGACATATCTTTTCTTTGTTGCTTTGACTCATTCTTCGTGGATATGGATGTGCACTTATGTTTGGATCTTTCTTTTCTTTTTTTTTTTTAAAAAAATCCCCGCTCTCCTGCAGATCTTGGTTTGATTCTACCCACAGATGAAGAGTTATATTGACAGGTAACTGTTTTTGATGATGTCCAACTCAGATGCGGTCTTTTCAAATTACCTTAGCGAGCCAAGTCAATTTACGAATCTGACATGACAGCTTCTCCTATAAAGCATTCGGCTGCTAACATATCCATGCAATCCTCTAAACAGTACGGATACCCAGATAACTCCCAGAAACCGTACTATGATCGTAAACCCATGTCGGTTACAGAAGAGGAGTTGCATTATTTGCCACAAAATCACCAAGATCTACACTATCTCTCCTCTGATGATAATTCCCAGAGAGGGAGTATTCCGCCTCAGAAATCAAGTCAAGAGCAATACTGCACTCTTGAGTCATCTTTGGCTGCTCCTGCTCCTGTTTGTACGAAACAGAATTCGCCACCATCTTCTGTTAGCTTTTCTTCTTCGAGTGGGAGCCCACATTCTCAGCAGGATAGTCAATCGGACAATACCTACGGGTCCCCTATAAGTGCTTCGTGCATTACCGAGGATCCACATGATCTAAAGAACAAATTACGGGAAATAGAGACTGCAATGCTTGGACCAGACTCAGATAATATAGTTAACAGCTTTGAAACCTCCTTTGCAAGCCACCTCTCTCTCGAACCTGAGAAGTGGAAGCAAGTGATTGAAATCCCTAAAGGAGATTTGAAGCAGGTGCTTATAGCTTGTGCTCGAGCTGTGGCCGAGGAGGACTTTTTCGCGGTGGAATATCTTATGTCCGAGCTAAGGCCGATGGTTTCAGTCTCTGGGGAACCGATCCAACGGTTGGGAGCCTACTTGTTGGAAGGGCTTGTGGCTCGGCGAGCCTCCTCGGGTAGTTCGATATACAAAGCTTTGAAGTGCAAAGAACCCACAAGTTCCGACCTCCTTTCATACATGCACATCCTTTATGAAGCATGTCCCTACTTCAAATTTGCGTACATGTCGGCAAACGGTGCGATTGCAGAGGCTCTTAAAGGGGAGAACATGGTCCACATCATTGATTTCCAGATCGCGCAGGGCACCCAGTGGGTGTCTCTAATTCAGGCCCTCGCAGCAAGGCCCGGTGGGCCACCACATGTCAAAATCACTGGCATCGATGATTCAGTTTCCGCTTACGCGCGAGGCGGCGGGCTTAATCTAGTGGGCCACAGGCTATCTCGACTTGCCGAGTCATGCAATGTGCCATTTGAATTCAACGCCGCTGCTATGTCAGGGTGTGAAGTGGAGCGCGAACATCTCGCGGTGCGGCCGGGGGAAGCATTGGCTGTGAACTTTCCGTTTATGCTTCATCATATGCCTGATGAGAGTGTGAGCACTGCGAATCACCGGGACAGGCTTTTGAGATTGGTGAAGAGTCTCAATCCAAAGGTGGTGACCCTTGTGGAGCAAGAATCCAACACAAATACAGCTCCGTTCTTTCCGAGATTCTTGGAAACTCTAGATTACTACACTGCTATCTTTGAATCGATAGATGTGACTCTCCCTAGAGAACATAAAGATCGAATCAGTGTAGAGCAGCATTGCTTGGCGAGAGACATAGTCAATATTATAGCTTGCGAGGGCCCAGAAAGGGTGGAGAGGCACGAGCTTTATGGGAAATGGAGGGCACGGTTCATGATGGCTGGGTTTAAGCCCTACCCATTGAGCTCGTTAGTGAACGCCACGATTAAGGCACTGCTGCAGAGCTACTGCAGGAGTTATAGCCTCGAAGAGAGAGACGGCGTGCTTTATCTCGGGTGGCTGGATAGACCGTTGGCCGTGTCTTGCGCTTGGAGGTGAAGTTCTTCTGATCTGACTTTGTGACCAAGTATAGTTAAAGAATTTTCACTTTGTCGTCGTCGTCGTCATGTATAAGTCTTAAGTATCTTTAGCTGTTTCCGTTTTTAGAAGTTAGGACCAACCTCTGGATTGTAATCTAATCGTAGATTGTGACATTGAACTTGATGTTAGTAAAACATGGAGCTTGGAAAAGTATGTTGTTCTGCAGTACTTTAATGTTCTCTTCATCCACCGTTTGTTGCGTTGGCTTTTTGAAGTGTGTAAGATTTGTGGATGGAACAAGTGTTATAGGCTATATATATTGTTTGCTCTTACAATTTTAGTAGGCTAAATGCCGAATATGTAACTGATGGTAAACTCAATCATCTTGGTTAATGCATTGGAGAACTTTTTGTATTGTATTTAGGATAAATTTCTTACAGTTTCATTTTTTTTTTATTTTCAGACCCAAAAATATTAGCTACAAATCTCCCCTTGCAGGACTCTCTCCTCTACAATCTAAACACTTTTTGTTCTTGCAAAATTGAGGGAGAGACGGGGAAGAAAAAAAAAAGAGCATTCTTTCTACTGGGAAAAAAGGAACTGCTTCCACTATAATTAATTGAAACTGGTTTCCAAAATGAAACTGTTGTGAGACACCGCTTTGTGCCTGTTTGCAACGTATTGCTCACACATGATGTTGCGATAAATGATGAGAAAAGGGAATAAACACTAAATTAGGCTCTACAACCAGGATATGAACTTAAAACCAAATTTAATGACGATTCGACATGATTAAGTGAAACTTCATCAATCAAGTAATCAACAGTGCAGGAACCATATCACAAACTTTTCAACTTACTATGAAGCAAGTTAAGCTATTGACCATACCAATGCTGAATCCAAAGGGTCATCAATCCATGAATAATGCAAGTAAATTCCATTAGAGATAGAAATGGTAATTGATACAATGTCGACTTTAAGTTAAAGGGCATGTCGACAACTCGCAATCGCAATCCACCTTGAAGCAAGGGTTAAACTTTTCATCTGAGAAGAATATGTCTATGCTTCCTACTTACAAGAGCTCTAACGAATAAACAGGAATATTTCTAAAGAAAATTAGGCAATTTTCCTTTTCCTAGGGGAATTGGAAAACTGCAAAACAATCCTAGATGATTATCAACATCTAACCCTTGTACAAATTAACACAGGATTACAAAGTGTATACAACAACAAATAGCTTTTACTAATGCTGGAAAGATCCAAATTGGACTTTTGCCTCTCTATGAAGCATCGGAATAATTATATTACAAGATTATACAAATTGTCAGACGAACTCTTAACTATCTTTCCTAAACCCTGAATAATAGGAAGCAACTGAAGTAGAAATCTAAAGTACAAAGATATGATAGAGTAACCAGCTGACGATCCTACGAATCCAACACTGAATTCCCAGAATATAAGTTAGATGAATGGCTCACAGGTGCTGTTTTGAAGGTAAAACCCTCATTCTTGTCTTCAGTATACCCATATATGCTGCCCCTTCTATATAGCGCCGATACTTGGCTTGCTTGAATGGAACTATCAGATGGCATTTGGTGATGGGGGATTTGGTCTATGCCCAAGGACTGTGCCTCATCGGCAGGGCTGTTGTGATTTGGGCTGAACCCGACACCAAGATCGAGGCTGATCGTGTCGCTCTCCTCTGGTTGGGTGAATTGGTTGTTGGTAGGGTTTTGAATGCTTGTAGTAGTCATGGATGCAGAAACTCCATGGCCGTTGGTCCTCGAGGCAGGTACATCATGGTTGTGTTTGCCCTCATAGGTGGTTATTACTGCTCTGGGATCGTGCGACGCCCTCTCAACATGTTTCCTTACAGGACACCCGTTAAATGTGCATTTGTAGTAACTCCTGTGGTCCAGAAAAGGGATAAAATTGTTAGATCTTATCATATATTTCCTATAGTGGTAAAAGAGCTGGATCACAAACAACAAGACCGTCCAGAGACCGAAGAAGATTGAGTGAAATTACTAACTGGGTTTCATATTCGTTTCTTACTGAGTTTTGCATGCTAATAGACAATCATGTCTTCTTGTCGGAATTCAGGGAACATATAAACTTGAGTGACAAGAAAGGTCAGGTATTTTAGGATATATATAAATGAATGCCATCTTTATCTTCAAATGGAGATAGAAATTATTGTCAATCAAATCAAATAAATAGATAACATATAACACCCAATGAAGCAGCAGATCATATAAGTTTAGCCCTCAGACTCTTTGAATTGATTGTGTGACTGTACAAAGAGATTAAGAGTAATTTCTTTGGTGGTGATGTAAACTAGCTCTGTTTTAAAACATCAAGTGAGATCACAATACAACACAAAGAACAGAGGCAAACATATACATACATAAAGAATATTTGAATCACCATTCATCACCTGTCAATATTTCATATCATGATGTAAGATTACACCAAGGTTAGATTTCTAAGAAGTTTTAAAGGCTGAAGCCCAATGACACCACTGCATAATATAGCAAAAATTTAAATTTTCCATAATGATACACAAGTAACTTTTTAAACTGAAAATACTAGGCATGTAGGGTGCTGCAGAAAATAGGCTGAATTGTTAATGAAGAGAGCCAACATTGTGGAAAATAAGCTTAGTAGTCATTCTGGCCTAAACTGAATTGACCTAGCTGCTAGGCAAGGATTGCCGTGCTACCAGCATGCCTGTGCCGCTTTGGCGGCAGCATGGGGCATGCCAATATTGGCACACCCCCCATACCAGCATGGACTAGGAAAAAAATCATCATGGACGCAAAGAATGATTTAAAAAAGTTCTCCAGAAGTATGATAAAAGAAAAGGAATTCATATAGATTCATATAGAGTTATTAAAAGAAGGCTAAATTACAGAAAACCTCCTTATAAATACCCTTTTTTCCTTTCCCTCCCTAACTTTCAAAAACCTATATTTTATCTCCTCAACATTTCAAGTTGTTGAATTTAGCCCCTCTTCATCAGTGTTCCATCACTATGTTAGTTATATGCCCAAAGCCAAACGGATGACATTAGCTTAAGGGTATTTATGTATTAATCATTTATAATTCATAATATAAGGGCAGATAATCTATTCATATATATTGTATAGCAGTACAATATTGATATGAATCGTCCATAGGGTCTTTATTTGGAAAAACATATTCCTAAAGAGTTAGGAATTTGAGATATGTACTTTTCTGTGCAAGACTCTTTAAATGCTCCTAGCCAGAGGAATATTATAAGGACGGTGATATTCCGGATAGGCCGGTGTATGCTATGTTTCTAATTGAGGTGACGAATCTCAAGTCACTAGTGTAGGGACACTAAAACAAGCATACAGGTGCTTGTTAGAGAACAAGTACACTGAGCGTGACTATTTAGTTGAACAGTCACATGGTTCTATGCTCGCCAGTGACAAGTTCATTGCTACAGTTGTGTGAAGTACTCCTTGGACCTGAGGCATCATAGTTGCTTCACGTATAGGTTGCTACAGTTTGACAGTACTAATACTTAGACTCTAGACACGGGTTTATGTTCGGTACTGATTGGCTATAGTGATTTATGCGAGGCATGTGAATGCGCAATAAGGAATCCAACACTCTCAATGACGAGGAGAATGTCCTATGCGATCTATCGGACTTGACTCGAAAACCCACGGCCAGGGTACATGGTATATGGAAGAGTTTCCAACGTGTTACCATATTGAGTTGATTTCGGATAGTCTAGTCATATGGTCGAATGATAAGGTTTGGCGAGTAATCATAACCTTAGTTCGATTGGGACGTTGAATATTGGAAGGAATTAATCACATAGTAACTGTAAGCGGAAAGGTTCATTCTTCATCACGATTCTGGATGGCCGTGATATACTGCTAGGTGTCACTCACAGACGGTGAGAGAATATGACTGATTCGAATTGAATCGTTCTTATTTATCGATTAGAAGAATTCTAATTAAATATCAAAGAGTTTGATGTTTAGCTCCACTGCCGAATGGTAATGAACCTATGTGGTCACACACATTAGGAATTGTGTGGACCCGAATCGTTTGGATGAGAGTCGTTCACTAAAGAGTTTAGTGTAAGCGATGAAAATAAAAGAAAGCTGTTTAATTAAATTAGATTTAATTATTCGATTCGGTTATAACTGATAGTCCTAATTAGATTAGGATATCAGAATCAGTTTGAGAATTATGCGTAGGATTTAAATTTATCTCTAATAAGATTAGTGGATAATATTTAATCATAAAAAGATATTTAAATATTAGTAAGTTATCTTATTGGATAAGATCAAAATTAGATAAGATCTAATTAAATATTGGAGAGATTAATATTTATCTCTAATTGGATTAGAGGATAATTAAATATTCATAATATCTTATAAGATACGATTTTTACTAGATTTGATTTAGTTGGATAAGTATGAATATTTAATTTTATTGGAAAGAAAAAATCTTATTAGATAAGATTTTATGAAATAAGATTCGTTTATATATACATATATAGATATAGATTTATATGTATGTAGGTGAATACAATCTGTGAGATTATAAGAAAATAAAAAATAAAAAATAAAAAAGGAAAAAGGAAAAGTCGTACGGCATATGATGCTGTGCCTATGGAGGTTTGATAATTAAGGTGCCTTGTACCTTAATTAGAAGTGATGCATAATGGATTTGATGCATATACATCCAGAGATCAATTTCTCTCCGATCTCTCTTCCGCGCGCATGATTCTTTCCGATCAACTTCTCTATTAATTCTTCATCGACCGAAAGATCATGAAGGGATTGCTAGCACCGTCCAGATGGTCCGTGACTCATCCAGTGCGTGAGACGAAGATCGATCGGGTTGCCGATTCCGTGTGGATACGCATAGAGGCCGGGCATGTGCGCGGCTAATCGGAATCCATGTTCGTCATATTCAGTTTCAACCGTACAGTAGATCAAGAGACCTTAACTGGTCCACGGTAAGATCTCTAAACATAAAGAGTTTTTGTTTAGATTAAATTTTGCATAGTAACATGAGAATGATCCGCCGGCAACGGTTTGATTTATTAGTTTTCGGTTTTCATATGTGATATGTATTTGGCTTCCGAAAAATTTTAATAGTACAAAAACTATTTTCCGCTGCGTTTTTCTGATGTGCCGGTTAATTTCTAACACACTATTCGTCAATTTTCTTATAATCTATACCTAAAATGCCCTTCAAAATTATAGAAATACATTAAAAATTATTTTTCCCCTTATGGAAGAAGTACGGGCAATTTGTTCATTTTGCCCTTTCCATTAATGTTGTACCCCTAAAAGCATGTCTAAAATTTTAAGGAGGCAAAATGTAGGTTTTTGAAAATCATATAGAAAAAGTGAAAAAGCAAGTATTTACAGAGGGTTTTTTTTTAATTTAGCCTTAAAAGTAAATAAGTGAGATGACAAAAGTCGAGTTTGATGAATAGTTGTACGATCAAAAGTCCTACTTTGAGAGAAAAGGAAACGATATTTAGATGGAAATATTAGATCACTTGAGATGATGGTATAGACAGGCATTTTTAACAGAATATTTTGAAAGAAAAAACGGAGGTTAAAAGATATTGAAGATTATGCTAAAATTGTTGAGACGACTTTTAATGGATGGATAAGATGAGAGATGAGTATTGATGGATCCAACTAAAAATTCAACTCGAGACCCTAGTTGCTCAACAGAGTACGCCGCCTATAGCACAGTTGGGAGTCAATAATTCTAATCCAATTCCGCCCACACCACCCGATGGCAAAGAAGTTTTAGATGTGATTGAGTTAGAATTGGAACATTCGTAGTTAAATCATAAAGCCAAGGTAGGTGAGTGTGTTGGGTAAGATTACAGATCGAGTTACCTTCATTACCCCAGAATTGGAGCCTCATCGACTTACTGGTCATTCTTACATCAACACCAAGAAGCAAACTCTGATGATACAGGTTGTTCGACATGTTGGCATTGAGCTGCATCACTTTATTCATCCTCATACAATAAAACTTTATGCCTTATTTATACTTATCCTTAGCTTTACCTAGATGTGGCTGGGCCGGCACGGCCCACATTTACTGGGCCAAAACGAGCTAGAGGCTAGCCCGGCACGACCCGACCCCAAAGTCGGGCCGTGCCGTGCCATGCCATGTCGGGCCCAAGGTCTTGGACCCCGGCCAAAGACGGCCCTCTCGTCGATCAGTACGGACCGCACGGCCGGCCGAGCTTTGGGCCATCCTTTTTATATTTTATTAATTTTATTTAAAAAAATATTCAAATTTTTTAAAAATAAAATTTAAAATATCATTTCTTAAAAAATAATATATAAGCAAAAAGATTTAAAATTTTAAAATACATTTATAAAAATACGACAGACCTTGGGAAGGCCCAAAGCCTAACCCCACCTCCCAAAGCATTAGGAGTTGGGTTGTCAATAGTGCAGTGAGCCTCGGGAGTCAACCCAACTCCCACCTGTGCCCGCTGGGAGGCACCGCCACACGGCCGGCCGGGCATCCCCTCAAGCCCGGCACGCCCAAGCCCCGTCGTGCCAGGTCGTGCTGAGCCACCGGGCCGCGGGAGCAAGACCCAACACGACCCGGTTTAACTGGCCGGGCCGGCCCGGCACGAATTCTACATTGCTCGTATCGTGCCTGGCCCGGCCCACTCTCGTGCCAAGCCTGGGCCACCCGGCCCGTTTGACATCCCTAGCTTTACCTATACATAACTAATTTTGGATTTAACCTTATCCTAAATAACGAACTAAAAAACCTTATTTAGAGATTAAGTGAATAATGAAAATCTGAAAATAAACAATAACTAAAAGATAAGATAAACTACTCTAATTTGATTTAAAAAAAAACAATGAACTCAATCGATTTAAACCGATCAACTAGTTTTTTCTGATTTTCTTTTAATTGCCATAATTTCTATAATTTATTTTTTTAATTCTGAAAATAAAAAAAAACAAAAATATTTCAAAAAATTTCAGAAATTCAAAAAAGCTTTCAAAAGAAATTGTAGATTGTATTTTGAAACCCTCTAAAACATAGGACACTATATTCCATCCTACATTATTGTTGACATGACCCTGTGCCAAGTGTTGGCACAGCTAGGCACGGTACTGCACAGGGCGGCAGGGTACTTTCAGAAAACAAGAACACTAGTACTATAGGATTTTCCTTCAATGAACAAAATTTTAGACACTACATAGCAAAAACAATAAATCAAATTGCCACAACGTAAGAAAGAAATCTACCAACTACAGGCAATCTGTTCAATTTTAACCCAAAGAGCAAATACCTTTATGTAAGAAGGTAATTAATACAGCTCTGGCATTCAAGTTTTGAATAAAAAATATCTTCAAATACACTCATCTTAAAGACAAACAACTTTATTCTAACAACTACATTCTTTCATCTCATCTCATTGTACTTGCTAAATTA
The DNA here is from genome assembly GCA_025177825.1 of Aechmea fasciata. Taxonomy (NCBI): domain Eukaryota; kingdom Viridiplantae; phylum Streptophyta; class Magnoliopsida; order Poales; family Bromeliaceae; genus Aechmea; species Aechmea fasciata. The sequence goes on along the minus strand of CM045925.1, from coordinate 6,618,468 downwards.
TGTAAGGAGGTAATTTTAATTCCTGATTTAGGTTGTCTCCATATGCAACCGGCAATAATATAAGTTACTCAGTACAAAAGTACCACTATAATAGGTTTTTCCCAGTGTCAAAATCAGAAGTTATCTGCTTTATGGTCTTGTTATGTACCACTCAAACATCTGATTTACACACGGACTAAGAGATACTTCAAAGATATGTAACACGGACATTTATGAAATCTATTGGATTATTGTCAGGTTTTATGAACTATTTTCTTGTGATATATATTGCATACTCTCCTCCCTACAAATTCCTTCCTCCCTGATCTTGTAACAAGGAAATCGGTTATTATGAGAGGATGGTTTTAAAATCTGGCTGAATGGCATATATGTGAATTTGCTAAGAATTCAACACGAATACAATATTCTGAAGAATATGGAAACAATATGTAAGTTCAAACATTTGATTAGTATATATGAGGTAAAAGAATGGTAGCTTTTATTCGTACTAGGTGTTGCATCTGTTGCAACTTGAACCTAATGCTATAGGATTTACTTTGAAGCATAAACCACGAGGGATGAACTTCGTGTGTACAATATTTAAGGCGATTATCATGTCATATGATGAATCCATTCTAGTAAGAATTTTGATGTCCAAGAAAATTACATTCGGACACAACCTATCTAAAAATTTAACTTGATTTTGGCTCTTTGGCTTAAAATATGTTACTCCTAAATTAATCATGAATCTTTATCTTCTGTTACATTTCCGTGCTTAGAGAACTTTATGAGAGGTTGCCTCCCAGGTTCAAAGACAGTAGCTCAGTGTATCAACCAACTGATTTTATAACTTTCACTATAGGTCTCTTTATTTTCTGTTTTTTTCCCTCTCACTTTGACCGGGAATTTAGCATCAAATTGTAGTGTTGACGTCGTGCTGACGGCAAGCAGTAAAAAAAAATCAATACTTTGGAAACTTCACATATTTAAGTTTTACTCTAGTGAACCCCATAATGTTAGGTAAAGGCATAAATGATGATGATGATAGCCGTAAATTGTGCATCTAACTTAACATTCTCTTGAAATCAAAGGACAGCTAATATGCAGGCAATCTGTGATTCACTGCAAGATGAAGCTTTGAAGGTCTTGAAATGAAATTGATGAGTCTGTAGCTCCTAACAAAGTCATCTTCAAATTTCGCCCTTGAAATCTTAAGAAAACATGCAAGAACCATTAGCTTTTTTTAAATTTCCACTAGATAAGACGGTAAGAACACATTTCCGCCACACAAAAAACATATTCGCAGTAAGAAAAATTATTATTATTCAGTGAAAGGGTGAATAGAAAATATCTAGAATGTTCACCAACCTTGGATTCGGGTTGCCTCTTACTACCTTTTGGCCATATTTCCGCCAGCGGTACCCATCATCCAGGATGTCAACTTCGCTTATAGTTTGTACAACCACACGTGGTTCACGGTTAGGTCTATTGATTGCAGTAGCATCAAAATTAGGAGCATCCAATTTCCTGTTTACAAATGTTAGAAAGCAGACTAATAGCATTTTAGATTAAATTCCCTCTCCCTTAGAATTCCTATACTCAATTATATAAACTAACCTGCGTTTTGCCTCTAGGTCACCATCAGCAGTAATTTCATCACCAGTGTTGGATCGACCACCTCCACCATCAACATCATCCTCACTAGCTGAGCCAGAAGACAGCTCAGTCGTACCAATTGGATTGACTTTATGAGGATGCAGATAGCAAATCTTAGTTATGTGAGATCAATTTAATGTACCAAAGGAAAGACTATTTTGTGTCATAAAGAATGAGCATGATGCTTCCTTACCTTCAGCACTTAATAAACAATCAGGTTTGTCCGCTCCCTGGCTGGACAGAAGTGCACCAACTGCTGATCGACGGTTAGGTTGAGGTTTAGGATGATCATGCTCGCTTATGTAGATAGTTTCAGTTATTTGTCCCTCATTGGAGCGTTCTATATGCTTCTTTGCTGGGCAGTTAGGATGTGTACATTTGTAGTAACTACGTGGATTTTCGCATCCTTTAACATGTTTCTGCCCATACTTGCGCCAGTTATATCCATCTTCTGCAGATTTCTCAACTACAGAGGAAGGATTAGGTCCACCAGGATCAGACCGTAATTCTGTGATATTTTCCTCTGAACATTCAACAGGTTGAGTTGGAGAAGTTCGAGAAATTATTGAGAGAGTTGATTCCTGTGTAGTGAAAGCTTCATTGTGAGCTGTCACTGCATGATTATAAGGATTATTGGCTTGAATTTGTGTTTGCACAAAAGGCTCGTGTTCTTGGAGATTAGCATTAGCAGAACCCTACATGAAAAACAAGAATATTAGACTGGTGAGAATAGTAGATCATATTCATTGATTATGCATGAATTGTCAAAATTGATCAATCGTCAGGTAAATGGGAAGCAGAAAATATATCATTTCTTGAGCACTTTATGTTCAAAGCAATTAGAAAACCTGACTCATCAATCAACAACATACAAGCATGCATAATGTTTCCTTCTCTTTCTTTCTTTCTTTCTTTCTTTTTGGTTAGGGAGCATGCCTGATGTTAAACACAGTGAAACTAAACTAGTACATTACTCTTTCGTCAATGCTAAGTGGGTCGACCAACTGGTTGTCAGAGGATCCAAACAGGTCGATCGCATGTGTAGAAATATATCCAAAGCAGTTTTATCCAAAATGAGACTTCAAAAAGATATTTAACTTTTCAAATATGGCACATCAAAATCTAAACATCCCACAGGCTAAAGTAAGATGAAGTTGCTGTCATATTAGGAATCTCAAAACTAATAGTATGACAAGAATGTTCCATAAGTAGTGAGAACTAACAATATCCAAGAGGGCAGCTACCGCCTACCAGACAGTAGGACGGATTATCTCAAATAATCAGATAAGGCAGTGTATTACCAAAATGCAACTATGGGAAAAGGGATATTACCGAAGCTCGCAATGAAGGTACTGATGTATGCAAATATGATCTGGCATGGGGCTTGAACTCAAAATCTCCAGAGCTCCCATTATTGTATGCACTATGTATAGAAGTCTCCCTTGAAGAAGATAATGCATTTGCTTGAACAGTTCTATTCATGATATAAGGCATAGTCAAAGTACCAGTGGTTGGGGAAGGCTCAACCTGTACAAAGAACAGAACGGATAAACTGAAAATTAATTCAAACTGTGCAGATAAATAAAGGGGAAGTTTTCACAACTTCTGTTTCGGTAGACCATCACTAATCTTACAAGATATCTACTAGCCAAATGAAGGGAGTAGATATGACATGTAATCAGAAATATTTATTGAATTTATTGTGAAACTGCCTTACAGGAAAAGAGAAATAGCAATCATTAAACCTAACCATCAATTCACTGACAGAGAGAATGCCAAAATCCCTCCCTCTACACACTAGTAAGTAGAACCGACCAAACTAGTTAGAGGATAAGGCTTCCTCCACACACACACACAAAAGATGTCCAGGAAAGGCACGTGAGAGTATACTGATCATGCCTTCTTCCAGTATTCAGAAGCTTTAAACACAGAGGCAACACAAAATTGAGAACACAAATAAAGAGAAATTTTTCAACATGCTACAGCCACCTAAAAATTTTTACCTAGAGGGACTAGGACAGCAATAAATATACACAGCTCTAAACTCACTATCTTCTGGATGGCATTTCTTACATATATAATGATCTGGTCCATCTGGTACAGCAGGGCCAGACAAAGTAGATGACACCAAACATACAAGTGCTATAGATCGGCCTATAACAAGAAACTATAGAAGTTTTTCCCTCCAAATTCCTAAGATCATTCTAGAATGAACATCAGTTCTCGAATCAATTAACAAAACAACCATTAGAGAAACACTCCTGAGTCCTCACTAAACAACTCTCCATAATACTGGATCTCTCGTTCTGAATGCTTCTTGGCTCACCTTTAAAAAAAAAAAAAAAAAAACCCTCTTGGCTCATTTAAGTGATGCTCGTGAATTAAATGGCCCATCAAGTTATTCTTTAAGTCAAAAAAAAAAAAAAAAAAAAAAAAAAATCTAACAAAAGACAAAGTCCCAAAAGAGACATGCCCATAATGCAAGATGTTGTTTTCTTTCTATCTTCAAAAGCGCAAATACTACAGAATGATTCTACTAGTACATGATGTGGCAGCTGATAAATGAAAGCGAATAACTATCAAAGTGAGCTCATAAAGTAGAAAAATGCCAAACACCTACGAAAAGATTAATTCTGGAAGATGGTGTTATACAGAGCCGCGTCAACTACGCAGAAATCAGATTTATTAGATCTGGTCAACTGTAGTTAATGATTAATGACCAGGTTTGATGAAAAAACCAACCCATTCTGGAATCAAACTGTCGCTATAATAGTGAAAAAGTTTTAAGTTTGTCCAAGACAAAGATATATTCCACATCCCCCCCGTACAACCAAGTGGATGTTTTGTTTTCACTTGATGTCGCCAGGGCATCAGAATCCATTTGCGGCCACATCTGATGCAGCTCATGAACTTCTTCTTTCTTTCCCCCCTTCACTTTAAAGTCTATACAAAAAGTTTGAGCTAAAAACTTAATGTAGAGAACTTTGTAACAACCTTACTTGACAAAGAATCAGAATATATGACAGTAAAAGTTGTTAAAGAACTTCTTGTAAAAGAAATAGCAATGCATACACAGTTCAAATAGGAATTATAAAATGAATGTGCAGTGCAGAGCTCATAAAATGTCACATCTTAGAGATAATCATTGAGCTTTCGATGGTAAAAAAAAAAAACAAAATAAATATATACATATATTGTTTTTGACGAGCTGAGCAAAATGAAACGACAGATTCGGAAGAAGAGACAAAGACAAAAGCAAACAAATAAAAAAAAATCTGCATAGCGTCACATCTCACCAACATACAGAATAGGAAACTATCAAATTCAAAGAGAGGTAAAAGAAGAGTAAAATTATATAGGGACGATCAACTACAGGCTCAAAGTTTTCTATTTTTAACACTCCACCAACTTTTGATTAGTTTGATTCAACTCACTTTTTCTAAAAGAAAATTAATTTACTTAAAAAAACACAAATTAAAATTATTAGAAGGGTAAGAAAATATTAAGTACTAAAGATAAAACAAAGTTAGAGGATTTAGTATAACATGACCAATAGTTTTGGAATCTTCACACAGTTCAGATGAAGTAATAAGCTAAGAAATGCTGAAAAATCGGGGGAGGGGAATAGCTAGATAGATCAAAACAAGCACGAATAGTTAAGTAGAGCAAATCAAGCACAAATCAAGAGAAAATTAAATGACAAATAAAGCGGGGTACGAGAAGAACATAAATGGGGGTTAGGGATCGAGAGAGTAGTGCCTTGGGGTCGGTGAGGAGGACGGGGGATTCAAGGAGCGCGGAGGGGCTGAGTCCTGGGGGGATAGTGAGGCACGGCGCGCGCGGGATCGGGAGCTGCGCCGGCGACATCGACCTGTACCTGGCTCCGGCGAGCGGCGGCCCCCTCCGCTCCGGCGCTCCGCCGCCGCCGCCGCTCCCAGCGCCGAGTCCCCCAGATCTTGGCTCCGGCGCCGGAGGCCCCCCTCCTCCGGCGCTATCTCCGGCGAGCGGTGGCGCCCTCCCATCGCGCGCTCTGCCGCCGCCAACACCGCTCCCGGCGCCGAGACCACCCGATCGGGGCTCCGGTAGCGGAGCTCGTCCTCCTCCGGCGAGATCTCCGGCATCGGTGGACTCCGCCATTGGTGGGAGCGAGAGAGAGAGGTGGGGGAGTGAGAGGGAGTTGGGTGGAGGGTGGAGTGGAGAGAGTGTGGAAAAGAGGGCGCGAAGGGGGAGCAGAGGAGAGAGAGAGAGAGAGAGTGGGACTCGTGAGGGGTATTTTGGGAAAGAAAATGGTCCATGCGATTATGTTTTCCAGCGAGTAATAATTTTTTGCCTGCACCCGGTGCGTGGGTATATATAAACCCGTACTGCTCGTGCATGCATCACACTGTACTGTTCTTCAACAACTGCTGACGTGGTCGTAAAAAGTTTTTTTTTTTTTTTTTTGAGAAAAGGTAAAAAGTTTTTATTATAACAGTTTTACCTAAGGGTGGCAAGGCAATCCGCCTCCATGTTTCACCGCAGATCTTGATCGGTTCGAAATGAGTTTAAAATGGAATTATTCGTTTGGTTAACGAACTGAACATAAACTGAATTTTTACCTCGTTTTATTTGACGAGCCGAATACGAGCCTAAAGTCCGATCGCCGTCGTGTTCAAATTTCGATACTAACTCGAATACATATATTTTATATTTATATAATTTATTTAATTTGTATGTATATATATTTATATATATAAATAAATAATTTTATTTATATATATATATATATATATATATATATATATATATAGTAGGTCTTGTGTGCTATTAGGAGCACGGAGACCTCCGTCCTCTAAGTCGTTTTTCATGATGGAGCTTCCAATCGACGATCACCGTTGACTTGATCTAGTGTATTTGAAGTTTCTAGAAAATAATTTTTATGATTTTTTAATATTATTTACCTCAAAAGGATTCAAAATCAATAATTTTTAATGGTTGATATCTCGCTTTTCAAGTTTAACGGTATAGAAGCATTCAAATCGATGAAATTTTGATACAAAATTTTTTATATTATTTACAACAAGATCAATATTTCGATCGAAAATTTAGTGCTATATCACCCACTTTTATAAGATTTTTATTTTCAAATTAAAAATTATTGATTTTGAATCCTTTCGATTGCTAGATAAATGATATCGAAAAATTGTAAAAATTATTTTCTAGAAACTTCAAATATGCTAGATCGTTTAATCGAATGATCGTCGATCTCTAAATTCCATCATCGAAAATGGCTTAGGAGCACGGAGGGCTCCATGCTCCTAATAACACACAAGACCTACTCTCTCTCTCTCTCTCTCTCTCTCTCTCTCTCTCTCTCTCTATATATATATATTTTTTTTATTTGATTTTTAGTAAAAAAATATATATAAGCCCAGCTCAATTATAAATAGCTCATTTATATGCAAAATTCCAACTATTACATCAAAATCTAATGAGCAAAATTTTGTAAATTTATTTTTTATATATATTTAATTTAATCTATTTAATTTATTGTTTGTTCGTCAACTCGTAAGTCAGCTTGTGTTCGACTCGTTTATTAATGAACCAAATAACTGAACTTTTCGACTCGATACTTTAATGAAATTACCATATTCCGTTTATTAAACCTACTGAACACGAGCATGTTCGGCTCGTTGACCCCACCACCCCCTGGCAGTTCGTGTTCGGCTCGACCCTAAATATATAAAATATATTCTATGGTAACAATTTTGACCGCATTAAATGTATTTTAATTTAATATATCTTGAGCCAAGAACAGTATGGCAAAAAGTCTTAGGCTTAATTATATTCTACTGTACTATACTTTATATTTTTTTTAATTTTTTAAACTGTACTAATTTAAAAAAAAAATTACCATTTTATTAAAAAATATGTTTATATTTTTATTTAAAGTTATTCTCTTTGACTTTGACTTTCGCAGTTAAAATTATGGCTAATTTAGATGTAATTTTAACTAATGCTTACCTTCTAACTAAAATTACTCGTTTTGATTGTTGTTAGTTAAAATTACAGTCAATTTAGGCATAGTTCTAACTATCTTAGTTGAGCCTCCTCCTATAGTTTTAATTATAACAGTTAAATATAAACGTGTCAAATCAAATATCGAATTTGAATTTGTATACAGCTACCAATACAATACACTTACAAATATATGTAACCAAATAATCCACTAAAAGAGTTAATTTCTCTATTAAGCCCCAACCTTTTCAAACTATTTTACTTTGAATTCTAAACTAGTTTTTTCTTTCTGAAAAATGTTAAGTTTACAATCCAAAAAATCCAAAAAATTTGGAACCATACAACCCTCCATTCTAGAATTAATCCAATCCTGTTAGTATTTAAAAAAATATGAAAAGAAAGAAAATTGAGAAAAAGGGAAAAGGAGTCAAGGACTAGTGGGTAAAATTTTGTCTTTCCATGGCCCAAGTTGTAAGATTACAATCCAAAAGTTGGTAAACTTGTATTCCTAGTATCAAACTCCTTACGTTTGTTGGACAAACATTTTAGGGATAATTGCCTATATACCCCTCATGCATCTGAAAATATCCGATCTATCCCTACTTTTTTTTTCTTTCTAAAATACCCCTCATACGTTCCACCGTTATTGCAAAATACTCCGCAGTTATCTCCTGTTAAGTTAATCTGGGTTAAACGTGAGTTAAATATCTACCACAGTTAAAAAAAATTAAAATACCAATTTTGCCCTCAACTTAAGGGCAAATAAGAAAAGGTGACGGTAGAGGGGTATATTCGAAAAGACTAAAAGTCGAAATACTTTTGTGCCCCTGACTTTAAGGGCAAATAAGAAAGACAGTAATAGTAGAATGGTATATTTGAAAAGGGCAAAATAGTAATTTTACAGAAATAACAGAGTTACTTAACAGATTTTAACTCTAAGGGTATATTAAAAATATGTTGGAACGTAGGAGGGGTATTTTCAATATTAGCCTTCTAAGAGGGGTAAACCGAAAAATCGGGAACTTTTCAGAGGTATATAAGCAATTGCCCCAAAATTTTATGTATAGTTTGGAAACTATGCGGATCGGCCACCACTGGATGATTCGACCCACGGATCTCGATTTAACCACGGATATTAGTTGCTTTTTTTCTCTCTCTCTTTAAAAAAAAAAAAAAAAAAAATATCTTTCCATCCATGACCGTCGAATCGACCACGTGGCATCGATCCGCATAGTCTCCAAACTATGCCTATAAATTTTTTGTCCGTCTGTAATCCGGTCCATTGGACCTATACCAGACCAGACCCCTGCGACTCGGGTCCAAGTCGGGTCAGGCCCGGTTCATATCAAATTGTGATTGATCTGATATGTCGTTCCTTGCAAAACTAGCTCAAAAAATATTTTTGATATGAAAAATAGTTTTTCGATCGTTTGGTTTACATAAAATTACTTTATGATGAAACAATTTATAAATTTTGAAAAAAAAGAATTGTACTTTTATTTGCTGGTTTTAAATAAAAAATAAAAAATCATTGGGAATGTATCACGGCTTACCACCGTGTGGGTCACACGTGGTCCACGAGATGAAGTGGACCTCGTAAACCACGTGAAACCTCTCTGTATAAATATAGAAAAAATAGCGAAAAATAAAAACTCATCTGCGAAACATTACGATTTACGCGTGGACCACGAGGTGAAGTGGACCTGTGTGAGACCCCTCTCTCTATATATATATTTATTTATTTAATATTTTTCAATGTAGATATTATTATATGATATTTTATTTATAAAGATATATTTATTTATCATACAATATTAAAATTGTAATTAGTATATATTCTGTTACATACTCATTATATAAAATAATTTTTAAAATATTTAATTTACAAATATAAATTATAATAATAACATATGTAGTATGGTTAATTATTATATATAAATAATATATATACATATAATAAAAAAATGTAAAATAGTTTTTATTTATGTTTTTCTTTTCCTATAGGTAAAATTGTATAGCAACCCCTCTCATCTATATGTCATGTTGAAATAACCTATTTAACCTTTTATTTTTTCAATAATTTTAGATATTTTTCTTAAATTCATTCATTTCCCTCCAATTTAATAGTTTGATTACTTTTTAGCAAACCAATTAAAGTTAATAACTAATAAGGTTATTAAACTTGATAATAATTTTAACTAACTTAAATATAAAATGATAAACTCCAATTTACCTTATTGTGGTTTGTTTAACAAATTTATACTATGCCATTATGTGGTTAAAAAGTTATATAGAATTTTTTTTTTTTATTTCACTATTAGAACATATCATTAAATAGGATATCACTCTATAATTTTCAAAAAGAAAATTTACTTAAATACTCAATTTCTCGATAATTTTTTTTGGTGAAATAAAAATAAATCACCTGATAAATATCTGTAGCTTTTTAAATTCATGTAATGGTAAAGTAAAAATATGTTAAACCAAAGGGAGGCAAAATTTGAAGCTTACCCCAAAAAATATAAAAATTAAAGGTGCCTGAATAAAAATAGAAAAATAGGAGCCCTGATATTTTTACACTTCAAAAGTTAATGTACATTTTACATCTCCTCACCCAAAAACGATCGATTGGTGTTTGTCTGGCTAATCTTCTTCTTTTTTTTTTATTCTAAAAATTTTAAGATATTTCAAAACCCTAGAAATAATGGAATGTAAGAATAGTATAGTAAGCCGTGCGTTGAGACGGGTAGTTTAGATTAGGATTAAAGTAGGTGAACCATTAATTAGACATTATGTTTGTAGGAAAGACGAAAGGTTGGATTAAGGTGAGTGAACTATTAATTAGACGTTATATTTATAGGAAAGGCGAAGGGTTTGGTTAAGGTTAGTAGACTATTAATTAGACGTTATAGATGAAGGGAAGGTAAAGAGTTGGCTTCGCTGAAGGAAGGAAACTCTGCCACGTGGCTTATTTTTGGAGAATAATGTATAGGTATAGGTATAGATACCGTCACGTGACAAGATTAAGAGGAATATCATGCCGCCACGTGATAAGAGAATATAATATCACGACAAGATTAAGAGAAATAATATATAGATATAAATATAGATAGACGTATGTTCCAAAATGGAGTTCATAGGTAACATTTCTCAGCAAATATATTTAGAAGAACCTCTCAAATATAAACAATTCTTAAATAAATCCCTCAGCTTTTACTCTCTTGATTGAAACTCCTCAGCTTTTTATTTTTTTATTTAATTTTTTATATGTAGTTAGGGATCTTGTAAGCAATGTCATCAATACATTTCAAAAGAGATTTATATCTTACACTCTATTTTAAAATGAGGTGTTTTTTTTTTTTTTTCCTGCTCATATCAAGTGGTGGACTTATTATATGATTTTAATCAACTTTTTTTCCACTTGATCTAGAAAAAAAGATGGAACAATAATTTCATATTTATACCGAATTATACCACCTTATTCAATTATTACAGATACCTGAGAACTACTATTTTTTAATACGAAATTTGCCTAGAAATTTTATTTGTATATTTCATGACAAGATGTGTACTATATATCGCCTCATTCCTCAATTAATAAATTTTTTTTTATTTTTAATAGTTTAAAATGTTGTCAAGGCAATGAGTCATTATTGACCCTAAAATAAGGAGGGTAAGATTAACATCATTTTTAAATTTACAAAACTATTTTTATGCGGCGAATGAATTACCGCTTTCTACATGTGGTAAATCATTCAGTGCCTTATTCAAAATATTAAAATTTTTTATAAAATTTAATAGTATACATATTTTAGAGTTTGGATGTGAAAAATGTATAACTAACATAAAAATAGTGAACAATTTACCACTTTTAGAAAGTAATAAACTGCTTAAAACTAGTTTTATAAATAAAAAATTTAAATGCCTAATTTTATAATAAAATATATTTCCTAGACTCAGCAGCCCAAAAATTTTTTTAGTATCTGTGCTCGTTTCAAAATAGGCTGCAGTTGGAAAATTTTTTTAGGGGGTTAGATCAATTTTGCGTTTGGAGAAAAATTGAGTTATTTCGGGTAATAAAAAAAATAATGTTTGGATAGGTAAGATAGAATAAGAAGGATAGTGAGATTTTATAAATAAAAAATAATGATATTACTCTCTTATTATATTTGAATTTGAATTTTTAAAATTTAAAATTTATATTTTTAAATTAAAAATTTTAACTTTGAAATTTCAAAATTTGGAATTAAAATTTTAAATTTTAAATTAAAAATTTTAAATTTAAATTTCAAACTTTAAATTTAAGATCAAATTTAAATTTAAAAAATATAAAATATCAAATTTTAAAATTTTAAAATTTTAAATATCAACATTTAAATTTAAATTTTAAAATTTAGAATTTAAAATTATAAATTTTATTTTTGAAATTACAAATTATAATTAAAAATTTAAATTTTTAAAATTTTAAATTTTAAATTAAGAATAAGGGTGGAAACAATTAATAAAAATAATTTATTATAATACATTTATAAATTCTACTTAAACTAAAATTTAATAAAAAGAATTTATTATAATAATTAAATATAATTTATTATAAAATTTATTATAATATTTAAATATAAATAATTAATTTATAATAAAAATAATGTATTATTATAAGCAATGCTCCTATGCACCAAACAGATCTCGGTTCTTAAATTTTTTAAAATGAATAGTTGAGATGTTTTTTAGTTAAGAGGGTGATTGGCTTTTGTTGCCATAAGTACCGGTCACCCTCCTACCAAGGGTAAATTATTTCCTCATAGGTAAAATTTGCATGAAGGATTTTTTTTTTTATATTTTTATTTTCATTTTCATAATGCTCTTCTAATAATTTGGTAGGATGTCCCATTTTATTTTTATGCTCTTCTAATAATTTGGTAAGATATCTCATTTTATTTTTAAAAACTTTTCACCCACAGATATTTTTATCGAAGCTATTTTATCCTTTTTTTCTTTGTTGAGAGAGAAATCCATGTCTAATCTACATTTAAATCTAAATTTAAATTTAAAATTAAATTTTAATCAAAATTTTAAACTTTAATATTGTTTTTACTATCGAATTAACAATTTAAATTTAATTTTAAAAATAGAAGCCTTTAATTTAAATAAATAATAAAAGTTATGTTTATAAATACAACATAATTTACAATTTAAAATAAGTTAATATATTTGAAATTTCGTGTCGTTTTAATATCAATTTTACAATTTACAATTTGAATTGAAATATACTATTCATTTAAACATAAATTTTTTCGTCCTAAAAATTTAAATTAAAATTAAATTTAAATTTAATGTACACAATTATAAAGTTTAAATAAAGATTTGTTACTTATCAAATTAACACTTTCGAATTTGATAAGTAACGAAATTAAATAAGGAAACAAATATTTGTATAGGATTAATCAAATTTGGTAATTAATTTGTATTTGTTTTTCTATATTACCCTTAAGAATGCTAATCCGTTGAGCAGGTAACTATTATGCAAAAGTCAATCTCGCCGATGTATTGAAGCATTTCTCTATAATATATTATATTTATATAATTTAGTTTTTAATTTAATTTATATTTTTAATTAAATTTGAAATTAAGTATTGAAATAGTATTATTCTACCAAAATAGTAGAATTTTACTATTCCGGAATAATTCGAAATAACAAGATTTGATAGGAATAAAATATCTTAGGCAACAAATCTCTCTGTTTGGTGAAATAATGGGTATAATTTTCGTTATCCCCGTCTATGTCCCGAACCAAACGGGGTTAATTAGGCTTCGTTTGGTATTGCGGGGAGACTGCGTTACGTGCGGTGAGAAAGTACGTTGGAAAAATACCTCGTTTGTTTCCGTACGTAATATTGCGTTCCGCATATCGCGATGAGTCGATTACGATATATTTTCTGCGTTGCCACCGGAGAACGCAAAAGCATATTCCTATATATTTTTTTTACAACTCCATTTTATCTAATAACGTTAGATAGGCCTCAATACCAAACTAAGTCTTAGTAGGCCAAAAACTCTGCAGCTGGGGCTCACTCCATACATTTTCAACAGCTATTATCCAATACGCACTTCGCCTCGCCACCTCCTCTATAAATACCCGCCACCGTTCTTTGCGTCCGCTTTTGAAATCGCAAGAGAGAGAGAGAAAGAAAGAGAGAGAGAGAGAGAGAGAGAGAGTTTTCCCCCACGCCACTCGTTTCCTCTTCTCCTTCCCCTCGCACTCCACCACACCCCCGTTTCCATTTCCTCTTCATCGTCTTCGATCCAATCCCCACCTCTCCGATCCCCAATTTCGCGTGCAACGATCGCCGCTTCGATCCCTTTGGCTCCTCCGCCTCCGATCGAGGTTTTGTTGCGGAGATCGGAGGGCATTGACTCGGAGTTCTCGGATTTGGGGGTTTTCGAGGGGAATTAGGGGGTTTTCGATGGGTTTCCTGTTCGTGGAGTCTCTCCCGGGGCCGAAGGTGTTCAAATGCATATTCTGCAAGGTCGATTCAGCGTCGCTCGACGCCATCGTCTCCAAGGACTTCAGTGGACGGTACGGCCGCGCCTACCTCTTCAAGAATGTGTGAGTTCTCTTCGAAATCCTGTTGATCTTGGCCTTTGGAACGTTTTCATTGCGTTGGATTATGAAATTAACTCGAAATCGGGTTCTTGTATGTGTGATTCTGGCGACTGTGGTGAAATTCGTTGGATTGTTGCTCTTTGGGATTGAGGATCTTTTCATGCTCGTTCTCATTTTAACAGCGTTAGAGAACTCTTCAAAATCCTGGTGATATTCGCCTTTGGGGCGTTCTTGATTGCGTTGATTAGGAAAATTAGGTTCTTATGTGTGTTGGCTCCATTGACTTTTTTATGTTATAGAGTATAGACTGAGGAAGTATTTAAGTGCCGGGGCACAAGATTGTGCGGAAAACTTGCTGGCACAGCAGTGCCGGATCGTGCTGGTAAAAAAAAAACCATATATGCTGATATATAATGGCATGAATTATTTATTTTCTTTAACAATAAAATATTCTAATTGCTTATTATATATCTTTATTAAATTTTTTTAAACTTTATTGAAAAAATAACTAATCAATTAAAAAAAAAGAGGGTTTTGAGATGTGCAATCGGTATAGGGATTGTATCGTACCGATATCTTGTTGGTACAATATGATATGGTAGATACGGCCCATGCGATCGGCACTTAAATCCTTGTGACCAAGGAGCTTTGATGCTCGTACCCATTTTCTGGTTTTCACAATTGCAATTTATGTTGGGTATTGCCTTTTTTGTTCTTTTCAGATCTTGGGATCAAAATAATTGATAGATTATTTGTTATATAGAGGATTTCAATGCATATGTTTATGATGGAATATACACCTTGGGATTTGGGGGTGATAGATTGTTGAAATAAAAAAAAGAAGAAAAATGCAACTGCGATTATGTATTTTAAGCAATGATCAGTACAGTCGCAGTTTATTTCCTTCGTTTCCATGTTTTCGGTGATGTAGTGTTTTGACCAGATATAAGGATTACCTTTTGTTTATTTTGTTTATTATGAAGTGATCTCTTGCTGATCTGTGGAGATTTTCATTTCAATGTCATTGTTGTAGAACTGTAGCTTAGAGTATTAGTACTGGAGATTAGGAAGGCATTATTCTTCGTTTACAAAATTTGGGTGGTTGATGCAGCTGACTAATGCATTGACACAGAAATCTAGGAAGCATTTGTTCAAAATTTTCATGTACCAAGAGATGCATGCAGTATCTTACTAGCTGCAATAATTTTGACAACGTTGAAACTACGATTTATACTACAGAAGGTGTCTTTTACAGCAAAAACAAAAACATGATTTCTCTAAATAAGACTAGTATTATTTGCTTCAGTTTGTGAGGTTTTGAAGTTCATGACATTCTAAAAGCGTAGAACTAATGCAGATTGAATAGCATATAATATATAAGCTAATTGATCTCATTGCCTTTAAATTTTCACTAGACTGGCACAATGAGAAGTTAGGATCAAATATTGTAGATATAACAAATCAACTTGTAAATTTGAAAGAATATAATTAATATCCAACTATGAGACTGTTTGTTGCTTTTGATGATTTGGTTGGTTCAGTAAGTTTAAGATCTATTTTAGAGCCACTCTTGCATTCAATTTTGTGTTCATTCCTGTTGGAAGCATTGGTATCATGAAATCACCTTTTTGTAGTTTCTTCAAATTGGTGACAGAAGTCTATAGTTTGATTTGGATTATGTTTTCTGCCTTCAGTTACTGCTTTTTATGCTATATCACCTGCTTCTTCAAGTTTTATCTGTTTGTGCTGTATTGTTTTGCTTTCTCTAGTTTTATTTTTACATAGAAAATCTTAATTAAGATTGATTATGATAATTCGTTTCTTAATTGATTAGGACACATTACTAGAACTCACAAAACATGAATGAAAGCTTCAAATTATTTTAGCTATTATAGTAAACTCCTGTGGGCACGTTATTGAACCTTTGATGGTTGTTATTGTTGCTTTGTGCCTGCAAACTTTTGGGCACCTAGACCATGCGCCTGTATAATGGGTGTGACACCACTTCCCAGGGGGTTACTCATCCTAGAACTACTCTAGCCCTAGCATATTTAATCCTTTTAACCTCTTGGAACTAGCCAACGCCTAAAATGCTATATGCCGAATTAAGAGGTTTAGTCCTACTATACCTTATATATGACTATTTCAAATTCTAGGGGTGTCACATTCTCCTCCACTTTATGCTTTGACGTCTTCATCAGACTCAAATACACTCACAAGTATTAGGAGGTATGTGACTCATCTCGCTAGCCTTAGAAGACCTTGTGGGGAGCCGCACTCCACCCACAACGATCATCAGCTGGGAAGCCACGCTGTGCCTGTCGTATGACCCTAGGTCAGCTGAGACTTATTTCACACGTCCGGCTGGTGATTGGTTATGATACTAACTATAATGCTCACTTCACAGGGGGTCATCCATCTTTAGAATTCCTAATTATGAAGAAATGTCTCTCTATTAATAAATGCTTTCTTTTGTAGAACTCATTCAGTCCTAGTGCTAAACTTGGACATTCAGCTTCTCTCGTTTACGAGACTTTTGTTAAACTTCGTGCGGAATGGTTCCTATATTGATTAGTTATTTTAATAGGTAAGGTAACGTATGCAAGGCTTTGCAAAAAGCTGTGTTATTTGGTGTTGATGAGAACCTATACAAGAATTAAATATTAATGAGGCCATCAAGTTCAAGTAAGCCAAACTAAATCACAATCTACTGTACTTTTTCCTTGGAAATTTTGATAGTGCTACAGCTCCTGATTGCTTCTTGCCTTCATTTTTCCGTTCAGGAGCTTACGAGATATTAGGCCTTTGTATTATAATTGATATCAGAATTATGAAAAGGCACTCTAGAAATCAATCAGATGACATAATTTAGTTTCTTCTGCATTTTGTTTTTGCTCAAATGAATAAAGAATAAACAACACGAGATGAATTATCTTTTCTTGCTGGAAGTTTGATGATCACATTGTTTTGTTAATGTAGTATAATCAAATTGTTTTGTTAATGTAGGATATTTCCTTCTGAAAAACAATTTAATCATTAAATAATTATCTTGATGTTTATTACCAATATTTTGGACGGATTAATATACATGTCGTATTTAGACATATTTAGGTGTGATTTTTCTTCATTTGAAGGAAATAAAGTTCCTCCCATTTCTTCTGATCAAGAAGACTACCTTGTTAATCTTCTGATTTTCTTATTTTCTCAACGTGATTATATACTGTATACTGTATACACCTGAGGCATCTTTTTACAGCCCTACCTAGTTAAAAAGCTGGTGGTTCTCTAACTCTGCAGTTTGGACTTTGGAGTCTCCTCGATATTTTACATGACCTGTAAGACCTCGTGAAATTTATGATGACATTTCAGGGTAAATGTTTGCTTGGGCCCGAATGAGGATAGGCACCTCTTGACAGGATTGCACACGGTGAATGATATCTACTGCAGTTCCTGCCACCAATTACTTGGCTGGAGATATGTAAGTCAAATGCCTAAAATTTCCTCCTTATGCCGTCTTTTAGTTTGGAGATTTAGGACCTGCATTTTCAATCTCACCATGAAGATTATGTCGTACTTTTTTGCTGTACGTAGTTAGCATTCTCGAAATACAGTTGATTTAGAAGATTGGACCATTACTGTGAAGTTTGTGGAGTGTTGGTCATTTTAGTTTGTATTGTCCTATAGTATGACTTGATGCCTTTTTGTTTGGTTCCAGAGTAGCTTCTCTAGCGAAGAAGGGAATCATAGGTATTTGCTGAACAGTAGTAGCTGACATTACCTTAATCGTAATGCTTAATTTTCCTTCTATCAATCCTCTTCTTCTTATTATTTTTTATTAGGTCTGAATATTAGTTGGCCTCAATTACTCAAATATCATATTGTTTGCTTTAATATTTCTTTTTTCTTTAGCTGCAGAGTGGCTTTCTTTGTACATGCGCTATGCGCTAAAACTGTTTTATAATATTGAGCGTTTTGACATTAGACTTCTCTTTGGGAGCTATGACGCGTAGTCTTAATCATGCTATGGACAGAAAGCACAAAAGCTTTTGCAATAAAAGTAATCAACACCTTTTTTTTTAATATATCAGTTTCACTTTGAATGAATTCCGTAATTGGATGTCTTGTTCCTTGCTAATTGAGTACTATTTCTGATGAGTGTTCGTGTAAGCCAATTAATTTTACAGCGAATCCGACTGATAGAGATTAACAGAACTCACTAATGAAATCCTGAGCTGCGCATAAGTAATATTTGTGCCGTTCCTTCTCCTGATGAAATCAATGCTTGCATTGTTCGGTGATCCTTCCTTCTTGGTGGTTTGTGAGAAATTTATTCTGTAGAAATCCACAAATATCCATCCCTATTTGCAACCTTGCAAAATGTAGACATAGATCTTTCTTCGCTTCTTATCACATCAAATTATGATGAAATGGATATTAAGTTATTATTATAGATAGATAGGTTTTCTCATACTTTTTCTATTAAAAGGACGTAGGTGCCCAACCTCACAGGATGACCATCTTATTCTCTTGAATGAATATGCACATATTGTGTTGTTGTAGCCGTGTTTACTTCCTTATGTATCGTTCGTTATCATCTTTTAACATTTGTCGGAAGCCACTCCACTGCCATCTTATTATCTTTTAACATTTGTCTGAAGTCACTCCACCGCCATCTCATTCCCTTCGATGAACATGAGCTTTTGTTGTTCCTTTGCAGGAGAAAGCTTATGAAGAAGCCCAGAAATACAAGGAGGGCAAGTACATTCTAGAGAGAGCTCGGATTGTAAAAGAAGGCTGGTGATTCTCCAAGATGCTGGGGTATGGTATAGTTTAAGTAGGTTCAATTGTCTGCTAGTTGGTTCAATTTGTGTAGAGGTTTATACCTGCTTATGATACTTTAGTCTGGTTGGTTTTGTTAAATTTGGGTTTTAGTTTCAAGCCTACTTGGCGAATATTTCAAATCGTGCTTTTCGTTAGGATTTGATCTTTAAAACATTGGCTTTACAAAGGTGGGTTTAGGGTGCTTGTAGCTTGGTTTCAAATCAAAATCCAAATAAATCGACTTGGTTTGGTTGAGCTGTGTTTCAAGTTTTATTGAAATTTGGTTTGTCGGTTTCGGTTTGGTTTTCAGATTTTGGCAAGACCCAACTGAGCTGCAAAATCAAATCACATAGGTATGTGTAAACCCCGACTATTGGTTACTCTCTATCTTAAGATTCATGCACAGTTACATTATAACAAAAAAAACTAATGGCTCATAAAATGCATGCTATCTTAAACTAAATCAACGCCTAAATTTGGCCTGGATTGTTGGTTTAAGGAAATTACTTCTTGTGCCCCCATATAGTAGTGTGTATCTTACACTCCTAGGTGCTAGAGTTTAGAAAATTCCTATAAATTTTTAGTAGTAATAATAATAATGGATTCTAGTCGCACAAAACCTCTTTTGCACAATTAGGATACCTACCAACTATTATATGCAGCATGCAGTAATGGATATATTTGTCATTTTTGTTTGCATAGCGGGGATTTGGCTGTATTATAATACAGCTGAAATTAATGTTTTGGCTCATATGATAGCCACCAACTGCAGTAGAGCTATAACTAACATTTTGATTCTGTAATGGCTGTAGAGGTAATTTGAGAGCTAACTAAACTTCTCGCCGTCATTAGCGTCGTCGCAAATCCAACTCATGTTCAGTAATAATAAGAGTAAAGAGTCGATATACTCGTATGTAATCGGTTTGAACCCAGTTGCAGATAGATTCAATCCAGTGGACCTACCTCTTGGAATTCACATAACAGAGACCAGTTTCACATGCAATAATAATAACTAAAGGGTTCATATACAAACTTACTAACACAGAACTGTACTTAACGACTTAATTTTGACTACAAGGCAAACCGCAATCCGTCAATCATTTCAAGCATAACTGAAAGTACAAAAACTTCCTCATTAATAAGCCGCTTGGTTGTCCTCCGCCAACTACCAAAATAACATGTAGTTTCTCTGAAATGTAGTTTCTCTGAAGCTTCTACAGAAGAGTTTCTCAAACTTTTTAAGTGAGGGCAAAAATCAAATACAATAACTTTGTTAAATTCACACTAATCTTTCCGACGAAACTCGAAAGAGCAGCTTCCAGTTAGAGCTGCTACGTTCTATGATAAAAAAGCACATTATATACAACAGTAAATAGCCCTGGACATCAAGTTCGCTAATGCGCCGCTTGTCCTCTTCAAGAAAAAGAGATGCTGCTTATATTGCAGAGGCTAGGTCAAACAGACAGTAAATGCTGCACGAGAAATCGATATGCCCTAAACACTGGAATAGAGTCCTTCACTAATACTGAAAACAATTCGAAAACAAATTAGCTTCTTTGCAGTTCTCGATATTGCAAAATTGAAGAACATAAAATCGAAAGAACCAGAAATGCGGAACAAGCAAGTTTGTTGGTGAGATGTCGATTCAGTGAAGTAAGATTTCCAGAATGGAGAGGGAGAGAGTGAAGGGTGGCAATAAGATGAGGGAACAATGACCACATCTGCAGTGAAGATGCTGGTTCCATAATGCAGAAACCTTAACAAAGGTTCCAAATTTTCATTAATACGAATGGCAGTACCAATGATCAAAAAGTAGAATGAAACATGGCTAGAAAATGGATACGAAATATCAATCTTCCACATTAGCGAAACAAACAAATTACTCATCAGATAGAATTAGCTTTCATTCTAGTTCTCAATATCGCAAAATTAAAATAGAAGGAACACCAACCGTCCCGCAAGTGGCAAAAGGCTTGATTGATGGTTGGTACCCGAGGTCCAAAATTCGAATTTTAGTTGATTCACATTTTTAGTTAAGTTTTATTTCTGAATGAAATAAACAAAGCGAATAGCATGCAACCTATCTCTCTCAAAAAAAAGGAATCAGACATGGGAACAAGTTTGTCGATTAGATGAAGATTCAGTTAAGTAGGATTTCCAGAATGGAGAGAGAGTAAAGAGTGGAAATAAGACCAGGAACCAACCACATCCCCAATGAAGACACACACAAGTTCCATAATGCAGCATATAAATGTGAAATATGTGAAGAAACCTTAGCATAAGTTCCAAACTTCTATTTATACAAATGACAATACCAATGATTAAAAATTAGAATCTGTAGAAACATAGCTAGAAAATGGATACGAAACGAGCGGAGCTTGATCGAGCTTACCTCAGCTCAAGCTTGGCTTGAAATTAATTTCGAGCCTAAATTAAATTTAGGTCCAAGCTTGGCTTGAAATTATTTCAAGCCGAGCTCTAGCAAGCCTAACTTCGAGTCGAGCGAGCTCGAGCCCCAAACGAACCGCTTGTAATTCTTAACATCATATAATTTATAGTTTAATTTTTTTGTAAAATATTACATAAAATTTGATATAAAAATATAACTAATAGTTAAACACATAAAAGAAATGCATGAAATACGAAATTATAATGTTAAGAAAAATAATTTTTGGGAAATAACCCTACAAGCAAGAGAAAGAGAGGGGTAGAGAGTAATTAGAGTAGAGTTTTACTGGATTGATTTTGTAGGCCAGCTAATATGCCCAATAATCTAAACTCTATATATACTTAATTAAAATACATAATATATATTATTATATATAATTAAAATATATATTATATGTAATTATATATATAGTGTAGAACTACTATGCTATCAAAAGCATAAAGAAGTTGGTGCTTTCGACTTTTTGACCCTTGAATTAAGAATTATACGGTCGGGATGCTAGCGGTCCCTCTTAGGAATGAATGGTCTCCTAGGGTTGAGTGATCGCCTAGGATAAGAATGTTAATGTAAAAGTCCAAAATATTAAAGGAGGTTGATGCAAGAGCAAAAAAATCAAAAACCCCAAATTTTTTATGCTTCTATTAGTATAGTTTATATATATATATATATATATATATATATATGAGTCCGACTGCTATGCTATCAATAGCACGGAGATCTCCGTGCTACCAAATTTTTCACCGTTAGATCCATCCCTTTGATGATTTTCACCCGTTAGATCATACTATTCAACCAACCACCCACTTAACCCTATGGGGGCCCACATCATCCTAACCGCACATCTCTCAATCCAATGGTCAAAACTTCAGAAGCTATTAATAAAGATAGTAGCCTACTATATATATATATATATATATATATATATATATATATATATATATATATATATATATATATATATATATATATATATATATATATTCTCGCTTTTCGAGTCTAATTCGAGCGAGAGCCTAGTAATACTCAAGCTCGGCTCATTTAATTTCAAGCCTACCTCAAGCGAGCTTATTTAATTTCAAGCTTACCTCAAGCGAGCCACATACAGAGGTGAACGCGAGGCGAAGCTCGCTCATTTGCCGGCCCCAAAAACAAATGAAATAAGTGTAGACATACAAGTTCCATAATGTAGCATATAAATGTGAAATAAGTGAAGAAACCTTAGCATAAGTTCC
Source organism: Aechmea fasciata (assembly GCA_025177825.1). Taxonomy (NCBI): domain Eukaryota; kingdom Viridiplantae; phylum Streptophyta; class Magnoliopsida; order Poales; family Bromeliaceae; genus Aechmea; species Aechmea fasciata. The sequence goes on along the minus strand of CM045925.1, from coordinate 6,595,730 downwards.
AAATTATACAAATGACAATACCAATGATTAAAAATTAGGAACTAGGTTGGTATATTATCGGTAGCATGGAAGCTTTTCGCTACCAAGTTATTTTCAATGATTCAACTTCCAAATCAACGATTGACTCCGTTAGACTTGATCTATATTATTAAAAGCATTTAAAAACTAAATTTCACAATTTTTCGACACTATTTGGGTCGTGATAAAAAAATCTCAAAAAATTAATAATTTTAATAGTTGATGTGATGCGTTGTGAATTTAACAGTGTAAAACAATTTAAATATGATAAAATTTCTATGAAATTTTTTTTCACTATTTAGAGTAAGAACAATACATCTGCTCTTAAATTCAAACATTTTATCATCACTTTTTATAAAATTTTTTATTTTCAACCTTTCTTTTTAGACTGCTCGTTTGATAAGTAAATGATATCAAAAAATTATAAAATTTAATTTTCAAATACTTCCAATAGTGTAGATCAAATCCGACGGAGTCGATCATTGATTTGGAAGCTGCATCATTAAAAACAACTTGGTGGCACGGAAGCCTCTGTGCAATCTATAGTATACCAGCCCAACTCAAAAATTAAAATCTATAAAAACATAGCTAGAAAATGGATACGAAACTCTTGGTCTAGGATTCTACATTGATGAAACAAATAAATTACCTTACTACAGTATCAACTAAATTTCACAATAATGAGCACGAATAAACTACAAAGCCAATTACAACAATAACTCCTAACAAAAGAAAAGTCAACTTACACAACTACTGCAAGGTATTTCGTCTACCCTTCACATTAACAACTCACAAACTTCACCAAAATACAGCGTAAAGCAACTTACAACACTAAAAACTACGAGGCCTTGTTTGCGGATTTCTTTAAACATAATCATATAAAACTTTTAATTTGGATAAATAATTTCTTCAAAACTTATTTGGATAAATAACCCTATTGTCGCTATGTCAATGCGATGCAAGAGTTATCTCTCCCGTTTTAAAAGCGGTGAACAGTTTACCGTATTTCCTAGTAACAGCCTCACAAACACCCTAACACCCACCACAAACAGCCCTGACAAACGCATAAACCCGCATAACAGAAATGTCGTGAATGATTCACCATTTTTTGAAGACGGTGAATCATTTATTGTTTTCAGTTAATTAATTTATATACATAGCAATAATAGGATCATTTGCCCAAACAAAAATTTCGAAAGGATATTTCATCACTAAAAATTTTATAAGATAATATTTTCAAGTCCCCTAGTTTGGTATTGATACCATTTTAAGTTTTCATAAACAAAAAAATCTACACAAGTGGACATGCCAATTTCCTACCCTTGTCATTATTATTTGCTTGCATGCAATATGCACAGCCCATGCACAGCCCAACCAGCAGATTGAAAGCATCTTCAAATGAAAAAAAAAAGAGACAAAAAAGTGTTACAGCTAATTTATACTTTATGTTCCCAAACAAAACTTGTAAGATGTATAGGCTCCACCATCTAGTGGAATATTCTATAGCAGAAGATATGTGCTTTAAAATACAAAATTCAAAAAAAGAAAAGCACCAATACCAAATGGCCAAAGAGTTTTGGCTTTCAACAAGCAGAGAGAATGATTTCAAAGGATCCTCAAAAATCGCAAGGTATATAGTATAATAGCCAAACTTTATGGTAAAAAGCATGCAAACAACATTTCCCAGCTGAGAGCCATGGTCTCAGGGGGAAAATCTAAGTCCTCCTCAACTAATTGAACAGCTTAAGCGACAAAGACTGACCGAAACTGCAGCATTAAAATGTCATAATGCCGAAGAAAAAATTAAAATCTGCACAACAATTTGCAATAACACAACACAGAAGAGAGCATCTTCCAACCAATACTACAACTGCGAGGGCAAGGACCTAATGAATTGTCAAAGAGATAAATTAGAATAACAAGCACACAAACACATCTACATTTGTCTTGTAAATAGAAACAGTAAAGAGAATTGGAATTTGCATGAGCTGTGCAAGAACAGTTCTAAAATAAGACAATTTCAGTGACATACTGGTAAGGAACAACCCATATAATATAAGAAATCTGCACACTGATGAAATCTAAATGTGACTAGAGGTGCCAAAAAGCATGCAGCTAACAAGCTCAAGCTCAGCTTGTGCTTTCAGCGCGGATTGTGCTTGCTCGATTATTAAATGAGCTGAGAGACCAAATCAAGTTTCGAGCGCAATGCATTAATTCAGCAGAGCACTCGAGCTCGGCTAAGAATAGCTTGATATACTACATAAAATAGTTAGTACCTACCATCAAAAACAGTTTATAAATAAGTTACTTCCCTGTAGCTTAGGGTCGTCGACTCATGATCCCGTGGGCATACTAAACAATTTTTGTTATTTTTCGTGCTCTCAAGCCATGTGGCTCTCAGCAAAGCAACCAGTAACAAGAAAAGAGTAATCCTTCTTCCATAGTGAGCCATCAATCCAAGTTCCGGCAATCTTGGAAATTTGATGAGGCTCGAGATCAACCTATTCCAACTTGAACTCAGCTTAAGCAGACCCTCAGTAAATTTGAGATGAGCAGAGCTCATCCCAGCTCGCTCCAGCTGAATTAGTTTACACCCCTAACTGCAACAGAAAGCAGCTTGAATAATAGGCCTTCCCCTGCTATTCGATTATCGAAGAAGCGTAGCTTGTACGGAAAGCATGCTTCACATAAACCAACCACCTAATTAATGAGACAGACTAGTGTTGACAGAAATCTATGCTAGCAATAACAAGACCAGCTCAAGGTGGGCTGCACATAGTGCAACAAAAGACCTCCAGCCTCAATGCGCACCAAATAAAAATTAAGCTCGCACCAAATAAAAATTAAGCTTCACATAAACCAACCACCTAATTAATGAGATAGACTAGTGTTGACAGAAATCTATGCTAGCAATAACAAGACCAGCTCAATGCGGGCTGCACATAGTGCAACAAAAGATCTCCAGCCGCAATGCGCACCAAATAAAAATTAAGCTTACATCCGGTCACCAGACATTATGTAGAAGGGTTTTTGGCCAACTAAGCCTACACTATGTTTTAATTGTAAGAGGTGAATGATTTACCGCTTATAGAGAATTCACCGCTTTCTATAAGCGGTAAATCATTCGCCGCTTTTACCACATATATTTTCTATATACAAACTCCAAAGAATGTATAACATTGAGCACTAAAGATAATTTTAACACTTTTAAGAAAGCGGTGAATGATTCGTAGTATTTAGAAAGCAGTGATCATTCACTGAATAAGCCTATTTTATAAGTAAACTTTTCGAAAGACTAATTTTATAATTATAATAGTTTTAGGTCTATTAATTAAAAAATTTCTTACGTAGAAAGCTAGATTGTTTCAAATTATGAAGCCCGAATTGCTAATTTGGGTTAGACACGACTTAGCCAAGGGATGACTAAATAGAAGCTATGGCATTTCCTGCCTAATTTACGACTGATTCGACCGAAACAAAGAGCATTCACCAATTCTTCATCTACTGAAAAAATATAATTAACAAGGACCAGGACAAATTGAAAAATAAAATAAGATAACGGCATAATCTTAGTTCTATACAAAGAAACAAAAGTCTAGAAAACAAACAGCACTTTCTGCTGTACAAGACAGCAAAGTTCATGTCTAAAAGACATAAACAGCGAATTACAAAATCAGAGTGCAAGAGCTACCTCATGGTTGCTTTACAACTACTATTCACTGTTGAAAGTTAGAAGGGGAAACAAAAAAAGAAAAGAGCTTGCCACTTCTTCCATTCTACCGGTAAGATGGTGCATAAGGCATTGCCGTACCAGAGAGTGAGTAAGTGGCATAAGCCCCCGACCTATCATAAAGCCGAGGGCCCGCGAGGGGCTCAGCAGGGTAGGGTAGTGGCCTCGCAGAGTGGCCTCCATCTGCTCCATAAGGAGCATTACCAGAAAGACTCGGACCCGCAACATCAAAAGCATATCTACTTGAAGCCATCCCATAAGACCCGACCAAACCCAGATAATGAGATTGATCAGTCGAAACCAACTGAGGCTGACTTGCAATTACTGGGGGTCGATACTCAGAAGGAGCAGCAGCAGCAGCATGCAGAACAGCATTCGATGGCCGAGGTCGAGGCCGCTTATTTGAGTGCTGCTGCTGCAGATTCTGAGCATTCGAGCTCGAGGGGAAAGCAGCAGCTGGTGCAGCTCGCTTCTTACCCGCCTTTTGCTCCTCCAACTGCATTATCCGCTTCGTAAGATTTGCACTCGGATATTCCGATTCTAGGTTGTACTCTTCGATGGCCTTAACCACCTCTTTAAGAGCAAGTATATCTTTGGAAATTGCCCCATTCTGTGCCAGATAATAAGCAAAAGTGGGACAGTGGGACTTAACACTCTAAATTTAATCGTAGCGTGCAAACAAGTCATACCTGAGCCTTAAGCGAATTGTTTCCTTTCTTACGGATTTCCTGAGCCTCTTTTCTGCACTCTTTCAAGTAACTTTTCAGCAGGGTCACCGGAGGATATTTGTCCATTAAATTAAGAGCACGAACAAATTTAATAACTTCAACTTGTCTGCCCTTATCGCTCATTTTCTGGATGAAATCTGTTATAAGAAAAAAAAATTTCTAGTAGACATCAAGCTTCCGCATGAATTGGACTATTAAGACCAATCAAAATGACAGGCACAATTGGATAATATTTAAGAGATTGAAGATAACTAAAAGACTAGCTAGCGTCCCAGCACAAGGTGACAATTAGAATAAGTGGAAGGAGTGCCAGCATTAAAAAGTCAACAAAATTGCAGAGTAACAGTGCAGATACACAGAAGACTCGGCACCTATGGATGTTTATTTTATTAGGCATCAGCTTGATCAGCTGATAAACAAAAGAATATGCATGATTCTAAACCACAGAACCAAAACCAAGCTCAGCAAATAAACGAGGCAGAAAGTAGGACAAAGTCGGAAAGAAATCGGGAAAAGACAGCAATCAAAATCAAGCATTTACCATGATGTTGTTCCCTTGCTGGATGCAACAACCACTATGAGGAAGCAACAAAAAAGAACGACTGTACAATAACAAGGGACAAAGACAACTATGCTTTCAGAAATATAAAACTCGACAAAACAAAGGTTAACTACAGCGATTTTTTTTTTTGGTTTTCTCCCAGGTTAGACAAAAGGTAACACTGCATCACCCAAAAACCCACATATTTTATCGCAAAAAATGTTGAAACTGACAAATATACCAAATGAATGAAAATATACCAAAAGCCTCAATGGTAACATACAGCAAGCCAAAAGCTAATGCGGGAAAAAAAAAACAGTAGGACAGAAAATAAACATATAGAAAACAATAATGTGGTTATGGAAACATACTAAATTACACACGGTAATTAACTATTCTTAACTATATTTGCTCAGGTACTAGAGCACTGCAAGCTAATAATGAGCAACCAAATGTCCCTAAAGTAACTATATTTGCTCAGGTAGTAGAGCACTGCAAGATAATAATGAGCAACCAAATGTCCCTAGAGTAAAAAGGTACTTTTAAACTGCAATATATTAAAATAAACAATTATCTTAAAAGCTCATGTACAGTATATAGACCTCAGAATTGCAGAATAACAGCATGGCAACAAAATGCCAATCAGTCCCGAAAGATGGTAATTTTGAGAAGTTGTCATCATAGGTCAAAATATGTATCAGAGAGAAAAAAATGGAATTTAAAACAAAAGGAAAGGAACATCTTCTATTTAAATGCTATTATATGAAGACCTCAGAATTGCAGAATATCAACATGGCAATGAAAGCCAATCAGTCCCGAAAGATGGTAAGATTGAAAGTTATCATCATAGGTCCACAGGTGTTAAAATAAAAAAAATAATAAATCAAAAGAAAAAAGGCATCCTCCTACCAGGACTGAATACGACAGAATAAGCAGAGGGCATTTAAATAGTACACTACAACGACCTCAGAATTGCAGAATAACAGCATGGCAATGAAATGCCTATCAGTCCCGAAAGATGGTTCATTTGGAAAAGATATCATCATAGGTCAACAGATGTTGAGAAAAATAATCAACTAGAATTAGATTGAAGGGAAAAAAAAAACATTGTTTCAGTACTAAATGAAATCTCATCAAAAGAGTTTATAGGCACCATACAGTGTATAGACCTCAGAATCACAGAATAACAGCATGGCACTGAAATACCAATCAGTTCCGAAAGATGGTATGTCTGAAAGTTATCATCATAGGACCATATACGCCAAGAAATGATACAAACAATAAAGAAAAAGAAGAAAAACATATTCTTCTCCACACAAATAAACGATAAAAACAATAAAGACACAAGAGGTAGGGTAAAGGACATGATTCATGCAGGTAGGAGGAAGGTGCCCATACTCCTGAACAGAAATATAAAATAAACACCGAATGCATGATAATTTAAGGAGTTCCATATTCAAAAAAATAAAAATAAAAAGAACATAGCAATGTAAGATGCGGCAAAAAACTGAAACACATTCCATTCTTCGACGAACTTTTAAGAACATCACTTCATACAATGCATAGTAAATATGACACCCATATGAATATATGATGGACAAAACAGCAAAAAAAAAAAAGAAGATCAGAGAACATGAATAAACAACTTTGTAAATATTAACGTAAACATGGTAAATAATCAAGAATGAAGATATTATATACTATATGAACATGCAGCTCTAGAATACCATTCATGAAATATTCACTTATTTACACCAAACCCGACTTGGCCGTACTAGATCCTTTCCACACAGCTAGACTACATATCCAACACACACTTGGGGTATGTTTGTTTCGACGTAAGTAGACTTGGGGTGGAAGTGGACTTTGGGTTGAAGTGGAGTTGGAGTGAAAATTAATTCATGCAGGTAGGAGGAAGGTGCCCATACTCCTGAACAGAAATATAAAATAATTACTTAGTGAATAATAAATTATAATTAATAAAAATTAATATAATTATATATGTATATAATTATATATATGTATATATGTATAATTATAAAATAAAATTTTAAAAAATTATATTATTTGTTTGCATATATAAATTATAATAATACAACAAATAAAATTCTAAAATTAAAAAATTATTAAAATTTAATAAATTTATTTTTTATTATTTTCTAAATATACAAATTAGACAAAAAAATATATTAAAACTAACCTAACCAAATTTGATTAGGTTACCTAACCAAATTTAACAAATTCCTTTGCCTCTTTGCACATCACCGGAATTGACTTCGCCCCGTGAGAGGGGGAAGTCAATTACCCTATTTTGGGTGAACTCGAGTTTCGGCCGTAATAAAATTACGACAAAACAAACAACGGAAGTGGCGTAAACAACTTCCCCCTCAATTTCACCCAAACAAACACACCCCAATTTGCAGTGCAAATATCAACACAGGAAAGATAATACAATAGAACAATACTAAATACACAATTCACACATAAAAATGACAAGTAACAGTTAGTTAGAGATACCCTACTTGAAAACCTGACCAGGAATCATATTATTAAATCTGTAAACCACGACATGCTCTTACCGGGCATGCTTTCCTCAAGGCCAAGACCCTTGAAGATGTCGGCAGTTCTCTTCTTCCGAGACATGGAAACAACAAGATCCAACACCTCACCCACATTGAATTCCTTTGCCAACCTAAAAGAAGCCAAGAGCTGCAAAAAGCGCATAACCACGGCTTGGTTCTCCCCACCTGCGTTGGCGATCTTACTCTTCCACTCCACCGCCACCTTCTTTGCTTCTTCCCTAACCAAAGGCTTGATCTCAGAGGCCAAAACTTGGAGGCGCTCCAAGAGACTAAGACAGGTTCGCCGCGCCGGCTCGACAGCCCCGTCATTCTCCGCGTCCGATTTCGCAGATTTCGCACCGTCGGAGACGTGCAAAGCGTCGAGAACCAGCTTAGCTGGATCCGGCGCAGATAGGAGAGCCGCATCGAGATCCTTCCGGATCTCCGCCATGTCACTCCGATTCTCAAAAATGTACGAAAGGAATCCCTTTGCGTCCATTGCGGCGCAAAGGGATTTGAGCTGGGGGAAGTGATCACCGCCCTTGTATTCGGTCACAATGGCGGCGGCGGCGGCAGAAGGGGCCGAAGAGGTCGCCGGAGCCGCCGAAACAAGCGGCGCAGCTGATGCGGCTGCGGCGGCGGCGGATCTCGATTCGAGCTCCTTAAGGCGATCGTTAATGGACCGCTCGATCGAGGCGAAGTGGTCCTCGAGGTCCTTCCACTTGAAAGTGAAGAAGGAGAGGGTGGAGGAGAAGGATTCGAGGGCCGCGAAGGCCTTGCGAAGCTCCTCCTTCTTCGCAGGGATGGCTCCCATGGCTGCCTGGATCTCAGGCGTGGCCATATCAACGGGAACAGGGCGAAAACCCTAACCCTAGCGGGTTCGAGGAAGGAGAAGAAACCCTAGAGCGATCCACGAGAAAGATCGGGAACGGAGAAAACCCTAACACTAACCCTAGATTTTAAGCTGAAAAAAGAAATGAAACCCTAGAGAGCGAAGCGATGCGAACGACGGGGCCGAGGGGGAGGGGAAAGGATAGTAGGGGGTTACTTATAGGAGGGGAGAGGCTTGTTATAGCCGTTGGATCTTCGCCGTACGGCTGTAGATTTTTTTGTGGTCGACCGTTAGTACCGCGTGAGATTTTAGGGCACCTTTTGACTACGGGTGCCAAATGGATCCGGAGCGGCGGAGCTCGTGCCTGGATCCGCCCCATATAGGGCGATAAGTGTATGGAGAACCCTCACCTATAAAGAGTTTTGAAATGAACCCTTTCATTTATTATTGGGAAAACTTCAAAAACCCCACTATCGTTTTACACTTTTTCATTTTAGTACCATGTGGTTTAAAGTGTATCAAGTTAGTACCCTATAGTTTCTCACTCTATCACTTTAGTACCCTGTGGTTTAAAGTGTATCAAGTTAGTACCATGTGGTTTTGAATTTTATCACTTTAGTACCTTATGGTTTTACACTTTATCACTTTAGTACCCCGTGGTTTAAAAACCACAAGGTACTAACTTGATACAAAATTAAAATCACATGGTACTAAAGTGATAAAGTGCAAAACCACAAGTACTAATTTGATGCACTTTAAACCACAGGGTACTAAAGTGATAAATTGAGAAACCACAGGGTACTAACTTGATACATTTTAAACCACAGGGTACTAAAGTGAAAAAAATTGAAACCACAAGGGTAGTTTTTAAAGTTTTTCCTTTATTATTTTAGAGTAATGCTAAATGTACACCCCAAAAGGATGGGTAGGGTTGTAAGATGTACACCCTTTTGGGGTGTACATCTAGCATTTTTCATTATTTTTGAGTAAACTTCAAATACCATCCCTGTGGTTTCGTACTTTCTCATTTATTATCCTGTGGTTTAAAGTGTATCAAGTTAGCATTATGTGGTTTTATTTTTATCTTTTCGTCAGCTTTTTTTGTTAATATTTCGTTAAATTATATACAAAAAACTTTACATATCCTACCTAAGTTTATCATATATTCATTTTAGTGCTTTTTAGTTTTAACTTTGTCACTGATTTAACAAAAAAAAATAGTAAAATTGATAATAAAAAGATAAAAATGAAACAACAGAATACTAAATTAATACACTTTAAACCACAGAATACTAAAATGAGAAAGTGTAAAACTACAGGAGTGGTATTTGAAGATTTTCCTTTATTATTATTGTTTTTTTTTTGTTAAGACATCTTTAGCTCTCAGTTATTTTATTTGGATTCTCGCAATTAGCTAAAACAGTTTTGGTTTAGATCTATCACTCATAAATTTAATTATTTTTAACTTAGTTAATAAAAAATAATGAAGTTACAAAAAAAAAAAAAAAACTTAAGTTGAGAGGGTGTAAATACATAAAAATTAAAGTTAAAGGGGCTTGTTTCAAACTGACCTATAGGTGAGGTGTTATTCATACAATTTACCTTATTTTTGAAGATAAATTTTTAATTGATGATTTTGAAAGGTTTTTAATTCAAGAATTTTTAGGGTAAATATTTTTCATCTGCAATATGTGAGTTGTCTAATATAATTAAAAATAATTAAATCTTGGTAAGGTTGAATACTAATAATAGCTAGAGGGTACGGACCCACTTTGTGATACGTGAAAGAAATACAATGATAAATTATTATAACTATTTAAATAGTATTATATATATTATTATTATTATATATTATTAGAATATCAAATTTAATATTCAAAAGAAAATCTAAACTAACAACCAAATTGTACCAAATTTAAAGTTTGAAATTAAAATGTAAATTTAATTTAAAATTTGAATTCAAATTAATATTAGATACCATTCCGTAATGGTTGTAATCAAATGTTAAATGCCAGATTAAGAAAATGAAAAAAAAAAATTCAAACTACTAAGATATAACAAATTAGTAGGAACAACATAGTCCCCCCAAAAAGTTGGAAAATGACACGAATAAATAAGTCAAATCGGAGCACAGAACTTCATAAAACAATATTTAGGCTAAAATGCTAAACACACTTGCTAAACATTAGTAGGGAAGTCAGCATTAAAAAATAGAGCACCCAAAATTTTAAATTATCAACGAAAACAATAGCTAAAAAGCATAAGTACACGTTAGAACAGTTAAATGGGCCCACAGCTTTTGGTCGCTTCTAAGCAACATTCTGTTTGGGTGAAAGTGAGGGGGAAGTGGAGAGTAGGGGTCATTCGCTACAGCTGCCTGTCATTAAATGAACAGACGGCGCCATTAAGAATGTTCTAACACGAATGGATTTTCCAAGTGCCGTTTATCAAACGAATGACCTAATCACTGGCCGTGTTCTACTGGATAACAATTACTAATACATATATTTATATTTATATAATTTATTTAATTTATATTTTTATATATAAATAAATAATTATATATAATATATATTTTTATTATTTAATTTTTAGCAAAATAAACATATAAATGTGAGCTTAATTATAAAAAAACTTATTTGTATATAAAATTTTAACTATTAGATCAAAATCTAATAGATAATATTTTATAAATTTATTTTTTAATATATTTAATTTAATTTTTTTAATTTATTGTTTCGTTTAAAAGTTGAGCGACTCGTGTTCGGCTCGTTTATTAAACGAGCCGAACACGAGCCGAATTTTTCGACTCGATACTTTAATGAGCCAGCTCGTGTTCGGCTCGTTTAATAACGAGCCGAACACGAGCCGACCCAGCTCGCTCGTGTTCGGCTCGTTTACACCCCTAGTGGAGAGGGGGGAAGTTATTTACGCCACTTTCGTTGTTTGTTTTGCCGTAATTTTGTTACCGAAACTCGAGTTCATCCAAAATAGGGTAATTGACTTCCCTCTTCCACGGGGCAAAGTTAATTTCGGTGAAGTGCAAAGAGACAAAGAAATTTATTAAATTTGGTTAGATAATGTGATCAAATTTGGTTATTTATTATAATTTATTATTCACTAAGTTATATTTTTACGTCATCTACTTTCTACCAAACAAACAATGTAACTCGCAGAATCGCACTTCCACAATTAAAACAAACAACGAAAGTGAATTAATTTTCACCCCAACTCCACTTCAACCCAAAATTCACTTCCACCCTAAATCTACTTACGTCGAAACAAACATACCCTCAGTGAACACAAAGAACAAAACAATGAAATCAACAAAAACCAGGCTAAAAGAAATATAAATAAAAAAATAATAAATAAATCAATAGAGTACCCACAACAGCAATTATTGTTTTGCATCATCATTGTGTTATTAAAAGCCCACTTCTCTACTTCAGCATACCAAAGATAAGCAAAAATTTTTATATCATCATCGCCTTATAAAAAGCATTACAACCAAATAGAAAAATCTAATAAACCAAACACAAACTGGAAAATTGTGAAAACATAAGTAAAGCAATAATGGTTTTCATTTGTAAGCTAACTAATTGTACCCACCAAAGATGAAATCCAATGCTTTCAATAGAAAACATACCTGATGTTTGTTTGTAAACAACTCTAGTCCTGTTGATATCAGAAGCTTAAGTATCGGAAAAACGACAGCTGAGCTATAAATGACAAAGCCAAATAAATTAGTAATTGGATCAAATTTTAATTTTGACAAATAAACAGGAGATATATGAAGAATTCCACATAAACAGAACATCATATAAAATCAAATTAGAAGAAAGTCTTAGACTAAGGCCATCAAACTTACCCTAATATAAAGGGATAATTGCCTATATATCCCCCACGTAAATCTGAAAATATCCGATCTACCCCTACTTTTTTTTTCTTTCTAAAATGCCCCTTATACGTTCCAATCGTTATTGCAAAATACCCATGATTATGTCTTGTTAAGTTAATGCGGGTTAAACATGAGTTAAATATCTACCACGCTTAAAAAAATTAAAATACCAATTGTGCCCTTAACTTAAGGGCAAATAAGAAAAGGTTGGTGACGGTAGAGGGATATATTGGAAAATACCAAAAGTCGAAATACTTTTGTGCCCCTGATTTTAAGGGCAAATAAGAAAGATAGTGATGATATAAGGGTATATTTGAAAAGGGCAAAATAGTAATTTTACAGAGATAACAGAGTTACTTAATGATTTTAACTCTAAGGGTATATTAGAAATAGGTTGGAGCATTAGGAGGGTATTTTCAATATTAACCTTCTAAGAGGATAAATCGAAAAATCGAAAACTTTTCGAGTATATAAACAATTGCCCCTATTTTTATTCTATATCATCATTGCCTAGTAAATCATTTGAGTCCATATCCATTCCTTTTGTGCCACTACTTTCATAATGTTATGATTCATATTTTATTTAGCTATATTTCTCCTAATTTCATTCTCTGAGCCTTAGTTTTCACTGAGTGTTGCTTATAAGCCAAACTATCTTAATAAAAGTTAAGAACCCAAGATAAATTTAAATCAAACACCAAGAACACTACATGTTTGTCATACATTTGATGCACATTCTTTAAATTTTAAGCCTATCTTCGTAACAACCAATAGCTGCAGCAATTGGCAACAGGGCGACGATCATGCCATGCTTTTTTGGTAATCACGAAAAATAGCAATGAAATCAGTACCAAAACATTCAGTGCCTTACATATCAGTTTAAAACATAGGAAAATATTTTTAAAAAAAAAATAAAAAAAAGGCAACAAATTCAAATAAAAAACACGCTGCAAAATAAGAAGATAAAGTAAGACATATGCTTATATTATGACCTTACATTTAAGCACAATTAAGAACAGAATAGGGAGAAAAAATAATAATAACAAACAATAGTTAACAACATAGGGAAATATTTTTTTTCAAAAAAAAATAAGGAAAAAAAGGCAACAAATTCAAAAAAACAAAAAAAAAACATGCTCCTTACATGTCAATTAAGGACAAAGGAAAATATTATTTTTATAAAAATAGAAGGAAAAGCAACAAATTTAAATCAAAAAGAACATTGCGAAATAAGAAGATAAAGTACGGCAGAGGCATATATTATAGCCTTATATTTGAACACAATCAAGAATAGAATAGAAAGAAAAAAATAAAGTAAAATGGAAAAAAATTTTCAGCTCAGATTTTTTTTTTGCCCTTTCTATCAACGAAAATTAATCTTTTACATTTCATCATCCCAAACATTTTTTCTCCAACATTAAATTTAATTAAACTACAACAAAAATGGTTTTTAGTGGCGACAAATGTCGCCACCATAGCCGAGATGTCGCCGTCAAAAATGGTTTTGGCGGCGACAATCTGTCGCCGCACGCCGCCGCCTAAAGCCCCGTCGGTAAATCTATGTGGTGGCGATAATATGTCGCCGCCAAATCATCCCGTATTGGTGGCGACCCTTATATGTCGCCACCAAATCATCCCGTATCGGTGGCGACCCTTATATGTCGCCGCCATTTCTATGAATTGGCGGCGACAAATAAATGTCGCCACCATATTAAATGCATTAGCGGCGACAATCCTTGTCGCCACCAAAAAGTCGCCACTAAAAACTATATTTGTTGTAGTAATATTACTCGCCGGTTGTAAAAACGACCATTTATTAATTTGATAAAAGAAGAGCCATACGAGTTCTGTTGTGCCTATGCGGACAAAATATCGAGAAAAAAAAAAAATCTTTTGCAAATTGCCTGTGGCATAAAAAAAGAACTAACAAAAGTGTTCTTTTTTAAACAAAATAATATCATTGTTTTACAACCACGAGTACCCACCTCAGTCTCGGTAGGGGTGGACAAAACATTGGCAAACAGTCAAAACCAATACTTAACTACAAAAAAAACCTCATAAAATCATAACAACGATTCATAAAATCATAGCAGGAAGAGAAAAAGGATCACAGAAAAATGCACACTCCATAGTAATTCATGAATAATGAGCCTGAAAAAAAGCCAAAATACCCAAAGAATGTGCAACACACAAAGAATCTCTATAGTAATTGCTACGTATTAACAGCATAGAGACAAACTTTCTTAGATCCCAGAAAAGAAGATAGGAGAATGAAACTCACCTCAACCTACCGAAAATTTTTTTTTTAACATTAATCATCAATCAATATCAACGTATCTGTAGAAATATAAACATCAAAGAGACAAACCTTCTTGGGTCCCAAAAGAGAATACAAGAGAAACTACTAAATAAAGAAATCACCATCAAACCTCAATGATACAAACATCTCTACATCAATCAAATTAGAAGTATATACAAACCTTCTTCCCTCTCAACAACCAAAACCATAGAGAGTTTTGAAAAACTTGGGAGACGTATTTATAGAGTTTGCACAACATAGGTTATCAGTAGGGAAATAGCTAGAGGGACAGCAAGAGAATAGGTAGAGGTGCTAGATATTATAAGTGTTAATGAGGCTAGGTAAGGCTATCACCACAGGCAACTAAAAACCGACGACCAAATTAAAGAGCTCCTCATCTCAGCTGCCAAAGCCAGCAATAGACCTTATTTCAACCGAAAACCAGAAAAGAGAGAGAGAGAGCGCGGATCCCATCAAAAGAGAGAGAAACAGAGAGCACATTCAGCCGCCGGAGCCAGCAATAGACCCTATTTCAATCGAAAACCAGAAAAGAGAGAGAGAGCGCGGATTCCATCAAAAGAGAGAGACAGAGATCAAGATCATGGCGCGGATACCGATCGGAGTGAGATCCTAGCCAGATCCTGGCGAAGATCACGCCGCAGATCTCGGCCGGAGGTCGAAGGGACCGTGGATCCTGCGGATCCCGGTGGGAAGATCACGTTGCGGATCTCGCGGATCCCGACCGGAAGATCATAAGAGATAAGAGAGAGAGAGAGAGAGAGAGAGAGAGGGATCATAGAGAGATCAGAGAGAGAGATACGCCACGGATCCTAGTGGGACGATCAAAGAGAGAAAGAGATCAAAGAGAGAGAAAGACGGCGAAAAAAAAAAGAGAGCGGTAGAATCGGAGGGAGAGAAAGGCGGCGGAAAAAAAAGGGCGGCGGAACGTACGGAGGGAGGGGGAGGTGCTACGCGGAGAGGAAGAAAAAGAAAAAGGAAAACGCCGAGCGAACGCCACTTCAGACTCTCAAGGCCCGCCTTTCATGTATTTGTATTGATTTGCATTTGAGAAATGTTAAAAATGCAACCCAAAAAGGGTTTACACAATTTAACGGTAAAAATTTTTTAATACAAAAATGATTCTATACTATCCACATATACACGTTATACTAGACAGTTGAAAAGTTAACAAAATATTTTACATGAATATATAAAACTATTTATCATGTTCATCTACTAATATTAAATAAATATGATAAGTTATTTACTGTATTTACCTAAGTAATATTTGAATATAGTAAATAAATTATCATGCATAAGTAGTATTCTGTCTCTACAAAATTTAGAAGATGCAGTAAATCGCATCTATATAAAATATTCTCTTGATCGTTATTATTGTTATCTAGTGTGTTTTTGGACTTCAAATTTATTTAAGATTAAGCATGGAATAGAAAATTATTTTTATTTTTATTGATTTATTTATTTTTTTTAAATTTTTTCTGGGTCCTCCTTCCTCCCTCCGTCCTACTGCGAAACGCAATAAAAATCCCACCTTTGCTCGCTCACATTGCTTTGGAGTTATTATGCTAAAAAGATCGCCTTTTTCACCTCTCCCCACCAAAACGCTCTCTCCACTCCCCATTCTCCATGCTTCTCTCTCCTCCTCCTCCTCCTCCTCCTCCTCGTCCATGGCGCCCGAGAACGCGTGGGAGAAGCTCCTCAAACCCTTCGACCTCGACCAACTCCGCAGCTCCCTCAACCCCCTCACCCCACGCCGGCTCCGCAAGCTCCTCGACCTCCCCCTTGATCCCTCCGTCTCCATGCAAATCTTCAACTGGGTGGTCTCCTCCCAGAAGGGCTTCTCCCACTCCGCCGACCTATACTTCGCCCTCGTCAAGAAGCTCGGCGACGCCGGGGATTTCGCCGCCGCAGTCGACCTCCTCCGCCGCTCCCGAGAGCACGGCGTCATCCTCCGAGAGCCCCTGTTCATCGTCCTCATAAGCTGCTACGGGCGCGCCGGGTTCCCGGGCGCCGCAGCCCAGGTGCTCGACGAAATGCCCCACTCGTTCCGGTGCCAGCCCACGTTCCGGTCGTACAACGTCGCGTTGGATATTTTGGTCGACGCGAAGTGCTACAAGGACGCGGTGGCTCTCTTCCACCGGATGCTCCGGCGAGGGGTCTCGCCGACCACGTTCACCTTCTCCGTCGCGATGAAGGCCCTGTGCTACGCCAACGAGGTGGACTCCGCGCGGTCGCTCCTTAGGATCATGGCGAGGCACGGGTGCGTGCCTGACTCCGTCATTTATCAAATGCTGATACACGCACTCTGCAAGGAGAGCAGGGTTCGCGAGGCGCTGGAGCTTCTGGAGGAGATGTTCGTCATGGGCTGTTCCCCCGATGTTAACACCCTAAACGATTTGATCCACGGGCTTTGTAAGATCGGCCATGTTCGCGACGCCGCGAAGTTGCACGATCGAATGCTTCTCAAGAGGTGGTGCGCTCCGAATGCGCTGACATATGGATTTCTACTGCAGGGCTTGTGTAGGAAGGGCCGAGTGGACGAAGCGAGAGATCTACTGTTACGCAGAGTGTCCGACTTGAATGTGGTTTTGTTCAACACAGTGATTAACGGGTATTTGCGTGAGGGGAGGTTCGGAGAAGCGAAAACTCTTTACGAGTCTATGGTCTCGAGCGGATGCAGTCCCGATGTTTACACATACAGCATCATGATCGACGGGCTCTGCAGGGAAGGAAGATTAGGATCGGCTATGCAATTACTTAGAGAGATGGAGGCGAGGGATTGCACGCCGAATGTCGTCACTTACACTATTTTACTCCATAGTTTTTGCAAGAATGGTTTGTGGGAGGACGGTAACGCAATTGTAAAGGAAATGTCTTCGAAAGGTTTGAGTCTAAACTCTGTGGGGTACAATTGTTTGATATATGCTCTGTGCAAGGAGCATAAAATCCATGAGGCAATGGGGCTTCTTGAAGAGATGAAGAGACGAGGGTGCAGGCCCGATATATGCACGTTCAATTCCCTAATATATCAGTTGTGCAAAGATGATCGAATGGATGAAGCACTTCATCTATATCAGAATTTACTATTGGAAGGCTTAGTTGCTAATAGTATAACTTATAATACTCTTATTCACGCCCTGTTACAGAAGGGTAGGTGGCAAGAAGCTCTAAAACTTGCTAATGAGATGGTGCTTCACGGTTACCCACTCGATGTTATGACCTACAATGGGCTAATAAAAGCACTTTGCAGAGATGGGGATGTCGATAAGAGCTTGGGACTACTTGAGGAGATGATGAAAAGGGGTATTCAACCAAGTAATGTTTCATATAACGTTCTAATTGATGGGCTATGCAAGAAAAGTAGAGTGCACGATGCGCTAGAACTCTTAAAAGAAATGATCAATCAAGGGTTTAAACCTGATACAGTTACTTACAATAGTCTAATAAATGGCTTGTGTAAAATGGGGTGGATGCGTGCAGCTCTGAACCTCTTAGAGAAGCTACATAATGAGGGAGTAGTTCCGGACATTATCACGTACAATATTCTCATCAGCTGGCACTGCAAGTCAAATATGTTTGATGAGGCCCATATGCTTCTAGAAAGAGCAGTAAATGGTAGAATAGTGCCCAACAAACGCACCTGGAATATAATGGTGCAGAATTGTATTACAGAACCACTCAATGTTGCATCAGAGCCCACAAAGGAGTTAGAAATAGTTGCTGTATGACTTCTATTGCGCTTTGCAGTGTTTACACCACCTTTGAGTGAAAGCCATATGAGAAATGATACTGGAAAGAAAGATAAGAGGTTTCATGGGAGCAGATTAATGTCTGCATGTTGTTCAATGTTTCTTATGACTTCTATTGCGCTTTGCAGTGTTTACACCACCTTTGAGTGAAGGCCATATGAGAAATGATACTGGAAAGAGAGATAAGAGGTTTCATGGGAGCAGATTAATGTCTGCATGCTGTTCAATGTTTCGGATCATCATCATGCCTATATATAAGTGGGTATGCATTTCTGCTCCATATTTTGATATACAAGATCTGTTTAACATTCGTTAGGAACCTACGATGTCTCTTGCTGATATGTCTGTCTTGTACAAATAATAATGGATCTGGTTAACATTCATACCTTAAAAAATCAATACTGTATCCAATTTGATTATTTTAAGTTGCAAGATAAGGAAAGTTACTGTTAAGAAATTTTTTTTTTTTTTGAGGAAAACAGGGATATACCCTATTTAAAAAGGGAACAGAAGCATAAGTACTGTTAAGAAATTTTATCTTCTAATTGACGCAATCAGACCTGGTAACACACTCAGTACTCAATTATGCTGATATCTGTTATTTGATTTTTGTGTCCCTGAAAATTGATATTCTTCATGAACACATTGTTTACGAATTACGACAGATATCATGAATCTGCTAATAAGAGGTTTCATGGGAGCAGATTAATGTCTGCATGCTGTTCAATGTTTCTTATGACTTCTATTGCGCTTTGCAGTGTTTACACCACCTTTGAGTGAAAGCCATATGAGAAATGATACTGGAAAGAGAGATAAGAGGTTTCATGGGAGCAGATTAATGTCTGCATGCTGTTCAATGTTTCGGATCATCATCATGCCTATATATAATTGGGTATGCATTTCTGCTCCATATTTTGATATACAAGATCTGTTTAACATTCGTTAGGAACCTACGATGTCTCTTGCTGATATGTCTGTCTTGTACAAATAATAATGGATCTGGTTAACATTCATACCTTAAAAAATCAATACTGTATCCAATTTGATTATTTTAAGTTGCAAGATAAGGAAAGTTACTGTTATGAAATTTTATCTTCTAATCGACGCAATCAGACCTGGTAACGCACTCAGTACTCAATTATGCTGATATCTGTTAATTTGATTTTTGTGTGCCTGAAAATTGATATTCTTCATGTACACATTGTTTACGACAGATATCATGAATCTGCTAATAATACAATAGAGCTTAATTTAAATGGTAAAAAGTTGAATTTAATAGTAGAATGCGCATATATTAGAGTTCCATAATATCAAGGTTTGAAATTTCAATTTTCATTTTGTCTGGCTGTTAGAGTTCAATTTTGATAGTTTTGGTAGTTTCTTGTTTAGCTTTCAGGATAAAAGGAATATAGAGAATTGGAAGAATTATATTTATGTATTCTTGTCAAGAACATAACTAACTTCTATGTGCATGTATAAAGTGATCAAAGTAGAATAAAACAAATGTAAGCAATGTGCAAATGTATCAAATTTGACTTTTAGTTTTATTACGCTGACATTCTAAATTCAATCCATCTTTGGATCCACTTTGGCTGTTTTCATAAGTTTACGCTGACATTCTAAATTCAAGCCATCTTTGGATCCACTTTGGCTTTTTTAGATACCAAAACTTTTGGTTTTGGTTCAGAGTTTCAACAGAAAAGTCTATGTTGCATTATCTAATTGCCGATCAAATAATTACATCTCAGGCTTAGCTAGTTGGCTTGTGTTTGATGCCAACCCTTACCGACCATAACACAATTCAAGTTCCAAACTGGACAACCTAGTCAGGCCTGGCTATTTTAGGATGGTCCTAACCACATGCACCTCCACAGGCATTAAACCTTGCACTCTTTCCTTAAGAGAGGGATTGGGCAACAATGCAAGCTTATCGTTAATTTAACATAATAGCTAAAGACGGAACAATGATGCTTCAGAGATAATTTTTGCAAATTTTCTTTTAAAGTTCAAGGAGCATTGTGTCGTGCTGTGCTAAAGCTTTTTGCACAGGCTAACTAATTGAATTTCCTTTCTTCCTTGGCCGGTTAATCTTTTCATTTCAAAATTTCTTTTGTTAGAATCATTTGCATTACAATCTGGTTAGGTATGCTTCTTTTTCAATTTCAATCGTAGGATAGATTTTATCTTCGAACTTGTGATTTGCTATATTTCTTGTTATCAATAAATTGGTATAACTCTCTCTCCTTTCATTGGTCTGCAGGTTGCCAATCAGCTTCTATCTGTTTCAGCAGCTATTAACATATTATTTCTCCTGGAGTTGTTCAGCCATTTATTTTGATGGCATAATGGCACATATTTGACCATAAAGGAAATGTACGAAGCGAGAAGTTTTGCAATTTGAACATACATATACTGATCAACAACTTGAAGAAGCAGGCAAAATTTTCAGGGAGCTGCAAGATTGTCTTGAAGTTGCGATAAGGAGACAGCATATCTCACATTCCAAGTGTTTGATCCACTATCCTAATGTTTCTGGGATACGAAATTACTGTTTGTTTGTTTTTTTTCCCTTCAATGTTACTCATCTTGATGAGATGGTATCATTTATCTTGTTGTACATTTCTGTATAGTTTGGGGGGAAGATAAATGAACATTTAAAGTGACAATTTTATGAAAGGCAAACTTAGCTGAGCTTATTTCTCTTACATTTTGGAATTTGACGGTTTAAGAATCTTCAATGCTCCAGTTTTTGGCTGTTGAAGTAGTTTTCAGATGCTGAAAATGAAAGGGCAGTAACTTATCCACCAATTTGAAACTGATGGTCTCATTTTTATATTTATTTTTTATTTTTTTGGGAGAAAGAGGTAGCAAGCTTATTTTCTCCATTGCTTACTCGGTAAAGTCAATGAACACTAATACATAAGTGAGATAACTTGGCCTCATAGGAAGAGAGAGAGAGAGAGAGAGAGAGAGAGAGAGAGAATAAGCGCTAGTGCTCTGCCCACTGCTTAAGAAATTGATGTTAGTCAGATATCATCTGTGTGGATCTCTGCATATTTTTATAAAATTCACATTGTTTCTTTCCAACCACATTGTCCACTTGATTGTTTCTATCTAACCACATAGTCCACTAGACAATCACGAAGATAGTTAATTCAACCTTTCTATTATGTGTATTCCTTTGCTCCATAATCATCTTCTAGTGTTTTTGAACCCAGTTTGGTGATTGTACTATTCTCCAATCAATGCATGATCAGGAGCACAAGTACTAAAAATTCTGCATCTTGAAAAATGATGGTCCACAATCTTCAGTCCATCCCCATGCAGACACATTGCACAGATAGCTGATTACCCTTCTGAAGAGAAAAGCACAGATACTGTCTTTACATGCACCCATGCACTAGGTGCATGCAACTGTGGCCTAGCTATCTTTATGTCCACTTGATACAGACACCTAGAAAGTATTAGCTTGTTATTGGGTTTTGTGATTTAAAATTTATTAAAATTACTTGAGAAGCCCAATAATTGTTATTGGGCAGCCCAACTTGATTTCCTTGTATGATGTTTAGTCCCACATCAAAAATCTAAAGGGTGTTGGTGGCTTTTATATAGTTCTTTATTCTCAAGCTAGTTTCTCGGAAGAAAATGAGAGTTATGCTCTCGTTTAAATACACGCACGCACGGCACGAGCTGGGCGAGGCGCGCGCGGTTCATCTACCCGTTTTGTTTTATTTTTTATTTTTTGGTTTTATCTTTATCTTAATCTTAATTCTAATACTTATTTTTATTTTTAGGCTTATCTTGTTCTACTCGAATTTGACGAGTTGAAACAAGATTCTCGCCCTTGTTATAAATATAGGGCGAGGTTGCACGAGTTAATTACAATTTGCAATAACTCGAGCATACCTAAAGCCGAGTTGTCGATTTTTCGATCTCCGCCGAGTTTCCGATTTTCACCGAGTTTTTTTTTGCTGGATCTGAAGCTTGTTGGGTTCATTTTGCGCCACCTTGGAAGCGTGCCGATGGAATGGAACGTGGTCGTTGTATCGCTAGGAGTAATTGCCGACAACTCGCACGTGGAGGGGCAATTTCGTTTTTAGACAAGATCTGCACGTCTCGACTCACAGGCCTAATCTAAACTTTTTATTTATGGTATTTGTTATTTAATTTTTGTTTTCAGAATTTGTCTAAATCTAAAATTAAATTTTCAAGTTGTTTTTAAAGAATATTATAATAAAAGATCGGAAAAAATTTTCCAACAAAAAGTCACATCATTCGTACACTTCAGCAGAGCCACCACATTGACCTTGCTACACCAACCTGTTATATATATATATATATATATATATATATATATATATATATATATAGAGAGAGAGAGAGAGAGAGAGAGAGAGAGAGAGAGAGAGAGAGATTAATAGCTTTGGGTAGGATGAATAGTATAATCTAGGGATGAAAGTAATCAAAATAGTAGATCATATGTAAAAATTCAAAAAATCAATAATGCTTGGTGTCTCTCAATCAAGCTCTATAGCGACTCTCTCTCTCTCTCTCTCTCTATATATATATATATATATATATATATATATATATATATATATATATATATATATATATATATATATATATATATATATATATATATATATATATATATAGAGTCCGCTACTATCCTATTAATAGATAAGAGACTGTCTATCGCTTTTTAGCCTTTGGATCAACTCTTTCATCATTTCTAACCATTGGATTAAATATTATAACCAGTGGACCACTCAACCCTGTGACCATTCAACTCTAACCGACTAATATCATCATAACCCTACAATTTCTCATCCAAGTGGGTTAAAAACTGATAGACAGCGCTCCTATCCTATTAATAGGATAGTGATATATATATATATATATATATATATATATATATATATATATATATATATATATATATATATATATATATATATATATATATATAATTTAATAGGATTCAATTATAAATCTAATCAAATCCTAATAAAATTGTCATTTATTACTTAGCTGAGATGTATTGCAAGTTAAATAACTGTAAAAATAAGAAAAAAGTTTAGCTTTTGATACATCCATTTATATAGGATTCATGTTAACAACTTAATTGGCAATAATGCCAACTAAGGCCTAGCCTACAGCAAACCGATTTTTTTTTTCACTTTTATGCTTGTGTTCAGGTTGTCCAGTCATTGTCACTTGCTGGAGAAGATTAGTTTTGACTACTTTGGTGGAAAGAAGAACATTTTCAAGTGGTAATATAGTATGAAATATATATATTTTATTTTCGATAACCTATAGGATTAATTATGTCCATCTATATGTACTTTCTCTCTTTAATCTTCTATGATTTTTTTTTTTAAAAAAAAAAAATTACTGTAAGGACAAATCATTTAATAAACGGAAAAAATATAGGATTTTACCACCTATATATGTTTTGCATTTTATCACCATATAGTTTGCAACGTATGGTACTTTTGCTACCTCTTTAATCACTTTTTTTTTTTTTTTGGTAAAAAAACACAACCACAAAATAATAATATAAAACTTTTTAAACTACAATACAACAAAGTACAGATGGGTTAAATTATGTGGGGCTAATTGAAGTTTATCTTTTTATTTTCGATCGTAATCTTACACCCTCACTCATCTTTTTCCTACTTGTCTCAGCAACAATTTTTTTTATTTTTTTATTTTTTTATTTTTTTTTTTTTTTTTATTTTAAATCCAAAAAGTGGTTGGTAAACTCCGACACCCCTTGGATAGAGAGGTTGTAGGGATTGTTGGAAAAATTTCTCTAATCTTTTAGTAAAAATTGTATTCTTTTAAAAATATTTTGAAACACAAAGTTTAGATAAGTATTTTAAAATACATGGAAGAATCAATAAGTAAATATTATAAAGGAGAGAATAGATGAGGGTTGTAAGTCAAGATGGCACGCCTTCGGATGGTGCACGAACCTAATAGGCTTTCAGAGATCCAGTAAAGTATCAAGAAGGAATGAAAAGCTCAGTGTAAAAGGAGGTAAAGCACAATGTAGCGAAGAGAGAGGAAGAAGAAGCACTTTTACAGATATGAGGTGAAACCCGTTAGATTCTCGGTGCACCCTCTCATTTCTTCTATTTACAGGTAAGGTCCAACGACTCTATCTTGGGTAAGCCATTGGCCCTTATGGAGGTAAGCCAAGATCTGGTCCTTTACCAAGAGAAGGTAAGATCTGGGCCAAGTACGGATTCCCAAACAAGATCCATAAAATGTTGGGAAAGCTCATGGGCTAAAATAAAGTTTTAAAAGCTACCGTTTGGTTATTAAAGAAAACTAGTTATTCCAAAATAAGATTAAGTTTAGGATTAAAGTGGGGTTAGAGTATTTTTGTGTTTGGTTAAGGGTCGAGTTAGTCCATGATAATGAAAAATAGAATAGTGGGTTATTATGAATAGAAAATAGTATTTGGTGGAGTTAACTAAGTCGATAACTCATTTGAGTGATTAACTAATTCTAACCCTACCTATTTTTGAGGATGTTTGGGGATAATATGGACAGAAGCGAGGTTGTAGGCTGGAGACTTACCATTTCTCATTTAATACAGTAACTCATTCGGTGACAGCGCGAAAAATGAATAAGGGCAAACTTAAAAATAAGGCCGGGTGATTTAAATCATTTTGGTATTAATGTGATTTCATTTGTATCCATTTTGGGTAACCCCACGACTTCTATCTCAGTTTCGTAAGGACCTTTTCAACAGCCCCAGGAGACTCTGAATTTGGATCATGCTTTGGGTTCGGTTGGATCATCTAAACTTGACACGCGAAATCGCTTAAAATTTGTTTTGGACTTGGATCTAAGTTCACGCAAGGTCACCTATATAAAAATGAGCCACACCAATGTGTCCCTTTTCCAAAGTTAAGGCCAAAAAAAAAGTAGAATCCCCACTTTATTAGCAAAATGAGGCAACCACAACACATTTAGGGATCTAGAGCACTTCCAACAAAGGTGGGAGAAAGAGTGTGTATCCACATGATGATTCATATGTATCAGCAATATGAAAAGAAAAGCAAGTTTTAGAAGTAGCAAGTCACAAACTTTTTCTAGAAGCAAATTTTTATTGTAGTAATGAACAACAATGAGCTGTAGAGTTATTGTTGGGCAACCAGGTGGTGGTGTCCCAGAAAGTGTTGCACTAACAAAACAATCAGACCTCTATTACATTTGCAGTAAAATCACAAGAATGAAAATGAATGTCCTGACAACAAACTAGCAAAACGCTAGATGCTACAGCCCTTTTTTTGTGTACAAAATAAGTCTATACGGCGCGCGCGCGACGCCGGAAATATATCAAACACTCTTCTATATATATATAAATCCCGCAATCTGCTTTCACATCTCAATCGGAAAACAAAAGGCAAACCCTAACTCGCTGTAATAGAATGTCAAACGCTAATGCAAAATCCTATGAATTTTGATTCCCCGAAACCTGAGTTTTTACAAATCAAACTCTCTTGTTAGATCTAAATAATCTCACCTGATTGGATGGATGGCTTCTTTCGACTATGGCAAGCTCTGTAGTGAAAGAATGCCGTCCCTATGAAGCAATTCCTGAGCAATGGAGGAGCAAACAGACGAGATTAGTGGCATTCAAAGTTATTTCAAGAAAGAGACGATGAAAAAATTGGCGGTAAGTAATATATAGAGCATGAATAGCAGTTTAGTGTGCATTATCTATCAAGTCAAATTAATACAAAAAAAAAATTATAGCGGCAAAAAATTTTGTTGCCAACAAACACCTTCCGTGAAAGGATTGCAAGAAATCCACCATCCACTCTACACTCTTTCATATAAATATTTAATTTTAATCAAACAAATATGGGACAACAATACTAAACAAGGGCTTACAATTTGATGTTTGAGGTTGCTGACATAGGCTGTCTTATAATATGCCCGGTTGCTTCATGTTGCATCGATCCATTATGAACTCCTATCAACTTGTAATGTAGACCTAGTATAGTACAAAATATGCCTTGTACTTGAGCATTATTGCTATTGATAAGATATTACAGGCCCATGTTTTTTCCGTCTTTACAAAAAAAATAATGGATAACTTTCAGTGTCATTTGGACATAACGGATTTTATTTGTATGTATACTGCATACATACATTCTGTAAATCATTTTCCTCAGAATATGACAGCCTCATAGGCAGAATCAACAATCCGTAGAGGCGCGAATATAAGGATTCTGCATAGCTAAAAATTTAACTCCTAGGTTGCAATCAGAAAAAGGAAAAAAAAAAAATCCTCGTAAAGCACAAACTTTCTCAAGATACTTGTTCATATAACCACATAGAATCTTAGAAAAAAAAAAAAAAATTTACGCTTGAGGTTTAAGCGTGCAAGGCTAAGTCATTGAACAAAGAACCGAATCAATTAGCACGTACTTACTTATACACTGTAGTAAGTTGGTTATTTTCCATTTAAGTACTAAATTCAATCCACTTAATGCTTATGCTATTAGAGATATAAAAGATATGCGTAGTAACATTTGATAGTGCATACAAGGAGATCATCATCTCCTGGTATCAAGCTTACAGACAACAGAACAGTAAAACACCTTTAATTTACTAGTAGAATAATGAAGCTAATATGTGACAAATGACATCTTAGGCACATTCTTACATGCTAACGTGTGTGCAAGTGCTTATTATATTCCAATTGGCATTCCATAGTCCATGCCATATATCCAGTATAGGTATTTGCCATGGTACATGATTACAAGCCAGCGACGACAAGAATGACATGAAAGAAATGATTCTTTTATATCGTGCGACGTCTCCCATGTATCTAGTTTATGAACATGATAATAGGAAGAATTCTACAAAAAGTTATTTTATGTCCGGTGACATCTCTCATCTTGTGAGTGCAGCTCGCTGGTTGGAAGACTTCAGAGATCACTCAGATGCCATTTCACTTGAACCCATAACTTAGATGTACTTAGTTGAGTGCAATCATCGTATGTGTAAGTCTCTTAAGTTACTAATTATATTATCATGCAACTCAATTTCCACTGCAAACTTTACAAATAATAAGCTTATTAAAATATCTTGTGAATTAAGCCATTCAATTTTCACCTCATAGAACACTACAAATCAGGTTAGTTAAGCTGGTTCTGTTCAGATCTTTTCCTGATAATGCGTGCATCTTCAAGACGCAATGTCTGACAAATTGTTTAGCATGTAATTTATTCTAATCCTTCGCAATCTTGCTATAATGGGCCAAGTGAAATCAAGAACTCACTTTAATAGATGTGTCTCTATTGTCAATATAGCAAGTATGGAACTTATTTTCACATTAATTCATACCATAAAAATGAAAACATTCAACACACAGCGAGCCAATTTTCCAACGCCATTTCAGACAACCGAAGCAACTTATGAGGCAAAATTTTTCAGCCAATAAATAAAAAATAATAATCTGTTGGATGTGTAGTGATGACCACATGAAGAAGTGACTTCAATTAAAAAAAAAAAAAAATGAGAGAGGCCTTGTGATACTATAGTTGCATGCAGAGATACAAATGCCCTAATTCATAAAAGCAAGACAAACTTAAAAGGTGACATAAAAAGAGGTAGAAGGCCAAAAATGACAGGGTTGGGGTAAATAGAAAACATTCAGTCAAAATTATTTAGGTAAATGCAGTAAAATAATAGAACTGGGTAGCAAAAAGGATTCAAATGACCAACAAAACACTTTTAAAGCAATATAAAGTTGCGGCTTGTAGAGCTAGAGCTATAGTATATAAACACAATAACATGTGAAGCAAAGATTATTTTGTTTGGATCCGAAATGAATAGTTGGATGTCAAAGATTCGACCCATCCAAACCCAAGAATGCCCATAGTCTCAAGCACTGTGCTATTTATTTGTTATCATTCAACCAAATTAAAACCTATAGTAAGTGTTTCATAACTGTTCAGTTGGAAAAACACAGATTGGTTCATTTAGTGTAAGAATGTATGTTGTTTAGCTATATTGGATCCAAGTAATGAGTGCGATTTTCCTGAACAGTTTGTTACTTCCGTCATTTCATCTACCCTAATGCTTTAGCCAGCAAAAATACCACGATACTTTGACTGCACTAACAAGCCCAAAGCAAAAACAAATATATGCTCACTAAAAGGACATAGGATGAAGTGCAAGGAACCTCGTACCTCTATATGTTTGCTTATTTAGTATCACTATAGCAGATTATCGAAGATGCCGGATCCTCATTGTGTCATCTGAAGCTCCATTCCCAAGTTGATAACCAAATGGACCAGACCCATCAAGCTCAGAAGATGCAGGCTTCCATGTTATATCTTCGTACATTGGGTTACTATTGTATGAATCTGCACCGTTGCCTCCATAATTATTGCCTAATACGGCAAAAGAAGTGTTAACAGCGCCACTCCCACTATTAATTCCATAATTGGTTGCACCAAGACCAGACCTACTCTCTCCAAATCCACCCAAATTTCCCCAATTCGCACTATTATTACCAAACCCACCTATGTTTCCACCTCCAGATGGCGTAAAGCTATTGGAGCTTGCTGAGTTAGCACTATAATTAAGTCCGCCATCGCCCCATATATTACGATCAACTGAACTGAGCATTGACCCGGTAATATCACTACCCCCACCATAGCCACTGCTACTATTGTATCTACTTGAACTCGCACTATAATAAGGGCTCAATTGCTGCCCATAATTTAGGCTACTATTGAAGTTTCTGCTTCTATCAAAACTTGGATTTATCCCTGATTCAATATTCATTCCAATTCCATATCCAGAACCAAACAAAGAGTAACCATTACCACGCGGACCAGCTAGCAGCCCAAGTCTTCCATCCATCCTCATTCCATAACTGCTTATAGAGCTTGGGCTGAGCCCTTGATTGTATCCAGTAAGAAAGCTATTTCCCCTACTCAAACCATAGTTATAATTATACCCTGCATTAGGAGAACGCGTGTTGATTCCAGGGGATAATTCTTTTGGCACAGCCCTCTTCACCTCAACCATCTTACCGTTTAGCTCGTGGAAGGTTTTGAGCAATGCCCGATCCACAGCATCCTCCGAGTCAAATGTGATGAACCCAAAGCCCCTCGGCCTCTGTGTGTTGTGATCGTACATCACGACGACATCGACGATGGTCCCAAACTGATCAAAGTACTTCTTGAAGTCGGCCTCCGTCACCGTCGATGGGAGGCCTCCCACAAATATCTTTCTGATGCGGCCCGGGCTGGGAGAAGAGCCGTGGGCACTGCCGTTGCTCTTGTTAATGGCCTGATTATCATCCCGAGGAATAGCTTTTTTGGCCTCCACCTGAGAAATTCACCAACCAATGACTTGAATTCAGTTGGATGGTCATTCAATCATATTAACACAATCTTTTAGCTATGGCAATGCCTAGATGATCAAAGTGAAACATATATATATTCAAAGCCAATTGGATAGGCAAACTACCATGCGGCCGTCGATCATATGCTTCTCCATGACGACTCTCTCTGCGATGGAGGGATCAGCAAACACGATGAAGCCGAATCCGCGGGCGCGGCCGGTGGTTCGGTCCCGCATGATGACGGCTTCCACCACCTCACCGAAGCTCTGGAAGTACTCGCGAAGCCGGTCCTCATTCGTCTCCCAGGAGATGCCCCCGATAAATAGCTTGCCATGATCGGTCTCCATTCTCCTCCCCCTGCAGTTCCACAATTGAATTCACAATAACTACATAATTTAACAACAACAGAACCCAAATGGTAGCACATAATACAACCCAAATTCAATTAAAACACCTGCTATCAATCAGATCCGATCTAGAACAACAACACTGAAGCAAACAAACGAAGACCCATGAATCAAAATCCAATTTTTTTTAGCATCCAATGCATCAGCTTCGGGAGATACAAAGCACCACCCGATCAACACCAGATCCAATCGTATAACAGAAGCCAGCTGAATCCAATACAGATCGCTCAAAAACCAAAGAAAAATCCCAAAAATCAATCCAAAATCCAACAAAAACGAAATGGGATCCACGAACACCAATCAACGAAGCACCGCTCCTTCCCAAATCAATAAAAATCAAAACCCAACAACCCAGAACCACAAATAACATCAAAAAAGAACACAATTCACGCACAGCCTCACTATTTTAGGATGTATTTGGAAAAATTGATTACCGAATCGGTCTGAGGCGATTCCCGTTGCGAGATTGGGTGAGGATTAATTGCCCTTACAATATAAAAATCGCTAACGAACGAAGAGAGGGACTCATCACCTCCTCTCTTTCTCTATCTCTTTTCTCTTTTCTCTTTTCTTTTCCTATCTCTCCTATTACCTTTTTTTTTTCTTTTTTTTTTTTCTCTCTCTCTTTCCTTAGAACCAAAAAGATATATAAAGAGGTGAGCTGGTGGAGGAGGAGATGTTACATTTCAAAATGTCTATAAATTAAATTAATGTTTTTTAAAAAAATAAAAGCCAATTTGCATAAAAAATTTATAAATTTTGAGTGTTTGTAAAACTAGACCGCTTTTTTTTAATTTTATAGATTTGGACTAAATTTTTAATAAGCGGATCAAAATACCCTTATTTCTTTCTCACTCTTTTTATTTTTATTTTTTTATTTTTATTTTTTTTCATTTTTTTCTCTTTGACCTCATCGCCGCCTCCACTTTTTTCACGGCTTAGGGACGGTAACGAGGGCGGCGCTATCCTCTCTTCCTCTATCTCTTCCTCCGTCGGCGCTAGTGGTCCTCAGCGACGGTAACGAGGGTGGCGCCACTTTATCCACCTCAGCTTTTGCCTCAGCCGACGCCGAAGAAGGAGAACTCAAAACGGGTCCGGTGAAGATAGAGTAGACACAGACGATAAGGTCGTTGCCGAGGATGTGCTTGCGCCTGTGAGGGTGAGGAAAAAATGTCGGATCGTTGGTGCTAACCATTAATCCCAAAAACTTGAACAGTTAAAAACACGCAACCAATTCACTTAAAACGTACATATACAACGCCGACGGATCTCGATTGTGACTCGGCCCATCCAGCCTCACGCCACTTCGAACATGAGCCTCACGCCATTTCGAACATGACTTGACCTAACATAGCCTTCTGTCACAAGGCAGGATGTTGGCCCATTCAAGCCAACAATCTCCGCTTCAACATTTGCACATATTTGAAGCTTAAAGTGTATAGATACAGCGCACACGGATCTCGATTGTGACTGGGCCTATCCAGCCTCACGCCACTTCGAACATGAGCCTCACACCATTTCGAACATGCCTCGACCCAACATAGCCTCATGAGCCTCATGCCATTTAGAACATTGCTTGACCCAACATAGCCTTTGGTCACAAGATAGGATGTTGGCCTATTTAAGGCAATAATCTCCCTTCCACCACTTGCACATATTTGTAGCATGCGGGAATCGAACCCGTGAGCTCAGATGGTTCAAATAACACTTGTCGGATCGTTGACGCTAACCATTAATCCCAAAAGATCGAGCTGTTACAAATACACAACTAATTCACTTAAAGCGTACAAATACAACGCTTATGGATCTTGATTGTGACTCGACCCACCTAGCCTCACGCCACTTCGAATATGACTTGGCCCAACATAGCCTCCTCAAGGCAAAGGCGGATTTTTTTCAACAAAAAAGACACGCCAATCTTTAAAAAACAAACAAAGATGCAATGGGTTGAAAAAAAAACAAGAATGCAAAGTAAAAAAAAATCTCTTTGAAAGATCATTATATATATATCCTTGTTGTAATTGAAAAGTTTAAGAACCAGATAAAAAAAAGAAGAAGATAAATGTTGCATTGTTAAAATAAAATTATACTATTTAGTATGAACGTTGCACCCTTTGAGATAAAAATTACACTCTTTGAAATAAAAGTTGCACTCTTTCCACAAAAATTATATTGATTCAAACAAAAATTGTACTATTATCTGACCTTCATTGCCTCATCATCTTCTTCTTCTTTCTCTTCCCTTGACCCTCTCTTACCCTTCCTCCTCCGAGTTCTATCATCACCAACGCGAGCCTCTCTATCCCTTGTGCCGCATCGGAGCCTCGAAGCAAGAAAATGACTTTATCGCCTTCATTTGCCATGCCTTCACTCGGGTCCCTTCGAGTTTTCCTTTTCCATTTACTTCTCCGGCTAAGGATGTCAACGGGTTGGATTCGGCGCGGATTTTTAAAAACCTGAAACCAAACATGGCTCCAAACCCGAAACCTGAACCAAACCCGAACCCGAACCCAAACCCGACGGATTTTAAAAATCCATATCCAAATCCGAACTCGACCAAAAACCCAAAACTCGAACCCAAACTCGAACCCGAACCTAAAAATCATAACCTGAAACAATTATTTCTCTTTTTAATATTTTAAAATATATTATATTAAATTTAAAATTTTAAAATATAAATTCAAATATAATATCAAATTTTTATATACATATTATATATAATGTAAAATAAATTCGAGTTCGGATCGGGTTTGGGTCGGGTTCAGGTTCAGGTCGGGTACAGTCAAAATCCATATTCGTCGGGTTTTTATTTTTGATATCCATATCCAAAACCATATCCATTTAGCATCAGGTAAATTCGCTCCGTTCGAATTTGGGTTTGGATAAAATTTCAGCAATCCGTACCCATTGACATCCCTATCTCCGGTGGGGGCGGATGCGGAGGAAGAGGAGTTGGTCGCGTCCTCTGTCGCCGCCGAGGGCCGATAGCACCGGCGAAGGAGGAGATGGAGGAAGAGGAGGTGGTGCCGCTCTTGTTACAGCCGCCGAGAGCCGCAGAGGCAGTGGAGGAGGCGATGAGGGTTGGAGAGAAAAAAGGAATGAAGGAAAAAAAAAAGAAGAAGAAAGATGTAGGTTGTTTTCATGTTTCGACACTTCGATGTGATGTGATGCACAGGGTAGAGAGGCTCGCGTTGGTGAGGATGGGGGTCGGAAAGGAAAGGGGAAGGAAAGGAAGGGTTCAAGGGAAGAGAAAGAAAAAGAAGAAGATGAGGTGATTTTTGTTAGAGAATAGTGCAATTTTCTCTAAAATAGTATAATTTTTATCGAAAAAGTATAATTTTTATTTCAAAGTGTAATTTTTATCTCAAAAAGTGCAACGTTCATATTGCACAGTGCAATTTTCTTAGAAAATAGTGTAATTTTATTTAAACAGTACAACTTTCATATTCTTCTTTATTTTTCTCTGAATCTTAGA
Source organism: Aechmea fasciata (assembly GCA_025177825.1). Taxonomy (NCBI): domain Eukaryota; kingdom Viridiplantae; phylum Streptophyta; class Magnoliopsida; order Poales; family Bromeliaceae; genus Aechmea; species Aechmea fasciata. The sequence continues at coordinate 6,562,079 of CM045925.1, read as the reverse complement.
TTTTTTGGTTGTTGCTTCTTAGATTTTTCGGCAGCAACAACGATATATAAAAACTTTTTGAAGAGAAATTATTATTATTATTATTATTATTATTAGTATTATTATTTTTCTACCTCGACATCTTTGTTTGCTCCTTGGAGATGGACGTGTCTTTTTTCCTCACCTTTATTTGGTGGTGAGCACCTCCTCGACAACGATCTCATCACCTTCGTTCGCTTCTGCCTTCACCTTGGCTCACTTCGATTTCTCCTTCTCATTCTTTGATGCCGACGGAGGCGGAAGCAGAGGCAAAGGCAGGGGAGGGCTGCCAGCGCTGCCCTCGTTATCGTCGCCAAGGCTGCGGAGGCGGGGGAGGGCTATCGGCACCGCCCTTGTTACCGTCGCCGAGGCCGCCGACGCTCGGTGAAGAAGGGATAGAGAAAGACGATGTGGCGCCGTCCTCGTTATCGTCGCTGAGGCCGTGGAGACGATGGAGGATGCGATGAGGGTCAGAGAGAAAAAAAAAAAGGGAAAAAAAAGAAGAGAGAGAAAGAAATAAAGATATTTTGGTTAATTTGTTGAAAATTCGGCTCAAATGTGTAAAATCAAAAAATGCGGCCCAATTTTGTAAAAGCTCAAAACTTATGAATTTTTTATACAAACAGGCAAAAAAAGAATATTAAATTTCTGTTTTGATGTCGGAATAAGTTATATAATAATAATTTATTTAGTGTGAGATTATTTTTATTTAATTAGAAGTAAAAAAGTTTGATTTTTTTTCAATTGAAAAGATTTTGACATGCATGATATAAATATATTGTACCTAAATAGCGATTTAGGTACGTTATGTTTCAATATCAAAATAAATTACACAATTTTTTGATAACTTATCAGTATAAACATTTTTGTGTGATTGAAAATTATGAGTTTGAATTTTTTGCTTTTTTGGAAGATTTTGATGCTCATGATATATTAGAATATCACATTTTACTTATGAGATGAATTATTTCATTCTGAAAAAATAATTTGAAGTTCGAATAAGATATCTATTCTTGGCATTTAATTGCATTTCTTGTCTACAAAATACTATGTACTTCTTAAATACCTCAAAAAGATACGCCGAACAAGATGTCTATGCATTCAAGCATTGCCTTATCTTATTCGGGAAAAAAAGAACTCTAAAGCCGAATGTGGTATAATGCTTAAGCAATTTGATCACAATCCTCATTTACTAAATTTGTATGATTGTTGAGTAAATTAAAAAAATATGTCAAATAAGATGTTTATACATCCAAATTAATAGGATGTAAATTATATAATTCTCCTTTCACTGCAATAAAATATGTTTTAGACGACGCTTTTTAAACGACGCTTTCTTCTAGCGTCTTTAATATTTAGCATTTGCCGGCACTATGATTAAGCGTCGCCAATAAACATATTTTTATCAAATATTTATATAAATTTGTATGATTACTGGTAAATTAACTGAGTAAATTAAAAAATATGTCAAATAAGATGTTCATACATCCAAATAGGATCTAAATTATATAATTCTCCTTTGCACTTCGCCGTCTCAATTACAATCAAATTCTGATGCCCCAAATCATTCCAATGAATTTTGCATTAGAATTTGATGTTCATACCAACTTTTGGCTATTTGAAATAATGGTAAAGTATAAGGTTAATTCAAATTGAAGCAAAATTTTATAGAATGAGTAATTAAGACATATGGAAAGTGCAAAGGAGAATTTTGTAATTTAGCTTATTTTTAGGTAAAATGTGTAATTAAACTATGAGATATTTTGATTTGGCTATCCTATCTTTAAATTTTGAATTCCCTACTTGATCTTTCAATTAATTTGATTTAAGTCATTTGATTGTTTTTAATTACAAGATTTGAATGCGTAATTTACTTTAATAAGAGGGTGGTTATGTGAATCATATAAAATATTGCACTTAAGTCAATTAAAATAGTTGTACACTCAAATTTTGAAGAGTAAGAGTTATCAAATTGCTAGATTTGAAGGTTAGTTATCAAAATTTGTCGAAGATTGGATAATTGAGTCAAAAGATCTTATTTGATATTAGGTAAAAACGTATAGAATTTATCTGAATTATTATAGATTATTTTAAATCTAGTATATATATATCCTACCTTTCAAAAAATTAATTTTACTACCCAACCTTTCATTTGTTTGATTTGAATTTGTCGACGACACTTTGACTTCAACATTTTAGTTAGCTTTTTTACTTTAAGAAATTTTTAGTTGCAAAAATTACATAAAGTATGCTAACTAATTCAATAAAAATAAATAAAAAATTTAAATTTTGAAGTCAAAATACTACAGTTAACTAACTCAAATCAAATAAATTGAAAGGTTGGTAGTAGATTCAAAGTGGTTCACAATTTAGAAAAGTTCTATATGTGTTTTTTTTATTGATTTTATTATCTTTCTTTTTTGTCACACATCCAAAATATTTATTTAATGACAGCATATATATATATATATATATATATATATACATATATACATATATATATATATATATATAGAGAGAGAGAGAGAGAGAGAGAGAGAGAGAGAGAATTTTTTTAATTATTTAGAATAAGATCAATATCTACGATTTTAAATTCAAGTCTTTTCGATATATATATATATATATATATATATATATATATATATATCTATATTATTAAAAATATTTGAAAACTAAATTTTATAATTTTTCGACATTATTTGGTTAGCAATCAAAAGCTCTCAAAAATAACAATTTTAATGATCGATGTGATGGGTATAAAATTTTTGTAAATTTTTTTTTAAAAGATAGAATTATATATATATATATATATATATATATATATATATATATATATATATATATATATATATATATATATATATATATATATATCCAGCGAATATATGTCATTATCTGAACAAGTTGTATTTGCAAACTAACCAACTATAATAAAAAATAAGTCAGTCTAGTCTTCCACACATCCAACAACATGAATTTTGATGACCTAAAACAGAAAATAACAGTAATTCTAAATGAGACTTGTACTTTATATATATTATTCTATAAATTAATACAAAAATAAAGTTGAAGTCATAAAGGTTGGAATTAAGGTACACACAATAATGTGCTGGATCCAAACTGGGACAATATTGTATATTGTTTTGCCTTTATTATTGGCTTGATATGTAGTTGGTAGTAGTGCTCATCACACATGTATAGGATGCCTAGGAGAAATCATTTGCTACACAATACACATGGTGTGCCCCATCAGCTATGGATTTTTTCTTCTTTTTTTTTTTTTTTTGATGTTATTTATTCAATCATATATGTCAATACATATATGATATCAGCCGCTAATATATACAGAATATATATAGAGTCCCCGGAGTGTTTAATAAAGACCATCACTGGTGCTATTAAATTTTTCATCGTTATATTTATTTCTTTAATCATTTATATTCGTTAGATTATATTATTCAATCAACCATCCATTCAATCTTAGAAAATCACCGTCATCCTAATCGAATATTCCTTCATCCAAGAGCCCAAAACCTAATATCACCAATGACTTAGTTATTTTTTTTTTTTTTGAGAAAAGGTAGCAAGCTACTCGCTTCTTAATGAAGCTACCCGCTTCATTCATTAAGAAGTGAACTAAGCATACGGTTTGGAAGCCTTAGGCCTCCGAGAGTCCGGCAAAAAGCAGAAGATAAAAAACTAAAAGAAAGAGAGGGAGAAGAGGTTAGACTAGAGGAGCTGGGGGGGGTTACATAAGAGCTTCAAGGCACAGAGTTCCAAAAGCCGATCAATAGTTTTAGACGTTCGATAGACCCGGTGTTAGATGTATGCCCTAGAAGCCAACCAGGCCGACACATGTATTCTTTCTAGGACATAAATTTATATTTAAATTTAAAATATTATTAATATATTTGGGTTCTTATTTTCATTTATGTTGTGTATGTGTCCATGAGTCGTCCAAGGAATTAATAAAGATGATGACATATATTCTCAAGAGTTGAGAATTAGAGACATGTGTCATTGGTGGTTAATTCCTAAATGCTCCCGATCAATGGATCATCACGGGGACACTGATTGATCCGGTGAGATTGGTGCATAGGTCGCTTCCCTTTTGGGTAGACGGGTATTGAGTCGACGGTGTGGGGACACTGAAGCGAATATGCAGGTGGTTGTTAGAGAACAAGGGTACCGAGCGTGATCAATATGAAAAGTCACTTGGATGTCTACTCACTCGTCAGTGACTTACTCAATGTTGCAGTAGTGTGACTGGTCCTTTGACCTGCGGTGCCTCAGCTATTCACAATGAGGTTGCTGTAGTTAGACTGTACATACACTTGGTCTCTAGCCATTCGGGTCCATGCGGTGCATGTTGGCTGCAGTAGGTTCATTGTAGGAATAGGATGCGCACTTAGATGGAATCTATCTCCCTTGGTAGATAGGGGCGTTAGTCCTATGTGATTTATGAGACCGAGTTTACAAGACCTTGGCCAGGGCAGAGTTAATAGCGGAAAATGGTTAACGATATTAGAAACTCGAGTCGAATAAATTTAACATATGACAGACGATGGGGTTTGACGAGTTATTCCATAACCTTCGTCTAGTCGGGACTCATGATAGAAGGATTGTATCACACGGTAACTGCACCAAGAGGTTCAGTATTCCATTCTACTGGAATGCCACTACATGCTGCTAGGCGTCACTAGTGGATTGTGAGACTCATAAGAATTATCTAGATGATCGATAATTCTTATTGGGCTGAGTTGGAATTGTTCTGATCCACTGAAAGGGGTTTGATGATATTGTTGATAGTGATCAAAATATATCTCACTACCGAGATAGAATAGAACCTATGGGGTCACACACATAAGAGGTTGTGATTGATCGGATAGCTAGATCGCGATTATTGAATCGCCGGAGGACCTAATTGTCAATATGTTGATAATTGGATTAATTTGTAATTGTTACAAATTAGTGGTATTAAGGTGTAAATGTTACATGAGAGGACTTACTAATAGTTAGTAAATTATAAAAGGACTTATGTGCAAATATTGTATTATTAATTTGATATGATCAAATTAATATAAAATCAAGTCGAATCAAATTAGGATTTGATTGATCTAATCAATTAAGAAAAGGATAAATCTAGATTTATACTTATCCTTAATTGTCATTATATTATTAGGAATAGGAATATGTTTATATTCCTATATATAATATACGGGGGTTTTTAGAAAACCTAAGCCATCATCTCTCTTCTCCTCTCTTCTAAATTCTAGCAAGAACGACGTCCTTTTGCAAGGGAGCTAGCACCCCGGTGAGGACATCGATCAAATCAAGAACCTCGTGTGGATACCTATAGAGGCCGGACGCGTGTGCGGCTTCAAGAGAACCGGATTCCACGATCATCAAATTGAGGTGAAGATCTATCCGCGAAAAAGGTAAAGATTCGATCTTACTTTTCTCCTTTAATCTTAAAGAACATGAGGGATCCTAATTGCGTGGTTTTGAGATTAGATCTCCAAAGTTTTTCAAAATCAAATTTGTTTGATTTCTTTTCGCTGCGTTTTTACCGTACGCAATTTTCTAACACCCGGAGACATTGGGCATGTTTCCGTTGAAAATTGCGTTGTTTTTATCCGTCCAGGTTACCCACCAAGTCGCCGCTAGAATAGTGAGCCGTCGTTTTCTCAACGAATCGACGGGGGTTTCAATGCATTCGGTCCAGAGTCTTCTAGCGTCCCCTGCGCCGACCTCGTATGTGTCCAGTCCTCCCATACTGAGAAGGAGATACCGAACGTAGACACAGTCGTTAAACAAGTGGTCGCAGCTTTCCGTGTGGACTCCGCAGAATGTGCAGTACTGGTTCACGTGTATGCCTCGGGAGAGCAATCTATCAGCGGTCAGTAGTCTCTTTCGAAGGTGCAGCCAAATGAAGACTTTAATTTTCAAAGGGATTTTCAGCTTCCAGATGTGGTGAATCGTCGGGACACGGATTCCAGCGTCCGTTAAGAAATGGTAAAGGGATTTAACCGTGAATTTTTGGTTGGAGGTCCATCGCCATTTGACTAAATCCAGGCTGTCGCTTGGGCAGAGGTCGCGGAGCATGTCCCTGAGCGTTGAAAACTGCCTGCATCTTTCGACAGAGGTGGACGCCGTAAAACCACGACAGATAAAGCGCCATCTCCAGCCGCCCTGATTCCAACATTGGAAAATCCTAGCGTCCTTATTCCTGATACTCGAGAAGATGAGCGGGAATAGGGTTCTAAGGGGGGCTTCACCAATCCAGATGTCAGACCACATCCTGATATTTCTTCCAGCGCCAAGCTCGTAAGTTATTCCACAGGAAAACACCTCTCGACAATAGAGCACGCTCTTCCACCACTGTGTGTAGGGGAGGAAGCCTCTACCTTCCAACAGTGGTTTTCGTCTAGTGTAGTATAGGGATCTAATCAATTTACACCACAGGAGGTCTGGGTTGGTAAAGTAACGCCACCACTATTTGGTTAAGAGCGCCAAATTCATGGCCTTTAAATCTAAAATTCTAAGTCCACCATCTCTTTTGCTTTTGCACACTGACTTCCAGTTGACAAGGCACGCGCCGCCAGTGATCTTGGAGCACCCCTTCCAGAAGAAGGCTCTTCTGAGTCCCTCAACCCGATTAAGCACCCACTTCGGCGCCTTAAATATGGAGAAGTAGAATAATGGCAGGTTGGTGAGGACCGAGTTAACTAGCGCGAGCCTTCCGCCTAGTGAGAGAAGTTTGGCTTTCCAACCATCTATTCTTGCCTCTATGCGATTGATTACCACGACTCAGTCTTCCTTTCGGAGTTGCTTGTTGTGTAGTGGTAGGCCTAGGTAACGAAGCGGTAACCGTCCGACTTTGCATCGTAAGATGTTCGCCAGTCTTGCGGCCTTAGAATGGTGGGCCCCCAAGTAGTGCAGTTCCGATTTCTCTTTGTTGATGCGGAGGCCTGAGGCCCATTCGAACAAGTTCCAAAGGAAGAGCAGATTGTGCATATACCGTTTCCTTGGTTCGCTGAAAAAGATTGTGTCGTCGGCATATTGTAGCAGCACCGTTTGGCAGTCATCTGATGGACCAATGCCTTGTAACTGATTGTTCCTCCTCGCATTTTCCGTGAGTCTAGCTAAGCAGTCGGCCACCAAAAGGAATAGGCATTCCAGTATAATTCATATAGTATATAAATTATAAACAACATTGATTGGTTAACTAGATTGAATAGATTCACCCTTATTAAAATAGAATGATCTTATGTTTCTTTATTTATAGTTAAAAATTTATGCCTGAAAGATTTTTATTGAACTACAGAAGAATAATTTGTTTTCTTATAAACTACATGAGAAATCAAATTAATTTGTTAAATCTAAATGGCTTCACGTACGATGACCATAAATTCAGTCATATTATTATATAAAAAAACCTTCCTTATAATTTTAGGCCTGTTTCAACCAAATTAGTCACTTGCATTTCATTTATTTTTTTGATTTTCACTGTGACTAATAGTATTAATCTAATTTGAATCGTTTAAACATGCATGCTACAATATTTTTGTAACCAAATTTGCAATTTCTTATACCATTTTTGGTGGAAGTCAATTAGGAAAATGATCTAGCTTGTATGTCAATTACATGAATGGGGTCAACAAAAGAAATTAAAACATTTTTTTAGGATGTAAAAAAAATTCATACTTTTAACAATAACGAAAACACTAGCATATGATAGAAACCTTATCAAATTCATATTTTGACCATTTAAATTACTCCTGTCAATTAAAATTTGATTTATAATGGAGAAGAGTGTAAATAGATTTATTTTCTTATTTATTTGTTGGATTGTATAGTATTATTTGAAAAATTGTAAATTGTTTTATTTCCCATCTTCTATTATGGGTTAATTTCATACAGGTCCCTGCAAATATAGTGAAAACGATAAATATATTCCTACAAAATTCAACTTTCATATGTTGTCTCTGGAAAAGTTTTGATATATATTTTCAAATAAATCCCTGCTATTAAAATTCTTTAGAAAAATTTAGTTAACCATAGATTAAATATTTAACCCTGGTTAGTTTTTGACACTTTTACCCCTTTGTATTATACAGTTATGACTTTTAGAGGGATATATTTGTGATGACAAAATTAAAAATATAAACAGTTCTCTAACGGTAACAAACCAAATAGACATATTTGAAAACATCTTACAAGGACAATATATGAAAGTTGAACTTTGTAGGAATATATTATCATTCACTATATTTATAGGGACCTGTATGAAATTAACCCTATTATTTATAATAATTTTATTTATGTTACTTAAATTTTATAGATTTTAATTATTGTGTTTTGGTTTTTTTGGATAGGAAACCCCACCAATTTTGAGTTTTTTTACAAAAATGAGATGTTTTTCTGATTTTGCAGATCAGGTCTAAATTTTTAATAAACTGATCAAATTACTCTTATTCTTTTTATTTTCCTCTCCTCTCTCTCTCTCTCTCTCTCTCTCTCTCTCTCTCTCTCTCTCTCTCTCTCTCTATCTCTCTCATTCGTCTCTCTCTTTGACCCTTCGTCTCCTTCCTCATTCTTCTTCACTGTCTCTCTGTCGCCGCGCGTACCTTGAGCTAAAGAATCTCTTTACCATCTCTGTCTCCTCATCTACCCTCTTCGCTTCCATCGCCCCCACTGCCTTTCATGGTGGTGGGCGGAGCTCTCCCCGTCATCTTCCATCGTCATGATCGCATCACCTTCTCTTTTCCATTAGCGACCTTACCCTCATCACACAGTTATAGAACCTTGCAGGGTGGTTGAATAATATGATTTAACGGGTGGAATGGTCTAAGGGTTAGATCTAATGATAGAAAACTTGGTAGCACTAAGTGTTTAGTGCTACCGATAATATGGTAGCCGGAGTTTTCTCTCTCTCTCTCTCTCTCTCTCTCTCTCTCTCTCTCTCTCTCTCTCTCTCTATATATATATATATATATATATATAGAGTCACATTGTCTATAGTGGAGGCCGCAGCAGGCTGAGTCACAATCGACTCATTTGATGTTGTGTTTGTATACTTTAAAGTAAATTTATTATTTCTTTCTAACAACTCAAATTTTTAGAATTAATGATTAACAAGAGCACATGTTCCAGTCTTGTATACTGCAAATTTGTTCACGTGTTAGAGGGGGTGGGGGATTAATTGTTGGCTTAGAGATGATAGCATCCCACTTTGTGGTGGAGGCTGGGATTGGCCGAGTCACAATGGAAGCCTGCAGGCTACGTGGTGGAGGTTAGAGCAGGTCGAGCCACAATTGAGATCTATTTGGTGTTGTGTCAGTACAATTAAAGTGAATTGATTGCATCATCTAATTATAACAATTCAAGTTTTTTAAATTAATAATGAGTATCAACTATCCTACAATTATTTCTTTAAACATTTATCTTAGAATTTCAAAATTAAACTATGAATCGCAAGTATAAATTAGGCAATCTTATGAGTTAGCATTAATTATTTGCTAGTATTTTGTTCTCAAAGCTCTTTTACAATTTTTTTTTTTTTTTTTTTTTTAAGAGGGCATTTTCTCTGTTGACATAGGGCCTCAATCGACCATTATTTTCCGTTGACGGTGGAAAGACATTGCGATTCCCATATTTTAGCATTAAACTTCTCTCTATCTGTATATTACCTATTTTCTCTTTTATATATATATATATATATATATATATATATATATAGTTGGTAGAATACTTTCAAAAGACCATTGAGGTGAGATTTTGAGTTTTTAACCATTGGATGGGGAGATGTAAGGTTGAGATGATGGTGGTAGGTGGTGGTTGATGGGATAGGTGGTGGTAGGTGGAATAGTGTTAGATCCAAAGGCTATTAGTAGTCAAAAAGTAGATCCAATGGCTAGAAACTTAAAAGACTAAAAGTTGGTGCCTAAAAGATTCTACCAATTCTATATATATATATATATATATATATATATATATATATATATATATATATATATATATGAGTTGAGCTAGGATACTTTTACAAGTATCATTTTCATAGTGCTATTAGGTTTTTAACCATTAGATCTACTTTTTGACTATTAATAGTCGTTGGATCAAACACTATTACACCTACCACCACCTACCTCCACCTACCACCATCATCTCAACCTCACATCTCTCCATCCAATGGCTAAAAACACTAAAGCACCACTTTAGTGATACTTGTAAAAGTATTCTAGCTCCACTATATATATATATATATATATATAGAGTCCGGCTACTATCCTTTTAATAGGATAGGAGCGCTTATCTTATCAATTTTTTAGCCTTTGGATTAATTTTTTTCATCATTTCTAACCATTGGATTAAATACTATAATCCAGTGGGGACCACTCAACCCTAGGAGGACCATTCAACTCTAACCGACTAATATCATCATAACCTTACAATTTCTCATCTAAGGGTTAAAAACTTGATATGACAAGTACTCCTATCCTATTAATATGATAGTAGCCCTAGCCTATATATATATTATGAGTATTGGATCCCTACTACTCATAAGTTGTTTTGAAACGTTAAATATGATGTAGAGTATTTGAAACGTGTAGAAAATAAATTACGTAAATTTTTGAAATCATAATAAAGTCAATCAAGTGGGCATAAATTGAACGGTCAAAATCGAACGACGTCCTAAAAAAGGATGATCGGATCCTTCAATTCAAGATAGGAGTTATTGATCTTTATCTATGTAGTGAATAGAATTTTCTATCAAAAATTCAACAAATTTTGATTCTTTTACACCGTTAAACTAGCAAGCTAAGTATCCCAAACCGGCCGTTAAAAATTATCAAATTTGTGACCTCTTGATCGTAAGGTAAATGATGTCGAAAAATTATAAAATTTGATTTCTAGAAGTTTTAAATGTCAGAAATAACGTTTAACGGTGTGGATCATCGATTCGGAAGCTCTATCATCGAAAAACAACTTATGAGTACGAGGCGATCGTACTCATAATAGTATAGTTTTAATTCCCTATATATATATACTTTTTTTCTTTTTTCTTTTAGAGATAGATATATAGACGCTATCCGCTTATTTATTTTATTTAGAAATAAACTTAGCTGGAAATGTGAATCAATTAGGATTCGAACTTAGAACCTCATGTACCAATTAACCATTAAATTTTTTGCCACTTGGTCTAGAAACAGTCAGTCAGGCACACTTATCTGTATTTGTTTATCTTGCTAGTGATATTCTTCTATTGCAGAATAACTTATCGGATCTAACTTTTGGAGGCATCCCATCTACGACAGTAGTGTCTCTGTTGCCAGAGGCATATTAGTGGAATTCGAAATTTGAGATCAAATTTTGAGTTCTGCCGAAGGCGAAGCTATCACATCCTAAAAGATCTGGGATGTGACACATGACGCATATGAATTGGAAGCTCACCTTGGAAAAGCCCAATATGGACCATATGGTGACCCAAAGCATTTTATGTGAATAGTTATTATAATCCAAGACAAAAATAATTTAATTCATGAATAAAGTAATAATAATAATAATAATAATTTTAAAAAATGTCATATCATCTATGTAAAAAATTGTATAAGTTTGTACATTGGCAAAACATTAGACTATTACCATAGTAAGATCAATGTCAAACATGCATAACTTCCATTAACATCGAAAATTTCTATTACAAGTGCAGATTTTTTTACTAACTTGTGTTTCAGAAAACTTCTACTCCCTCCAAGGCACAAGAAACTGCACATCACACAGAATATAGGGTAAATTATCCCTAGAATTACTCAATTACATCCATGTTGCCATGCAAACTATCTATATGTCCCTTGAGAAACTTTAGAAAATGGCAATATCATATCTTTTCCAAGCTCTTGAATATCAACATTGAGGTAAACAAACCATTTACCATACACAGGTACATGGCATAATATTAAACTGGAAATTAATACAACCCTGATGAAGGATCTACTTCAGATTATGGGGCCAGAGAAGATTTTTCAAGATCCGACACGATTCCTTGTGGCTTGAATTACAATATCCCTGTTCGCGTAATGCTCTCTGCAGACTGGCATGTAGATGTCGGCGCCTCCGATGAGTTCGGTTTGCGTCTCCTTCGTCTTCCTCAAGGTAAAGAAAGCGCGGCGACCGCATAGTTGGCAACATGCCGTGAGCTTCGTGACGGTATCAGCTAAGGGAATGATGTCGAGAACTGACCCAAATTTTCTTCTGCAACAGAGATTCTATCAACATTGTACTCTAAAAATTTAAGCTGTTTAGAGAACGGTGTTTATATATATTTTTATATTTAACATGAAGGGTAATAATGTAGAGCAGTCATCCTAGGCCATTTCGAAATGTAACCCCTCAAATTTGTCTCTATGTACAAGCCAACTAGTTAGTCTTTCATCCCCATATGAAAAAGAAGAACAACATATTAGCTTCAAAGAACAGGTGCAGTAAGAGGATTGCTATCATATCAGTTTTCAATTATTTGCTAAAGAGAGTTAGTATGTCACTACCGGGAGGCATTTACTTCAAATAAAGATGGGGACCATGAATTTTCCAGAAATTTACCTTAAGTAATCGCCATCGAGTCCAGCCACGATAACTATCTTCCCGTCATGATCAGCTGCGCTGCAGCAGAATTCATACAGATCTTCGAAGAATTGGGCTTCGTCAATCCCTATAACATCTAGCTGCAAAATCATGTTGTTAGCAGAAAAGATGTAAAAGAATAAAACTAAAAGAACTGGAAACTGGAGAGGTATGGTGATCAACCTATGACTAGTGATGTACTCGGAGAACTTTTGAGAGATGAAGAACCGTTTTTGCTTGTCGATTTTAAAAGTTTAGAACAAATTAAGAGCATAATAAAAGAAGTTTGACTAAACATTCCTAGGAGTTCACACTAGATTATAGACTAATTAGTATCAGAAGATTATTTAGAGAGGTCAAATATCACAACAACAGATAATCAACATCAAAAAACAGTTAAAGAGCATCTTTCCTGCAGCTAACAATATGAGGTTGGGCTGATCCAATGCGCGAAAGCGTAAAATGTAGCTATAAGTACAAGTTGGCTTTATGATGCTGTGCACATTGTAATCAAGTTTTTCAAGAAATACAGAGTTGTTTAGGCAGCTTCTTTGAACATACAAAAATATATATAAATGTTCTAAAGACATCATAGTAAAGCAAATGACAAATAAGAGTTTACCTCTGTTGCGAATTCAAATGTGAATAATCACATATTGGACAATTAATACGAGAGGATATGATTGATGTTATTAATAGGCCCAGACCTAATGGGCTTAAGCTTTTGGGTTGGATGAGTTATGTCAGATATGCCATATCCGACTTATGAAACTTAAGAATTTTTTATTTGAAATCAACATGATTTTAAGATCTGCATACCCAATGTGGAGTAGGTGGAACTAGACACAAATGAGGTAGCTGGTCAACGGACCTAATTCAAAGTTTTAACTTACAATTTTCTACTTGACAACTTTCTGTGATCATAAGGAACTTTCTGTGATCATAAGGCCTGGCTAATGGCATGCTGAGCCCTACAGTGATATCATGGTCTAATAACGAACCCCTATGCCCGGAACGAGGCAAGCTCAATATTTGTTATACACTCATGGTTGTCTAGTAGCCAAGGTGATCCTGCAAAATGAACCTCCCTATATTCTAGGCTATTGGTATGCTGTTAGACAGTCACCTCGCAACAAACATTTATACAGATGATTTCTATTTACTCAACCAATTAAATAATGTGAACTTGAAGTCGAGCAAACATGTATTTTCGGTATAACCATATAGATATGGTTGAAATTCTTTTGACAACATAATAGTAACACAATCAACTGAAAACAGTCTCAGGTACAACCAGAACTAAATTTTTAACTATTCATCACTTGCAAGAATCGATGAAATATCATTAAAATTCTGAATATCGAAGTTACTACTTAATAAACAAACAGAAAGCATATAGACCTTACCTATCTACTTGAAAGTTTAAAGGCAAATTATATAAATTCTTTTTTTTCCTTGTTAGGTGGTCCAAATGCCTAATAATGTAAGCTTGCACCTCTCAAAGCTGTCGGTGAGCATTACCTGGAGTGGATGGGTTGGTCTAACTGCCTAGGCGGTCGCTTCTGAATTATCAAGGCTGTTTTCTCTGTCAGCTATGCCTATGATCATATCTTAACCAGCAAAATGTGGAGATCTGAAAACAGTGATGTTCAATCGACCAATTGACAAATATTCAATCAAAATCTGATGGTCTACTATAATTATAGAATCCTGAATCGATTACTTTCTGCTTATAAACTGTCCAATCCAAGTACAACTATGTGGTAGTTTAGTCTTGCATCAATATTGAATGAAGGTTGAAACCAGAATTGAATCTGCATAAGACCCATATAAATTTATCTCTTTCCTGGAAGATTCTATTCCTCCGAAGATTCAAAAATTAGGATACGTCTTCCCCCCCACAAGTAAAATGTTTCTTAGATCCGACAAGTAGAGAAAGCGAGAAATACCATATCATTTAGGTAACAAGAAAATATGGTTTACCATCTTATCATGACTGTGTCCATTGTCCATACTAATCCACATTAAGAAACGATAATAGAGCAATCATACAAAGAGAAGACACAAAAGCACCAATAATGCAAGTTCTACAGAGATATCAAGAGAATATGTATGTATGCAAGCTAATACAGTATATTACGGTATAAGTTAATTGAGAATTGTTCAATATTAGTGAGGCAGCAAAGCTTGAACTATGACGCAATTATTAAACATGGAATGAGATCACTAACTTACAACATACCTTATCATAGGCCTCAGCTCCAAGTTTATCCCGAAACATTGAAAGCTTGGTCAGAGCCCAGCATGGCATCTTTGCCCCGTCATGTGTCACTGCACAGTTCAATCCATACCTCATATCCTTGCTAGATTTTATAATCACTGCAGTTCTGCATGCAAAAAAGCAGTTAAAGTGGCAAGACAACCCACAGTCATAACTGATTCAAGTCGAAATTTACTATTGCAAGTACAGGACACTATATTTTTTGTATTAAAATCACAGAAACAAACTACCTTTTTTTCATTTACCGAGTAATTATAGTATGATGTGGAAGAGCCGATAACTTTTTCTTTTCCTTCGCAATTTAACCCATGATGCTTAATTTGGTGCAAATCTTGCTAATAACCCATTTCTAGCTTGTTTGATCTGGTGCAAAAAATTAAATTCGGCCTGAAAATTTTGATATGGTAGAGAAAAGTCACCACAAATTTCGACATTCGGCAAACTTTCTGCACCAAATCGATCATTACAGGCCAAACTACGATGACAGCTGCTCCTCTACAATAGGCACTTCAGTAGATCCTTAAATGGGTAGTATTTTTATGGTCTGCTTGTTTCTTCAACTAAGCTCTCTCTCTCTCTCTCTCTCTCTCTCTCTCTCTTGTTAGGTGTGTGCATTTTGAGCACATCGATTTGTATCTTATTCTTTATTCAAGATAGGAGAGACATGTTTGCATAAATTGTTGCCTGAGGTGACTTGCGGCATCTCTATTATGCTTCTCTTTGTAAGTTTTTCTTTTTCACTAAAAATGCAAAGGGAATCATCCTATGTTTTAATTTCAAAAAAGAAAAAGAACAATGATAGTGAGTTTCGAACATCAAACTAAAGTTAGTGGAATTTGCTCAATTATGAAAAAAAAAAAAAGTTTGGGAGTTTATCTAATTTTAAACACAACTTTTTTCAACAAAATTCCACAAAAAAGCCGCAAAGTTCTGCTTATTCATTATATAAGATTCCACTAAAGAATATCCCATAACAAGGAATTGAGCAAGAAAAACTCTGAGACTCTCTACAGGCTATTTTGAATTAGACCCTTCGACTTTATTCTTTTTGATTGACACTGATTTCAACTTTTATTTCTTTCATTTGAGCGATTCCAATAAACCAAATTAGATTCTGTTAATAAATTGACGGCTAACAATTGATGGAACTATTAAATTTACGGAAACCTCGGACTTAACTAACTAAACTAGTTCCGATAAAAGAAATTTGAGGAGCACTCTATTTCAAAGAGTAATGCTATTATATATCCTATCATCGCAATTAAACATAATCTACAGTATTTGACCAATGCAACCAAAATTTTGAATTGCTTTAGAACCAATTATATAGTGATTAAAAGGATTTAAAATTGACACTTTGTAATTTCTGGTGTGAGGTGCTTATTAGTTTAACAATGTAGAACAACCCAAATCGCTCGAATTTTCACTAGATCATTTTATCGCTATCTACTTGAATTCAAGAGTTCTATCCCATGTTTTCGCAATGTTGTTTGATTCTGACATAATTGACAGATGACACATTAATAAATGGAGTCCGGCTGGGATAGTATCGATAGCCCTAAGGCATTGTTTGGTTGAGGGATAAAGTGGGAATATACCACTTTATCCCTCTAATTCATCCAAACACTAGAGGAGGATATAAGTTTAGGTAATCCTTCTCTTAATGGGTTATTCTAGAATAACCCGTTAAGAGGAAAAAATTGTTATTCCACCTTTTTGGTGGAATAACAATTTCTCCTCTTTATACCTCTACTAATTTAATAATAAAATATTATTAATTAATATATTATATAATATTTTATTAATTAATTAACTAAATTAATAATTAACTAATTTAGTAATAAAATATTTCCTAAATTAATAATTATTTAGTGTGTTTATATAATAACTAATATATATATATTGATTAATTAATTAATATTTTGACCAATATAACTAATTAAATAATTAATTCATTAATTAATTAATTTACTAATATATTAATTTATTAGCTTAGTTTGTTAACTTATTTTATAATTAGTTAATTTATTAATTAAAAGTACATAATTGATTAATGATTAATTAATTAGGTTAATTGATTAATGATTAATTAATCTCCTAATTAATTTATAATAATTTATTAATCGGCATTTATGATTATTTAATAATATTCATGATAAAGTAATTAATTAATTTATTAAATATCATTTACTTAATATTTTTAATATTTTGATGTTAATTAGTTATATATAATATTATTATTTAACTACTATAATTACTTTTATTCCTATCTAACTACCCAAACGTTATTTTTCCTATTCTCGAATATAACCCACATCCAGACGCAAAATTTATCTAATCCCCGCATATCCCTCAATTTATACCTATCCCTGGAATAACTACTTTTTACTTATCCTCAAACCAAACGATACCTAAGTGTTTAGTGCTATCGAGTTTTTTGCCGTTAAATTTAACCCTTTGACTCTTTTCACCCGTCAGATTATTATTATTTTTTGATTAAACAGGGATAAACCCTATTTTACAAAGGTAGGGATAGAATAGGGAGAATATGCGATTCGACAGGCATCAAAACACACAAACGAAGAGACACATCCAAAACAAACACAGACAACAGGGAAAGATGACACCTAACAGCTAGTGGTTCCAAGCACAGACTTCCAACAGAGCACAGTGTCAAGGATACATCTACCAAGAACATCTGCTCGGACATGCCGATCATCGAAGATTCTTCTGTTTCTCTCTTTCCAGATCTCCCAGCATGTTGCTGCAAATCCAACGTCAATGGAGTTTTACTATTAAACCAATAACTCACTCACTCAACTCTAAGGGACCCACATCATCCTAACCGTATATTTTTTCATCAAAGAACCTAAAACTTAATAGAAGAATACCAAGATATTGATAGTATTCCGCCATTAAAAAAATTATAGAACTTATTTACTAGATATGGAGGAAAAAAGAATCATAATTGAAATGAAAAAGATTGGGAGCGAAATGCGGAGGACCTTCCGCCGTCGAGCTCAGTCTGGACCCTGCGGAGGAGGGCGGTCGTCTTCCCGGCGAACATCGGGCCGACGATCACGTGGATCTCGCCGGCAGAAGATCGCGCCTCCATCGCCGGATCTCGGCCGTCGAAATCGAGGTTTCGAGGGGTGGGATGCAGGCGAATTTAGGTTGGAATTGGGATTGCGGGATTTGATGAAATGGGAGAGGGCGGAGAAGAGGGGAAAGAGGAGAGGGATCACTTGGCGGGAAATGGAGTGCACGTGGGATGGGATATATTTTTAATTTATTAATTGGTTGTTTTTTTTTTAATAAAAAACTTATAATATGTATGGGAAAAGACTAATTTAAATATGATTATTTATTTATTTTTAAAATATTAATTTTATTATTTCATTTGAATGAGTCAAGGGTACTTTGACTTTAAATTTTGAATTAATTACTTATTTTAATATATTTATAATTGTAAGAATATCTATTTAAATAAGTTATTAGTTTAAATTTTAAAGTTAAAATACCATTGACTCAGTCACATCAAGCAATTATTTCGGGCCACTCAAATTAAATTGAAGTACCGTTGACTCACCAAAAAATCGTAGACCACAACCTCACAAAAGAGTAGAAGTGAAAACATATTGGATAGTAAAGCGACCATATATATTTGCATTCTTATTTGAGTTTACTCATATATGGATAAAAAATTTTCGGATTGTGGTGTTTCGAAAACTTAGCAGTCGGAATGACTATAGTCTCAGCAGTTGGTCAACGCATCTATAGAATGTCGAGTTGAGTTAGAATCGTTTAGGTGTAAAATAGACGTGAAAATGGCTTTGGAGCACAGAAAATAGCTAGACTTGAAGTTCTGGCCAATTTGAGACGCCGGGATGTTGGACCTGGCACCCAGATGTGAAGTGCGAAGCTGGATGCTTATTGAAGTCATTTCGGGCACTCTTTCGGATGCCGGAGCAGTTATATCGATCCAGGAATGGAATTGGTGAAATCCTCGGGTGTATCCTTTGGTGTGTCGAAGCCTGTTTGACACATGTACGGTGACCGTTTTGGACTCGGATGCAGTTTTGAATTCGGACCCTATCTGCGGGCGTCCATTCTATGTTCTAGACACTGATGCGAGTCATTTCCGGTGCCTGAAGGTGGCTTCGATGCTCGAAACGTAAGATTTCTGCAAAAACATAACATCTATACTGTAGAGCATTCAGTCCAGCTCTTACTTATTTCCTTTTATATAATAGATCATCTTTACTTATGCCTCTAGTAAACCTACTTTATTAGTGTCGTTGTCCGTCGCCGGTGACGATATCCATTAGGAACTATTTTTACAGTAGTTCTCATTTCCTTTATTGTTGCTCTTTTTTTCACAGTCCTCCCTCCCTATTGTTGCATCTGACCGAAGTAAGGGAGTCGCAGGCTAGTTAAAGCCAACCGAGATAGTGGAATACCTGATAGAGGCAATTTTAGGAGATAGCCTATTGTACAGACTTGGACTTGCGAGGATAGCTTAGTTGTACTTTATTTTAGTTTTTGTAAAGATGGACGATGTACTATTTTAGGAGTTGATGTATGTACAATATGCCTTCAGTTATGTATTAGTTTTACTTTTCTAGCTCTAATATCTATAGTTGTAATAGATTTTATATATTTTTGCTTCACATGTATGGGGATCTCCGTGTATGCGGCGGATCTATTGACCAGCCTGGATTCCGCTGTAATTCGAAGCGTGACAGATTAAGTTGTATCAGATCTAGAAATAGTTTGTTGGGACTTGAAAAACTCTAGATTTTTTTGGAAAACTTTAGAAAGACAAGATGTGAGAGATGCAACTTGCTGCGAAAGTCGGCGATTGATTTGTTTGTCAATTCTTTCGGGAGAGCGAAAAGTGATCGAAAGAAATGTATCTTTTCCAGCCATATGATTATGTTGGCTGCAGACGACATAATATTATAGAGAAAAAGAAATGTCTTTCTGAACTTTCGCATGATTAGATTGAGTGTTGTATTCTAGTATGTAACTGACGTATATTCTGTTGTAGGTAATAAGAATGGCTCCTAGATGTCGACCTCCAAAGCAGGCAATACCTTGCAGTACTAGCCGCGAAGCCGGAGCAGGTAGGGCAAAGTGATCAGTTGTAGAACTAGCAGGGATAGTTGGCTAGTTTGGCCGAGGCTACCCAATAAATAAGTTCTCTGTGCAAGCAACGAGATAGCAGAGATGCAAACGGAAGTTGGAAACTAAAGTAACCAAGGTTAGCATATATATATAACCCTAATAAATAAGCTACTATTTATCTTCTTCCCCAAATAAAATATACCTAATTAATTTCACATGAACCTTAGATCCATAAACCTGATTTCACATGAACCTTAGATCCACAAAAAGTAACCGTGCTAATCCAGATCGACAGTTGCGATAATCTGGATCATGGTCGCACACAGTGCAGACTCGGGTTGACGTCAATGGAACTGAGATTTCAGTCTCGGTCCATGCTGCAATCCGAATCGTGGTCCATTCGATTAGAAATTAGTTGGCCCACCGACCGGTCCCTGTAGCTACTTCGTAAACTACGGCCACGGTGACCGAGACTCTCGATTCGAATCCGCCGATTCACATTTTTACTCTTACTTTATTTCTAAACGAAATAAACGAAACGTGACGTAGCGCGCTACCCATCTCAAAAAAAAAAAAAAAAAAAAAAAGATATTAGTTGGCCCCATGCATGCGATTGGAACGTCTTGGATCCGATAGTATTAGGGTCACGTCCGTCCATGCGAGTGGAAGATGAACAATATTTTATTTTATTTTATTTTATTTTATGAGAAATGATTCGGTACTTTATTATTAAAAAAATAAAATAGATCTTAACTGTTGATTAATTGAGAGGGAAAGATATAATTTTAACATTTAGCAGGTAAAAAAGGTTATATCATTCGAGATTATTTTCGTAATTAAACTATGGAACATTTAAATAAATTTTTAATTGATATTCTAAATTTATGTATTAATTTGCACTAATTTGGAAAATGGTTGATTATCCTAATTTAGCCATTAATTAGGCATTAATTTACGCATTTACTTTATAAATTTTAGTGTTTCTAAAATTTAGGCATTAATTTAAATTATAGAAATTTTAGAAATAATTCTATTTCTAAATATATTGAATTTAAAAATTAAATATTAAATATTTAAGATTAAAAAATTAAAATTTAAGATAGTATAATTTTGTATTAATATTTAAAAAATTTGTAATGTTGGTAATTATTTCAATTCTGCATGCTGTTAGAGGTAATAAGTATTTTAAACATAAAAATTAAAAAGATTAGGATTACTATTTAGAAAAAAAATGGTTAGGAGTTTGAATTTGAACCTGACTAACAATCACAAAACCGATTTTCAAACTCAACGAATTTCAAAAATCCATATCTAAACTCGAAACTTACCAATTTTTCGAAACCCAAAACCAAACCCAAATCCGAAGATCGGAATCCGAAACAATTATTTCTCTTTACCATATTTCAGAATATTTTTTATATTAAATTTAAAATTTTAAAATATAAATTCGAATATAATATTAAACTATATATATATATATGATTCGGATAATATTTAAGATAGGTATAAAGAAAATTCACAGTTAGTCCACAAAATAATCTTACGTTCTTGTTGTCAAATAATTTGAAAATTTTCATACGAGAGGAAAGATAAAGAGAGAAAAAAGAAACAAAGAAAAAAATAAATATTTTGATAATATAGTAGAGATAAAATGACTAAAATGCTCATGTATTAAAAGACACAAATACCCATTTTTAAGGTACCTAGTAACCGGTAACTCTCCCAAAGAGATCTGCTATTGCAGGTCACAATTTTAAGAAAATTAAATCTGAATCGTTAAATGGGAGTAAATGAACGGTAACTTAAAAAAAAAAAGTATAGAAGCATTACTCTTATTTTATAGAGTAGCAGGGCTACTATATTTTTATGAGTATAGAGCCTTTCGTACTCTTAAGTTATTTTTGATGATGGAGTTTTCGAATCGACGATTCACTCCGTTAAATATGATTTAGAGTATTTGAAATTTCTAGAAAATAGATTTCGTAATTTTTCGAAATTATAATAAAGTATTTAACAATTTTATGATACAGTTTGAAATATGCACCGAAAAATAGTGATTCTTTATCCGAATGCGTATGAAAAGGTGGCATGATCAATATACTTTTATATAGAGTTCACACCGACTTTCCATTAAAATTTGATTATGATTATATTTAATTTAAATATATGAAAATGAAATAAGATATATCATATTAACTATTTCTCTGTTAGGATTGATCTTTATTAGCAATAAATTCAGATTTAAATATAATTAATTGGGCCATATTTATGAAAGTTCTAACTCCTGATGTGATGCACTCATAAGGGGCCTAAAAGCTTATTAGGCACAAAACTATTTCGGGCCGATTTCAGCTTTCCGAACCCTGTTCGAGCCCAGCTAAGAGCCCGAAACTTTGATCGTGTCATGTGTGAATGTGGTCGGCATGCCTGTGCGCAGCCCTTATACTTCTAACTTTCTAACTATCATCAATTTTGATGAATGAATCGGATAAAAGAGAAAAAAAAAATTGAAAAGAAATTGAATGCCTCAAAATCGAACCCGAATAGAGCAGATTTATTCAATAGGGTCAAATGCATACAGGTCCCTGCAAACATAGTCAATTGCGGAAATATTCCTGCAAAAGCGAAACTAGGTGAGATGTCCCTGCAAAAGTCCAAAAGTATGATTATGTCCCCGCCGTGCCTTTTGCGGGACATATTTGCAGGAATATTTTGCAGATATGTCCCCGCAAAAGGCACGCAGTGACATATCCGCATACTTTTGGACTTTTGCGGGACATCTCACCTATTTTCACTTTTGGCAGAGATATTTCCGCAATCG
The DNA here is from genome assembly GCA_025177825.1 of Aechmea fasciata. NCBI lineage: Eukaryota > Viridiplantae > Streptophyta > Magnoliopsida > Poales > Bromeliaceae > Aechmea > Aechmea fasciata. The sequence continues at coordinate 6,539,208 of CM045925.1, read as the reverse complement.
ACTACGTTTGTAGGAAATCGTATGTAAATAACCCTATTCAATACTACATGAATATGATTTCGAATATGGATATCAAAAATCAAAAACTCATCGACATCAATTGCCGAGAGAGACGCAAGCTCTCCATTAATAAGTGATGCAATATCACTGGACATTCAAACTGGAGATTCTTTGGTTTTATATTACTTATAAATATAATACAGTTTGAAATATGCACCGGAAAATATATAACCGTTTTAACGCCATGCATTTTATTTGATTGAATATAATAAAATAAAACTGTAACTAGAAATATTTATTTGACTATACATAATTGAGAAGAGTATTTATAACATTTTATCACTTTATACATTCGACGGTGAGATTATTCTCACTATAAAATAATATATATTTTCTATTTAAAAGGGATGATTAGGAGGTAGCTTATTTTTTATTTAAAGTTATTCTTTCCAACTACTACAGCAAAATCTTCATCCAATTTAGGTATAGTTTTAACTATCGTAATTAAGCATTCATGTATAGTATTAATTATAGCAGTTGGATTCAGATGGCAAATGTATCAATGTAAATACTAGATTTGGATATATATATATATATATATATATATATATATATATATATATGCATTTTACAACTGAAGTATCATTGTAACCATACTATATATAAATTAAACCGACCGTTTTTAACGCAAGTGGCAAAAGGTTCAATAATTGATACCCGAAGTTTCAAGTTCGAATTCTAATTGATTCACATTGTTGCTAAAGAAAAATATATATATATATATACTGTTGTTGCGTGCCGATTATCCCGGCCTTTGACCTGGTCAAGAGCCTTCCTCTGTAAACGGGCCGGGATGTGGAATGGCTGCGAATGATGACCCTCGAAGTGTGCGCCCCTTCGACTGATCAAATGATTCGGCTGACGAGGGATCAGGCCAGCCGGGTTCGACAACTCTATTCTATTCTCGATTCGGCCATATGAGCTGAATGCATAGAAAAAAGTAGAAACTATACAAAGAGGGGAGTCTAACACAACACAAAATATGGTCGGCCTGAAGCAGCCTAATGAAGATTTTATATTAAACAAACTGAGGAAGTACAGGGAGGCGGATTATATATAGTCTACAACGGAGTGATACCCTGAAGGCAGACAGACTCCAGGAGTGATGCTTGAAGGGCAGACAGCCTCCTAAGATCTAAGTTATAAACTACTTCTAGGGAAAGCAGTAAATACAGAAAAGAAGGATGTGATAAAATAAGGGTGGTCTTTTGTTTACAGGGGAAAAGACCATTTTTTAGAGTATTCTAATTTTATTTATAGCGTCGTCCCTGAGTCGGTTATAATTCTTGCACGATCGGCCACTATCTCCCATCTCCTTGTATCTCGGATCACCTTCAGCCGATCGGTAACGGCTTGCAACCGCCTGCAGTTGCCATAACTTCTTTGATCAGGTGCGGTTCGTGTCTCTTCTGGTGGTCTCGGTGTGCTCCTGGTGTGCTATCGAACCCGCTTTTCTAGTGTGGACCCAGCGCACTGGCTGTCCGTGCTGAATTGGCCCAACAACTGTATATAACTAAAGAGTCTCTAAGATTTGTTAGTCCCACAAATTGGGAAAGTTTTTGTAAATCTAAGAAGCAAAGCAGACTAAGGTGATTTGAAACTGAGAAAATGTTACAATTTAGCTCTTTCATAACACGAGAAAAAAAAAAAGAAAAAAAAAAACTGAAAATTAAATTTTAGTTTCCAAGCAATTCCCGAATATTGATGCACCCCAATACAATGTGCCCTCCTAAACAAAATTTTCATTTATGTTTTTTTTGGAGGGCCCTGAAATTTTTGTTTGTTTTACTCCAAAAAATTGTGCGGTTTTAGCAAATATATAATAAATATATAATAATGTATTACGAAACTGTATTCCTACTTTTTGTTTGGATACCTTAGATTCATTATCGTCAAATATAATGCCAATTGTGTTCTTATGATATAATCCGTTCGATTATATTATGCATTATTTTATGTTTATTATAAATCTTAATTAATCTTTTTAGTATTCTTTTAATAATATTATCAAGTTCTTATTATTTGAACTACGGAATTTTATTTAAGAATAATTGCCTATATATCACTCATACAATTGAAAATATTCAATTTATCTCTATTTTTTTTTCTAAAATATCTCTCATATGTTCCACCGTTATTGTAAAATACCCCAACAATCTCCTGTTAAGTTAACGTGAGTTAAATATGAGTTAAAAATTTACCACGCTTAAAAATAATTAAAACGCAAAATTTGTCCTTAACTTAAGGATAAATAAAAAATGTTGGTGACGGTAAAAGAGTATATTGAAAAAAATAAAAAGTTAAAATATTTTTTGTGACCCTGATTTTTAAGGATAAATAAGAAATATTGTAAAAATGGAAGAATATATTTGAAATGGCAAAATAGTAATTTTACAGAAATAATAGAGTTAATTAATAGATTTTAACTCTAGGAGTATATTGTATATTAGAAATAAATTAGAAAGTAGAAAGGATACTTTCAATATTAACCTTCTAAGAAAAATAAATCGAAAAATTAAAAACTTCTCATAGATATATATATAAGCAATTGTCGCTTTTATCTAACGGGTGACGGTGAAGCACTCGTCACTTTTTATCACAGAATTATATATCCTTGTTTTGTTTATTTTCTATTCACCAGTTCGATTCTTTAAATTAATCACATGTGAAAAATCCCACTCCTCTCCAATGAACTTAATTTACGTCCGTGTCAAAATTAATCCTCTCTCTTTCCCACGGAGATTGTGAAAATCGCCCATGTTGCTTTCCATTTCTATCCTTCTCCATCTTCCTCTTTTCTCATAGTCTTTTCAACAAACATCTTCTCTCTCTCTCTCTCTCTCTCTCTCTCTCTCTCTCTCTCTCTCTCTCTCTCTCTCTCTCTCTCTCATCTAGTCCTTTTTATGTCTCTAATTATTTAATACTAGTGAAGGCCCGCGGCGGATAATTTACGTAATTTTTAAAAATTTTGAATAAATTTTTTTAATTTTTTAATTTTTAAATCTAATTTAAAATTATAAACTTCAAAAAATTAAAGAGAGAGAAAAATAAAAAAAATTTAAATAAAAAGGAATAAAAGAATTAAAATTTAAAACGTCATTTATTATAAGTATTATTAATAAGCTAATTAATTATATTATATATAATATTATTAATAAACTAATTAATTTTATAGAGTTCAAAAAGTTAAAAATTTAAACTTTGAAGCTTTAAATTTAAAATAAATATTATATATTAACATTTAAACTTAAATTTTAAATAAAAAATATAAAATTTGGGAAGTAGAAAGCAAAAAGAGAGAGAGAGAGAGAGAGCTGTGAGGAGAAGGAGAGGGAGGGAGGGAGGGGGAGGGGGAGGGGGAGAGAGAGAGAGAGAGAGAGAGAGAGAGAGGGGGGGTGGGGGAGGGGGGCCACCGAAGCCCAAAGAGAGAGAGAGTGAGAGAGAAAGCCGAGGAAAAAATAAAAAATTTGTGGGATCCGCGAAGTTTTTCGTGAAATATGGAGAGAGCGCTGTACATGTTCAACTTTCATTATTCTATATAGATTCACACATCTTGGATCGTTACCGATTGAGACATGCATAATCATGTCCTCGTGTCTTCATCGAATCATGCGCTCTATCAATATCGGTCGATAAACATTGCTGATACAACCACTCATTAAATATAAAAATATTTAAACATCACTTTCTGTTAGTTTAAATTTTTAGAGTAAAACGGTTGTTTGTATTACTTCAAATAATATCAGAGAAGTAGGTTTTGAGATCGAGTTATACCAGGTTCCGACCATTATTAATTTTTTTTTATTTAATTTTCTATTAGCTTAAGCTTTTAATAAGAGTACAACGATAGATTATTTTATTTCACATGGTATCAGAAAGGTAGGTCCTAACTTTCAGTCAGATTGGGCTCCGACCATTATTTATTTTCTTTCATTTAATTTTCTATCAGCTTAAGCTTTTAGATTATATACTTCTCATGCGTTTGAAAATATCCAATTTACCACTACTTTTTTTTTCTTTCTAAAATATCTCTCATATGTTTCACCGTTATTGTAAAATATATTCGCAGTTATCTCCTGTTAATGTGGGTTAAATATGACTTAAATATTTACTACAGTTAAAACAAATTAAAATGTCAAATTTGTTCTTAACTTAAGGACAAATAAAAAATATTGGTGACGGTAGAGGGGTATAATGAAAAAGACCAAAAGTTAAAATATATTTGTGTCCCTAACTTTTAAGGGTGAATAAGAAAAACAGTGATGGTGGAAGGGTATATTTAAAAGAGTAAAATAGTAATTTTACAGAAATAATAAAGTTAATTAACAGATTTTAACTCTAGGAATATATTAGAAATAGATTAGAATATAGAAAGAATATTTTTAATATTAACATTCTCAGAAAGGTAAATCAAAAAATTTTCAGATATATATAAATAATTACCACTTTTATCTAACGGGTGACTACAATGAAGCACTCGTCACTTTTTATCACAGAATTATGTTTCCTTATTTTTGTTTATTTCCTATTCACCAGTTGGATTCTTTAAATCACATGTGAAAAATCCCTCTCCTCTCCAATAAACTCAATTTGGGTAAATTGCACCGTTGCTCTCCCCGAACTTTTGGCGAGTTTTATTTTACGTCCCAAACTCTTAAAACGATCATTTACCCCCATATACTTTAATATTGCATCTTGTTGCCCTTCCATCGCTTAAAGTTAACGGAGCCGAACGGAAGTTAACGTAAGGGTTAGGTTTTGGCGGAAATCTACCGCCAAAATTATTCCTTGTTCCAACCAACCGACTTTTATTCCTTAAAAACTCTTATTTCTTCTTTCTATGCCCTCCAACTGACTTTTTGCATCCCAAATATATATATATATATATATATATATATATATATATATATATATATATATATATATATATATATATATATATATAGGCGTAAATTCACGCCAAAATTATTCCTTTGCTCCAACCAACCGACTTTTATTCCTTAAAAACTCTTTTTTCTTCATTTCTATGCCCTCCAACTGACTTTGCATCCCAAATATATATATATATATATATATATATATATATATATATATATATATATATATATATTGATGTAATATTTGAATTTATATTTTAAAATTTTAGATTTAATATAATATATTTTGAAATATTGAAAACAAAAATAATTATTATGGGTTCAAATTTTCGGGTTTGGGTTTTGAATATCGAGAGAGAGAGAGAGAGAGAGAGAGAGAGAGAGAGAGAGAGAGAGAGAGAGAGAGACTGTGTGTGTGTGTGTGAGAGAGAGAGAGAGAGTAAAGAAAAAAAGAAAAAAAGAAAAACAAAAAGGTGGGACCCACCAGAGGGAGCTCCGTTTATGGTATATAGAAGATAGCCTAAATGCAGAGTAACCTGACTTCAGATCTTGCCTTTATAAATTAAAGCACCAACAATAAGTTCCACATAGAGAGAGAGAAATAGAGAGAGAGATAGAGAGTACTGGGAGAGAACATGGAGAGGATGTTCGCAGTAGCTTTACTACTTGTCACAACACATACTGTTTTATCCATCGCGGCCGGCCCCTCCGTTATCATCGTCGGAGCCGGCTTTTCCGGTAACTAGCTAGCCTAAATATATATATATAAAGAAGAACTCTAACTCGACAAATGAATATATATAACGCACAATTAATCCAGTTGCTGTAACAAGGACTTCAATATATATGATCACTTTGTTTCTGCAACGTGTTCATAAGGTATTTCGGCGGCGAAGACGCTATCGGATGCAGGGATCAAGGACTTCCTCATTCTGGAGGCGACGGACCACATCGGCGGCCGCATCCACAAGACCAACTTCGCGGGGATCAACGTCGAGAAGGGAGCGAACTGGGTCGAGGGTGTGAACGGCACCCAAGTGAACCCCATCTGGGTCATGGCTAATGAGCTCAAGCTAAGAAGGTTCTACTCCGACTATGATAACATCTCCTCCAACACCTACAACCAAGAGTGAGTAGTACTAGCTTGTATAATTATTAAGGACTTTAATTAATTGCATGGTTAATGTTGATGGTCCTTGGATTATTACTTTGCTGATCGATGTTGATGATCCTTTATTCTTTTCTTTTCTTTTCTTTTCTTTTCTGTTTTCTTTCTGAAATCCGTGGAGGGGTGCGCTGTACGGGAGTTCGGAGGTGGAGAAGGCTATCGACGAGTCTGACAGCATCCACAGCGACGGCGAGAAGCTCTCGGCGAGGCTGCCGCAGAGCGGCCGTAGCGACATCTCGATATTGACAATGCAGCGCCTCAAGAACCAGTATAGATCACCGTTCCTGTGGCCTCTATATATAACAACTCAACCTTTCTCTTTACATCTCTATATTTATAAATTAGTAGCTTAATTACTTCTCTTTCCGGCCGTTTGGATCTCCAAACTCAGCTGAGTCAGACCAAGTTTAGAGTCCATCCGACATAAAAACTCTAGATTTGGAGTCAAATCTCGGCCGAGTAACATAAAATTCAGAATCTGATGAACGATCCGCCAAATTATATATAAATAGTAAAAATATTAAGACATAGATATATGAAAAGCACAAAAGAGTACTAATACTGAATATTTTTACGTAATAATTAAATATAACTATAGAACCCTCTATTTAGGGTGTATATTTATGGAGTTTAATTTGAACTAGCTATATAACTAATGTACGGTTCTGCAATTTGCATGGATGATATATATGTACGTACGTAACGTAGTGCTCCGACGAGTGCATTGGACATGGTGGTGGACTACTACAGCTACGACTACGAGTTCGCGGAGCCGCCGCGGGTGACGAGCCTGCAGAACACCGTCCCGCTGCCGACCTTCGCCAGGTTCGGCGAGAGCGTCTACTTCGTCGCCGATCAGCGCGGCTACGAGAGCGTCGTCTACCACGTCGCCCACCAGTTCCTCCGCACCGACAAGGCCTCCGGCGCCATCAACGACCCCAGGCTCAAGCTCAACAAGGTCAGCACCTCGCCCTCCTCCCTCCCTCTTTTTCTTTATTAATTTATTTGCTAATTTATTTGTTTATTGTTGCTCTATTTTTCTTTAGGAAACTTCAAAAACCCTCCGTATGGTTTTACATCTTTTTATTTTAGTACTCTATAGTTTAAAATATATTAATTTGCTTCCATGTGGTTTTGTTTTTATTTTTTCGATAGTTTTTTCGTTAATATTTCGTTTAATTATATACAAAAAAAAAAAAATTTAGATACCAATCTAGATTTATCGAATATTTACTTTAAGATTTCTTTAATTTTAACTTTGTCACTGATTTAAAAAAATAATAATAATAAATTTGATAATAAAAAGAGAAAAACGAACGATCGCCTTCGTACTCATAAATTATTTTCGATTATAGAACTTCCGAATAGACAATCAATATCGTTAAACGTTATCAAAAGTATTATTTTTAAAACTTTTAAATATCAAATTTTATAATTTTTTGACATCATTTATCTACGTTCAAAATATCACAAAATTGATAATTTTTAACGGTCGGTATAGAATTCTTACTAATTTAACGGTATAAAAGAATTAGAATAGATTGAATTTTTGATAGAAAATTTTATTCACTATCTAGATAAAAATCAATAATTTCGATCTTAAATTGAAGGATTCGATCATCTATTTTTAGAATGTCGTTCGATTTTGACCATTCATTTTATGCCCACTTTATAAACTTTATTATGATTTTAAAAAATTACAAAATTTATTTTTAAGAATATTTAAATATTCTATATCATATTTAATGGAGTGGATCGACGATTCGAAGCTTCGTCATCGTAAATAATTTATGAGTACGAAAAGCTCTATCCATACTTATAAGACTATAGTAAAGATGTACGTTAGAATAATATGGGCCTTCTAGGGTTGAGGATGAAAATGATAAAAGAGTTGATATGATAGCACCAAATGTTTGTACGATCGATAGTATCTCAATCGGACTCTATATATATATATATATATATATATATATATATATATATATATATAATTGAGCTAGAATACTTTTAGAAGTATCACCTACTCGGTGCTTTTAAGTTTCTAAAGCTCTTGGATCTACTTCTTGATTACTAATTATAGCCTTTGAATCAAATACTATTTCACCTACATCTCCCACCTCTTGATGTTTTTAAGAGTACTATTCTCTTTTTTTCTCGAGAGATAGGTGACGCTACTTGCTTCGTTTATTTTTTTTAGAAATAAACTTAGCTGAAAATGTGAATCAACTAGGATTCGAACTTAGGTCTCGGATACTAACCATCAAGCCCTTTGCCACTTGCTCAGAACTCGGTTTTTAAGAGTATTCTAACTCAACTATATTTATATAGTCCGATTATGGTGCTTGTAAAAGCACCAAGCACTTGGTGCTCGTAAATTTTTTACCGTTAGATCTTGGCATTTGATCATTTTCACCCGTTAGGTTATACTATTCAACCAACCACTCACTCAACCCTAGAGGGCACACATCATTCTAACCACATATTTTTTAATCCAATAGTCAAAAACTTACAAGCACCAATGACTTGTACTTTTAAAAACATAGAAGCTCAATTTTATATATATATATATATATATATATATATATATATATATATATATATATATATATATATATATATATATATATATATATATATATATATATATATATATATATATATAGTCCGGCTGCTATGCTATCAATCTAACGAAGCATTCGGTGCTACCAAGTTTTCCGCCATTAGACCGACCCCTTTAATGATTTTCAACCGTTCGATCATACTATTCAACCAACCATTCACTTAACCCTAGAGGCCCACATCATCCTAACCACACATCTCTAGAAAGACCAATGACTTGGTGCTATTAATAGCATAGTAGCCTAGTTCTATATATATATATAATTGAGCTATAATATTTTTAGAAACACTAACCCCTTAAGGTGTTTCAAATTAAGTTTCTAGTCCTTGGATCTACTTAATTACTAATATCCATTGGATCAAAACCTTATTTAAATGCGTGGCTCTCGCATGTTATTATTAAATTATTGGAAACTAAAAATACCACCATCTCCACCATTATTAATGTATTTATTAATCAAAGCGCTAAAACTCAAAAGACCACCTTCTTCACGCTTTAAAAGTATTTAAAACTCTCTCTCTCTCTCTCTCTCTATATATATATATATATATATATATATGTCCAATTGTTGAATAGTACTTAATTTTATTAGTAGCAAATCGAGGAGCGCCATGTGGGATTTGTCGGCCTCTCCATATGCCAAAATTCGGTGGAGACATTATTAAACACTGAACTATACGTAAGAATATGAAAACTAAAATTAGTGAAGCAAAATAATAATAATAATAATAATAATAATAATTCACGTGGAGAAACGCGCGTGCCAGGATAAGAGGTTAAAAGGGCACTACTACTCCCTCAATACTAGTCAAATTCTTTCTTCTTTTTTTTTTTTGCTAAGATAAAGGCACTTTGATTCATAATTTATAATATTTTAATAACATTTTATAATAGTTTTTATATAAGAACATATTAGGTTTTATCACCCTCCCAATAACCTTCCCAGTCACATTCTGAGCCGTTGTACTATTAGAATGGTTTATATATTTTCATATTTAATATTTTTTCTTATGCAGAGATCTATAACTTAAATTAAATTAAATGGGAAAAAATTACTAAATACTAGGAGCTTGTTATAACTAACTTAGTACATCCTTCTCTGATCTTTAACACTCTCCATCATATTTGGACTCGAGACTATATTTATATATTTTTATATTTAATGATTGAAGTTAAAAATAAATTTATCATTTCAAATTATATGAAATATATAATATTTTAGAATATTATAAAATTTTGAATTAGTCTTATATATATATATATATATATATATATATATATATATATATATATATATATATATATATATATATATATATATATATATATATATATATATATATATTTAGAATACTTTTGGAAGACCAACTTTTGGTCTTCTAAGTTTCTAGCCATTGGATCTACTTTTTCACTATTAATAGCCTTTGGATCTAACACTATTTCACCTACCACCACCTATCCCATCAACCACCATCTACCACCATCATCTCAACCTTACATCTTCCCATCTAATGGTTAAAAACTCAAAAGCACCACCTCAATGGTGCTTTTGAAAGTATTCTACTCAACTCTATATATATATATATATATATATATATATTTATATAAAGAGAGAGAGAGAGAGAGAGAGAGAGAGAGAGAGCGAGCGAGCTAGGCTCCTATGCTTTCGAAAGTACGGAAGCCTTCGTGCTTGTACGTTGATTTCAATGATGAGACATTCGATTCGGCCGATCGGTTGTTAGATATGATCTATACTATTAAAACTATCTAGAAACTAATTTTCATAATTTTTTGACTTCGTTTGTCTTGTGAACGAGTAGTTTCAAAATGAACGGTTGAAAATACAAAACTCATAAAAAACGGTGATAAAGGGCTCAAATTTCAAATCGGAAGTATTGTCCTTACTCTTGATATTAAGTAAAATTTTTTATTAAATTTTTATATAATTTGGATACGTTTACACTTTTTTTTTTTTCTTTTTTTTTTTTGAGAATTAGATAGCACGCTACCCGCTTCGTTTATTTCATTTAGAAATAAACTTGGCTATAAATATAAATCAACTAAGATTCGAACTGGTCACGGTACCAACCACCAAGCCCTTTGCCACTTGTTCTAGTGACGGTCGGTGAAAATACTTTTACACTCGTTGAACTTAAAAACTTGCCACATTGGTCGTGAAAATAGTTATTTTTGTGACCTTGTCATCGCTGGTAAACGATATCAAAAAGTATGAAATTTGGTTTCTAAATGGTTACAATAATGTAGATTATGTTTAATGGAGCCGATCATCAAATCGGATGTCCTATTATCGAAAATAACTTATAAATACAAAAGTCTCCGTATTTTCAAAAATACGAAAGACTTAATATATATATATATATATATATATATATATATATATATATATATATATATATATATATATATATATATATATATATATATAATGAGCCCAAAAAGCGCCAATAGATTGTGCTGTACAAGATGTACAGATCAATCAAGATACAATAAACAACCATCACTCTAACTAAAATAATATAAAGCGCCAATAGAATGCGGTGTACAAGATGTACAGATCAATCACGTTACAATAAACAACAATCTCTCTAACTAAAATAAGAGTTGAGCTAGAATACTCTTAAGATCTTGGCCCATTTTACTCTCGAGTTGTTTTCGATGATAGAGCTTTCAAATTGACGATCGGCTCCGTTAAATATGATCTAAACCATTTAAACTACCTAGAAATCAAATTTCACGCACTTTCGATATTGTTCTTGTATCCATCTAGTGAACAGAAAATGAATGGTTGAAAATAAATATTCTTTAAAAAATGATGATAGGAGGCTTGTAATCAAGATCACGAGTATAGCTCTTGTTTTAACTACTTTAAAGAATTTTCTAACAAAAATTCACTTGATTTTCATATCTTTACACCGTTAAACGAGAAAACGTCTCTTATCCACCGTTAAAATTACAAATTTTGAAACCCTTTGATCATTAGGCAAATGATGTCGAAAATATTTGAAATTTGATTTCTACACACTTTTAGTGGTATAGATCATGTTCAACGGAGCCGCTTATCAAATTGGAAGGTCTATCATCGAAAACAACTCGAGAGTAAAATGGGCTCTCAGATTTTAAGAGTATTCTAGCTCAACTATATATATATATATAGAGTCCGCTACTATCCTTTTAATAGGATAGGAGCACTTGTCCTATCGCTTTTTAGCCTTTGGATCAATTTTTTCATCATTTCTAACCATTGGATTAAATATTATAACTCAAATGGGACCACTCAACCCTAGGGAGACCATTCAACTCTAACCGACCAATATCATCCTAACCCTACAATTTCTCATCCAAGGGTTAAAAACTCGATAGAGTCCTATCCTATTAATAGGATAGTAGCATATATATATATATATATATATATATATATATATATATATATATATATATTCTCCTATTTATGGTGCTTGTAAAAGCACCAAGCCCTTTGTCTTGTGATTTTTTACCATTAGATCTACACCTTCGATCATTTTCACCCGTTAGATTATACTATTCAACCAACCACACATCATCCTAACCGAACATCTATTAATGCCCTCTTATATTGTAAAACTTCACTTATAAAGAAAGAAGATGGCGTTAGAATTTTTAAAAGATATATATATATATATATATATATATATATATATATATATATATATATATATATATATATATATATATATATATATATATATATATATATATATTTCGTATAATTCTAACAGTTAGTGCCTTTGAAAAATAATATATATGATGACAAAAATATTATTTTACTTATTTTTTATTAAAAAAATTAATAGTGCTTAAACGATAAAAAATCATAGGATTAAATATAAATATTATTGAACTTTTATTAAAATAAATATAAAAAATTAAATTTTAGAGAGATAAATTTATTATTCGTTATATTTACATGTGGCTTATAATTAAGCCTATATTTAATTGCAAGAAACTAGTAGTCCAATAAAGATAGCATTTATAAAATATAAAATGGCGTCATAGTTGCTTCGAGATCTATGATCCTTATTTCTTTTCATTTTTTATTTTGGAGATGCCTATCGATCTGGTTGGTTTTCGTGTCTCCTATCTTTCTTTCAATACATTAATCGGAAAACCAAAATGAGTACGGCTGGCCATTCCTTCATCACGTGGGGGGCCAGGGGGTCTTTATTTTTCTGTCTTTCTCTCTCTCACACAAATATATATATATATATATATATATATATATATATATATATATATATATATATATATATATATATATATATATATATATAGAGAGAGAGAGAGAGAGAGAGAGAGAGGTGCGTTTTGGTTGAATAAGAAAAAGATTTATTACGAGGATATGCAAGTACGAGGATAAGAGTAATTTTGTGTTTGGATGAAAATAGAGATAAGGATAGGGATAAAGGGATATAAGGAAAAAAGTGTTTGGATGGTATTTGGGGATAAGAGGATAGTGAGGTGGTGAAATGTGAAAATTACGAAACTACCCCTTGTGGATAAGAGGATAGTGAGGTATTTGGGGATAAGAGGACAAGGTTCGAATCGAGGACAATCGGGGCCTAAAAAAAAAAAAAAAAAAAAAAAAAGTTGTTTGGGGATAAGATTGGGGATAGCAGGATATCCCCCTTGCTATCCCCAATCCAAACACCGCTTTAATAGCACGAAGAATTCAGTACTACCAAGTTTTCCGCAGTTAAATTGACCCCTTTAATGATTTTCAACCGTTAGATCATATTATTCAACCAACCATCCACTTAATCCTATGGGGCTCACATTATCCTAACCGCACATCTCTCAATCCAATGGCCAAAAACTTGATAACATCAATGACTTGATGCTATTAATATATAGTTGAGCTAGAATGCTATCGATAGCAAACCGACACTTTTGCCACCTATTTGTTTTCGATGATGGAGCCTCCAAATTGATGATCAGCACTGTTGAATATGATCTATACCATTTGAATTATTTAGAAATCAAATTTCATTATTTTTTTATATTACTTAATAATGAAGAGATTTCGAAATTGCTAATTTGTAAAGCTGACGTGACATGCTTGTATATAGAGTTTAACGGTATAAAAAAATAAAATTTCGATAAAATTTTTATTATTTTTTTAAATAAGACAATAACTCTAGTTATAAACTTAAAGTGTTTTATTATTATCATTTATGATATTTTTAACTTCAACCGTTTCTCTTTAGAGTGCTAGTTAACTGACCAAATAAATCAAAAAATTATGAAATTTAATTTTCAAATATATCAAATAATATAGATTATATTTAACAGAATTGATCGTTTAGTTCAATAGCTCGTCATTAAAAAATAATTTAAAAGTACAGAAATCTTCATGCCTCCCATTATATGCTAGCTGTACTAAAATGAATTGAAAGGTTTTCTTGATTTATTGTTATCTGTATTTTATCAAACCAGAAGGCTCAAAACAGCAAGGATATTTTATCAAGCATGCTTTGTAGGCCCTACTTGAACATGACATTTTTTTTTTTTTTGTTTAAAGAGCCGAGTATGGCATGATCGATCGGCTTGTCCTCAGGCTCTTCAATCTATTTAATTAACTGACCCAAATGTTGCTCAAGAATACGACTATATAATATTATTTGATTTTGATATTGACAAATAAATTTATTCATTCTAATTTTAGTATTATTTATTGACCGAAATTGATCAGCCATAATAAATGTAATCTCTTTCTTAAAACATTAGATGTTTTAATATTCCTTTTTCAAAGTATGAAGTTTTACTTTCATGCTTCTCCTCTCAATTTTGCTTTAAAATTTGAATTTGAATATAAACAGGTGGTGAGGCACATCAGTCAGTCCTCGAACGGTGTGACAGTCACAACGGAGGATGGATCGGTGTACAAAGCAGACTACGTCATGGTTTCTGTCAGCATCGGCGTCCTCCAAACTAAGCTCATCAAATTCGAACCAGACTTGCCTGTAAGTTGCATAAACACAAAAATGAACAATTATGACATCCCAATAAAGCCTGCGTTAATTTATTAAAGTAGATTATTGATTAAACAGTATACTTAATACTTGGGTACAATAACAGCAGAAAGGCACTTTAGCACGTTCCTTATATCCCTAACGAAATATTATTGCGAATGGCTGTCGTTATGCATTAAGACTGCAGGTTTATCACTACTTTGATATTATAAAAGTAGCTCTACCAATTTATTGTTCGGATGATGTTACGAGACGAAGTCTCCCGCATCACCTACGATCGTAGTCGTCATAATAACCTGACTTAAACATTAACGCAGCTTATTGCTAAGCAATGGTCGTAATGTTACAAAATTACTCACATGTTTTTTAATTAGTTCCAAACAAAGTTTTGAAGTATGAATTATACTATCATTTCATTGGCTATTTGTATCTGAAAACTTATATCGAAGCGTACTTTTTTTTGATGTACCAGAGTTGGAAGATCTTGGCGATATATCAGTTTGATATGGCAGTGTACACCAAAATTTTCCTTAAATTCCCATACGCGTTCTGGCCTGAAGGGACAGGGACGGAGTTCTTCCTTTATGCAAGTGACCGGAGGGGTTACTATCCTGTGTGGCAGGTAAAATGTTATCAAGATATATGAGACAATCGATTTTTTTGAAAGGGTTAATCGATCAACACTTCTCCTCACGTCTGGTCTCAAGATTTTCTAGTAATTAAGCCAAAGACAAGGGCTTAGATTAAATTCAAGAACGTTCTGAAGTGTTTTTAATTTGGTTTAGACCTAGCAGTAAGTTAAAGAATTGCGCATGCGGATTTTGCAGCAATTTGAGAAGCAGTACCCGGGAGCGAACGTGCTGCTGGTGACGGTGACGGACGAGGAGTCGAGAAGGATCGAACAGCAGTCGGACGAGGAGACGAAGGCGGAAGCCATGGAGGTGCTGAAGAAGATGTTTGGGCCCAACATCCCTGATGCCACGGACATACTGGTGCCCAGATGGTGGTCTGATAGGTTCTACAAGGGCACCTTCTCAAATTGGCCCATCGGTGTCAACCGCTACGAGTATGATCAAATCCGGGTACTATATATATAAACACAAAATCTATCCTATATATATTTTTTTCTTACATATTTTAGTTTCCTATTTTTTTTTAAAAAAACACATATATTTAATATAGTAATTTAGTCTTTGGGTATAAAAAGAATATAATTTTTCTCATTGCATAAAGCTTGTCATAATTAAATGATTGATTTACTGATCCCATCGTTGGAATGTTTCTCTTAAAATTTTTTCTAAATTGCACAATATATATATATATATATATATATATATATATATAGAGAGAGAGAGAGAGAGAGAGAGAGAGAGAGAGTCCGACTGGGATACTATCGTTAGCACCAAGCGTTTGGTGTTATCAAGTCTTTCGCCGTTAGATTTAATATTTTTACTATTTTTATCCGTTAGATTATACTATTAAATTAATAATTTACTCAATCAACTCTAGGGTCCCACATCGTCCTAACCGTTAATTATTTCATCTAAGGTCCGTAAACCTAATAGCACGAAACGCTTGGTGCTATTGGTACTATACTATCCTAGGTATATATATATATATATATATATATATATATATAGAGAGAGAGAGAGAGAGAGAGAGAGAGAGAGAGAGAGAGAGTTGAGCTAGAATACTCTCAAAAGCATCAAGGGATTGGTGATTTTGAGTTTTTAGCTATTGGAGGGAGAGATATTGGGTTGAGATGGTGGTGGTAGGTGGTGGTAGGTGGATAGTATTTGATCCAAAGGTTATTAGTAATTAAAGAGTATATCTAAGGGCTAGAAACTCAAAAGCACCAAGTGGTAGATTTTTGAAAGTATTCTAGCTCAATTATATATATATATATATATATATATATATATATATATATATATATATATATATATATATATAGAGTGTGAGGCTACTATGTTATCTAAGCACAGATCCTTCCGTGCTTCCACGTCGTTTTCGATGATGCGGCTTTCGAATCGTCGATCGGCTCCGTTAAACTTGATCTAGAGTATTTGAAGTATCTAGAAAATAAATTTTATAATTTTTCGATATCATTTGCCTAGTGATCGGGGCACAAAATCAAATAATTTTAATGGTCATAGTGAGCCGTTTGAAAGTTTAACGGTGTAGAAATATCCAAATTACATGAAATTTTGATAGAAAATTCTTTATACTATATAAAACAAGATCAATATCTTTGATCTAAATTTTTAATGCTATATTATCGCGTTTTGTAAGATTTTTATTTTCAGCCGTTGATTTTTAGCCCCTTCGTTCGCTAGGCAAATAATATCGAAAAATCGCAAAATTTATTTTCTAGGTACTTCAAATACTCTAGATCAAGTTTAACGGAGCCGATCGACGATTCGGTAGCCACAACATCAAAAACGACGTGGAAGCACAGAACCAAAAGCATAGTAGCCTTACTCTATATATATATATATATATATATATATATATATATATAGGCTACTATCATATTAATAGGATAGGAGCACTTGTCCTATCAAGTTTTTAACCCTTGGATGAAAAATTGTAAGGTTAGGATGATATTAGTCGGTTAGAGTTGAATGATCCCCTAGGTTTGAGTGGTCCCCACTGTGTTATAGTATTTAATCCAATGGTTTAGAAATGATGAAAAAATTGATCCAAAGGCTAAAAAATTGATAGGACAAGTGCTCATATCCTATTAAAAGGATAGTAGCCGGACTCTATATATATATATAATTGAGCTAGAATATTTTTAGAAGTATCAATCCCTTAGTGTTTAAGTTTCTAAATTATTGGATCTACTCCTTAATTACTAATACCTTTTAGTTCAAACACTATTCCACCAACTACAACCTACCACCATCATTTCAACCTCACATCTCTCCATCCAATGGCCAAAAACTCAATGGAGAGATGTGAGGTTGAAATGATTGTGGTAGGTGGTGATAGATGGAATAGTGTTTGATCCGAAGGCTATTAGTAATCAAGGAGTAGATCCAAGGGCTAGAAACTTAGAAGCACCAAAAGATTGGTGCTTTTAAAAGTATCCTTGGATTAAGAATAGAACGGTTGGGATGATTGCGATTCCCCTTAAGGTTGAGTGGTCCCCACAGGATAATAGTATTAATCCAAAGATTAAAAATAATTTAAGAAACTTATTTAAGGGCCAAAAAGTCGGAAGCATTAGATGATCTATACTTCCGATAGCATAGTATATATATAGTCCAACATAAGATTTATACTTCCGATAGCATAGTATATAGTCCAACTATGTTTGTTCCAAAAATATAAAGAAATTTGTGTCTTTTTTAATCTTTGGATCAGCCCTTCAATCATTCCTAGCTCTCAGATTAATATTAGTCCTCTCGCTGGACTACAAAACCCTGGGCGACCACTTTCATCCAAATTCTATAATTTTTTATTCAAGAAACTAAAAGTTAGAAGCGCCTAATTTTTTATACTTTTCAAAACATAATAGCTTTAAACTGCACATCAATATGAAGAGAGAGTTTAGTACTTTCCAAATATTTTATTTGAATTTTCTGGTCTGGTTAGGGCTGTCAGAGAAGCTCTAGATTACAGCAGAGTTAAAAAAAATAAATACTCAATATCTCTTTATCACATTCTACCCAGCTACATTATGCTGTAATAAAAATTTCAAATTAAAATTTCTGTTTGTTTATAACCTAAAATAAATCTTATTTCAGTTTATCTTGAATTTAATGAAAGCTTCGACTACTAGTTTACGGAACATCCATCTGTTGCTTCTGGGAACATAGAAAATATTCACAAACCACTAAATTGACTACATCAAAATGCACCAGTATGTTGCTTCTGGGAATCTGCTTCTTTCTAACACCCCGCTCACTGCCGAATTTTTGACCAACCGAGTTGGGGATGTCTCGACCAGATGGAAGTGCGGCAGAGAGTCAGTGTCGGGAGCGGCAAGAGCACTTTTCGACCTATGCTTTGTTGAAGCTTGTTGGGAACTTTGGAAAGAGCAGAATTCACGGATCTTCAGCAACCGTCTCTCTACATACGCAGAACTGGGAAGTATTGTTGTTTCCGGCGTAAAGCTCTGGAAATCCATTTTGGGGTCCTAAGTGTGTTTTGTTCTTATTCCTATTATCTTTTATTTTGTGGTTTTGTTGTACCTTTCTGAAGTTAGCTCTTGGGGCCTCCTTGGGGAAAGCCGAGCTAGCTTCGCTATCTTTTTATGTACCCCTCTATCAAATAGGGTATATCCCTGTTTAATCAAAAAAAAATGCACCAGTACTTAAGTGTATATGTGAGATATTAATAGTGCTATTTTGGTGCTCCATTTGTAGGCACCTGTGGGGCGGATTTACTTCACTGGGGAGCACACGAGCGAGCATTACAATGGCTACGTTCATGGAGCATATCTTGCAGGTATATATATACACACATGCACACAAAATGTTTCATGTTTGACCAAAGACATTCTGTTATTTCTCTACTGATCGTTGGGATGTTAATACACTTGCGCGAATTACAACTAATTGCAGGTATTGATTCTGCCAACATGATGATCAAGTGCATCAAGAACGGTTTCTGCAAAGTCCAAATCAAGGAAAAGGACTCCTAAGTTTCTAATGGTAATTGATACACAAGGTTATAATTGTCGTATATTTAAGTATATGTATTTCAAACTATGTTGTATTTATAGTTGTGACATATTTTTCATTTTGTAAAATAAATTCCTCATTTAGTATCATATTTAGTATGATAGTGCATGATAATTGTTGTGAAATTTAATTATCTTTCACTTCTCTTTGCAGGTAATATGATCAATAAGATGCCATAATATTGGAAACGCAAAAAGAGTCTTATCTCCCTGAAATTTTATTCTGAAACTACATGCATTTCTTATATTGTATCTTTTATTAGTTTTTCCTTTGGAAGGACATTAAATTGGAACTTAATAAGCAGGCATGCTTGATTATTGTATTTCCTTAGGAAGGACATTAAAATTGGAATTTTCTTAATAAACATGCATGCTTGATTATTGTCTATGCAATTACATCGAAAGAGTAATGCCATTAAAAAAACTGATTTAATTCTTAGATTTATTTATTTATTTTGAGAGATAGGTAGCACGCTACCCGTTTCGTTTATTTCATTCAGAAATAAACTTAGCTAGAAATATAAATTAACTAGGATTCAACTAGAGTCTCGAATATCAACCACCAAGTTCTTTGCCATTTGCTCTGTGGACGGCCGGTAATTTTTAGATTTATTAAGTTTGGTCTTTTTTCACTGCTTGAATTTAATCAAATTCAATTAAGTTGTCTGTTCCGCTTAAAATTGGACACTGCACGAGTTGTCCTGAAAAGTTTCAAATTAGAAAGTAGAAAGACTTTTGGCAGAAATAATGACAACAAAGTTGGTTGCTTGTTGGAACATGTATAGCATGCTTGTAGAGTGCAAGAAGAAACTCGATCACAAATAAAATGGAGATCTATCATGATATGTTTCGTACCGTCCTGATGGCACACTTGTAGAATGTCAGAAGAAACTCGGTCACAAACATCATGATATGTTTCGTACTGTTCTTGTTGAGTGTAAGAAAAAACTCGATCACAAATAAAATGGAGATCCATCGTAATATGTATCATTTAGAAGCGTGATTTTTTCTGATATCGCTTATTGAAATCGATATTTATGCTGATATCGATTATATAATCTAAAATTTAAAATAGAACAAAATAATATAGGAGGGAGATATTGAAGGAGAGTAAAAAATAACTAAACTAATAAATAGTTAATTATATTCTGGTCAACATCTATGCAATCATTTTTAATGTGCCTTGTTCATCTAATTAATTCATGCCTAACTATATATAAGCATCAAATCATAACAGATGATAAATTCAATTTTATTTTGGATAACTACAAAGAGTAAGGCTACTATGCTTCTAGAAGCACGGAGGGCTCCGTGCTTCCACGTCGTTTTCGATGTTGCGGCTTCCGAATCGTCGATCGGCTCCGTTAAACTTGATCTAGAGTATTTGAAGTACCTAGAAAATAAATTTTGCGATTTTTCGATATTATTTGCCTAGCGAACGAAGGGGCTAAAAATCAACGGCTGAAAATAAAAATCTTACAAAACGCTATAATATAGCATTAAAAATTTAGATCAAAGATATTGATCTTGTTTTATATAGTATAAAGAATTTTCTATCAAAATACCATGTCATTTGGATATATCTACACCGTTAAACTTTCAAACGGCCCACTATGACCATTAAAATTATTTGATTTTGTGCCCTTCGATCACTAGGCAAATGATATCGAAAAATTATAAAATTTATTTTCTAGATACTTCAAATACTCTAGATCAAGTTTAACGATCGACGATTCAAAACCGCATCATCGAAAACGACGTGGAAGCACGGAAGGCTCCGTGCTTCCGATAGCATAGTAGCCTCACACAACTACAAATGTTAATTATAATCAAATAAAATATTTAAATCTATCTGTAACTATATTTTAATTAAGTTTGAATTATTATTTCCAATAGTTACGTATCGTTATGCAATGCAGCACTAAGTTAGTAGTTATATAAGTTGTATATTAATATTATCACAACATACACCAGACATGCACATTTTCGCAATATGTAACTCACAAAGTAACTAAGTCAACCAAGCAACATCAGCAACAGTTCTAGCCAGAGCTCTATATTCAGCTTCAATGCTTGAGCAAGAAATAGTAAGTTATTTCTTAGAAGAACATGAAATAGAATGAGTATCAAAATAACAAGATTGAATAGAGGCTTTGATGGTAAGTGACCTAGTGGAAAAATGCTTGAAGAGTTAGTGATACTTGGGACTTTTTTTTGCAAATAGCTCCCTAACAAAAATTTATTTTACAATTGGTCATATGTAAAATTTATTTGTAAAAATAGCCCTACCCTCGCCACGCAAGCGCCACGCGGACAGGACGGGCCCAGGTGTTTAAGTTGAACACGGTGAACCATTCACCGTATTTAGACACGGTGAATTGTTCACCGTGTCCAATACACGTAAGACCTACAAATACTCCGAACTCCGGACTTAGCCAAAACATGGCTAAGTCCGGGGTATTTGTATTGGACACGGTGAATGGTTCACCGTATCCAATACAAATATTCCGGATGTATTAGTATTGAACACGAGAATGATTCACCGTGTCCAATACGCGCTGGCGCCGACGTGGCGCTTGCGTGGTGGGAATAGGACCATTTTTGTAAATAAATTTTAAACAGGACCGATTGTAAAATAAATTTTTGTTAGGAGGCTATTTGCAAAAAAAGCCCTGATATTTGCGGTTGAAAGAGGATACCGTACTGAGATGATCCTTGTAAATAACATAAATACGTTTTACAACCTGCATATGAGTGCTTTTAAGTATGGTTCCTAATTCCGAGATTGTATTAGAGTGGATATATATTAGATACAAGTGTATAAAATATATTTCTAGATATATATGAAATTACATAATGATAAGATATTTAAAATTTCCTACTACTTCAATTGAATGTGGCTCAAAGATTAGCACTAGAAGGGAAAAGAAAACGAACGAAACGTTCAGTGTTGACGCAAATATTATTATTTCGTAATAGAATTAAACGATAATTGAAAGCAGATAAACAAACCAAGAATGATTAACTAAATCCTCCAAGCTGTGTATTAGTGTTCAGAACAGAGAACTTGCTTGAACTCGGACCACCACGTCGGTTGTGGACTGTAAGCACATGTTGCCTCATTCCAAATTATCATTATCCAGCAAAAATCAGTGTATATATATATATATATATATATATAAATTAAATTCAAATCTTTTAAAAGTCATTGGTGCTAGCTTGTAAGTTTTTAGCCATTGGATTAATAGATGTGCAGTGAGGATGATGTGGGCCCTCTTGGGTTAAGAGGGTGGTTGGTTGAATAATATAATCTAACGGATGAAAATGATTAAAGGTGTAGTTCTAACGGTAAAAAATTCACAAGCACCAAATGCTTGGTGCTTTTACAAGCACCATAGCCGGACTCTATATATATATATATAGAGAGAGAGAGAGAGAGAGAGAGAGAGAGAGGTTACTATACTATCTATAGTACGGGAGCTTCCGTACTATAGTGTTGTTTTCGATCTTAGGGCGTTCAAATCAACGATCCACACCGTTAAATATGATTTAGGATATATGAAGTTCTTAGGAATAAAATTTTAGTTCTTTTCGATATCGTTTACTTAGTAAATAAATTATATCAAAATGGACGGTGGGAAATTAATATTCTTTAAAATATGAGTATAGGATTTTTAAATTCAAGATCAAAAATGTTAACCTTAATCTATATAGTTTAAAGTATTTTCTATCAAAATTTGAAGAAATTTAGATTCTTCTATACCGTTAAACTCCAAACTCGTCATAATAGTCATTGAAAATTGACAATTTTGAAATGTTTTGATCATAAAATAAACTATGTAGAAATAAAATAAAATCTTATTTCTAAAAACTTTAAATATCCTAGATCAATTTTAACGGTGTGGATCGTTAATTTGGATGCATGAAAATCAAAAACAACATTTTAAAAAATTATACCTTCTTCTAATAATTATTATATGCATTTGCACGTACATTTTACTAGTATATATATATATATATATATATATATATATATATATATATATATATATATATATAGTAGGTCTTGTGTGTTATTAGGAGCACGGAGGCCTCCGTTTTAAAAAATTATACCTTCTTCTAATAATTATTATATGCATTTGCACGTACATTTTACTAGTATATATATATATATATATATATATATATATATATATATATATATATATATATATATATATATATATATATATATATATATATATATATATATATATATAGTAGGTCTTGTGTGTTATTAGGAGCACGGAGGCCTCCGTGCTCCTAAGCCGTTTTCGATAATGGAGCTTCCGAATCGACGATCGGTTCAGATTAGACATGATCTAGCGTATTTGAAGTTTCTAGAAAATAATTTTTACGATTTTTTGATATCATTTACCTAGTGATAAAAAAGATTCAAAATCAATAATTTTTAATGGTTGATATCTACGGTTTCAAGTTTAACGGTGTAAAAGCATTCAAATCGATGAAATTTTGATACAAAATTCTTTATACTATCTACAACAAGATCAATATCTCTAATCGAAAATTTTAGTGATATATCTCCACTTTTTATAGAATTTTTATTTTTAGCCGTTAAAAATTATTGATTTTGAATCCTTTCAATTGCTAGGTAAATGATATCGAAAAATCGCAAAAATTATTTTCTAGAAACTTCAAATACGGTAGATCAAGTCTAACGGAACCGATCGTCGATCTGTTCATCGAAAACGGCTTAGAGCACGGAGAGGCCTCCGTGCTCTAATAGCACACAAGACCTACTATATATATATATATATATATATATATATAATTGAGCTCGTATATATGCTTTTAAAAGTACCAAGTCATTGGTACTTGTAAGTTTTTAGCCCTTAGATTTATTGATGTGAGTTTAGGATGATGTGGGCCCCATTGGGTTAAGTGGGTGGTTGGTTGAATAGTATAATCTAACGGATGAAAATGATCAAAATTCTAAATCTAACGGTAAAAAATTCACAAGCACAAATGCTCTGCTTTTACAAGCACCATAGCCGACTCTCTCTCTCTCTCTCTCTCTCTCTCTCTCTCTCTCTCTCTCTCTCTATATATATATATATATATAAATATATATAGAGAGAGAGAGAGAGTAGGTCTTGTGTGCTATTAGGAACACGGAGGTCTCCGTGCTCCTAAGCCGTTTTCAATGATAGAGCTTCCGAATCGACGACGGTTCCGTTAGACTTTATCTAGCGTATTTGAAGTTTCTAGAAAATAATTTTTGCGATTTTTCGATTTCATTTACCTAGCAATCAAAAGATTTCAAAATCAATAATTTTTTACGCTAAAAATAAAAATTCTATAAAAAATGGTAATTAGCACTAAAATTTTCGATCGTAAATATTGATCTTGTTGTAGATAGCATAAAAAATTTTGTATCAAAATTTCATCGATATGAATGCTTCTACACCGTTAGACTTGAAAACGACAGATATCAACCATTAAAAATTTTTGATTTTGAATCCTTTTGATCACTAGGTAATGATATCAAAAAATCATAAAAATTATTTTCTAGAAACTTCAAATATGCTAGATCAAGTCTAACGAACTGATAGTCGATGCGGAAGCTCCATCATCGAAAACGGCTTAGGAGCACGGAGGCCTCCGTGCTCCTAGCTAATAGCACATAAGACCTACTATATATATATATATATATATATATATATATATATATATGTGTGAGGCTACTATGCTATCGGAAGTACGGAGCCTTCCATACTTCCATGTTGTTTTCGCTGTTGCGACTTTCGAATCGTCGATCGGCTCCGTTAAATTTGATCTAGAGTATTTGAAGTATCTAGAAAATAAATTTTATAATTTTTCGATATCATTTGCCTAGCTATCGAAGGGGCACAAAATCAAATAATTTTAATGGTCATAGTGAGCCGTTTGAAAGTTTAATCTGTAGAAATATCCAAATTTTATGAAATTTTGATAGAAAATTCTTTATACTATATAAAACAAGATCAATATCTTTGATCTAAATTTTTAATGCCATATTATCGCGTTTTGTAAGGTTTTTATTTTCGTTGATTTTTAGCCCTTTTGTTCGCTAGGCAAATAATATCGAAAAATCGCAAAATTTATTTTCTAGATACTTCAAATACTCTAGATCAAGTTTAATCTGAGCCGATCGACGATTCTAAGCCACAACATCGAAACGACGTGGAAGCACGGAGCCCTCCGTGCTTCCGTAAGCATAGTAGCCTTACTCTCTCTCTCTCTATATATATATATGAGTTGAGCTAGGATACTTTTACAAGTATCACCCACATGGTGTTATTAGGTTTTTAGCCATTGGATCTACTTTTTGATTATTAATAGGCCTTGGATCAAACACTATTCCACCTACCACCACCTACCACCATCATCTCAACCTCACATCTCTCCATCCAAAAGCTAAAAACAATAAAGCGCCATGTGGGTGATACTTGTAAAAGTATTCTAGCTCCACTCATATATATATATATATATATATATATATATATAAGGTCTTGTGTGCTATTAGGAGCACGGAGGCCTCCGTGCTCCTAAGTCCCGCTAGATTTAACCCTTATATTATTTTTACTCGTTAGATTATACTATTCAACTAACCACTCACTCAACCCTAGGAGGCCCACATCATTCCAACCACCTATTTCTCAATCCAAAGGCTAAAAAATAAATACCAACAACTTGGTGCTATTGATAGTAATTCTCTAGTTCTCTATATATATAGGGATAATTGCATATATACCCTTCATGCGTTCAGAAATATCCGATCTACCTCTACTTTTTTTTTTCTTTCTAAAAGGCCCCTTATATGTTCCACCGTTATTCCAAAATACCCCCGCAGTTATCTCCTGTTAGCTTAACTCCGGTTAAACACGAGTTAAATGTATACTAGAGTTAAAACCTAAATAAAAGACCTATTTTGCCCCTACTTTATTATATTAATCCCTTAAGTTATCCGACCACCTCTCTCGTCGTCGTCTTCCTCCTCCTCCGACCTCTCCCTTCTCAACTCCCACGCCCACGCCCACCCCGACGGCGCCCGCGCACGCTCCGCCCGCGCCGCCCAAGGCCGAGGTCGCCCGCCTCATGCGCGAGAGCACCGACGTCACCAACGTCACCCGCAAGATCACGGACCTCTGCGTCGCCGCAACCGACCCTCGCCCGTCGGTGCTCTCGCACGAGTATTTTAGAAAGAGTCGGGCTCACCGATCGACTCACCGACGAACTTAATCGCATGGGTATTTTAGAAAGAGTTGGAACATAATAAAGGTATTTTCAATATTAGGCTTCTAAGAGGGTAAATAAAAAAATCGAAAACATTTTAGAAATATATAGGCAATTGCCCTATATATATTGTGACACCTCAATAGTCCCACATCGGATGGTAATGTGGTTGTCATTGGGTTTATAAGAGACTTAGACACTAGGGGGTGGTGGGGCCCAACGAGTTATGTGCTAGTTGCTGGGTCGTTACATTTGGTACACCGACGGACATGTGTGGCGAGTCTCTGAGCGGCTCACGGATGACGGGCTAGCGAGACGAGTCTCACATTGCCCAGTGATCGTGGTGTGTGTGTCATTGGATTGACGAGACGTCGTGGCCTTAACGAGGAGTTTGTGACACTCCAATTGTCCCACATCGGATGGTAATGGAGTTGTCATTGGGTTTATAAGAGACTTAGTAGTAATATTTGGGCGGTGGTTGGGCCCAACGAGTTATTTTTACTTGGATCGTTATATATATATATATATATATATATATATATATATATATATATATATATATATATATATATATATATATATATATATATATATATATATATATATATATATATATATATATATATATAGTTAAAGATGAGGATTGAAACCTGTAATTCAATAAACATCAACATATTGAAATCAGAATTTCTTTTTCATTTGGAAGGTGTGGATTGAAAACAAAGACACAATGAAGTGCAGGTTTAGGGATGTTAATAGGTATGGATACCCGAAATTACTACAAAAATCTTGCATTTAATGGCACTTTAAATAATAATTAGCGACGCTTTAAAGCGTCGGTAAAAATAATTTCTATAAAAAAGCGTTGGGTAAAGAGTCGTTAAATAAACACGTCTGAATAAATATACCGACGTTTTAAGATACGTCGGAAAATGTATATAAATATTTGATAAAAATATGTTTGTTGGCGACGCTTAATCCTAGTGTCAGCAAATGCTAAATATTAAAGACGCTAGAAGAAAGCGTCGTTTAAAAAGCGTTGTCTAAAACATATTTTGTTGTAGTGAATATTACCCGAATTCGAACCGGAACGGGGCGGGTTTACCCGAACTAAACGGATATGGATTTGGTTATGGGTATAAAAAATAAAAACCCGACGGATATGGGTACGGATATGGATTTTGTGTATACCCGACCCGAACCCGAACCCGAACCCAAACCCAAACCCAAACCCGAATAAATTATATATTTTGTTGTAGTGAATATTACCCGAATCCGAACCGGAACGGGGCGGGTTTACCCGAACTAAACGGATATGGATTTGGTTATGGGTATAAAAAATAAAAACCCGACGGATATGGGTACGGATATGGATTTTGTGTATGACCCGAACCCGAACCCGAACCCAAACCCAAACCCGAATAAATTATATATATATTATTTATTTATTTATATAAGGTATAAAATATATAAAATATTATGGTAAAATATTTAATTATGTTTATATATATGACATGAATGCATTTTGATTGTATTTTATTGTGTTTTGAAATTTTGATTTTACTATAATATATTTTGAAATATGGTAAAAAAATTCATTATTCGGGTTCGGGTTTCGTTCGAGTTCGGGTTTCGGGTTTTTGGTCGGGTCCGATATGGGTATGGATTTTTAAGACCCGTCGGGTTCGGGTTCGGGTTCGGGTATCAACTTGGTATTCGGGTTCGTGTTCGAATTTTGAAAACCCGACCCAAACCCGACCCGTTGACATCCAGTTTATAGGGCGGTCCACCACTGACCAGGCGGTACACCAGGTGGAGGCAACAAAAGTTGAAGCGAGGTACTTTAGTCCTATATCGACTGCAGCGAAGAATGGAAGAGGCAAGGAGAGAGTAGAAGAGGAGGCCTCGGTGCGTGTTTCAAACTCATACCTTTCTCGGCCTTTTGGCTAAGATCAAGTGTAGTATCTGTTCTTATCAGTTTAATATCTGATACGTGGGCCATGTGCCCACCTCGATATTAAATTAATTTTTATGTGGGGGAGGGTCCATCCACAGTAGCTTGCTACTGGGGCTCTCGCGCGTCGCCCTTGCGTTGCACTACTGTTTGGGCCCGGCGCACCCCTACCAAGTCTAAATGCACAAATGTTCTTAACTTTTTATTTGTTTAGTTAGCTTGCGTACTATCATGAACATTAACTCATAAAATTTAAAAAAGGTTTCTAAAATTGTTAAATTTTTTTTACAACTAAACTGTCTGTTAAGGGATAGGTTTGGTTAGGCGATAGGGATAACCCCTTATCCCCTTTATACTCGGTAATTTTTTTTTTTTGAGAATAGTAATTTTTAGTTATCTATAATAACTGAGTATAACTATTCCAACCAACACTTTCATTTTTTATTTAAAACTATTCACTATTTTTCTTATTTCATATTATTATCCCAACGCTATTTTTCTTATCTCCGGAAACAATCCAATTTTCATCCAAATGTTATTTTTTGTATCCTCATATTTGTATATATTCCCGTAATAGCTAATTTTTATTTATACCCAAACCAAAAGATACCTGAATATTATGCCTTTATAAGTAATTCGGCCCACTAAAATAGTCAAGCATCCAGTGGAAGACGAGCATGTCTGCGGAAAGTGTGCAGTAAATTAGATAGTGAATAATTAACTTTTGTTAGCGAAGTTTGCAGGAAAAGAAAACAAAAATATAATGAATGCCATTTTTGGTAAAAAGATATTTAAAAGATGTTGTAATTGTTACTCAATTTTTAGGAATATGCCTAACCAAGGAAGGATGTGTGTTTTTTAATTCCAAAGTGTTTAAGAGATTTGAAATTTTTCAATAATTTATAATTTCTAGTATATTAGATTCTTGTAACAAAACAAATATAAAATTTTATGATTCTGTCGTCACTTTTTTAATTTTATGGTGTAAAAAAAAAACTTCTATGATTCCTCAACTACACCCAACTAATTAGGGTGAAAACGGATAGGATATTATATGAAAATATCCGTATTTGTATAGAAAATATTCGGATCCGATCGAATATAGATACGAATATAATTTTTGTTGATGTCAAAATTGAGGCATGCCGACTGAACGTATGAACAAAAAAAAATAAGGACACGTGGTACACCAGGAGTTGGCAATAAGACGTGCGAAGGATAAGAAGGCGAACGATTGAAGATTGGGGCGTAACTTTCATGAAAAATTGGTGTAACTTTCATGAGGAGTTAGCGTAACATTCATGAGGAGTTAGTGTAACTTCCACGATCATGGTTACAATCACTCCCCCCAACTATTTTCAACCAACCAATAATGTGGGCTATAAATAGTAATTTTGAAGCCTGCAATAGGAGTCTTTCTCCACCCTGAGCGAGAATACCACCCCTTATTTTCTCCGCATTTTGTTACTTTTCTAGGAGTAGTATAAATGTAATATTTTTCTTTTCCGCATTTACTGCTTTTTTAGGAGTAGTCTGTAATTTAGATCTTTGGAGACTGTCTGCCCTTCGGGCATTACTCCTGGAGTCCGTCATGCCCTCAAAGTATCACTCCGTTGTATACTATATTTGCGTAGTCTCGTCGCCTACCGGCATCACCCTCGTTGTAAAATATATCTTCAAAGTCCGTATGCCCTTCGGCACACTGCTTTTATTATATAAAGGCATTCGGCTCTTTTAGCCCACCAGTCATTGTGTACTTTTTTCATTCGGCTCTTTCAGCCGACCGGTTACTGTATACTTCTTCCATTCGTTTATTCTGCCAACATTGATCTCTGCACAGTTCGTATATTCGGCTCTTTCAGCCGAACCAGTTTTATAGTGAAGGTTTTCAGATTCGGCTGATTCGATTCCTCATTAGCCGAATCGCTTGATCCAGTCGAAGGGCGCACACTTCGAGGGTCACTATCTGCAGCCGTTCCTCACCCCGACATGTTTCCCGAAGAGGATCTTTGACCGGGTCAAAGGTATGACCGGGTCAAAGGTCCAGAAATTCGGCTCCTAACAATTCTAGAAAGTTAAATTTTTTCGAATATCCTCTAAAAAATGGATACGGATTTAAATACTATTATTTTTTATCTTCTATATATTTTTGGATCTATCTGCTTGGCCCACTCAAATACCTTTCCTTCAAAGTCAGATGGCTCGATTTCTCTTCATCGAACGAAACCTAATCCTCCAAATCTCTCTCTTTCTCTCTCTCTCTCTCTCTCCAACATTCGCTCTCTCACCCTACTCATCTTTCCACTCTGTGGTCTTCCTATTTTTGTGAGATAAATAGCTTAATTGCTATTTGTAGGAAGATGAATAATTTGATTGATTTATGTGGGGAGATAAGAAAAGTTTAATTACTTTTTGTGCAGATATAAGAGAGATGATTAATACATATAGTACAAAAATAAGATGGTTTTTGTATTATTCGTTTATTTATAATAAGTTATATATTAAAATTGCATATTTTATATATGAAAAAATAAAGTGAGGAAACAAGATAAAGAAATGTTTCTTGTTTTTTGTCTGTGTATATTAATATATATTATTTATCTGAATAATATTTGAATACATATTCGATCCATATTCAAATCCGAAAGAATATCCAATCATATCTGAATCCTTTTTAGCGGATATGATAATGAAAATTTAACATGTGACACATATCTGGAAAAAAAAAAATATGAATGTGAATAGTTTCCTCAAATATTTTACTTTTCCTGATCCGTTTTCACCCCTACAACTAATTTTATATTTTCGAACAGTTTAAGCTTTTAAAAAACAACAATATTTATAGATTTTTATATTTAACAAGTAAGGTTATTATTATATTCTTTAAGTATAGAGTTTTTTGTAATCATAAATTATTTTCAGTAATTTTTGGTGATAGAGTTTTTGATTCGACAAAACATACCGTTAGAAATAATTAGAACATTTTAAACTTCTAAAATAAATTTCACAATATTTTGAAATTATAATAATAATAAAATCCATCAAACGAATATAAAATGAATGAAAAACTTTAAAAATCCCCCTTGTGATTTCAATTTATTTAACTTTAGTACCCTGTGGTTTAAAATGTATCAAGTTAGTACCATGTGGTTTCTCACTTTATCACTTTAGTACCCTGTGATTTAAAGTATATCAAATTAATACCCTATGGTTTTGCACTTTATCACTTTAGTACCCTATGATTTTAATTTTGTATCAAGTTAGTAATCTGTGGTTTTTTAAACTACAGTATACTAAAGTGATAAAGTATGAAACCACAAGATACTAAAGTGATAAAGTTCAAAACCACAGGGTACTAACTTTATACACTTTAAACCACAGGGTACTAAAGTGATAAAGTTCAAAACCACATGGTACTAACTTGATACAATTTAAACCATAAGATACTAAAATGAAAAAGTGTGAAACCACGGAGAAAATTTTTGAAGTTTTCCTAAAATGAAAGATCAAAATTAAACGATATTCTAAAAATATATGATCCAATTCTTCAATTTAAAATAAGAATTATTGGAAAAAATATACGACGAAATATAAATCGTTTATAGGAGGGCGGTCCACCACTGACTTGGTGGTGCACCAGGTAGACGCAACAAAAAGTTAATGCAAGGTACTTTAGTCCCATATCGACAGCAGCGAAGACCGGAAGATGAAAGGAGAGTGTAAGAGGAGGCCACGGTGAGTGATTCAAACTCATACCTTTCTCGGCCTTTTGGCTAAGATCAAGTGTAGTATCTGTTCTTATCAGTTTAATATCTGATACGTGGGCCATGTGCCCACCTCGATATTAAATTAATTTTTATGTGGGGAGGGTCCATCCACAGTAGCTTGCTACTGGGGCCCTCGCGCGTCGCCCTTGTGTTGCACTACTGCTTGGGCCTGGCGCACCCCTACCAAGTCTAAACGCTCAAATGTTTTTATTTCATTCTGTTAGCTTGAACATTATTTTTCAAATAGTGTTTTGCATGAAAAACATAATTTTTGTAGTTTTTTTGTCTTTGTGTAAGAAATGTCTGTAAGGCCTTTTTATTAATCTGAAATAGAACAACTAAGTTTTTGTGATTTTTTTTAAAACCAAACAGAGCTTTTTTGAGTGTACTGAGATCTGCAATTGTTTGATTTCTAAAAAAATATAAAAAATAAATTTTATTCAAAAAAGATAGTTTTTTTAGTTTTTACCATTCGGTTTCAAGAAAAACTTTCTTTTTTGAAATTTGTTTATATTTCTTGTAAAATTAGTACTTTTATTTTTCAAAAGAAAATTAGAAAATCAAAACAATTATTTTTCATAAAATCTAATTTCTTACCACCAAATGAGCAAAACACTAAAACAAAATTTATTTTTCAAAATCTTTCTTTAATGTTTACAGCTATTAGCCCACTTGATTAGCCCACTTAAATCTAGCCATTCATTTTTTAAGGTTATGATTGACTTTAATAATCTGTATTATTTCTGGAGTACAACAGTTAAGGCTTGTCGACAGCTCTGAAGAGAGTCGAGACAAGTCCGAGTCGCGTTGGCGCGGAATAGACACAAAATGGACTCAATGCGACACGGGAGCAGAAGGTTAGCAAGAAAATCTGCAAATAGCAGTTTTTTGCTTATTGTATCAGTACAACCATCACGGCGTATCGGTACACTGCGCCTGTTTTCGCGCAGCTGCTCTCGAGTTGCCATTTGTATCGGTGCAACCACCCATGTACCGGTACACCAGGGTAGGTAAGAGGGTATTTTGATCTTTCCATGCTTTGTTTGTGTCACCTTCTCTCCCCACAGCCAATATACGTGTAGAGGAGCTGAGAAGGGGTTCTTGCATGCTGCTCTCTCTCTCTCTCTCTCTCTCTCTCTCTCTCTCTCTCTCTCTCTAGCCTTGGATGTGAGCAAGAAGAAGCGCGGGTGGAGTTGGATCGTCGCCGACGTCGCGCCGCGGTGCCGTTCGAGCGCGTGTTCATTGTGGTAGCGTTGTTAAGACGCCGAGCGAGTGTAGATTTTCGTTGTTTCGACGTCGCGCTCGATTGGGAGTAGCTCTTGTGGTGGGTTAATCGTCAGTTTATTTTCTAAAATAGCTATATAGTCGACATGTGTTCATCGTGTTGTGCAGCATATAGATATTTCTCGATTCATGATTTCATGTTTATATCTTCTAAATCTGAGCCACAGCAAATAAACATGTGTAAATAACTCTTAATTATCACTACCATGCACTAAAAACGCTCACAAGAAACACATTCAGCGACAATGAAGAAAGCTAACTTGGTAGTAATAGTTTGAAAACGGTATCAGTTTGTTTTGATTCAGTCGCCATGCATTGGTTCTATATAAGAAACAAACCACCTTACAAATAATAAATCTCAGCTGCTTGTGAAAAATGACTAAATGAAAGTGTAGAAATACAACTATGTATAGCTAACTAACCATGTTAATAAATTTATCTGAAAGCTTAGAAGAAACATCTCATCAAGCATATTTTGTAGACAATTACAATCATTTCTATTTGGTTACTTAGATACTCACAGCTCGAATGTTTACTCGTAAAGTCGCAGCTGGACCAGATCGAAGTAAAGATCTGCTTTCATCATAGTTTGGCTGCTCCAGATCCAGATATTTCTCTGTGAAGAGGAACAACAAGGGAATATTTAAGTGAAAGAACATGTTTCAGAGTGAAAGTGATACATCATACAAGAATATCAGATAAAAGATATCTCAAGCATTTAAAGGAATTACAAATTAAAAATTTTATTATAAACTACTTGAATAAATAATTATATTCAAAAGCCACTCTAGGTCATATATGAGGTTGTTCCAAGAATTTAATATTCGTGCGCACTGATATCTAACATAAGATATCCTTTTCAATTATATGGTTATATACCGGTCCGCAGAAGAAAAACCTGGAATTTGATAGGGTGGCGATAGCTGAAGTTAGTCAGGTTTGGCTCAGAACTTCAGTATAGCAAGAGTTAATGAATTATAAAAGCTTAGTACGATGCATTGAATTAGAGCCTTATCTGCAAGAAAATTATGAGGTTTTAATGCATGTATCGCCTAACACGGACACACTGAATGGTCTTTCAGCAAGAAATTTCAGTGTTAGTTCCAAAATGTGTGCAAATCTCCGTAAAACCTTTTTCTTGAGGGTTAGTTATTAGTGGTTTTAGCTCCAAAATGTGTGTAAATCTCTGTAAACACTTTCTTGAGGATTAGTTGTTGATGGTAAAATATCAGCAGCTATTTACCTAAGTCCTCAAATTGTGCTCGAGTCAAAAGAACAGCAGGGATGTATGCCTCTAAAGGCTCCAGCTTTTTCCTGATAAAATTGAGGGAAAAAAAGAAAGGAGCATGAAAAGAAAGCCACACTCATGATCAAAAAGGGAAGTTCAAAATGATGGTTAAACTTTATTAAGTCTCCAGGTATATTAAATGACATGATCTAAGTATGTATCGACAGCTATGATGTCATAACAAATTGCCGGAACTCGTTACCTGGGATTATTAATGTTTGTGAACAAGAAATTAATAATATAAAGTTGAACAACAGAGTAGCATATTCAGATATAACCTGAATAATAAGATCATATCAGAAAACAACCTAAAGTGAATAATTAGCACGCAACACATGAAAACCTTTAAAATGATAATCCCAACCTCATTCCTCATACAACACACATATCACAAGAAGAGTAAGTTGTTGTTCATAATTATCTCCAGCCCATCAACTTCAGCTGCTCTGACTAATTTTACCAAAAACTCGGCATCGGCCACATTTTTCAAGAATCTGTTGATTCAAGGTGGATATTCAAATGCAGACAAATATATGGCTCAGGGAAAAGTTTAAGGCAAACATAAATTCTGATACGGCCAAATAATGATAGCAAAGCGAACTTGCAATTACCGATTGTAAGTACTTGAATTCGATCACTCCACGAATGTGAAAACCCTAATTTCCACCCAGAACCATAGTCGGAGTAGGGGAAACAAGCGGAGGAGAGAGATTACCTCTTCACATATTTATCGAACGGATTCCCCGCATCAGCGCCTGCGATCATCACATACCGATCGATTCAGATCAAGATCAGAGAAAGAGGAAAAGGACGAAATCGAATCGTGAACCATCGGATTTAGAACAAGCGCGGATAGAGAGAGAGGAGGGGGGAGGAAGGGGGAGAGGGAGGGATCAAGGACGAACGGTGGGGACGCGCCAAGGGGCCGCCGAGGAGGAGGAGGAGTGCGGCGGAGGCGCCGCGGCGGGTGCTCCGGCCACCGTGATGCGGCGGCGGAGGCGGCGAAGGAGAGGATAAGGTCGCGGTGGTGCGGCGGCGGAGGCGGAGGCGGCGGCGGTGGATGGAGGTGGGGGAGGGGGGAGAGGGGGCGGTGAGATGCGCCGCGGAGGAGGGTAACGCAAGTCGGGAGAGACGAGGACATGAGAGAGAGAGAGAGAGAGAGAGGGCGAAGGACATGTAAACTCGCGCCGGAGAGGATGAGGAGGAGATATAGAACTCTTTGAAGCGGAAAAGATATATACTCGTGAGCTTTATATTATTATTATTATTATTATTATTTATTTTTATTTTTATTTTTATTTTTTTTAGAGATAGGTGCTATTTGCTTCGTTTTAGAAATATGAATCAACTAGAATTCGAACTCGAATCTCGAGTACTAACCATCAAATTCTTTACCACTTGCTCTAGAAACGGCCGGTTATTATTATTATTATTTGTTGTTTTAATGCTCTATAGAGCTTATATTATACTCCATACGTTTTGCGAAACTTTCGTTGACCATAACATTAAATAACATTATTATAATATCCAATTGCTAAAATGCGATCAAATTAACATAAGCAACCACAGAATCCATAACAAAAGATTGAATTAAACCTCAGATATTAAGCGAAAAACGAGGAACAAAACTCATAACTATTACTTGACGTCGTCGCAAACAGCAAATACGAAGGACAAAAAAAATATATATATATATATATAGAGAAAGAAAAACTCCAACATCAGCAATCTCATAAAACAATGCATCATTCAGTGGCGCCGGTCGACGACGTGGATGGTGAAGTGGATTTCGTCATTCTGAGGGCATCGAGTAGGGCTGACGGCCGAACGCTCCTGCGCGGTGCAGCGCTGACGACAATCGCACAAAAGCCACGAGCAGAAGGAAACGGCAGCAAGCAATAGGAAACCAGCCACAGCGCAGACACTCAACCAGAAGAGGACGACGAATTTCAAACTAAGCTTGTCGTCGGACCACGGCGTAGCCATATCGAGGAATTATTATTATTATTACAAAACAATAGCGCGGAGTTTGCAATAGGTGCAGGTAAACGAGCGTGTTGAGTTATTTATATAGCACTCAAATTTGAGTTCTGATTAGGACTAGAAGAGGGATATTGTTGAAGCTGATCATTCGGAATTAAGGAAAAGTAATTCTACTAGGATTATGTATAATCGTCAACAAATCCTACTAGGATTAGGATTCGTATCCCTCTTCTAGTCCTACTAGGATTA
Organism: Aechmea fasciata; assembly: GCA_025177825.1. NCBI lineage: Eukaryota > Viridiplantae > Streptophyta > Magnoliopsida > Poales > Bromeliaceae > Aechmea > Aechmea fasciata. The sequence continues at coordinate 6,501,967 of CM045925.1, read as the reverse complement.
GTATTAATTACTCTATACATTAACGGTACGACTAGAAAGTTTAGTTAGATTCGGAATTAAGGAAATGTAATTCTACTAGGATTGGGTACAATCATTAACAAATCCTACTAGGATTAGGATACGTACGTTCCGTTAATATATGGAGTAACACTTGCACATTATATAAGGTACGTACGGACAGTTGCGTTCTCCCACAGTTCACCACTTAATTTCGTCTTACAACCACCACTTAGCTATTACCTTTTCTGCTGCTCCTCCTCCTCTGGTTCGCAAGAGTTACGAGCTAGCTAGCTCCCATGGTTCGCCCTCTCGGAACCACGTCCTTCTCCTTCGACGCGCTAGGACCCGCGACCGCAGCTCCGGTCGCCTGCGACTACCACCGACTCAACAACATCGCTTTTCTTGCGACGTTCTTGCTCTATGTCGCCTTCGCCGCGCTCGCCTTCCTCGCCTTGGCAATCTGCAGCTGGCGCTGCTGCTGCCGACGCTCCGACGACGAGCCCCCGACCGTCGCCAACTCCTCGCCCGCGTCCCAGCATCAGCCGGTCGACGAGATCGCGATCAATCACCATCTACGCTAAAGACGGTACCGACGACGACGGCCGCGGAAACAGCTCGGACAGCTGCGCGATATGCCTGGAGGATTTCGCGGCCACACGGACTGCGTCGACCCGCCCCGTCGTCGTCGCCCGACCGATGTCCGACGGGGATCTCGATCGTGATTCTGATGACAACACCGACAACGGTTCTCCGACAGTCGACTCGCTGATGAACTTCTACGGCTTCTACGGTGATGACGAGAGCTTCGGCATCGATGATCGATGATAGTATTAGCGTCTTCTTCTCGGAGATATGATTAATTTCTCGGAGCTTATGTAATTAACTGTGTCATTAAGTAGCATCTCTCATTTCTTGATCTTTATTAGTTTTCTTTGGGCACTGCTTTGAGTTGCATGCATGGACCTGTCGCATCAATTAGCTGTTTACAATTTTTGTACATAATTTTTTATTCATGAATGGAATATAAGCATATTATTTTTAAAAAATTCATCATGTATACGGAGAAAATTGGTTCTTGTATATTCTATACTGTTAATATTAATATAAATATTATTGAGTAATTACAGTCGACTAGAGAATTAAAGAACCAATTTTAATTGGTTCTTGTATAATATTTCTTTTTAAATTTAAAATATTATAATAAATTTAGTTAAGAAGTTATCAAATTTAATGTGTCTATACTGGTTTTAGTTATTGAGCTAGAACGACTTGATCTAGAATTTATTGTTGAATATAATAACATTAATTTTTAATAATTGCTAAAAATACTTAAATCAAATCAAAAGATCGGTAATTAATTAATTAGGTGTGGCCCAACATGAGAAGAACTTAATAGGTTGATCAAGAGCTAACACTAGCCAAATTCAAGTTGTCGAAATTAATTTCAGACTCGAATAGCAAAATTAGGGTCTACTAATAAAAAAAAACTGATGAGCGCACAAATAAAAATGATAAAAACCAAAAAAGGGCAATCACAAAAGAGACAAATAATAAAACAGTAAAAGAAAAAATAGAATACAAAAATTAAGGTGAAATTTTTTTGCAAAAAAAAAATTACGGGCAAAAGAGTAAATTTATTATACGAAAAGGATAGTACAATAGAGTCACTACAACAAAATATATTTTAGACGATGCTTTTTAAACGACGCTTTCTTCTAGCGTCTTTAATATTTAGCATTTGCCGACACTATGATTAAGCGTCGCTAATAAACATATTTTTATCAAATATTTATATACATTTTCGACGCTATATTAAAACGTCGATATTTATCCCGACATGTTTATTTAACGACTCAGAATTATTTTTGCCGACACTTTAAAGCGTCATTAAATATCAATTAAAGTGTACTTAAATGTAATATTTTTTGTAGTGAGTAAAAAGTACAGTACACTATATCGTCTCCAAAATAAAAAGAAAAAAAAAATTCTTATTGAGTTTTTTTATTATTGAAACTATTCCTATCGTAGATGTTTCTTTTTCTTTTATAAATTATTTTTCAAAATTTATCATGCAGTACACGAATTAGGATACAAAATCCAACTCGATAACTAGATTTTGAGCTACATCTAACAATTCTGAATAGTCTCGCTTTAGAACAATTATAAATGCTCAAAACCATCATTATATATTGACAACAAAAATTAATATTCACAAGAGATCGAGCAAACTATCAAGAAACATTAACAACTCAATCTGCTACCATACTCGTTATGACACAAAGTTAAAAAAAAGAAAAAAAGAAAGGAAAAACTCTCTACCATAAAATTTCTTAATTAATTAGACATCATTGGCGATGGCCAACATAGAAATCTCAATGCCGATTTGGTCGCAAGGCTTTTCTATATCAACTACATGATCTCGACAGAGAGGGCAAATTTCCGATCGCACGCCGAGCCACTGATCGATGCAGCTCCTGTGGAACGTGTGCTTGCACCGCGGCAGCACGCGCACCTCCGCCCCTGCCTCCAGCTCGTCCAGACATATTGCGCAGGCGTTGTCGTCGGGACGGCAGCCGGAACGAGCGGTGTCGTCGGAGTAGACCGTAGCGGGGGCTACTTCGTCGAGAGTACGCGGGAGGCCGTGTTCTCTCACCCCGTGCCGGAGATCGTAGAAGAAGTCGTAGCAGCAGTTGAAGACGCTGGCGAGGATGAGGACGAGGATCGCGAGGATGGCGACTGCGAAGGCGATCAATATGACGGTGACGGCGACGAGCCCGAAGCTCCAGTGGATAGAGGAAAGTGAGAACGTCGTTGCCATGAGGAGGAGGAATATATAGAGCAGTACTATTACTACTATTGACGTATAAAAGAAGAGGCGCTTAATTATATATGCGTGTGGTTCTTTATATTTGTAGGCACTACGCATTGGTGTTGCCTATTGTGACAAGAAAATTAACCTAGTTTATGAGTATGAGAATCTCTAAAGGATTTCAGTCGAAGTTATTTTGATTCGGAAATTCCGACTCGGTTTTGGAAATCCTGTTACTCCGAGCACTATTATTAGGTGGATTCTCAAGTGCCAAATTATTTTATCTTCTAAAAATAAAATAAAATAAGCAATACAATTAATCTCAAGGAATGCAAACGGGCGAATCTGGGGGAAGGAGCACTGCTCCGCCTCCCGCCCCGAATAACAAAATCCCTCTCCGCCTCCTGCCCTGAATGCTTGACGGGTTAAAAAATACATCCCATAATCCGTCACGTCTTGTAACCCGCCCTTGCCGGCACTCCGAATACATCTATAATCCCTCACGCCTTATAACCCGCCCCCTACTGGCACTTCGAAACCGTCACCCCGAATCCGCCCCGTCAACTTATACTTTTTTTATAAAATTATAATATTATTAATATTTTATATAATATAAATTAATAATTTTTAATAATATTAAATATATAATTTAACAATATTAATTATAAAAATCAAAAATATCAATCATATTTAAAAATAAAGTTCAAAAATTTTAAATACATTAGAAATGAGTGTACTAACTTATTTGTATTTTAAATTTTTTTTGTAAATACATTATTTTTTAGAAATATTTTTTAAAATATAAATAATTTTCGGGACGGATTCGGGGTGAATCATCGCGGGACAGATTCGAAGCGGATCAAAATTTCTCCCGTTTCCTGCTCTTAATCCGTCTCAGATCGTAAAATTTACTCCGTTTTCTGCCTCAAAATTGATTTATTTTCTCCCAATATTTACTGCCTCGTCGGGATAGATCGGGGTGGGAGCTCCACCAACATGGATCCGTTTGCATCCCTACTTTAGACTTAAAAAAGTTAGTAAAATAAACATTGTAATCTAATGGACTAAAAGTACTAATTAAATTAAATCAAAATTAAGTAATCAACTTAAATTAACGTTTATTAATAAGACCCCGCGTTGATCAAATTTTACTCAAATTCAACACCATGCATCAAGTTTGGAAGGCTCAACAGTATTATTTCCAGCTTAAAGAAACCTTAGGTTAATAAATAAGCTATTGGGCTCCAGCTTAAAGAAACCTTAGGTTAATAAATAAGCTATTGGGCTCCAGTTAATATGGACTTTTTTTTTTTTTTTTTTTTGAGATAAGTAGCACGCTACCTGCTTCGTTTATTTCATTTAGAAATAAACTTAGTTGAAAATATGAATCAACTAGGATTCGAACTCGAGTCTCGGATACCAACCACCAAGTCCTTTGCCACTTGCGCTAGGAACAGTCAGTAGTTAATATGGACCTTAATATATTTTCACCTATTGGACTTGTACGTGAAAGTACATAATATTTGAATTATATTATAACAATATATCCGACATGAATATATTATTGGGATTATACAAAACAGTATATTCAATAACAATATATCCAACATCATATTCCAAATTCTAGTCCGATAGATTCATACCATAACCTCGTGAACAATTTCTACTTGCATTCCTACTCCTATTCCTATTATATATCCATTGCCCATTAAAACTCGCTTTGGGTGCAATATCCATCTCCGTGTAGTGCATAAATACCAACCCCTATAGCTTTAATTGTCCCTTAATTATTTTGATCCACAATTTGCATGCATGCTCTATTATTATTCTCCATCTTCAAGTTTCCTCTTCTATTCTCCTCAGCAGTCGCAATAGTAAAAAGCTCCAATGGGTTCCTCCTTCTCGTTGTCTCTGTCCTCCGACCAACAAGAAGAAGAGACCACCGCCGCCACCGTTGCTGCTCGAACCTCTCACCGACGTCCCAACCTCTCCGTCATGGACCCAATCATCACTTTGGGCCTTGCTTTGAGCCTCGTCTTCCTCACCTTGCGAAACCGTCGTCCACGGTCGCAGTCCGAGACTCCGAAGACTATCGATTTGAATATCAACGGCTGTCGTGATCCGGCGAGCTGCTCAATATGCCAGGAGGAGTTCGCGCCAGAAGAGAAGGTGTGTTTGCTCCCGCGGTGCAAGCACATGTTCCACGAAGACTGCCTCCGTGACTGGATCATGTCCAAGGGCACCTGCCCGCTGTGCCGAGACCGTCTGATCGACCCAAGAGTCGTCGGATGGCGAGGAGGATTACTAGCACGATCTTGATGCTGACGACGACCATATGATTACCATCTTTTATAGTTTCTTCATAATCCATATTATTCATAATTGAGTTGTTGTGAACAATGTCTTGGTTAACGGCAGTAGGCGTGATTTTTTCTCTCTCTCTCTCTCTTTCTTCTCTACTTTTTGAAAATTATTTGGGCGGTGACGAAGTTATGTTTTAAGTATATAAATAAAGAGGATTATGCAATCTGTTAAAGCGATTTACTATTGAACTTCTCCATTAATTTACTATTCGTGTGTAATTAGTGAAGATATATGCATGTATTTGTTTTTCTTGCTCTTTTTTCTCTTACTATTTTGATTAAACTATTATTTAAAAATTATGATTTATCGGACTTAATTACACATTATGTGTGGTGTACGTTTGTTGTATTATCTTTTTTCTTTTTCATTATTGGAAGATGTATATACGAAGCTACATGCACCGTAGCACGTATGCAACACTTTCCTATCTCTCCCTCCTCTGATCAGTATTGTTAAGCATCCTATTATTTATTCTTTTGTTCAAGAAATATTTTTGAAAATTTGGGATTCCTTACATAAAATTTTGTTTGAGCACACGAGCCTTATGTGGGTTTACTGGTGTACACAGTTCTCTGTGCTATTTTTGGGCCTATATGTTCTTCGCATTTTTCATAGGAGTCATCAAAGGAATCACAGCGTCGATCCGTGGCTGCCCGCTCGATAGAACAGTGGCCTGCCCGCTGTGTCGGGACCCATCGTCATCGCCCGACCGACGTCCCACAGGGATCTCGATCATGATTCTGACGACGACACTGACAACGGTTATCCGACTGTCGAACTTCTACGGTGTAACAACCTGGAAGAAGAAGAGAAGCAGGAGTAATAGTTAGTAGAAGAAAGACAGTAAAAATGGTAGCTTTACATAGTACGCAAGAATAAAGTGGCAGCAGCAGGTAGGTTGGTGAAGGAGCGAGTGAACCGGCGGCAAGAGCGTTCAAGCGGAACTCTGACGGGCGATGAGGAAGGGCGGCGCGGCAGGCATGAGCCCGAGTAGCCGAGCCGGACCCATAGCGTCTTGTGGGAGGCTTGGTAGTTGGCCCACGCCGTCATCAGCACGCCGCTTGAGGTCGACACCGGCGTCGCAGGCTGGAGCGGCGGCGGTGGAGAAGATGGAATACTTAAGCTTCCTGCCGGTACTAAAGTGAGAAAGTGCGAAATTGATACACTTTAAACTATAGGGTACTAAAGTGAGAATGTGCGAAATCGAATGGAGATTTTTCTGAAGTTTTTCCTCTTTTATATCTTATACTTTTATATTTTATACCGAATTCTCTTTTTTTAGCCGAATTTTTAAACAAATTTAAAAATTAGAAAACGAATTTTATGCATATTATATCCGTACCAAATTTTTGCTGAATCAGCATTAACTAACTATGGATGAAATCTCAATTAAGAAAGATTATAATAAATTAATACGAGAGGTCTATTTAAAAAATATAGAGCTTAGAAGTCTGCGTACGCTTGCCAGCTATGGCAAGAGCGAGTGGAAAGAAATGAGCGGCTACGACAAAAGTGAGTGGAAAAAAAAAAAAGAAAAAAAGAAGAGAAATGCTAAGTTTACAACTAAGGGAGATTGTAATCAATATAAACCCTCATTCAATGGCCTTAGAAATTATTCAATTCCGTCGGATTTTGAGTAATAATAATAATAAAAAAATGACATGACTTCCTAAAAATAGGAGGGAAATAAAAAATAAATTTTAAAATATAAAAGGATCAAAAAGTGCTTTTAAATCAATATATTGATTTAAAAAAAATTAAAATTAAAAAAAGAAATATTTACACCTAGATACCCTCCCCATCTGAAGAAGGCCCATCCTTGAGAGAAGGGCCCAACTTTTCTCCCAACGATGGGCCTTGATTTTCTCCTGAGGACTATCATGGCCCCCGGCCCAAGGCTTGGGTGGGGCCGAGTCTTGCGGTTGGCCAATGGGCTGGCATATTGGACTGAAATGGCCCAAGCCTATTGCGGGCCGTGTCGTGCTGTGCCGGCAAGCCCACGGAGGGCGGGCAAACATGATTTGAAGACACGAGTGCTACAGCATCCGTACCGTGCCTTGGCCCGGCCGCTTTGCTGGTTTTACAACTCTAAATTCGCCGAAGCTCCAAATACGAGAAGAATTGTGAGAAGGACGAGAGAAGAGCACAAGTTTAGTTGGGCTCGGTGTTTTTGAATGCAAGAGACTTTTGTGATATAGTATAGTTTCGATGATGAAAATTTCGAATCAACGGCTGGTTCTATTAGTCTAAAGCATCTAAATTAGATCTGCGATTTTTAAGTACCATTTATTTGCTGCCAGAATAAATTGTTTTAACTATCAAACTTTATATCTTGCACTTGGTGGTTATTGAAATAACATCTCACAGGAAATAGTTTTGACACTAAATAGTATTAAGAAATGATAACACTCTTCAATTGCTAGTTAGGGAGTAACATTAGAGGCTCTAATATGGGAGAAAGTCTATTGTGTCACACTTGCATCACATTAGCAATAACAAGCTAATCATGTTTCTTATTTTTAAAAAAAAAGTACACTAAAAATATTTTTTTTTATAATCGTGATGTGATGGATTAACCCAAAAGAGTTCATTTGATTGGTTGAAGACGCCACATCACCAATATAACTAGTGCGTTCTATATTTTTTTTTCCCAATCTATGGCTTTTAACCATGAATCCATCTTTATTTATATTCCAAATAATCCTTAGGGTGCGTTTGGTTCGAGTTATCCTGACAGGATTACAGGCAATCCTGTCAAGATTACTGTGTTTGGTTCATCCGCTATATAATCTAGTCGTTAATGTAACATTACAAATCGAGCAGAATTATACCGAAAATATTAACGAGAGGGGGTCGTGTATCTCGCATTACTAAAACCCGTTAATACTACATATTATGTAAAATGACAATTTTACCCTCCAACAACCCTAAATCCAATTAACAGTATTGTTTTCATCTCTCTCTCCTTCCCCCTCTCTCTCGCACGCCGCTGTCTCTTGCGCTCTCTCTCTCTCTCTCTCTCTCTCTCACGCCTCTCTCTCTATCTCTTTCTCTTTCTCTTTCTCTCTCGCACGAACACCTATCTTCTATTGCATCGTCCTTCCAGATAATCATCACGATCTCCTTCTCTTCATTCGCTATTTCCGCATACATATTTAATCATTTCTTCTCTCTCGCTAAAACACATTATTTTCAAATTGAAGTTAGATCTGATTTGGAGTTTTTTCTTTTCTTTTTCCGTCGTTAATTTATTTTCATATTAGTCTTTTTATTTTATTACTTATTAATATAATTAATTTACTAGTGCAAATTATATTTTTGTAAAAAATAATATTCAAATGACCACAATAAGGGTAATTTTGAAAAAGTAATACTTTTATGTCAGAATTACTAAATTTTATAAACTGAACCAAACGTAGTAATGCTATAAACACTGCAATCCAGTTTTATATTACTGTATTAAACCAAACGCGCAAATACAGCATCAGTAGTAATCTCACGCCGAAATTTAAAATATCTGGATATGTCGAGATACTCTATAATATTACATAACTCGAACCAAATGCGCCCTAAGCCAATTATAAATAATAAGTAAAGCTAAATACTATTTACTTATAAAAAGTTGATTAATAAGCTATTAAAGTAAATTTTCATTGTTTACTAAGCAATTAGAATTGGCAGAATCATTTTTGTGGATAGTCAAATTTTAAGGATCTCTACATTCAATCAGATGTAGTGAGATCTTTTAATGTGAGATGGACAATTTAATTTGGAATAAATATACTTGTCATAAAAGAAATCAAATTAATGTAATGTCTCTATGATTAATGCACATATTTTATTCAAAATTAAGTTTTGGTAGGCCTATTTGAAATGGTTACATCATTAAAATAGAAAGGAATTTATATGGATTAAATTTTAGGTGCATTCTTACTGAAATTCTTTACAGAGGACACTGGATGCCACTGATACAAATGAGTTTTTATTCATCATAATAACAAAGGGGTAAATGACACTTTTGGTCATCGAACTATGAGGTCCGTAGTATTTTAGTCATCAAAATTTTAATTTATTGTAAGTTTTAACTTAGAATTTTATAAATTATTACTATTCAATCCTACGACTTAATTTAGTTGGTTAATGTTGGAAATATTAGGGCAGCAAAAACTTACAAACCGGATAGCCAACGTATCCGGAAACCTAATCAATCCTAGGACTTAATTTAGTTGGTTAATGTTGGAAATATTAGAGCAGCGAAAACTTACAAACCGAATAGCCAACATAGCCGGAAACCGAAATCAGATAAATATTTGCAAATCATTGGTACAGAAGTAATGTAGTAATGTTGTGATAGATGATGTAATAATAACTAAGATAATGTATTCAGATCAAATATTTAGTCGGTTAAATTAGATCAGGGGGCTTGATTGCGACAATTTAAAAAGTTCAACTAAAATTGTTACAAATTAAATTTTGAGGACCAAAATGTCATGCATGTGATAGTTTGAGGACCAAAAGTGTAAGTAACTCCTAACAAAGTATGTGAAAGATAATGGCAAAAGAATATAAAGTATAACATTTTTATTTGTCAGATGTGTGATAATGATGCAACAATTTTGGAGAATGCGAGGATATTTTATTTGGCATGTTTCAATTTGTCTATATGTTAAGGAATAAGGAGTACTTCATTCTCTGCAAAGATGTGAAAATTAGAAAGGATTTGATCGAGAATTGGGTAACATGGAAGGACCTGTTGGCATTTGTACATCTCAAAGGGTGAATTGGTGACTCAAAAAAGTTGTCGGTATCAGCATTTGTTTTTGTTTTGGTACCGAAGTCACGAAATCATCCAAAATCTTACTCACAGTTTTTTTTGTTTTTTGAGAGATAGGTAGCACGCTACCCGCTTCGTTTATTTCATTTAGAAATAAACTTATCTAGAAATGTGAATCAATTAGGATTCGAACTAGGGTCTCGGATACCAACCACCAAGTCTTTTACCACTCGGGTCTCGGGTCTCGGATACTCACAGTTGAAGGAACCAGCCGAGGGATTACTGAGCAAACCTCAGATTGGCGTACGAGCATAGCGAAAAATCGAATCTTATATTAGATAAAACTAAACGAAAATAATTATAGAAATAAATAAGAGAATGACAAAGTAATAGAAGGAACTAGAGAGCACAATAATATAGAATTTATATGGTTCGATCGACGGTGTGTCAACCTATGTCTACGTCTAAGATCTCCCCAATACCTTATTTGATTAATCCACGATACAACAAATACGAAAAATAGAATGTTAGATCATAAAAATTCTCTCTCTCTCTTGAGAGAGAGAGAAACTCTCTTACATTTTTCTCTCAATTTAGGATATAACAAATGAAGTTCTAAACTCAAAATAATAAATTACAAGGGTTCGAAATCCTAAAACCCAATTCTAGTAGGAAATAATTTTTGTTGTACACCTGTGTCTTCGTTTCATTTCCAGTTGTCGATTTTCTCTTGAAAACTTTCTTCAAATTATTCGTGAACCATTCCTAATTTTAAAACACAAGATTAAATCAAATTGGAGTCGAATCCAACTTACCCGATCCACCATGGCCTCGAGTGCCGATACCGGTACTATCAACGCCCCCAACGTATGCGGTATTGGTACTCCAGATTGTGTACCGGCACAAAATATAAAATTCAGATTTTAAAGTTTTGAGTTATGAGGAACTTAGCTTGCGTACCAATACTTAATAGTGAGTATCGGTGCTTGACATCCGGTTGATTCAAAATTTTTGACTTCTCACCGTAAAATCGATTTGGAATGCGTCTTCGCACAATCGAACAACAGTTAAATAAAGATCGACATTTCAACTTCAATAAGGTAGGAGGAGGTTGAAGTCGAGTTCGCGGAACTTACAATTTTCTCGCTCTCCAGCTTTTCCTTTCCAAATAGCCATATAATACTCAGAGAAGTTAAAACAATGGATGATTAATAGGATTGTGAGGACACTACTAATGGGTGTCATCATGCTACTCTTCTGAAGAGGCCGGCGCTTGGTGAGCTGGAGTCGATATGCTGCGTATATATGATCGATCGTAGCTGAAGACGTGTGTGTGAAAAATATGTACTGGAGAACTTATTTTGAGAGTTTGGAAAAGCATGAGAGCTCATTTTGATCCTTGGGATCTTTTATCTTTTGCTTTTCTGAATTGATTGATCAAGTGATTGTAAGTTACATTTTCCTTAGGATCCAATTAATTTGGGCTCTAGTTAACTACAATCCGAGAGGACTATCTCTAGTTAAGTTGATAACAACAATAAACATCCTCATCGACCGTTCATAGAGCAATTGACAAAGGGCTTGGTGGTTGGTATCCGTGATCCTAGTTCGAATCCCAGTTGATTTATATTTCTGGCAAAGTTTATTTCTAAATAAAATAAACGAAGCGGGTAGAGTGCTGCCTATCTCTCTCTCTCAAAAAAAAAAAAAACAATAATTAAACATCCTCCTAAATTATAAAAAATTCTCATTCATTGTTTTTTCATGTTAATTCACGAGGATACAATAAAAATGTGACGTCCCAACTTCTTAGGGATCACACATTCTAGGACTACTTCCGTCCTAATTACACGTATAATTCTCTTAACCTCTTGAATCTAGTCATTACCTATTATATCATATATGTATACATAAGACTGTCTGGAGTCTCACATTTTCTTCCCTTTAAACCTTGACATACTTGTCTGAGACTCATTTCGCCAGCCTAAATCAATCTTATGGTGAATTGCGCTTCACTCACTCACAACAGTCAACAGCATGACTGACTCGCTCTCCTAGCCGTATAATTCTGACTCAGCCAAAATTCATCTCACACTTCCGGTTGATAAATGACTCCAATAGTAACAGTGACGCTCCAAGTTCCCAAGGGGTCATCCATTCTAGAATTACTCTCATTCTAACACGCTTAACTTTCTTAATCTTTTGGACCTAGAAACCACCCAAAATATTTAGATCGGGTTAAAAGTTTTAGTCATATCATATATATATATATATATATATATATATATATATATATATATACATATATAGAATTAGGCTGGAATACTATTAGTAGTAAAACGCCTTTTTTACTATCAAGTTTTTAACCCTTGGATGAAAATTTGTAGGGTCAGAATGATATTAGATAGTTAGCGTTGAGTGGTACCCCTAGGATTGAGTGGTCCCCAATGGGTTATAGTATTTAATCCAGTGGTTAGAAATAACGATAAGAGCTGATCCAAAGGTTAAAAAACTGATAACAACAATGAGATTTTGCTTCTAATAGTAGTCCAGTCCGACTCTCTCTCTCTCTCTCTCTCTCTCTCTCTCTCTCTCTCTCTCTCTCTCTCTCTCTCTCTCTCTCTCTCTCTCTCTCTCTCTATATATATATATATATATATATATATATATATATATATATATATATATATATATATATATATAGAGTTGAGCTATGATACTTTTATAAGTATCACCCCCTTGGTGATATTAGGTTTTTATCCCTGGATCTACACTCGATTCTTAATAGCCTTTGGATCAAATACTATTTCACCTACTACCGCCATCATCTCAACCTCACATCTCTTCATCCAATGACTCAAAACTTAAAAGCACCACTCTCATGTGCTTTTGAGAGTATTCTAGCTCTACTATATATATATATTTATATGACTATCTGAGATCTTGTGTATACGACGAATTTGGTGGCAAGCCTGACTAGTGTTGGATGACCAAAAAGGCTACAGAAGCCATCATTGTCTCTTCCTCTTCTTTCTATTTTCCTCCTGGTGGGGTTCGGCAAATTGGTTCCTTCGCCAAGTATGTTTGGATGAATCGATCATTAGATCTACTCCCGGTTAACTGTGGGCCTCTAAAGTAAAAATCTAAAATGAATGGGTCATCACATCTAGTTCGGGTGAATTGTGGTTCACTGAAGTAAAAGCTCCAAAATATATTGATTGGGGAGTGTTCGAAGAAATCGTTCGGCAAACTGAAAGCAAGAGAGCAAATGGAGCTTCGCACAAACAATTCTGAATAAGATTTTGATCGAAAGAAGTTTCGTATATTCTTAAAAATAAAAAATAAAAATTCAGTTCGTTTCAAGTAAATATATAAAAAAAAATTGAGCCGCTTCAGGGCGGAGTCCACACTTGACAGTGATTCGACATTGATTAGTTTGGTTCAAGTAAAGAAAAAAAAAATACAATTTAAAGATGGAAACATGTGGAGTAGTTGGGCCGGATCGGCCCAATGCACCAGGTTGATCTTGTTCTGTTCAAGTAAAGCAAGAGAGAAATTATGTTTGGTTCTAGTAAAAAAAGATTTGAGCCGGTTTGGAAGAATCCACACTCAACAATGATTGATTCGATTCAATTTAAGGAAGAGAAAAATTCGATTCAATTCAAAAAAAAAAAAGAAGTGAAGAACTTGATCTGGTTCTGTTTAAGTAAAGCAAGAGAGAAAACAGATCCGGTTCTGTTCAAGTAAAGCAAGAGAGAAATCATGTTCGGTTCAAGTAAAAAAAGACTTGAGCTGGTTTGGAAGAATCCACACTGAACAATGAACGGTTCAATTCAATTATGAAAAACTTGAGCCGATTCGCGGTGGAACCCATATTCAATTATGAAAGAAATGTTGCCATATGGTAATTTTAAGAAAAATAATGTATATATAATATATAAGTATAAATATAGATATTCAAAATTTCAATAGCGAAATCTAACTTTTTTATATTTCCAGCATATTTCTCTAAAAACAAATGAAATGCCTAGTTTATAGAATGTATAGATCAATAATTTTTCCTCTAGAATATAGGAGTTCGAGCAAAATGAAACACTTTCAAAAATTTAAGGCATCAAATGCACAGCTTAAAAAATTTAGATACCAAAATAAATTTTGGTTAGAAATGGTGCAATAAGTAGCCAAAATTGGAGCATAACACTAACATATTTTAAATAATTTATATATTAAAAGAATAATTTTGTGTCAACATTTTTAATTTTAATTATATAAATAGGAGACAATTCTTATGTCAAAAAAATAGTAGTACAATCCAGCCCAGTGTGACGCATTAACACCCCCTACACAATTTGTGGTGGCCACTACTCAACACCTATAAATATAAATATATATCGTGACAAACATATCTCCTAGTTTGTTAAATTTTAGATCCAACACATTATTCCTACATATTTCCATGCATTTTCGTAATTTATTTATTTATTTTGTTTTACTAACATAATAAAAAATTAATTAATTAATTGACAAATAAGAGATCAATACCGAAAGTGTTCTTACAAAAAATATATTTTACCAAATTATTTTACTTACTAAATATGTTTCTCTCTGCTGGTTTATTATTTAATATATAATATATATTATATTATATTTTACGGGGCATAACGTTCCTAAAACTTTTTTTTAAAAGAAAAAAAAAGTAAACATTCCTAATTTAAAACTTTTGATACACAAATTTATTCTTTTTATAAATTTATTAATTTTGATTTTGTCTGAAAAATAAAAGTATGTAACTCTCTCTCTCCTGCCCCCTCACGTACACCAAAGAATCTCATCTCACCTCTCTTTATGTAATATATATATATATATATATATATATATATATATATATATATATATATATATTTATCTTCGACTCTTCCATTTCCTTCTTATTATAGATATAGATTAGGAGAAAGAGAAAAGGAAGAGGTAATAAGGAGAAGAGAGAGAGAGAGAGAGGATCCGATGAGCCCCTCTCTTCGTTCGTTTTCGATTCTCATGTATTAAGGAGATAGACGATTCTTTGGATTTCGTGTTGGGAATCGCCTCAGATCGGTAGGTAAGTGGGGCTATGTGTGAATTGTGCTCTCTTTTGATGTTATTTGTGATTTTGGGTTGTTGGGTTTTCAATTTTATTGATTTGTGACGGATCGGTGGTTCGTTGATTGGTTGTGACGGATCCCATTTCGTTTTTACTGGATTTTTTGTTGGATTTTTGGGTTTTTTTTTTTTTTTTTTTTTGGTTTTTGAGCGATCTGTATTGGATTCAGCTGGTTCTTGTTATCTGATTAGATCTGGTGTTGATCAGGTGGTGTCCTTTCTCTTCGCAAGCTGATGCATTGGATACTGAAAAAATTGGATTTTGATTCATGGGTCTTCGTTATTTTGCTTCGGTGTTGTTGTTTTAGATCGGATCTGATCGATAGCAGTGGTTTTGATTGAAGTTGGGTTGTGTCATGTGTTGCCTTGATTGTTAAACTGTGTAGTTATTGTGAATTCAATTGTGGAATTGCAGGGGGAGGAGAATGGAGACCGATCATGGCAAGCTATTTATCGGGGGCATCTCCTGGGAGACGAATGAGGACCGGCTTCGCGAGTACTTCCAGAGCTTCGGTGAGGTGGTGGAAGCCGTCATCATGCGGGACCGAACCACCGGCCGCGCTCGCGGGTTCGGCTTCATCGTGTTTGCTGATCCCTCCGTCGCAGAGAGAGTAGTCATAGAGAAGCATATGATCGACGGTCGCATGGTAATTTGCCTATCCGATTGGCTTTGTATGTATAAATGTTTCGCTTTGAGCATTTAGGCATTGCCATTGCTAAAGAATTGTGAGTATTGAATGACCAGTTGATGATCTTCTCAGGTGGAGGCCAAAAAAGCTATTCCTCGGGACGATAATCAGGCCCTTAACAAGAGCAATGGTAGCATCCACGGTTCTTCTCCCAGCCCGGGCCGCACCAAGAAGATATTTGTGGGAGGCCTGCCGTCCACCGTGACCGAGGCCGACTTCAAGCAGTACTTTGATCAGTTCGGGACCATCGTCGATGTTGTCGTGATGTATGATCACAACACGCAGAGGCCGAGGGGCTTTGGGTTCATCACATTTGACTCGGAGGATGCCGTGGATCGGGCATTGCTCAAAACCTTCCATGAGCTGAATGGTAAGATGGTCGAGGTCAAGAGGGCTGTGCCGAAAGAATTATCCCCTGGGGTCAACACGCGCTCTCCTAATATGGGTTATAACTATAACTACGGTATGAGTAGGGGTAATAGCTTTCTTACTGGATACAACCAGGGGCTCAGTCCGAGCTCTATAGGAGGTTATGGAATGAGGATGGACGGCAGACTTGGGCTGCTAGCTGGCACGCGCAGTAATGGCTACTCTTTGTTTGGCTCTGGATACGGAATTGGAATGAATTTTGAACCTGGAATAAATCCAAGTTTTGATAGAAGCAGAAACTTCAATAATAACCTTAATTACGGGCAGCAATTGAACCCTTATTATGGTGCGAGTTCAAGTAGGTTTAATAGTAATAGTGGCTACAGTGGGGGTAGTGATATTACTGGGTCGATGTTTTCTTCAGTGGCTCGTAATATATGGAGTGATGGCAGTCTTAACTATACTACCAACTCTTCCAATTCCTTTACACCATCTGGAAGTGGAAATATAGGTAGATTTGTAAATAACAGTGCAAACTGGGAGAGTCGGATCTCTTCTCATGGGCTGGGGGGTTACGGAGTTGGGGAGAATAGGTCCGGTCTTGATGCCACTAACTATGGAATGAATAGTGGGAGTGGCGCTGTTAATACTTCTTTTAATCTATCAGGCAACGGCAATGCAGATTCCTATGGTGGTAGCAGCTCAATTTATGGGGATACAACCTGGAGATCTGCATCGTCTGAGCTTGATGGGTCTGCTCCATTTGGTTATCGGCTTGGCAATTAGTAAGCTAGAAAATAGAGGTGAGAGGTTACCTACATTTCATCCTATGCCCTGTTAGTTACAATATTGATTTCACTTTGAGAAAGTATTTTGAATAATTAAAGCACTTGTGTTTGTTTGGGTGGCTAAAATTTTAAGGTAATCAAAATTATAGAGTTTCCAGCATTTCAGTTGACCTATGTGAATTCTTCTACTAAAGGAAACCAAATTTGCATGCGGATTGGTAGTTGCCATATTTCAAACTCATCATGTAGGTCTCATTTGAATGTTAGATGTTTAAAATGGACGTGCATGAAATCATGAAGATAGGCTTTTCAATATAGGTCTCTTTGCTCTTGATTTTCTAGTATTATCCCTTTTTATTTTTACCAAGTTCTCTCGCGTTTATTCTAATTTGTTTCATCTGTTGTAAACTTATTCGGTTCTTCTATATCTCTCATATAGCTATTTGATTCATTCTTCGCTAATCTTCTTTTTACCTATGCTACAAACTTGTTAATACTAATTACTTTTCCAGCATATATATATATTCAACTTTTGGATGCATGCCATTTAGTGGGCCTAATTATGTACTACTTTCTTATGCACTACAAATAAAACTAGCAAAACGAAGGGAATAAATTGATTTGAAACTAATAGTTCAATTTTTAATGCATCATAACTCACTTAGGCCCGCCTATATTACATATCAAGTAATTAAGTGTGCTAAACATATGATATAGAATTTCAAATGATATACAACTGTTCAGGTGCCAAACATGTTCCTTGTTTCTTGAAAATTTCTTTGTTGACATAGTTTATCTTCTTTCCACTTAATTGCCTTTCTGCATCATTCGTACTCTATGTAATATGAATTCATCAAGCATATGTTGACTGAGCAATCCACGCAAGAAAAAGTCTGCTTTCTGATGGGATAGAGACTCAAGGATGTCTCTGTTGGATCTGTAGTCACCACCATTCTAGGCCATGCAAGGTTATTGCCATTTTAGGGAGCAAGGAGTAATTTATTCTTTTGCACTATATTGAACGATGTACTACTGAAAGCATAACTTTAACATTATTTACTAGGTGAAAACTGCAATTTTTCTTTCTGTTGGTTTTCAAATGAAAAAATATTTGACGAAAATAAAAAGAAAATCTGAAGAAAGATTTTGTTAGTTTGCTTTCCTCAGATTTATGTTTTAGATTTTTTTTTTCTCCTTTGATTGAAAGAATAATTACTTTTGACTGCTATCTGATAAACCTGAAAGTGCAAGAAATGTACATAGGAAAGCATCTATGACAATGTTAAGCAGATAAACTACATTATGCAAAACTACCTTTTGAAGAATGATTGAAATGATTGTGTTGGAAAAAGAGAAGAAAGTTGTAAAACACATGCTGATGGGATTGTAGCTTGCTTGAGGTTCTTTTCTCATCAAATCACCTTGATTGTCTTCTCTCCCTTGCTTCTTCATCAACTTGAAAAGCCTTCAGGAAGTTTATAACTACTCAGAAAGATGTAGGAAAATTAATGCTTCACTACCATTCTATGGAACAACAGCTGATGCAGTTTGTACTATGTCAAGACATCCCATTTGATATCTCGCACGGCGATATAACTGCAGTTCAAATCATATAGACTGATACGAGTCACCATGGTCAATACATTGACCTAATTAGTACTTGGCTGATGCTTTATCTACTGACTGGTTTAGTGCGGTAGCCTTTAACTCTTTAAGATCTTAAAGTGCTATCTTGTTTGAAGTTGCCATTCTAATACAACTGTTACTTGTGTTGCCATACTATCTACAACTGTTACTTGTTTGGATAGCTTAGGACAAAGAGCTTTTGTTAAGTATATGATATTGTCGGATTGGTAGTCTATCAAAAGTAAGTGGTCGCAAAAAGAGTAATTAAGCTGTGTTGTATATATGTCAATAATGGTAGTCATTAATGATAAAATTTTGACAGTATAGTTATTGAGGACATAAATGGCAGAAAAACCGAAGATTCCTATAGCTAATGAAACAATAACCAGACAATAACCAGCAGTAGGCAAATGGAGCATAAAATTTACGCTGAATTACAAAACCCCCTTGCACTTCATATGGTGTTCCCCTTGCATATTCTTTTTGCTTTAATTTTCACCCTGCACTTTGCACGATCCGTTGATTACCCTCTTACATTTGTCTTCCTTTTCTTTTCACCGTCTCTCTCTCTCTTTCTCTCTCTCTCTCTCTCTCTCTCTCTCTCTCTCTCTCTGTGTGTGTTTTGTGTTCTTTTATTCCATTGCCATCCTGCACTTTGACACATTCTTAAATTGCCCCTGTCATTGCGCAGAGGTGTAAGAAGTACCTAACTAAAGAAGAGCAGTTCCTGTTTTTCTTCTATCCTTTACTCCCTAGCTCTATATTTGAGCAGGAATCCTGGAATTATTCCGACCTATGCTTTTAAGTGCATTCCCTGTCCACTGGCTTCAGTACGTAAAATTTGGAGGCATGAGCTCATGGCCATGAACCAAGAATGCCTCCTTTTTCTGGAATGCTCTCAGTGGAAACTTTAGTTTACCTTCAAAAATTTCTAGAAATTGCATATTACTATTTTTCATGCTTTAAAACAGTGAGCTGAGAGTCTCACTTCTTCAGCAATGCTAGTAGTTTTCATTTACTCAGGTATTGTGCTTGTTGCGTGTATTTTTGGAGTAATAGAAACAGCCATTAGGTCATTGTACGCAATGTATATATCCTTTCTAATGTTTACTTGGGTTTAAATGTTTCCATTTTCTATTGTTCGCCCTTCTAAAAGTATGAGGCCATTTCAATCTTATGATTTTTAATTTAATTGTACGTAATTATGTTGCCATACTTTGCTTTTACTATTGTTATCCTTCTTTCAGCTACTCATCTCTTATATTGTATGTATACTATTGTAAGAAAATTTCAGTGGCCTAGTAATCAGTTAAAAGGTGCAGGACCTAATTGACTGAATCCGCAGGAGTTGGCCGTTTAGCAGAGATTGCAATGAAGGTCATCACACTATTGAACATTTCACTGTTGGGATTATACGTACATTTCACCTTTTATGCACGCGTAGCTTTCTAGAATGAAAATGGACAGTATGCACTTACCGACGGAAGACCATGTTCGACTTCTTAGTATATGTATATATACACACTAAGTTTCTACATCTACAACGATGCGTGTTTGCACTGTTATAAGTCCCAACAAGAAAATGAACGGTCACTATAGTTGAAATTGTTAGATTACCTTGCGTTAGCGGCCACAACCAAGGAGTTGCCGAACTTCAATTTGCAGCATTTATTTGTCATTTATGATTTTATTGCAATAAACTGGAGATCTTGTAGAAGCCCATGATAATTTCCAGCTCTATTTAGCATCTGTTCTCTTTCTCTTTCTTTCTTTCTTTCTTCAAAAGTAGCTTAAATACAACTTGTCATTGATCTTTGGTTTTCTTGATCTTTCATTGCACAGGTATTGCTTCCTAGGGGAATATTCTTTTACTACAGAGTTTTCCATAGTTGAAGAAATCCAGCAAGTCGGGTGAGTATTGTGGATTATTTAGGCTAATCAGAGAGTTGGTTTGTAAAACTCGAGTTTCGGACGACTCGAAACGTTTAGGATTTTGCTATAGAAGTTTGAGAATTTACTACAATGAGTAGGTTGTTGTTTTGTCTTTCTGATTGTGACGTGAAATTAGATTGCGGGATATATAAAGATGAGTGTTCAATATATTCCGGCATCACGACATATAGTCTCATTTATACCCAAAAAAAAAAAGAAAAAAAGAAAAAAAATCGGCTGTAATATCTAGCATTTCGCTAGTTGTTGTCGGGACATTCAAATTTTTTTTTTCCCCCCCCCCTTTACTTCCTGTGTTTTGTTAGTGCAGATGTAACAGAGATCTGATTGTTTTACCAGTGAAACTTTTCTGGGATACCATCTGTTTATCCAATAATACAGCTCCAACTCGTTGTGATTCATTACCATTAATAAAATTTGCTTTTTGTTAACTTTTTTTTGTTTTTAAAACACTATTTTTTTTTTCTTTTTTATGTTGTAGATACTTATGGGTCATGTGGACGCATTATTTCTCCTCTTTCTTGTTGTAGCTGGTTTCATTGCATCTGAGTGGGGGGGATGTAGCTCTTTTTAATTTCCATCCACATTTTTCTGTCTACTGTGTCCTGCTGTCTAAAAAGTATAAATATGTGGCTGTACTTGTGATTTTTGTTGTAAGTAGCAGTATAAGTGCCTGAACTTTTAGTCAATGTGCACTTAAGTGTTCAAAATTTGGAAGTTAAAATTCATATTTGACACTCCAAACTTTTGGAAAGTTCGTAATTTGGATACTTACACTGTCAGAGAATAATTACTGTCGGCAGATGGTGCATTTATGCATATAAGCACTGTAAATTCAAATTGAGCTCCTATTCTTTTAAAAGTATCGAGTTATTGGTGCTTATAAATTTTTGGCCATTGGATTAAGGGATGTGCGGTTAGAATGATGTAGATTTTCTAAGGTTGAGTGGGTTGTTGTTTGAATAGTATAATCTAACGGTTGAAAATGATCAAAAGTGTAGATCTAACGGTAAAATATTTACAAACTTGGTGCTCTACAAGCACCTTAGCCGGACTACTGTAAATTCATCAGTCCTTTTATCCATCTCGGTCTTTGAATTTTTTCCCAAATTCTAAGTAAAATAAAAGTAATTTCTTTTGTACTAGTAAATAAGGCTAGAATCTAAAGGAAGATTCAAGTTCGAATCCTAGTTGATTTATATTTCTAATCAAATTTATTTCTAAATGAAATAAATGAATCTACTTAGCGTGTTACTTATCTCTCAAAAAAAAAAAAAAGAAAAAAAAAGAAAAAAAAAGAGACATTGGTAGCCCAACTCAAAAGTTTTAGGGCCAAAAGTGAAACTTATCTAATAATGCAATTTAGTTTTAAGATATATTTTTTTAAAGAAAAATTTAATGCACCTTCCAGATATACAAAGCTAGGCGGTATTTAGCATACAGTATAATTAAAATTAGATAAAGGGAAAACAGAAACAGTTTTAAACACTCATATAGGATTCGTTTGGGATTGTATGAAGGTTACGTTACGTGGGGTAAAAAAGTACAATAAAAAAATATTATATTTATTTTTGTATATAACATTGTGTTCCGCATATTGTGATTAATTGATTACGATATATTACATGTGATCCCACCAGAAAACACAGAAGTATATCCTTATATATTTTTACTCTGACTCTATTTTATGTGAAAATCGTTTTATACTATTGGAGGAATAGTTGGAAGGAAGGTACATAAGAATATGCTTTTTTTCATTTTGTTTATTTTTTTTTTTGGGTGAGAATGCTAAAATTATAATTTTCTATTGGACTTACTATGGTATATGTGTGACATATCATTTCTTGTAAAATGATTAATTTATTATCATCATTTTTACTGAACATAATATAATTTTTCTGCCACCAACTGTCCCTAGAGCAAGTGGCAAAGGATCTGGTGGTTGATACCCGAGACCCTAGTTCGAATCTTAGTTGATACACATTTTTAGCTAAGTTTATTTCTAAATGAAATAAACGAAGTGGGTAACGTACTACCTATCTCGCTCAAAAAAAATATATAATTTTTCTGCCGTTCTAAACAAAGGATCAAATATCGTGGAGAACAAAAATAAATTAAAGATGATTCGTAGCGTAGTGCTTGAAAAAATGTTTAGTTTGGGAATAAGGAGAGAGATAGTGAACTGGTGATGGACCATTCTACTATTCTTCCAAACACAATATTGAGATAAACTCTTATCTCTTCTTTATAGATTTGAGTGGGGATGCATGCTATCCTCTTATTCCAAAAAATAACAATTCCATGGGCGGTGGCGGAGGAGGAAGAGATACAAAGTCCTCATAAAAGCTTCTTGTCCTCTTTGAAAATTAATTGTGAATGGAATGGAACATGGATATGGATATACATACATCAAGAAGGGCTTCCAATTGACTCCCAAATCCAGTATTTAACACTCGGGTTGAAATTCTTTAATCTAAACACAACTTAAGAACAATATTTACCGGTGGAATATCTGGTTTTTAGAAGTTGCTCAATTTATCAGCTTGATTGGCTCCGATAAGAATCAAATACATTAGGCCAAAGCATTGAGATAATCCATTTGAGCCAAAATATTTATCAATACTACTTGCTGAAAAGAGAGGAGTATAAAAGTAGATCTGTTAAATATAAAAATGTTTAAACACCGTTTTCTAACAGCTTAAGCTTTTAGAGTACAACGATTGTTTCACATGGTATCAGAGCCAGAGGTCACGGGTTCGATTCCCGCATCTTTGCAAAATGTGTGCAGTCTTTGGAGGATTGTTGGCTTAAATGGGCGGCATCAGCCGTGGCGAGAGGCCATGTGGGCCGAGTCATGTTCGAAATGGCGTGAGGCTGAGTTGGGCCGAGTCATGTTCGAAGTGGCGTGAGGTCAGGTGGGCCGAGTCACAATCGAGACCCGTGGGCGCTGTTTCTATACGCTTTAAGTGAATTGGTTGCGTATTTCTAACAGCTCGAGCTTTTGGGATTAATGGTTAGCGCCAACGATCCGACATGTGGTATCAGATCCAGAGGTCACGGGTTCGATTCCCGCATGCTGCAAAATGTGAGCACAAAATGTGCGCAGGTGCTGGAGGGGGGATTGTTGGCTTAAATGGGCCAGCATCCTGCCCTGTGGCGAGAGGCCATATGGGCCGAGTCATGTTCGAAATGCCGTGAGGCTGAGTTGGGCCGAGTCATGTTCGAAGTGGCGTGAGGTCAGGTGGGCCGAGTCACAATTGAGACCCGTGGGCGCTGTTTGTTGTTTCACATGGTATCAGAGCAGGAGGTGCTGAGTTCGAGTCACGCCGTAGCTTGATCTTAATTTTCTAATTTTCTCAAATTGGCGCCGATCAAAAGTTCAAAGCCCGACCAAAAAGCATGAGGTTAAATATAAAAATGTTTAAACACCGTTTTCTAGAGTACAACGGCTGTTTCACAAGATCTTTATTTATAAATGACAATTAATTACATTCTATACAGCCATGTTTATTGTAGCTTATTTATCTAATTAATCCATACCTAACTATATATAGCTACCAAATCATAACAAATGATAAAGCCAATTTTTATTTTCGATAAGTATATATCCTAATCATAATCAAATAAAATATTTAAACTTATCTGTAACTATATTTTAATTAAGTTTCGATTATTATTTCCAACATTATATTATATATAAATAAATAAAGTAAAATAAAAAAAATATATTTTTTTAATGGGAAATGGTCGACATGTGCCTGCGTGGAACACGAGTCTGAAATGAACACGATGTGAGAGATTTATAACCGTGTTTGAATTAATAATAAAATTGTAAGCCTTAAAATTAGATAGAGATGTCAACGGATCGGATTCGAGGCAGATTTTCAAAAATCCGAACCCGAACCTGACTCCAAACCCAAGACCTGAAGCCGAACCGAAACCCAAACCCGACGGCCTTTAAAAATCCATATCCAAACCCGAATCATACAAAAAATTCGAAATCCGAACCCGAACCCGAATCCGAAAATTTGAACCCGAAATAATTATTTTTTTTTTAATATTTCAAAATATATTATATTAAATCTAAATTTTTTAAAAAAATTCAAATATAATATTAAATTATATATATATTATATTAATACAAAATAAATTTGAGTTCGGATTCGGGTTTGAGTTTAGGTTCGGATCGGGTACAGTCAAAATCTATATTCGAATCTATATCCGTCAGATTCTAATTTTTGATATCCATATCTGAATTCATATTCATTTAGTATTGAATATGTTCATTTTATTTTGGTTTGAGTTTGGATAAAATTTCGAGTCTCCGTACCATTGACATCCCAAAAATTAGAAGCTTGTATTGGAACTACTTTAACTAAGTAGCACTACAATAAAGTTTATTCTCAAGAAGGCCTATTACACTGCACCACGTGCACATCCAGCTTTCTTGTGCAATTAATTAATTACTTATTAATTATCTCTCGTTGTGTCAACAATAATTAATTGCTTAAAAACTTTTCTCCACAATTTATGCATAAAAAACAGGTTCAAATCCCAAAGCTCAATCGGATAGGCTATTCAGGTTTGAGTTTATTACATATATAGGCATTTGAACACCATACATGTAATGCTATACGATAACAAATAACAAAGTAGATTATAAATTTGGATTAAGATTATAATAGTTTTAATTATTTTATAAACAAGAGTAGTTTAAGAAATTTTGCTGTGATTATGGATCAATTAGGGATGAAGTGAGAACCAATACAAAGATAGGATCATAGGCTGGAAGAGTAGCTCCTAAGTTATCGTAGATCAATTAAGTATTATTAGAATTTTTTTTTTTTTTTTTTTTTTTTTTTTTTTTTTTTTAACTTAGACTTGTAGTCCACAACCTATGGAGTACTTAAACTTTAATTTGTAATAATGTTTAACTTAAATTTTTTAGGTTGCTAGAATCAAGTCCTATATGTTAGTTTATGTCGCCCTAATGATGGTGTGTCATTAATGTGATGTGACAGCGTTATAATTGATGTAGTAGCAATGTTGAGATATCGTATCACTATCATATCAGCAAAATATTAATATTTATATCGAATGCTTTCGGTCCAAGCAACCTATCGAATGCTGAACGACGGAGGCACGAGAAACGAACGGGCAAATCTGATCTAGAGACTCCGAATTCCTCTTAAGATCAAAGTGTTATCACGCTTAGTAAGAAAGAACACTCACTACGACAACCTCAAAAGACAGTCGGTCGTACGGCTTGTGTACTGTGAAGGGTTTACGACGAGTCGGTGGACCACCTGTTCTCCCAATGTGTCTTCCTTAAGTTTATCTTGGTTGCGGGAATCGGGGATGTTCGGTAGGGAGAGCTGGGTGAGGAGGTACATAACGTTTGGGATAGGTGGAAGGTTAGGACTGGTGGACAAAGTGGAAGGAACGGACTTTCTTATTTGGCCGCTTGCTGGTGGACCATTTGGAGGATCAGAAACGACGTTATTTTTCGCCACATCTAGTTTGACCCAGTGGTAGCGGTGCGAAGGCTCAAGCAGCTGAGGGACGCTTGGAAAGACGCTTTTTGACCTTTTGGTGTGTGTGTGTGTGTGTGTGTGAGTGTGCGCACGCGCCCTCTTTGAGGCCCTGGTTGCCTCATTCTTGTAGCCTAATTCATAATTCTAATGAATGAAGCAGGTAGCGTGCTACCTATTCTCAAAAAAAAATATTAATATTTAGTCAGATAATTAATGGGCCATTAGTGAAATTTAATTGCAACAATCTTGAAAGCTCGAATAAAACAAATTGGAGTTTCAGATATCAAGATGTCACCCACTCTATAGTTTGAGGACCAAAAGTGTGATTTAGCCTCTTTTATTTAACTGTGTTTCACTTAAGAGAGGTTTAGTTCTAATGGGGGAATTGTAGTTGAATTTGGTTTTTCGGCTTTGTGTATAGATTTTTAGTTTTTTATTGGAGCTCAGTTATGGATTGTGATATCTATTTCTGTTCTGTTTCAGATATAGTTTTAAGTTTTGTTTTTTTATTAGGTTAGAGTTTTAGAATTTTTGAAAACCGCATCAAAACTGACCTGTTGACGTTCCTAACTGTGCTTCCAAGGTATTTCTAATACTCGAGGTTTATCAGTGTTAAAGTTGCATTGTAGGTGCAATTAATTGTTGCCAATGGAATGTTTGGTTTCTTATAAAACATGCCCAAAAACTCTTTTTGGACTTAATTTTTTTTTTTTAAATATATTTTCACATAAAATTATTTTACATATTTGCTTGAAAAGTGGCCTTTTAATTTGTTTTCTGGAATAATTTTTTGCTGGAAAACGAAAAGGAAAAATTACAATTTTAAGGATGAAAGATACCGACCGTCCCTAGAGCAAGTGGCAAAGGGCTTGGTGGTTGGTACCTGAGACCCTCGTTCGAATCCTAGTTGATTCACATTTCTAGCTAAGTTTATTTCTAAATGAAATAAACGAAGCGGGTAGCGTGCTACCTATCTCTCAAAAAAAAAAAAGGATGAAGGATGAAAGATGGCTGGCAAGTGGCAACTCCGAAAAATTTTTACAGAGCCCGCTAGTTTATACGTGTGCTCGGTCACCCAGTCTTGTAAAGGGCCAATTAGACCAATTGATTAACAATTAACAATTACATACAAGACCACAATGAATGCTAAAGGTTATAGTAATTAAGTTGGGATTATTTGAGTGTCACATATTCTTTCCGTTTAGATCTTGGCATCTTCGTTAAGATCTTGACATCTTTGTTGTTACAAGTTCAAAAAATAACTCCCACTAAATTCGTGGTGTGGTATGTTGTTACTTCTTAGACTTTCGAATTCCGATTGGTATTTGACTTTAATACCAAATGTAACAACTAAGCCTACTAGCACTAATAATTTTTTGGGCTTAAACTATCAGCCCAAAATACTTAAACCTAATTATTATTATTAGGGTTCGTAGTCTTTTTATATTTTCAACTGCAATTCTTGTACTATCCGATGTGATACTATTGGGATGTTACAGATGCAGTGCTCTAATCCATCCTATTTTAATAAAGAATTGCAAAATTAGAAAATAGGAGCGATTGAGGAAAATTAGGGAGTACTAGCTGTGAGAGGAGTACGAGGGGATTAGAGGGAAAGGTTTAGAGAGTGGAGAGGATTGGGAGAAGAACCGAAAATGTGAATCAACTAGGATTCGAACTTGAAAACTTCGGGTACCAACCACCAAGCCCTTTACCGCTTGCGTTAGAGATGATCGGTGGTATTACAATTGTTATTTATACTTCTTAAGTAATACATTGTACTAAAAATAAAAAATATAAAATTGTGGACTAAGCTGCAAAAGTAAATAAACATAGTAAATAGGGCCTGTTGGGCCAATTTCAGAGAGACTTTGGACTTCCATTGGACTTGCTCTCTTTAGAAAGACTTTGGACTTCTTTGAAAACTTGCTGGCCTTTCTAGCAAATTTCAATACTTACGGGTAGGGGTGGAAACGAGCCGAGCTCGAGCGAGCTTACATCAGCTCAAGCTTGGCTTGAAATTAATTTCGAGTCTAACTTTGGCTCTAAAACTTGAAATTAATTCGAGTTGAACTCAAGCGAGCCTAATTTCGAGTCGAACGAGCTTGAGACTAAACGAGCTACTTGAAATTCTTAACATCGTGCAATCTATAGATTAAATATTATAAAATAAAATATAAAATTCAATAAAAAAAATATATAATAGATAAAAAGATAAAATAAATACATGAAATACGATATTATAATATTAAAAAAATTAGAAAAAACAATTCCGAGCGAGTGAAAAAAGAAACAGAGAGCAATTAAAGTAAGATTTTCTGGTTTGGTTTTATGGCCTCAATAATCTAAATTATATATATATATATATATATATATATATATATATATATATATATAATTATATATATATATATATATATATATATATATATAGAGGGCAATTGCTTATATACCCCTAAAAAGTTAGATTTTCCGATTTACCTTCTTAGAAATATTGAAAATACCCTCCTACGTTCCAACCTATTTCTAATATACCCTTAGAGTTAAAATCATTAACTAACTCTGTTATCTCGTAAAATTACTATTTTGCCCTTTTCAAATATACCCTTCTACCATCACGTCTTTCTTATTTGCCCTTAAATTCGGGGCACAAAAAGTATTTCGACTTTTGGTCTTTTCCAATATACCCTACAAGTTAAGGGCAAAATTGGTATTTTAATTTTTTTAATGGTAGATATTTAACTCACGTTTAACCCTTTAGAAAGAAAAAAAACGTAGGGGTAGATCGGATAATATATATATATATATATATATATATATATATATATATATATATATATATATATATATATATATATATATATATATATATATATATATATATATATATATATATATATATATATATAAAATTAAAATATACAATATAAATTTATATAATTAAAATATATATTATATATAATTAGAACTAGGCTACTATGCTATTAATAACATAAAGTCATTGGTGCTACCAAGTTTTTTGCCGTTGGATTGAGAGATGTGTGGTTAGGATGATGTTGGCCCCTTAGGGTTAAGTGGATGGTTGGTTGAATAGTATGATCTAACGGGTGAAAATCATCAAAGAGGTGGATCTAACAGTGGAAAATTTGGTAGCACGAAAACCTCCGTGCTATTGATAGCATAGCAGCCGGACTCTATATAATTATATATGGAGAGAGTTCGGCTACTATACTCTATTAGTATAGACCACTTTATACTTATAAGTTTTTTATCGTCGATTTATACTTTTGATCATTCCCATCCATAAATTATCCTATTCAACCAACCAATCCTAGGGGACCGTACTATTATCCTAATTGCACATCTAATGACAAAAAATTTATAAGTATAAAAGGATCTATACTCATAATAATATAGTATATATATATATATATATATATATATATATATATATATATAGTAGAGCTAGAATACTTTTACAAGTATTACCTAGGTGGTGCTTGTGTGTTTTTAACCCTTGGATGGAGAGATGTGAGGTTGAGATGATGGTGGTAGGTGGTGGTAGGTGGAATAGTGTTTGATCCAAGGACTATTAGTGGTCAAAAAGTAGATCCAATGGCTAAAAACCTAATAGCACCATGGGTATTATGTAAAGTATCATAAGTCAACTATATATATATATATATATATATATATATATATATATATATATATATATATATATATATATATATATATATAGTGTGAGGCTACTATTATCGGAAGACGGAGCCTTAGTGCTTCCACATCGTTCGATGATACGGCTTCGAATCGTCGATCGGCTTTAAACTTGATCTAGAGTATTTGAAGTATCTAGAAAATAAATTTTATAATTTTTCAATATCATTTGCCTAGTGATCGAAGGGCACAAAATCAAATAATTTTAATGATCATAGTAGTAGTTTGAAAGTTTAACGGTGTAGAAATATTCAAATTACATGAAATTTTGATAGAAAATTCTTTATACTATATAAAACAAGATCAATATCTTTGATCTAAATTTTTAATGCTATATTATCGCGTTTTATAAGATTTTTATTTTCACTGATTTTTAGCCCCTTTGTTGGGCAAATAATATCGAAAAATCGTAAAATTTATTTTCTAGGTACTTCAAATACTCTAGATCAAGTTTAACGAGCCGATCGACGATTCTAAGCCACAACATCGAAACGACGTGGAAGCAGAGCCCTCCGTCTTCCAGTATAGAGCCTTACTCTCTCTCTCTCTCTATATATATATATATACTTTTGGAAGCACCAACTTTTGGTGCTTCTAAGTTTCTAGCCATTGGAGCCATTGGATCTACTTTTTGACTACTAATAGCCTTTGGATCTAACACTATTCCACCTACCACCACCTATCCCATCAACCACCACCTACCACCATCATCTCAACCTAAAATCTCCCATCCAATGGTTAAAAACTCAAAAGCACCACCTCAACTATATATATATATATATATATATATATATATATATATATATATATATATATATATATATATATATATATATATATATATATATATATATATATATATATATATAATTAGGCTAGAATACTATTGATAACGCTCTTTTTGCTATCAAGTTTTTAATCTTGGATCGTATATTGTAGGGTTAGGATGTTATTAGTCGATTAGAGTTGAGTGGTCCCCCAGGATTGAGTGGTCCCATCGGTTTATAGTATTTAATCCAACGATTAGAAATGATGAAAAGAGTTGATCCAAGGGCTAAAAATTTGATAGCAAAAATAACGTTTTGCTATCAATAGTATTCTAGCTCAACTATATATATATATATATATATATATATATATATATATATATATATATATATATATATATATATATATATATATATATATATATATATATATATATATATATAGAGTCCGCTATGCTATCAATAGCACGGAGCACTCGGTGCTACCAAGTTTTCCGCTCGTTAGATCCATTCCTTTGATGATTTTAACCCGTTAGATCATTCTATTCAACCAACCACTCACTTAACCCGGACCCACATCATCTTAATCGCACATCTCTCAATCCAATGGCTAAAAACTTGGTAGTACCGATGACTTGGTGCTATTAATAAGATAGTAGCCTAGTTCTATATATATATATATATATATATATATATATATATATATATATATATATATATATATATATATATATATAGTAGAGCTATATACTACTATGAGTAGTAAACTCATAAGTTGCTAAGATTTATGATCTGTTTACGAGATCATAATGACGATCTAATTTATAAAATTATTTCTAAAAAGCTCACAAAATTGACAATTTTTAACTAGATATGGGCTACTTGGTAGTTTAACGGTGTAAAAGAATTGAAATAGGTTGAATTTTTGATAGAAAATTCTATTCACTACCTAGATAAAGATCAATAACTCCGATCTTAAATTGAAGGATCCGATCATCTATTTTTAGGACATCGTTCGATTTCACTGCTCATTTTATGCCCATTTGATGGACTTTATTATGATTTTGAAAAATTACGAAATTTATTTTTAGAAGTTTTAAATACTCTAGATCATATTTAACGGAGTGGATCGTCGATTCGGAAGCTCTATCATCGAAAACAACTTATGAGTAGTAGGGCTCTACTACTCATAATAGTATAGTAGCCCTACTCTATATATATAGAGAGAGAGAGAGAGAGAGAGAGAGAGAGAGAGAGAGAGAGAGAGAGTAGGGCTACTATACTATTATGAGTATATAGCCCTTACTACTCATAAGTTGTTTTCGATGTTGGGATTTACGAATCGGCGATCCACACCGTTAAATATGATCTAGAGTATTTGAAACTTCTAGAAAATAAATTTCGTACTTTTTCGAAATCATTATAAAGTCCATCAAGCGGGTATAAAATGAACGGTCAAAATCGAACGACATCCTAAAAATGGATGATCGAATCTTTCAATTTAAGATCGGAGTTATTGATCTTTATTTAGGTAGTGAATAGAATTTTCTATCAAAAATTCAATTTATTTCGATTCTTTTACACCGTTAAACTAGCAAATATTTCATACTGGCCATTAAAAATTGTCAATTTTGTGAGCTTTTGATCGTAGGGTAAATGATATCGAAAATTTATAAAATTTTATTTCTAGAAGTTTTAAATGCTCTAGATAACGTTTAACGGTATGGATCGTCGATTCGGAAGCTCTATCATCGAAAACAACTTATGAGTACGAGTGCGATCGTACTCATAATAGTATAGTAGGACTCTATATATATATATATATATATATATATATATATATATATATATATATATATATATATATATATATATATATATATATAGAGTGCAGCTACTATACTATTATGAGTATAGTAGCTCCACTCCTCATAACTTCTCCTCCATAGATCCGCTTTGAGATTAGGTGCCGCTTCTCCTCCACGTAATCGATGGAGGAGGGCTAACGGAGGTCCGTTAGTACGTTTAATTTTTTTTTCTTTTCTTTTCTTCCAATCGACACCCTCCCAATGCATTCATTCTCCTCACCCATCCTCTTCCCCATCTCTCTCATCACCCCACCTCACCACCGCGCCCTCCCGGATCCGTAGCCGCGGCCCCTCCTCGCGGGTAGCCGTCGTGGGTTGCCGCCCTCTCCGTCGCTCGCGGGCAGCGCGGCCCCTCCCTCCGTCGCTCGCGGTAGCCGACCCCCGCAGTCGCTCGCGGGTAGCCGCCCCCCTCCGTCGCTCCGTCGCTCGCGGGTGGCGGCGCGCCTCATTCGCGGGTAGCCGCCGCCCTCCGTCGCTCCCCCCGGTAGCGCGCCCCTCTCCTCGCGGGTAGCCGCGCCCCTTCGTCGCTCGCGGTTGCCCCTCCTTCGCGGGTAGCCGCGGCCCCCTCCGCCGCGGGTAGCCGCCCCCGCGTCGTCGCTCCTCCCGGTAGCCGCGGCCCCCGCCGTCGCTCGCGGGTACCCGCGGTACCCCCTCCGATCGCGGGTAGCCGCCCTCCGTCGCTCGCCGATTGGAAGAAAAAGAAAAAAAAATAAAAGTATAGTAGGCTGCGCACTCTGTGGAGGAGAATCTCAAAGCCGGATCTAGCACGAATCTCAAAGCGGATCTATGGAGGAGAAGTTATGAGGAGTGGAGCTACTATACTCATAATAGTATAGTAGTGCACTATATATATATATATATATATAGAGTAGGGCTACTATACTATTATGAGTATATATAGAGTAGGGCTACTATACTATTATGAGTAGTAGAGTCCTACTACTCATAAGTTGTTTTCAATGATAGAGCTTCCGAATCGACGAGCCACTCCGTTAAATATGATCTAGAGTATTTAAAACTTCTAGAAAATAAATTTCGTAATTTTTCAAAATTATAATAAAGTCCATCAAATGGGCATAAAATGAGCAGTAGAAATCGAACGATGTCCTAAAAATAGATGATCGGATCCTTCAATTTAAGATCGGAGTTATTGATCTTTATCTAGGTAGTGAATAGAATTTTCTATCAAAAATTCAACCTATTTCAATTCTTTTACACCGTTAAACTACCAAGTATCTCATATCGGCCGTTAAAAATTGTCAATTTTGTGAGCTTTTGATCGTAAGGTAAATGATTTCGAAAAATTACGAAATTTATTTTCTAGAAGTTTTAAATACTCTAGATCATATTTAACGGAGTGGATCGTCGATTCGGAAGCTCTATCATCGAAAACAACTTATGAGTAGTAGAGCTCTACTACTCATAATAGTGTAGTAGCCCTACTCTCTCTCTCTATATATATATATATATATATATATATATATATATATATATATATATATATATATATATATATATATAATTGAGCTAGAATACTTTTAGAAGCACCAAAAGTTGGTGCTTCTAAATTTTTAACCCTTAGATCTACTTTTTTTGATTACTAATAGCCTTTAGATCTAACACTATTCCACCTACCACCACCTACCACCATCATCTCAACCCTACATCTTCCCATCCAATGGCTAAAAACTCAAAAGCACCACCCTATGGTGCTTTTGAGAGTATTCTAGCTCAACTCTATATATATATATATATATATATATATATATATATATATATATATATATATATATATATATATATATATATATATATATATATATATATATATATATATATATATATATATATATATTACAATATTATTAATAGTATCAACTTCTTGCTATTAGATTTTCGGATGTGTGGTCAGGATGCTAGTAGCCCCTTATAGGGTTGAGGAGGTGGGTAATTGAATATTATGATCTAACGGATGAAAATGGCTAAAATGGTAGATCTAATGGCAGAAAACTCAATAGCACCAAATGCTTGGTATTATCGATAGTATAGTAGCCGGCTCTATATTTATAGATAGATTTAACGAGAAAACTCGATAAAGCACAAAATAAT
This sequence comes from Aechmea fasciata, assembly GCA_025177825.1. Classification (NCBI taxonomy): domain Eukaryota; kingdom Viridiplantae; phylum Streptophyta; class Magnoliopsida; order Poales; family Bromeliaceae; genus Aechmea; species Aechmea fasciata. Next base: position 6,467,464 of record CM045925.1, on the reverse strand, counting down.
TAGTACTATAGATAGTATAATAGCCGACTATATATAAAGAGAGAGTTCGACTACTATATTATCGATAATACCAAATACTTAGTGCTGTCGAATTTTTTGCCGTTAGATCTATTCATTGGACCAGTTTCACTCAATAGATCTATTCAACTAACCACACACTCAATTCTAGAGAATCACTATCATCCTAACAACACATTCCTTCATCCAAGGACCGAAAACCTAATAGCAAGAGGTTGGTACTATTAATAATATAGTAGATTTTTTATATATAAATATATATTCGAGCTTTTCGAGCCTAATTCGAGCGAACCGGTAATACTCAAGCTTGGCTTAAAATTAATTTCGAGCCTAAATTTAAGCTCAAGCTCGACTTGAAATTAATTCAAGCCGAGCTCGAGCGAGCCGAATATCGAGCCGAACGCGAGTCGAACACGAGCTGGCTCGCTCGTTTGCCAGCCCTACTTACAGGTACTGTAGTCTCCCTACAGGCTCCTTCCCAGAGCTGTCTTGCTGCTCATCAGCAGCAGGATCAATTTAAAACATTCGGACTGAATGGCTCAGATTGATTTTGCTGCTAATGAGCCGCTAAATTATTAAGCGTAAAAAAAAAAAAAAAAAAAAAAAAAAAAAAAAAACCCAATCATGTCCCAATGGATGATGAACATATGAATCAAATGTAAAACCGTCGTAGCGAGAGCTCCAATTAATGATACTTGCTAAAGCGGATGCAAACCTCATCATCACAAACAGGGTAATATAAGCAGTGTGTGTGTTTCAAGAAAAAGAGCCTAAACTTTAAGCAGTTCACAATCGATGATCAGCAAATCATATTCCATCTACACCAAAATAACATACAAAAGAATCATTGCCAACACCAATTGACACCCCTACAATCACTAAACAAGTAGTTCTAGTTCCCATCTATAACGAGTTTTACCAAAATCATCAACTAATTAAAGCAACAATGGTGAATAATTTAGCGCGCTCGCAAGTTATCAGCACACCCTTAACAAAAGACGAGTTAGAGCCATCCGGAATGCCCGCCGGAGAATGGCATAGAAGTGAATTTCAAGTAAAAAAACAGTTTCGACGCTAAATGTCCGAGTTCATATGGGTATTGTAAAGAACATGTTAAGACACTTCAACTGGGGATTAATAACAAGGCTTTTTGATTTTGAATTCGACGAGAGAAAGCTATACATCTAGAGCAATTCAGAAATCAGTTACCCGTACTTAGGAATGATGTAGAGTGCAAGATATATCTCATCAAAATTCAAACATATATATATAGGAGCGAAAGCAAGGTCTCGAAATTAACCAGTTACAACTCCATTAGATAAAGGATTATGTAAGGTGAGAGTTTCCGACATCAAGCTGTTAAAGAACTACTTTAGAGACCTACCAAGCACACATAAAAAAAGTTGCTCTTCCTCGCTACTACTTAGCGTGAAGTTCCCATACCGCGCGCCACAATTTCAGAAGAATGCCCTGCTGCCGTAAAAGACTTTCGGACCAGTTCCCTTCGACGGCGCCACCTTCTTCTCGGAGCTCGACTCGCCATTCTCACTAGTGGGACCGCTTTTGTTCTCAATATCCATCGGAAGTTTCATCTTCGCGAGAGACTCGGTGAACTGTTGCATGCTCTTCATGTACATATCGACGATGTCTTGCTGCACGACCGTCGTCTCCTCCGGTTCGATGTTTATACTAATTATCGGCTTTACAACGGAATCCTGCTCCTCCTCCTCCGACGACGACTTCCCGATAGAAGAAGATTCGGCCTGCCCTTCGGTAGCTTCTTGAACTTTCTCCTTCTCGCTGGGAGGATCTGCGGACTGAGGAGTCGAAGGGGGGACGACAGGAGAGTCGGTGGTCGTGACGCTGCTCAAGGGAGTCTCGGTCCGGAAAGCCGAAACGGAATCGACGCTGTTGTCGGTCGAGAAGCTCTCGACGACGCGAACCCCAGCTTCGCGATCGGGGCAGTTTCCATTCTCTGCGGTGAGTAAGCTCTCCGCGCTTTGCGCGGCATCCAAATCGATGCCGAAGTACTCCGATACCATGATGTTGTTCTCCTTCACGACATTCAGGTCGGGGAACTCGACCTTCTCGTACTCGCAGGGTATCGAATCGTCAGTAGTTTCTGAATGAGGGGGCAGGGGCAGGGGCGGGGGGGGGGAAATCGGCATGAGTTCGGGGGATGAGCCGACGTAAGAGAGCGAGAGGTGAACGAAGCCGGCGGGAGAGTGGAAGAGGTCGGAGGAGGAGAGGGGAATTCGGCGGCGACTAAATTGCCGGCGGCGGCGGAGGTCAGGACGTCGGCGAGAGGGATGAGGGCGAAGCCGAGGAGCTGGTCTTGGAGGTAGTTCTTGACGCGGCTGAGCATCCAGATTTCGCAGCGGAGGGCGAGGGCGGAGGCGGAGGAGGAGCGGACGGCGAGGCGGAGGGACTGGTTGAAGACGGGGTTGCGGCCGCCGCCGTTGACGATGCGGGTGGAGAGGGCGGCGGCGGGGGAGTCGGCGGTGAGCGAGAGCTTGGCGTAGACGTCCTGCTTGTGGTAGATGCAGATGTTGTGGATGTCGCGCGCCTGGTGCACAAACACGTCGAGGTACCCCATGAGACCCCCTCCTCCTCCTCCTCCTCCTCCTCCTCCCTCCGAGGGCTTGTCGATTGATATGGGCTCTTGATTCACCCCCTCCTCGTTGTTGTTGGCTTTTGGCTCCGGATTGAGCTTCTTCTCAGCTGGCTCGGCCATGGCGGAGAGGACTCGGAGAAGTTGGAGGAAGGAGGAGGAGGAGGATAAATTATAGAAGCAAAAAACAACCAGAAAAGTAAGAATCCCTAGGCTCCAAAATCCAAATTTGTCACCTTTTAGAAAAGAATCTGAAGCCAAAGCAGATTTTTTTTTTTTCTTTTTTTTTTTTTTTGGGTTTTTTCTATCCAAGGCCTAAAACAAGGAATGAGTGGAAATGGTGAGTGAACCAATTACGCTAAACACGGAAGCAAAACAACCACAAAGAAACTCAGAAGCCAAAATCCAATTTTGATACCTTAATTAGTAGAAGAGAAGAGAGTCTGAAACCAAGAGCTTGCACAAAACCAAGAGTGTCTTTTTTGTCCGAATCCTACACAAAAAGAGAGGCGAAGACGCAACCTGCTAGTTATAATTAAACTGATCTCAAGTCTCAACGACACGCCCTCTGTCTCTCTCTCTCTCTCTCTCTCTGTTTCTCTCTCTCTCTCTCTCTCGTGAAATACAAAAAAGGGATGAGAAAAAGCCCAAGCACAGGGAACAAAGGTACTAAAAAAGATTTTTTTTAAAAAAAAAAAAACGATGGGGATTGATGAAAAGTTGAATTGGGTCGTTGCCTTTTACCACATGTCAAGGATTTTCCAGCAAAAATGTGTTTTTTAAGTGTAAAAAAAGTTAGAAACTTGTGGAAATTTGAGCTCAATTTAGGGGAGGAGGCAACGCGTGACCCGAAAGACCAATCACGACGCTTAACTTATTACAAAGAATATCTAAAAAGCGGGCACTTTTCATTGTCAGGAGGAATAATCCGGAAAAGATGACTTTTCTCAGTGGGGTCTTGAACATTTCGCAGAGTTTTAACCTTTTTTTTCTGTAGATTATCTCTCTTCAACTTTGCAGATTCCCTTTTTATTATTATTATTTTTTTTATTAATGTGTATTCTTTTTAGTGGGACTACTTTCTGTGGGCCAAGTAGGCTGCTCCAGAAATAGTCCCATAGTAAGTGGCTAAGGCTACCACTAAGTGGTACCATAATTTTTTTTTTTTTTTTTTTTCCGGCCAATCTGTATAAAAAAAACTTATTAGTTTTGGCATTTTGTAAAAAATAGACCGTCTGTTTAGATTTTATAGATTCGAACCGAATATTTAGAACGATGACCAAATTACTCATCTTGTAAAATTTATAAAAAGTATATGCTTTAAATAACTAGAAAAATACAACTGCTAAACCATTAAATATAAATTTTTTTGAAAATGACAACCGCTAAGTTATAATTACATATATTTTTCTCGTGAAACGAGAATTCTCATTTAAAACAAAAATAAAATAAATAAAAAATAATTAATAAGATTAAAGAGTGCAATATCTCCTGTCTGTACCCAGCTACACCGCACACCACCCCGAAGGTGGTCGGCTCAAAAACTGTCCCAAACAGAAACTGCGACTTCATCGCAATGAAACCTCATTTCGAAATGCCATTCGCGGGGCGCGACCCACACAAGTTTACAATTGCCTCTGTTATGTTCATTCTAGCTCTCACAGGCTAAAGTCAAGGTAACTAGGTCCAACTGATCTAACAACCAACACGTCACGTGCCCTCGGCACAATCTGATGTAAAAATAGCAATCTGGGTCTACCGTCAACCCCGACGACACCCGACAGTCCGAAACAGCCTAGACACTGCTGTAAAATAAGCTCGGCATTTCAGCATGAACGTAAATACATTCTAAACTATTCTGGGGGATCCATCGTCCGAAACTGCGATGATACAATAGTCAAAGACCCCAGAGCTAAATCTAGTAGTTTAAGCCGGTGACGGTTCAATTCGCGATTTTCTTCTAAGTCAAATTCCAAGTTCGACATGTATAATGTTTTAATTTACTAAACATATTCCAAATTCAGATTTTCGTAGCCAGCTAATCAATGAATTCGAGCTAATCTTGATATATCAAAACTGGAATTATACATGTCCACTATGCACTATACAATAGGAAACAAACTGATGATAAACCCACCTTTAGAGAAAATTCCTAGCAGCAAAAGGGTCTTGAACCAAAGCTAACCCATGCTGGATCAACTGAAATTCTCCAAGACCAGTAATCGAGCTATCTCCAAGCTCTACACATCGAAATCTATTACTTAGCACTAATTCAGCACTTAAGCTTAATTTAACTAAATTGGAATGCTAACATTACCTTCTAAACTCCAATTCTGTTGAGTTAATGACCCAATAACAATGCACTATGTTGAATTAATGACCCAATAACAATGCACTATGCTGGAGTATCATGCTCGAGATCCAAAATCCAGCTCCTTCAAGGAATTGCACCAAAAGAACTCATAAACTCGAAAATCCGCTCAACACAACAACAAGAGAGTAAAATCGAGTTCGACCAAGCCAACCTTCACAAAATCCTGTAAATTTAGGCTTCATGGATTCCTCTCGAAGTTCTAAATCCAACGAACCAAGTTTCACCGTAATCCGACACTCCTACGTCGTACACGAGTTGAAACGCCGAGGGTCGATGCTGAAATTCTGCAGGAACAGCACCCACAAGCTGAAATTGGAGGAGATTGAAGTAATTGAAGGAATTTCGATGGATAACTCACCTCGAAAACCACTCTAGAAACGACGCGACGTCGAGAACGGCGAAAATCCATGCTCGCCCGGCCTTCTCGCAGCACCACGACGACGATGACACGCTCGACCAGCACCACGACGCGATGTCAACGATACCCGAGCTCCTCCACCACCGGCCAAGCTAGAGAGAGAGAGAGGGAAAGGAAACCAGAAAAATCCTCCCTCTCACCCTCTCTACACTGCTATAAAGCAAAGGGAGGTGAGGGTGATACGTACGAGGCAAGAATTGACTAAATTACCCTCTCACCTACCAAAGTGTACCGGTACAAGGGCATTTGTATTGGTACAAATGGGCAAACCGAGAGCAGTTTACGTAGGAACTATACCGGTACATTCTTGCTAGTTGTATCGGTATAGCCATCAAGCTTGTACTGGTACAATCCAAATCTGTACGGGTACAAATAGGAGAAAAATATGCAATTTTTCATGCTACCTCCTGCTCTCGCGTCGAGTCCGTTTTGCGTCTATTGCGACTCGACTTGTCCCGACACTCCCCAATCCACGCCGTACTCTAGGGTTACTACATATATTGTATAATTTTTAGGCTAAATTACAGAAAACCCCCCTATAATAACCCGTTTTTTCACTTTTCCCCCTGACATTTAAAAACCTACACTTTGCCCCCATGTAAAATAAAAAATATACACTTCACCCCCTACCGTTAGAGTTTCGTTAGGGTTCCGTTAGAAAATATTTTTTTTTGCCGAAAACACCCCTCCGCCATTTCTCTGTTGCTTCACCTCCATCCGGCTCGCCGCCTCGCCGCCGCGCCGTCCTCCTCTGCCTCGCCCTCCCCCACATCCCTTTCGCCCTCCTCCGCTGCCTCGCCTTGGCCCTCGTTGCCTTACCTGCCTCGATTTTCTCCCAGTTGTCGCCGAAATCGAGGGGTGGCCTCCCTGTTGTCGCCGAAATCGAGGGGTGGCAAGGGTGCAGGAGGAGAAGCGGAGCAGGTGGAGAAGAAAATGGAGAGAAATCGCCGCCGATTGAGGTGGGAATCACGGCGGACGAAGGTGCAATGAAGAAGATGATAAGGCAACAAATGGCGAAGGGCAAAACGGTCATTTTACACGCCGTAACCCCCGTGAACATTTTTTATTTTACGTGGGTAAAGTGTAGGTTTTTAAATGTCGGGGGGAAAGTAAAAAATCGGGTTATTACAGGGGGTTTTCTCGTAATTTAGCCTAATTTTTATAGTATGTTGTAATATATTATATTATTTTCGCGTAATATACTAAACTGTACGTAATTTAGTGTAAAAATTATGCAAAATATGTATTAACAATGCATATATTGTATTACTTATACATATATTGTACTATTTGAAAGAGCATATTGTACTATTTGAAAATATGTTGCACGCTTTCATCTAATTAATTATTAATTATTTTTTTTTATTTTATCTTGAATGAGATTTCTCGTTTCACGAGAAATGTACATGTAATTATGGTTTAACAGTTGTCATTTCCAAAAAATTTGACTTTTTGTTTAATATGCAATGAAATTTAATTTTCAAAAAAAATGAGTGCAACACACATCTAAATGGTGCAACATCCTCTCATAATAGTGCAACGTTTACACAAAAGGTGTAAATATCTGTACAAATAGTATAAAATATGCACCGTTTATATATATATATATATATTGTATAATTTTTATATTATGTTGTAAAATATTATATTATTTTCGCATAATATACTATACTATTCGTAATTTAGTATAAAAATAATGCAAAATGTATATTAATAATACATATGTAGCACTACTTACACATATATTGCACTACTAGTGTAGGAGCCCGCGCGATGCAGCGGATATAATCATTTTTGATTATATTTAATAATATAAAAAATACTTTAAAATTTTTAGAATAAAATTATAATTAAATAAAAAACAACGAAAGATAAAAAAAATAATAAAAGAAAAAAATAAGATACCTAGAAATCGGACCTCTTTGTATCCTTATTTAGGGCATTCTCTACTAACACCCACCATTTCGTGAAATATCATAGCGTCTTCGATCCTTTTTCGGCAAGTTCTATATAGTGGTCGATATTGAGAGAGAATGGTTCGAGGCTAGGGTTAGAGTTTGACTCACCCGACGTTGAGCTTGAGGGGAGCGGACGTAATAGGCGAGATCGTTGTCAAGGACGCCATATGCCATGCCCACGGGCTTCTCGGGCAACGTTTCTTAGAAAATAGAAACTAATGAGAGAGAAGTCGAAATAGCGACGTTACAAAGAAGGAATTATGAGATGAGAAGTCGAAGAGACATACGTTATGAAAAAAGAATTAATAAAACGGGAAGCCGAAGAGGTAGATGTTATAGGAAATGAATTAATGAGACGAAAGAGATAGGCTGCCACGTGGCAAGATGATTAGACGAATTGGTTCAAAATAGGGATAAGAGGCTGCCAAGTGGCAAGGGTAAAAAATAGGCTGCCACGTGGCAATATGATTAGGGGAAATAATGTATAGCAACGTTTTTTAGAAAATATAAAATAATTAGAGAGAAGTCGAAATAGCGACGTTACAAAGAAGGAATTATGAGATGGGATGTCGAAGAGACATACGTTATGAAAAAAGAACTAATAAAACGGGAAGCCGAAGAGGTAGATGTTATAGGAAATGAATTAATGAGACGAAAGAGATAGGCTGCCACGTGGCAAGATGATTAGGCGAATTGGTTCAAAATAGGAATAAGAGGCAGCCACGTGGCAAGAATAAAAGATAGGCTGCCACGTGACAAGATGATTAGGGGAAATAATGTATAGTAATAGATTTGGAAAAGCCTATTGTACTATTTGAGAGGTTGTTGCACTTTTTCATGTTATTAATTAAACTTTATTTTTTTTCTTTTATCTTAAATGAGGATTCTTGTTTCACTAGAAAGATACATATAATTATGGCTTAAAAGTTGTTATTTTCAATAAATTTGATACTTAATGACTTAACAGTTGTATTTTTCTAAGCATTTAAAGTATATAATTTTTATATATTTTGAAAGAGGGGTCGGGTCGTATGATCATCTTTCTAAAAATTTAGTCCAAATCTGCAAAATCTAAAAAGGCAGCCAACTTTTACAAAAGTTCAAAACCAATCGTAATTATTCTACTAATTAGGATTCCAACTTAAATTATGATCCATCAAAAAATAAATCCTAATAATATTTATTTATTTTTTTCATAGATCCGGTGCATGGACCAAACCAATAAAAAAGAAGGCTTATCTTTGACACATGCACTAATACTGAAATCAACATTAAGTCAAATGCTAAGAAGATACACAAAGAAGCCATGGAGTGAATAAATTTCTATATATTCTATTAGCGGAGAATATTGACAATAACATTTCCGTTTTGATTTTTTATGGGTAAATTACGTAATTAGTCCCAAACTTTTTGCCACGTTTCATTTTGGTATTAAGCTTTCAAGTCCACATTAGCGGTCCTAAATTCTTAAATTAATTATGTATTTATACTATTATAGTGGATAAAAATTATTGCCTACGTCTAGTGCATAACTACGTACGTACATCTATACGCCATGCATTTATACTGACTACTTTTTTCATCGATCTCATATAGTTGATTCTGTCTCCCACTGAGTTATCAATTTTTCTATATAGAAAACTCAAACTTCGTCTGACTCAAAAGTTTATGACGGTTGAATAATTAATGAACGTGTAATGTACAAATTAAACAAAAAAACAAATTAACAAACTATGGAACTTGTAATAATTTTACTTAATTTGCAGTATATATGGAATAAAATGAAATACTAACGAAAGCTAGCTTACGAACTGTATTAAAACCTTATTTAAAAATTTTAGAGTCCTAAATGTTAAAATTAAAAGTTTGATGACCGAAATTAAAGTTGGTTCGAAAGTTCAGGACCGCTAGTGCAATTTACACATTGTTCTTAATTAGTAAGAAAGTTAAAACTAAATTAAAGGTAGTAAAATAAATATTTGATAAATCAAGGTAGAATATCTGAAGTTTTTTTATATTTAATTTAACGAAATATTAACAGTGGAGCTAATGAAAAGAAAAAAAAAAATTTATGGGATACTAAATTAATATACTTTAAATCACAAGGTATTTAAAGTTTACCCTTAAGGGCCCGTTTGGTTCGAGTTATATAATATTACAAAGTATCTCAACATATCAAGGTATCTTGGATTTCGACGTGAAATTACTACTGATGCTGCATTAGCACGTTTGGTTTAATACAGTAATGTAATACTAGATTTATACTAACTACTTGTTTCATAGCATTAATATGTTTGTCTCCCACTGAGTTATAAAATTTAGTAATCCCGACATAAAAGTATAGATTTTTTTAAATTTACCCTTGTTGTGGTAATTTGAATATTATTTTTCTATAAAAAATATAATTGCTGTAGTCAATTAATTATATTAATAAGTAATAAAATAAAAAGAGAAAGAAAGCAGCGTGGGAGAGAGAGAGAGCGAGGAGAAAGCCGCGTGCGAGAGAGAGGGGGGAAGGCGGGAGGGAGATGAAAATAATGTTACTAGTTAGATTTGGGGTTAATATTGGACGGTAAAATTGTCATTTTATATAATATAATTTAATAATGCAATATACTTTAATATTTTCGATGTAATCCTGCTCGATTTGTAATGCTACATTAACGACTAAATTATATAGCGAATTAACCAAACACATTTATTTGAAGTTTATAATCCCTTAATAACTCGAACGAAACGAGCCCTAAGGAGGAAGATACCCACACAAAATCTATTCCTAGAGGCAGCAATTCCAAAACCAGAAATTAAAATTGTGCTCTCTCCGAGACGTGAAAAATTCTAGAATGCAATGCGTATATTGGTGATGTGGCGTAACAAATCAATCAAATATCTCCTTTTAGAGGTATATGTCCTATCATAATTGTAAAAAAAAATATTTTTATTATACTTTTGTTTGGAAAAAAAGAATATGATTCACTTGTTATTAATGATGTGTGCAAATATGACGGTGTAGAATTCCTCCCAAGACTTATTCTTTACCCACACTAATTCTAATTGTTTGTCACTAAACACAATGATGATGATTACTAGAAAAACCCAAATCCTCATTAAAATCATGTTTAATTCATTTCCTCGATGATGTGCCACGAAGTACAAAAATTTAAGAAATTAAATAAGGTCTCTAAATATATAGAAGTTACTGCTGTAGCCTACGTATGAATACAATATAAAGATGAGGGCATAAATACCCGGCTGCGTTTGGTTAGAGGGATATTCCAGAATAAGGCGGGATATCCTTCTTTATCCCGCCGAACATAATGCTTTTTGGAACAACCAGGTTGTTCCCGACTTAACGGGTTGTTTCGGGAACAACCCGTAAGCTTTAGGGAGAACAAAAAGGAACAAGGGATTTTGGGTTTTATTTTTTTTTTTTTTTATTTTTTTTTGCCCTTTTAATTTTTTATACTTTTTATAATAATATATTTATACTTAAATTTTATTATATAATAAATTAATTAAATTTGATATATAATTTATTTTATTAAGTTTTATCATTTATATATTAATATTTAATTATTTTATTTTATATTAAATATTATATACATAAAATCAGTTTTTCATATATTATATATATATATATTTTTTTTAATTTGTATTGAAATTTATACTAATTATTAATTAAAATTATAAGGATATTGTTAGTATTATACTTTATTCATTAATATATTATGAATAAATTATATAAAATAAGTGATTATATATAATAAAATAAAATATACTATTTTAAATTAGATTGTTAATTACATAAAGTATTATATTATAAATTACTATATAAAATAATTTTATATAAAATATACTAATAGAAATTAATATTTTATTTTTAAAAATATATTTAGATGTTGTTCTAAACTTTATAATATAAATATTTTTTGCTTATTCTCAAATCAAACGATACCTTACTGCTGTAGCCGTACGTATGAATACAATATAAAGATGAGGGCATAAATACCCTAAAAAATATTTTATATTTTCTTGATGATGCGTCCAGAAGTACAACTTTGAAATTTAAAAAATAGAGCCTCTAAATTTGACTTTCCAATCGATGTAGACTAACAAACACAAGAAAAGATAAGGCGATACATACCCAAGCCAAACTTTGTCTTTAGGTTCAAAAGGATGAAGCTATCACATATATACAAAACTGATATACTAATTATATTTTATAAAATGTTTTGCGCTAGAAAAATATTATTATAGTGTTATATATATAGTGTAGAATTATTATGCTATCGGAAGTATAGAATATTTGATGCTTCCGATATTTTGATTCTTGAATTAAAAATTATACGATTGGGATGATTGTTGTCCCCCTAGGATTGAGAGTAGTACACTAAGCCCCCGTTTGGTTGGGGGTTAAGGGGTGGAATAACCCCTTAACCCCCATTTTATCTCCAAACACTACCAAAAAGAGGTGGGGTTAGCAAACCCCACCTCAAAAAGTTATTCCGGTTTAGCTAATCCCACCTAACCCCACCAAACCCCAACCAAACACTATTTTTCTATTCATAATAACCTACTATTCTTCTTATCCTATCTACTTTAACCAAATACTATTTTTCACTATCCTCGACTAAATCCAACTTCCAACCAAACACAAAAATACTTTAACGCCACCTTAACCCCAAACTTAGCACTATCCCTGGAATAACTAGTTTTTTCTTAACCCCGAACCAAACGGGGGTTAAGGATTAAGTGGTCCTCACAGGTATCCACTATTCTTTCGATAGCATAGTAGCTCTAATCATCTATATAGTGTGTGTGTATATGTATATATTTATATATAGAGTCCGGCAACTGTACTATTATGAGTATACGCCCTTTCATACTCATAAATTCTCGACCGTTAGATCTACTCCTTTGATCATTTATACCCGTTAGATCATATTATTCAACCAACCATCCATTCAACCCTAAGGGACCACTATTAACTTAACCGGAGACCACTATCATCCTAAACACATTCTGTCATCCAATGCCTCCGTACTACCGATAGTATACCAACCTAGCTCTCTCTCTCTCTCTCTTTGATCATATATATATATGATCAAAGAGAGAGAGAGAGAGAGAGAGAGAGAGAGAGAGAGAGAGAGCTAGGCTGGTATACTATCGGTAGCACGGAGGCTTCCGTGCTACCAAATTATTTTCAATGATGCAACTTCCAAATCGACGATCGACACCATTAGATTTGATCTAAACTATTAAAAGTACTTGGAAACTAAATTTCATAATTTTTCGGCATTATTTACCTATCAAACGAGTAGTCTAAAAATGAATGGCTAAAAATAAAAAATCTCATAAAAATGATAATAAAACACTTGAATTTAAGATAAGAAATAGTGAGCTTACTCTAAGTAGTGAAAAGAATTTTCAATAGAAGTTTCATCAGATTTGGATTGTTTTATACCGTTAAATGCAGAAACACATTACATCTACTATTAAAATATAGAGGGCGGCTAGGATGCTTATGGAAGCGTGCTTCCACTTTGTTTTCGATGTTCGGACTTTCGAATCGACGATCGGTTCCGTTAGACTTGATCTAGAGTATTTGAAGTATCTAGAAAATAAATTTTACGATTTTTCGATATCATTTGCCTAGTGATTGAAGTGGTTCAAAATCAACGACTAAAATTAAAAATCTTACAAAATATGATGATATGACATTAAAATTTTAGATCAAAGTTATTGATCTTGTTTTATATGGCATAAATAATTTTCTATCAAAATTTCACCTGATTTAAATATTTCTACACCGTTAAACTTGCAACTGGCTCACCACGGCCCGTTAAAATTATTAATTTTGAGCCCCTTCGATCACTAGGCAAATGATATCGAAAAATCGCAAAATTTATTTCCTAGATACTTCAAATACTCTAGATCAACTCTAGCGGGGCTGATCGTCGATTCGAAAGTCTGAACATCGAAAACAACTTGGAAGCACGGAGGCCACCGTGCTACCATAAGCATACCAGCATAACTATATATATATATATATATATATATATATATAGATTCCCACTACTCTCCTTTTAATAGGATAGAGCACTTGTCCTATTAGTTTTTTAGCCTTTGGATTAATTCTTTTCATCAACCCTAGGGGGACCATTCAACTCTAATCGACTAATATCATCATAACCCTACAATTTCTCATCCAAGGGTTAAAAACTTGATAGGACAAGTGCTCCTATCCTATTAATATGATAGTAGCCTATATATATATATATATATATATATATATATATATATATATATATATATTGTCACGCCCCGGGACCGCCAATTTGGTCGGTTCGAGCACGCCAACAGACGCCGAACGGACAGAGTCTCCCCTGTCCGCCCAAGGCTCAACGACAACAAGTACATGTATAAAGAAATCAATAATTTCCAGGATAACATTTCAATATACATGGCTTGCTCGAGGGCAAGCAACACAAGCAAAAGTGAAATTAAGCTATCTAAACCATTCACACATTGTATCTTGATTACTTTAAACCAAATACAAAGCTTATACCTTTTCTTTACATTCATTCTTCCAAATTAAATATTGGCCATCTCAATTTACAATTTCATCTCTCAAAAGAACTTAATACATTTTCACCTCTCACATGATATTATTACATTTCCATTCATCAACATAATGGATGAAAGATACAAATGGTGTCTCTATATATACAAGGGTAGAACACTACCTAGAGCACGATAACCATACCACGAGCACGATCGCCCCGCTCGCGCTAGAACCTACATGGTTAGTGGGATGAGAACTACAACAAAGTTCCCAGTGGGCTCGGCCCCCAATTACACCGACTTTCCCACTAGGTCTATCTCAGGCATAATTTGAAAGAATAAGCTGATAGTAACCAAACTATAATGCATACAACTAATATGCCTGAACAATAATAAGAATTGCTTATGCTCAACATAATAATAATGATGAATGCAAGATCATAATTCCATAACCCAATCTCTTGGCTAACCCGTAGGTTTCGCCCTCAACAAGACTCAACCAACTCAAATCCCAAGTATAACCGGGGAGGCTCAATATCGACCCGTTGGGACCGTCCTCTCGGAAAACTCATTCCCTGAAAAACTCATTCCAATGGTGACCTACTCCGGAGCACACCGCTCGAGGGGGAGCTACCGCGCCTCAAGTAAGGACTATATGGTGAGTACGATCAATCCTTAACTTTAAGGATTCCATTTCAATCCATTCATTGACTTCAAGGAGAATCATGATCAAATGACCCTTAACTCTAAGGTTTCTTTGTCACTATATCTTTCATGTTCTTTACTTGCATTCTTTGACTTGTTCTAGTGTCATATACACTATGGTTCTTTACACATATTTAATAATGCCACACACTAACTCTAGTGTTCTTTATTCACATGCATACTTGTTCTTGACCATGTCATTACACTACTCTAGTGTCATTTATTTTCTTTGTTCTTATTCTCAATATCACACTAACTCTAGTGTTCTTTACAATCATAGATGCCACTCGATCTATATGTCACAATATATGTCACAATGTTCTTGTTCTTTAACCACTAGGTTCTTTGTCTCATCTCATGCATACATAGGGTTTAATTCTTTTTCTTTGTTCATAACAAATCTCATTTGCATCTTAACTCTAAGCATGCAATACATAATTCAATTACCCTACTATGCATGAAAATAGCTATAACATACATGCTCAATGGTGACACATAGACATAAAGAGAAGTTCAGAGTTAGTGGAAGCACCCCCCACCTTTTAATAGCGTTCCGATTGCTCGTCGTCACTTGCAATCGGCCTCCCACGGCGCACGCCGCACTACTCGACCTAATCCATGCACAAACACCGAACGACTTCCGATTCGCGATCTAGGGTCTTCAACAACTCATCTCTAACCTTCAATTAGAGAACAATAGGATCAAATAATATCAAACCCTCCTTTACTAGAAATACCCATCACTAACCCTAGCCTCTACACATGCTCCATTTAACCCAAGTATTAAGGATTTAGCATTCTAATAATATCTTAGAGATCATTAGAACTTCATACACAAAAAGGATTTAATTAAAATCCCATTTGCAATCCTAGATCTCTATTTCATCAAGAGGGTCTCATTAATTATGATACTCTCTTCATTAAACTAGTTTAGAATCATATATAGATCCTAATTAAACATCTCGTTTAGTCTTAATCCTAACCTTAACTCAAATTCACAAAACTTACTATGGCCACAATGACATCAAGCTAAATCCACTATTGGAAAGCTTGCTTCCACCATTAGAGAGCTTCAAGCTTCATCTCTACCCTTCAATTAGAGAACAATAGGGTTATTATAGATCAAAACCCTCATTTACCAAAAAATCCCAATTACTAACCCTAGGTTTAATACTAGGTGAAAATCCACCATTAGAGCTTTGGATTCAAGCAATAAACCTCTATTTAGCATGCTAGAATACATCTAAATCCATTATTAGAGCATATAATCAAAGCTTTAGACATCTACCATTAGAGGGTTCAAGAAGCTTATCTCAAAACGTGCTCCAAACCAAGGAGAAGATGAAGAAGACGAAGACGATCCACTTCTATGCTTCAATCTCCACCAAATCCACCATTTTTGGGAGAGATTTAGAGAGAGAAATGGAGCTCTCTCTCTATCTCCATGTGTGTGTGTGTGTGTGTGTGTGTGTGTGTGTGTGTGTATGTGTGTGTGTGTGTGTGTGTGTGTGTGTGTGTGTGTGTGTGTGTGTGTGTGTGGGGCTGATGGAGAAGAAGAAAAGGGCACAAAACCCCTTTTACACTTTAGTCCCTCAACATTGCACTATTCAACTTCTAACTTTCGGTTCAGCCATCTGAAACAGTTGGAGCCCTTCTGGAAGTCCATTTGTGCTCAAATTTGACAGTCAGGTTCGTTTTAACCTACTGAGTGAGAAAATATCTTAACATTTCAGTTTGGACCACATTTGGTCACCGCGAACCCTACCGAACTGTAATCATTATCAGATAATATTCAGAATTTATTTCTCATCTTCTGGGTGTCAGAATGGCACGAAACTTTAAATCTAGTCTCGTAAAAATAATCCTGACATACCCCTCAGTTTTCATAATTTTCTGACACTGTGCATTTTCTGCTAATTTATCTGCCCGGTTTTTCACAGAAAATTCTAAATCTTCCGTTTTCATTCCGATTTCAGCACAGGTCCTTTCAGACTTATATTTTACTTCTCTAAATCCAATAAAAATAGTATCTCACACTATATTTATTTTTATCTTTAAAATTCGGTCGTTACATATAGAGAGAGAGAGAGAGAGAGAGAGAGAGAGTTGAGCTAGAATACTCTTAAGAGTACCGAGCCCATTTTACTCTCGAGTTGTTTTCGATGATAGAGCTTTCAAATTGACGATCGGCTCGTTAAATATGATCTAAACCATTTAAACTATCTAGAAATCAAATTTCACGCACTTTCGATATTGTTCTTGTATCCATCTAGTGAACAGAAAATGAATGGTTGAAAATGAATATTCTTTAAAAAATGATGATAGGAGTCTTGTAATCAAGATCAAGAGTATATATCTTGTTTTAAATAGTTTAAAGAATTTTCTAACAAAAATACAATTGATTTGGATATCTTTACACCGTTAAACGAGAAAACGTCTCTTATCCACCATTAAAATTACAAATTTTGAAACCCATTGATCATTAAGTAAATGATGTCGAAAATATTTGAAATTTGATTTCTAAACACTTTAAGTGGTATAGATCATGTTCAACGGAGCCGATCATCAATTTGGAAGCTCTATCATCGAAAACAACTCGAGAGTAAAATGGGCTCAGATTTTAAGAGTATTCTAGCCCAACTCTCTCTCTCTCTCTCTCTCTCTCTCTCTCTCTCTCTCTCTATATATATATATATATATATAGAGTTGAGCTAGAATACTCTCGATAGTAAACAGGGCATTTTCCTATCGAGTTGTTTTCGATGATAGCGCTTCTAAATTGACGATCGGCTCCGTTGAACATGATCTATACCACTTAAAGTGTTTAGAAATCAAATTTCAAATATTTTCGACATCATTTGCCAAATAATCAAATGGTTTCAAAATTTGTAATTTTAATGGTGGATAAGAGACGTTTTCCGTTTAACGGTGTAAAGATATCCAAATCAATCAAATTTTTGTTAGAAAATTCTTTAAACTATTTAAAACAAGATCTATACTCTTGATCTTGATTACAAGACTCCTATGATCATTTTTTAAAGAATATTCATTTTCAACCAATCATTTTATGTTCACTAGATGGATAAAAGAACAATATCAAAAGTGCGTGAAATTTGATTTCTAGGTAGTTTAAATGGTTTAGATCATATTTAACGAGTCGATCGTCAATTTGGAAGTTCTATCATCGAAAACAACTCGATAGTAGAACGCTCCGTTTACTATCGAGTATTCTAGCTCAACTCTATAGAGAGAGAGAGAGAGAGAGAGAGAGAGAGAGAGAGAGAGAGAGAGAGAGAGAGTAGGTCTTGTGTGCTATTATGAGCACGGAGGCCTCCGTGCTCCTACGCCGTTTTCGATGATGGAGATTTCGAATCGACGATCGGTTCCGTTAGACTTGATCTAGCGCATTTGAAGTTTCTAGAAAATAATTTTTTCGATTTTTTGATATCATTTACCTAGTGATCAAAAGGATTCAAAATCAATAATTTTTAATGGTTGAAATATGCCGTTTTCAAGTTTAACGGTGTAGAAGCATTCAAATTATATGAAATTTTGATACAAAAGTTCTTATACTATCTAAAACAATATCAATATTTCTGATCGAAAATTTTACTGCTATATCACAACTTTTTATTGAATTTTTATTTTCAGCCGTTAAAAATTATTGATTTTGAATCCTTTCGATTGCTAGGTAAATGATATCGAAAAATTGAAAAAATTATTTTCTAGAAACTTCAAATATGCAAGATCAAGTCTAACGGAACCAATCGTCGATTCTAAGCTCCATCATCGAACGGCTTAGGAGCACGGATGCCTCCGTGCTCCTAATAGCACACAAGAGTACCTACTCTATATATATATAGAGAGAGAGAGAGAGAGAGAGAGTCGGCTATGGTGCTTGTAAAAGCATCAAATATTTGGTGCTTGTGATTTTTTTACCGTTAGATCTACGTCTTTGATCATTTTCATCCGTTAGATTATACTATTCAACCAACCACCCACTTAACCCAAGGGGCCCCACATCATCCTAACCGACATCTATTAATCCAAGGGCTAAAAACTTGCAAGCACCAATGACTTGATACTTTTAAAAGCATAGGGGCTCAATTCTATATATATATATATTCCTAACGGAGCCGATCGTCGAATCGGATGTCCAATCATCAAAAACAACTTACAAGCACGGGAGCCTCCATACTTTCGAAAGTACGGGAGACTTACTACATATATATATATATATATATATATATATATATATATATATATATATATATATATATATATAGAGAGAGAGAGAGAGAGAGAGAGAGAGAGAGAGAGAGATAGTTGAGCTAGAATACTCTCGAGAGTAAACAGTGAGTTTTACTCTCGAGTTGTTTTCGATAGATCTTCCAAATTGACGATCCGCTCCGTTGAACATGATCTAAACCATTTAAGCTAACTAGAAAGCAAATTTCACGCACTTTCGATTTTGGTCTTGTATCCATCTAGGGAACAGGAAATGAATGGGTGAAAATGAATATTCTTTAAAAAATGATGATAGGAGTCTTGTAATTAAGATCAAGAGTATAGATCTTGTTTTAAATAGTTTAAAGAATTTTCTAACAAAAATTCAATTGATTTGGATACCTTTACACCGTTAAACGAGAAAACGTCTCTTATCCACTATTAAAATTACAAATTTTGAAACCCTTTGATCATTAGGCAAATGATGTCGAAAATATTTGAAATTTGATTTCTAAACACTTTAAGTGGTATAGATCATGTTCAATGGAGCGGATCGTCAATTTGGAAGCTCTATCATCGAAAACAACTCGAGAGTAAAACCCCCGTTTACTCTCGAGAGTATTCTAGCTCAACTCTCTCTCTCTCTCTCTCTCTCTCTCTCTCTCTCTCTCTATATATATATATATATATATATATAGTAGGTCTTGTGTGCTATTAGGAGCATGGAGGCCTCCGTGCTCCTAAGCCATTTTCGATGATGGAGCTTCCGAATCGACAATCGGCTCCATTAGACTTGATCTAGCGTATTTGAACTATCTAGAAAATAAGTTTTGCAATTTTTCGATATCATTTACCTAGCAATCGAAAGGATTCAAAATCAATAATTTTTAACAATGAAAATAAAAATTCTATAAAAAGTGGTGATATAGCACTAAAATTTTCGATCGAAATATTAATCTTGTTGTAGATAGTATAAAAAATTTTGTATCAAAATTTCATCCGATTTGAATACTTCTACATCGTTAAACTTGAAAAGCAGATATCAACTATTAAAAATTATTAATATTGAATCCTTTTGATCACTGGTAAATGTTATCAAAAAATCGAAAAAAATTATTTTTTAGAAACTTCAAATACGCTAGATTAAGTCCAACTGAGCCGATCGTCGATCGAAGCTCCATCATGGAAAATGGCTTAGGAGCACGGAGCCCTCCGTGCTCCTAGCATTTTGTGCTACCAAGTTTTCCGCCGTTAGATCCACCCCTTTGAGGATTTTCACCCGTTAGATCATACTATTCAACCAACCACCCACTTAACCCTAGAGGGCCCATATCATCCTAACCACACGGCTCTCAATCCAGGTGGCCAAAAACTTGGTAGCACCAATGACTTGGTACTATTAATAGCATAGTAGCCTAGTTCTCTATATATATATATATATCTTGTGTGCTATTAGGAGCACGGAGACCTCCGTGCTCCTAAGCCGTTTTCGATGATGGAGCTTCCGAATCGACGATCGGCTCCGTTGGACTTGATCTAGCGTATTTGAAGTTTCTAGAAAAAAATTTTACGAATTTTTGATATTATTTACCTAGTGATCAAAAGGATTCAAAATCAATAATTTTTAATGGTTGATATCTGTCGTTTTCAAGTTTAACGGTGTAGAAGCATTCAAATCAAATAAAATTTTGATACAAATTTTTTTATACTATCTACAACAAGATCAATATTTCTGATCAAAAATTTTAATGCTATATCACTACTTTTTATAGGATTTTTATTTTCTAGTTAAAAATTATTGATTTTGAATCCTTTCGATTGCTAAGTAAATGATATCGAAAAATCGCAAAAATTATTTTCTAGAAACTTCAAATACGCTAGATCAAGTCTAACGGAGCCGATTGTCGATTCGGAAGTTCCATCATCAAAAACGGCTTAGGAGCACGGCGGGCTCCGTGCTCCTAATAGCACACAAGACCTACTATATATATATATATATATATATATAGACCTAGGCTGGTATGCTATCAATAGCACCAAGCGTTTGGTGCTATTAGGTTTTCGGCCCTTGGATGAAAAAATGAATGGTTAGGATGATGTGGGCCCCTAGGGTTGAGTAAGTTATTGGTTTAATAGTATAATCTAACGGGTGAAAATAGTCAAAGGGTTAAATCTAACGGTGGAAAACTTGATAGCACCAATATATGTGTGTGTGTGTGTGTGTGTGTGTGTGTGTGTGTGTGTGTGTGTGTGACCCCAGTTAGTCCTATATATAAGATATAATAGGGCTAAAACTCTTAACCCGGGGTAAGCATTTTGGGTGGTGGCAAGACCCAAGAGGTTAAGAGAGTTAAGCGTGCTAGGACGGGAGTAGTCCTAGGATAGGTGATCCTCTCGGGAAGTTAGGGCGTCACGGATGGTATTAGAGCCAATTACCGGAAGTGTGAGATGAGTCTCTGAGCCGAGTGTCCTGGATGACGAGACGAGTCTCACATCGCTTGGTACTTGTGAGTCCGATCTGACGAGGACGTCGGGCTTAAAGGAGAGGAGATTGTGAGACCCCGAGTTAGTCCTATATATAAGATATAATAGGGCTAAAACTCTTAACCCGCTTAAGCATTTTGGGTGGTGGCAAGACCCAAGAGGTTAAGAGAGTTAAGCGTGCTAGGACGGGAGTAGTCCTAGGATGGGTGACCCCCTGGGAAGTTAGGGCGTCACAATATATATATAGAGCTAGGCTGGAATACTATTAATAGCACCAATGACTTGGTGCTAGTAAGTTTTCCACCCTTGGATTAAAAGATGTGCGGCTAGTATGATGTGGGCCCCATAGGGTTGAGTGGGTGGTTGGTTGAATAGTATAATCTAACGGATAAAATTAATCAAAGGGGTTAATCCAAGGGTAGAAAACTTACTAAGACCAAGTTCGTCGTGCTATTAATAGCATACCAAATGGGATTCTAAATATATATATATATATATATATAGTCCTATTACGGTGCTTGTAAAAGCACAAAGCACTTGGTGCTTGTGATTTTTTTACCGTTAGATCTACACCTTGGATTATTTTCATCCGTTAGATTATACTATTCAACCAACCACCCACTTAACCCAAGGGGCCCACATCATCCTAACCGTACATCTATTAATCCAAGGGCTAAAAACTTACAACCACCAATGACTTTGTTACTTTTAAAAACATAGGAGCTCAATTATATATATATATATATATATATATATATATATATATATATATATATATATATATATATATATAAGGGCTTGTTTGGTTGAGTGGAATTGGAATAGATAATGGAATGAGAATGAATTGGAATAATAATTGGATTGCCCAACTCCTCCAAGACGTACGTTTGGTTCATTTTTTGATTAGAAATCGGAATAAATTATTCCTATTTTACTGCTTTGGTTGATACAAAGTAAAAAATAATAGAATAACATAATAATAATTTTACTTTCAAATATAATTTTATGAAGTTTTCTATAATAGATTACGTGAAAATCCTACAAAAGATATTTTTCTATTTAGTTTTAAAATATTTTTTTTAGATATTTTAAAAATCCTATAAAATATTTTTTTCTATATATATTTTCAAATTTTAAAATATTTTTTCTTTTTAATATAACAGATTTTATTTTTCCATTTAATTTCAAAATATTTTTTCCTAACGGATTTTATTTTTCTATAATTTCAAAATATTTTTTCTTTTCTATATATATTTTCGAATTTCAAAATATCTTTTAATTTTAAGATAACAGATTTTATTTTTCTATTTAATTTCAAAATAATTATTACGTGCATTTACACGTACATTCAACTAGTATATATATATATATATATGATACAGTTAATGTGTTTTTTTTCTGCTACTATAAGAGCTTGTTTGGTTCAAAAGTGGAATTGGAATGGATAACGGAAGGTGAATGAATTGTAATATTAATTGGATTGCCCAACTTCCCCAAGACGTTTGGTTCATTTCTGGATTTGAAATCGGAATGAATTATTTCTATTTCTTGATTAATTGGTTGATACAAAGTAAAATATAATAGAATAACATAATACTAATTTTACTTTCAAATATGATTTTATAAAACTATCTAAAATTTATATAAAAAAAAAAAAATTCATACTACTCTCAAGTTGGAGCTATGCAAAAAAAAAAAATTAATTTATTTTAAAAGATTTTATGCAAGAAATTACAAAAAAAAAAGCATAATTTTTTTGAATAAAATTAAATTATAATAAAAATAATATATCACGTTTTTTTTTTTTAATGCTAAAAAAGAAGGGAAGAGATCGGTACAGAAAAAAAAAATGATACATAAGATGAAGAAATATTGGGCTGAGTCTAAAGAAGAGGTAAATGTAGGCTTGGGATTGAACTTAAATCCGAGGTTAGAGGCCGGAATCAATTTGTAAGCTAATGTACCATTCCCATTCCTATCTGGAATAGGAGTCCTAAACTCATTCCTGTGAACGAAACAAAATTAACAGAATTGGATCAAACTAATTCTCATTCCGGATCCAAAATATACGAACCAAACATTCCCTAAGTATCATTATATTTATAAATTAAATCAGAATTCTGGCAAGTTAAATATGTTAATTAGCCATCCGATTAAATTTCTTAGTGCCACTATATCAGC
The DNA here is from genome assembly GCA_025177825.1 of Aechmea fasciata. Lineage (NCBI taxonomy): Eukaryota > Viridiplantae > Streptophyta > Magnoliopsida > Poales > Bromeliaceae > Aechmea > Aechmea fasciata. Next base: position 6,443,924 of record CM045925.1, on the reverse strand, counting down.
AAATTATCGTGAAAATATAAAAATAGATATAGCTTCTCTTTTTTAAAAAAAAAATTCTCTCGATCACAAGGATAGATATATATATAATTGCGCCACCATCTACTCCTAACTCCTTCAATTAAGGAGAGCGAGTGACATTAATTTATGTGCGTGCTGCGTGTTACAATAGTAGCTGAAATTTGCAAGTACTAATTAGAGCAGATGCATGCATAAGTGCAAGTTTGACTTAGTGCCTGTGCTTCGATTACGGACTAGGTAAGCACATACATCATCAGATCAGGAAAACATCGCCTTCTTCCAGATAATGTGAAGAAGATTAATTGGAGAATTCATTTCCATTCATATATGCATATAGCATAAGGTTGACCCATAATATATATCATCACAGGGGGTAGATCTAGAAGCCTCTCAATTTTATTATTTTCTTTTCATTCAATAATGCATGATGCATCCACGTGTCGCAACTTTGTTCAGTGAATCGAGTATAAAATACAATATTACATTTGAGAGAACGCCAAACGCCACGTGGCGTTTGGAGGAGGCCTCTAAGCCACGTGGCGGTTGGAGGCAGCCTCTCTCTCTCTCCCAAAAAAAATACCTCTCTCCCAAAAAAAAATACCTCTCTCTCTCTCTTTTCGGTTTCGGCCAAGAGAGAGAAAGAGAGAGAGAGGGTGTAGGGGGGCTCGAGAGAGAGGAGAGAGAAAGAGAGAGGGAGGGTGATAGGAGAGAGAGAAAGGAGATATTGAGGGAGATAGGAGAGAGAGAAAGGGGATATCGAGGGAGATAGGAGAGAGAGAAAGAGATATCAGAGGAGAGAGAGAGAGAGAGAGAGAGAGAGAGAGAGAGAGAGAGAGGGGGGGGGTGCGGGCCCCCCTCCCCTTCCCCCAACCCACCCACACAACCGCCCCCGTTCTTTTCCCTACGCCCCCGATTTCCTCCCTCCCCCTCTCCTCTCTCTCTCTTCCTCCCCCCCCTCTCTCTCTCTCCGCGCGCAGCGCGGCGGGGTAGCGCGGGCGGGTGGGCGCGGCGCGGCGGGGCGCGGGGCGCGGCAATGGGGGGGGGCGCTCGCGGAAAAAGAGGCGGAGGCGCGGGTCCGTGGGTGCGCAGTGCGGGCGCGGCACCGGCGGCGGGCACGGTGTGAGCAGACGCGGCCCTCTCTCCCAACCCCTCGGCCCAACCACCGCCCCCCCGCTCTCCCTCGCCGTGGTTTCGGCGGGGTCCACGGGGCTACTTCGGCCCCGTGGACCGCATGAAGGAGGTCCACGGTGGACCTCCCCCTCTCTCTCTCTCTCTCTCTCTCTCTCTCTCTCTCTCTCTCTCTCTCTCTCTCTCTTTATATATATATATATATATATATATATTTATATATATATATATATATATATATATAATTTTATTTACTTATATATAAATAATACATATATATAATTACTATATATGTTATTATATAACTACTGTATATATAATTACTATATAATGAAAGAGAAGTAAAAATTATATATAGTAATTATATATAATTACTATATATAATTACTGTATACATATATAATTACTGTATATATATATATATATATATTGTATTTCCATTAGCGTTATGCTTAATGTCGTATTTCGATTACAGTACTGTATATTTATCAAATTATTTAATCTAATTATATATTGACTATACTATTATAAATTTATCAAACTATTTGTCATGACGCGGATCTTATATATATATATATATATATAGTAATTAATAAAAGTACTATCCAATTGAAATTTTGAAATGGCAAGATAACATTTTTAGATGACTCAACTTAATTGAGCAATACTACTTAATTTTTTCGTCTGTGAAACTAAGGGCAGAATTATGAGAAACCTCCAATTTTTGTGGCTTCTATTTGAATGGGCATTCGGATTGAAGATCAACAGGAATAAGTTGGATCTCTTTTACACTGGATTGTAGAAGGAAAAGCAGTTAGACTTGCAAATGTCCTTAAGTGTCAGGCAGGCACTCTACCTACCGAATACCTAGGGCTGTCTCTCTCTGTCAGACCCCCTTTAAAGGAGGATTAGAATGAAATCATTTTTAGAGTATAGAAAAAAATTGACGGATGGCAGACAAAACTCCTATCACGGGAGCCACATATTTGAGACACTTCTGAGTAAGTGTCCCATTTATGCCAAAATTTAAAAATACATCTACTAATGCCTAAATATAAAGCCCAATCCAATAAGAAATAAAAGATTACCCGACTCAACCCACCACACCCAGCCTATTTGGTCCGATTACAAACAGAAAAGAAAAGAAAAAAATCAATTACCATCTTCTCTTATCTCTTCTCTCAATCCATTGAAATTCTAGACGAAGAGACTTTCCTGTCGTCCTCCTCCGCCACCGCAGCCAACGAAATAGAGTTTCGGCGGTTGCTAAATATTTAAATAAGTGTTGGTAAATTAGCAGCACTCTTTTAGGTTATAGCGACACTCTTTAACTGTCACTATATACCTAGCGACCCCTCATATAGCAACACTTTTTAAAAGTGTCGGTAATTTTAACTAGCAGCACTTTTTTGACATTACCTATATTTAAAAGTATCGCTATAAATCGTTTTTGTTGTAGTGAGTAGCTCAATTCTAAACAAATAAATAAATGTTGAGCGGTCTCAATAAAAAAATCATAAATTAGGAGACAATTTAGAATGCTTACAGTAGTTGAGGGGACCTTTAATTATAGATATTTTCTATTTCATTATATATATTATAACTTTATGTTAATTTAATAAAGTTAATACATCTAAAATAAGAATCAATCTATGTCAATAATTAACCTGATGATCTTATTTGGTGCCAATTTCAGCTTTGATTTCTATTGTAAATAAAATTCTATATTATCGAATATTTTGGTGGACAATTTTTTTCATTCATTTATTTGTTAGTCAGATTACAATATATCATGGCCAAAATGTGAAATATTATTTAAAAGTGTTATCGTTATTGTCGAACAAAATATTTAGTGTAATATCATATCTTGTAAAAATGACTATCAGCTACAAAAATTATTTAAAGATATGAAAATAGATAAATAATGTAATGAATATTATTTTTGGCTCGACAATATGTATAGCAAATTTGAATATTATTTTAAAATTTAGTTTTTAATTTTCTGGTTAGCATATTTGACTATAAGAATTTAATACTAAGGTAACACTTTATTTCGAGAGTAGGCATGCATCAATAATAATAAATCAGCATGCAGTTTATTAGAATAGTTAGTGTTGATATTTTACTAAAGTTAATTTAGTTCCAATTAATTAAGCTGAGAATTAGCTGAGTTATCCAAGCTCGATCGTTTGAGCTGAACACGAGCCGACTTGAACTATATATTTTTGAGTGAACTTTGAGTTCTATTCTGATTGTATGTTAAATTATGTAAAATAATCATCATTCTCGATTATGCAAATAGTACTTAAACTATATATTGGAAAAATGTTGTTTTTAATATTTATATCCAATACAAATTAATTTGATAAACTTGAGCAAATATCCAGTCGCGATCCAGTAACGTCTTAAGATAAATAATTTGCATGATTTGGATAGTCTTAATTTCATTCTTAATTATATACTTAAATATGATCAGAACTCTAATTAAAAACTGATCTTCAGGATTAGAAACTAACTAATCCAAATTTGTGCCCCTATTAATAGAAGGAGATAGCTACTTCCATTGCTGTACGTAAATTCAGTCCAGAGACTATTGATCTCATGACTTTTAAAGACTTTTTTTATTTTTATTTTTTTTTTCTGAGAGATAAACTTAGCTGGAAATGTGAATCAACTATGATTCGAACTTGGACTTTTAAAGTACTGGTAAGTGAATCTACAATAACTAATTGTGTTGCAGTGTTAAGATTAATCCAGGCTATTTTTTACTAGACAATTAACCAAATTGAATTGAAGTTGTTGAGAATTAATAGGCTCGGAAACAAAGCTAATTAAGTTGGCTTGTACTACTATCAATTAAATGCTTAATTCAGATGATTAAGGTAGTTGGCTTAGTACATATTAAGCTATTAAATAAACACTTAGATGGACAATTAAGAAAAGGCTACGCGCGCGTACTCCCCTGAAACAACCAATACAATTCGTGATTATATATACAAATAAGCATATCTAAGAGAATCGAATAAACAGCATATCATAATCGACGCACTAACGGTTTTGCATGCTTTTTTCTTATATATATGTGCAATCCGAATATGCTGAAAAAGGAAGCAGAAGCAAATGTCATGATAAGCAGCTTGAAATTAAGCTGTAGATTAAGTGGTGGAGCAAGCACCAAAATGGATACTATTAATTAGTAGCAGAAGCTTATAACTTGGTAGTAGTTGACAGTGTCAGCAGTGTCACAGTACTTAATTTGGTTCATGAATAATTGTCTTAGTTAGTCATCAACACTCTTCTTCCAAGTTACATAAATCCAATAATCTACAATGATATTCCAATAAATTTCCACCTTTAGTCTTTGTTTGGATGTATCTGCATCTTGTTCGGTACATATTCTTAGTTTATTCAAAACAACTGTAGTATTTGAGAGATCAGTAGTATGAACAAATATTTAGACTGGCGTAACAGATTCAGCTTGTAAAGATATCTTCACAGAAATAAAATAAATTCCTTGCAGGTAGAATACTTTATATACCGTGACAAATCATAAATTACAAAATCTTTTAAAAAGCACAAAACAAACTTTTAGTTTCCAATCACCACAGAAAATCTTCAAACTAGATAATTTTATATTGAAAAACTTACTCTGGTATCAACACTAGAGTTTGCTCGAATGTCAGAACAAGTTTATTCTGCCATTGCAATAAAAAAAATTGTTTTTGTTTTTGGTTAATTACAAACTTTTGACTAAATAACATATCCATATATATATACATGAGATGATTTATTGTATCTGTAGAAAATAACTTTAAAGCCTTATATATTATTTTAGCTTAACTCCAAATCTAGGGCATATATATATATATATATATATATATATATATATAAACTGGAATACTATTAATAAGACCAATGATGATTGGATTAAAAGATGTGCGGCTAGGATGATGTGGGCCCCCTAGGGTTTAGTGGGTGGTTGGTTGAATAGTATGATCTAACGGGTAAAATTAATTAAAGGGGTTAATCTAAGGGTAGAAAACTTACTAGCCAAGTTAGTTTGTCTTATTAATAAGCATATAGGACTCTATATATATATATATATATATATATATATATATATATATATATATATATATATATATATATATATATATATATATATATAGAGTTGATCAGCTAGAATACTCTTAAGAGCTTGAATGTCGAAATAAGTTATCCGTATTCAGTGTTTTTCTATTGTGATTTTAAATTTGGAATAGAATAACTCAATAAGAGCTCTTTTCATCAAAGTGAGTTATTCCAAATTATTATAGAATAAATCTGTTTAGAGCTACTCCCCTCCACTAGAATAGAACTTTTCTTTAATTTATCTACTGTCTTATCTTCAGTATCCATTCTCATCTACCCTTTCATCCAATTCTCAGCACCACACTTTTTCTTCTTTTTTTTTTCGATATTCTTCATTATTCTGAAAAAAAATAACAAAATTTATTTTGGCTAAATTACAAAAAAAAAAAAAAAAAAAAAAAAAAAATATATCATGTAATAACCAACTTTTTTACTTTTCCCACTGACATTTAAAAACCTACACTGTCCCCTTGTAAAATAAAAAATGTGCACTTCACCCCCTGCCGTTAGGGTTCCGTTATAAAATATTTTTTATGCCGAAAATACCCCTCCGCCCTTTTCCCTGTTGCTCGCCCCCCTCTCCTTTTCATTTTCTCTCTTCCTCTAGCTTCTCCCTTCATCTTCCTTCTTCCTCTTCCTCTTCCCTCTTTTTCGTCGCCGGCGAGGAGAAGAACCTCGTCGGAGTCGGCCTCGGAGAGGTGGGCAAGGTTACGGACAAGGAGCTCGAGGGCGATGTTGTCGACGAGGGCGGCGACGAGCGCACACGGGGTCGTCGTGGTCGCCGAGGACGTCGGCGTCGGTGAGGTCGATAAGGAAGGAGACGACGTCGACGGCGATGTCGGCGTTGTCATGGCAGGAGGCCGACGAGGCGAGGACGGCGTTGAGGGCGACAAGCTCCGACGGCGAACTCGACCCTGCGCCGCCGCCGCCGTCCACTCCGACGGCCCAAAGAGGAAGAGAAAGAGAATGGGAAGATGGATACTTTTGGAAGGATATATTTGTTGTAACACGAGAGTTGGAAATTTTGTGTGTGTTATTCATCTAAATCCATCCTCTTATATAGAGAAGGAAAAACACTTTACATGGAAGTACAGGATTGTATCCTGTCATACAAAGAAATAATCAAAAGGAAATAATACTATCCTAATGAGAAACTATCCTAATAAGAAAACAATATATATAGTAATATATACAATATAAATGGTAGTATATATATATTATATATAGTAATATATATATTATATATATATATGGTATGAAATATATATGGTAACACCCCTCCGCAAACTCAAGGTGGGTTAAACACCGAGAGTTTGGATAACAAAAACTGATGACGTTGCGTGGTATGAGACTTTGTGAAGAAGTCGGCAAGCTGAAGACGAGAAGATATATAAGGTAAGGTCAGTGTGCCTTGAAGAAAATGATGCCGAACGAAATGACAATCAATTTCAATATGTTTAGTGCGTTCATGAAAAACCGGATTGTTAGCAATCTTGATGGCACTTTGATTGTCACAATACGAGGTGTCGGAGTAGAGCAAGTAATGCCAATATCACCAAGAAGGCAATGAAACCAAACAATCTCGAATCTTTGTAGCGAGACATAGCACGATACTCGAAACACCGGATTTGGAGACAATATTCTGTTTCTTAGCTCGCCAGGAAATAAGCGAATCACCAAGAAAGACGCAATAACCCGTGGTAGATCGACGATCAGTTTGATCCCCAGCCCAATCAGCGTCAGAATAAGCTCGGAGTGCAAGTTCCGAGGTAGAAGAAAAGAAAAGACTCTGATTAATAGTGCCACGAAGATAGCGGAGAATGCGCAGAACAGCAGCATAGTGAACAGAAGTTGGTTCCTGAACAAATTGGCTTACTATGTGGACAGCATAAGCAATATCTGGACGAGAGATAGTGAGATAAATAAGAGCTCCAACTAACTCCCGATAGCGTGTGGGATTTGAAAGTGGCTCACCCATGGCAGGAGTTAGTTTTTGATGAAGTTGCATAGGAGTATTGACCGTGTCATTGTCAGTAAGACCAGCACGAGAGATGAGATCCGCTGTATACTTCCGTTGAGATAGTAAATAGCCTTTAGAACCGTAGGCTACTTCGATTCCTAGAAAATAACGGAGAAGTCCGAGATCCTTCATTTCAAATTGACGTTGAAAGAAGGATTTGATAAAATGTATAAAATCGGGATCATCACCAGTGATAATCATATCATCAACATAGAGAAGTAAAACAGTAATACCACGAGCAGAAGAGTGAATGAATAATGCATGATCATTTTCACTCTGACGAAAACCAGCAGAGATAACAGCAATCGAGAACTTCTCAAACCAAGCACGAGGAGCTTGTTTAAGACCATACAACGCCTTGCGAAGTAAGCAGACATGATCAGGTGGATGATTAAGACCAGGAGATAGCTGCATGTAAACTTCTTCGTGAAGATCACCGTGTAAAAAAAGCATTTTTAACATCAAGTTGATATAACGGCCAACCACGAGAGGCAGCAACTGCAATAAGAACGCGAACAGAGGTCATTTTAGCAACCGTAGAAAATGTCTCCTCGTAATCGATGCCATACTCTTGAGTAAAGCCACGAGCAACCAAGCGAGCCTTGTATCGATCAATAGACCCATCAGACTTTGTTTTAACTTTGTAGATCCATTTGCAACTGATAGGAACCTTTCCTGGAGGAAGAGGAACAAGCGTCCGTGGTGTGATGAAGAGCCTTAAGTTCGTCAGACATAGCCACTTGCAACGCAGGAATGGCCGCAGCTTGGCGGTAAGTTCGTGGTTCCTGGTGAGTATGAATGGTAGAAAGAAAAGTATAGAAATGGGGAGAAAGAATATGAGGAAACACAACCAAAAAACCTTTTGGGCTGGCGCTCTCGAAGGGGATAGCGACGCACGGATGTCGGAGGAACGTCGGTTGGAGCTTCGACGGAAGGGCTATCATGAGAGGCATGAACTTCACTTTCATCTGCAGGAGAGGTATTAGGAGAGAGAGAGTCCTCAGGGGAAGAGGAATGCCCTGAAAAAGAATCATGCAAAAAGGAAAGATCGATAGGGGCGGATGAAGAAGATGTATTGGCTGGTGTGGGTTGGGCATAATAGAGAAGATGCTCAAAGAAGATCACATCACGAGAAATGCGAAGACGTCTCGTGTTAGGATCATAGCAACGATACCCTTTATGCTCAAGACTATACCCTAAAAAGATACAAATAGCAGATTTAGGAGACAATTTATTTCGTTCGTGGGGAGGTAGCAAAACAAGACAAGTGCAACCGAAGACTCGCAAGTGATCATATGAAGGAGGCTTGGCAAACAGATGCTCACTGGGAGAGACACCTAAAAGGACACTAGAAGGCATAATGTTGATTAAGTAAACAGCTGGATTGACAGCATCAGCCTAAAATTGTGAAGGAACAGAACTATCAAAAAGAAGAGATCGAGCAGTATCCATGATATGACGATGCTTTCTTTCAGCAACCCCATTTTGTTGATGAGCATATGGGCAAGAAAGCTGAGGTAAGGTGCCGTGACTTGTAAGAATTTGTCTGAATGCAGAAGAGATATATTCACCACCAGAGTCTGAACGAAAGATTTTAATATTTGTACCAAATTGGTTTTGAATCATAATTGTAAAATTTTTATATATTTGCAACAGTTCAGACCGATTGTTCATAAAATATATCCAGCTAAAACGAGAATAGTCATCCACAAAGATCACATAGTATCGATTACCAATACGTGTAGAAATAGGAGCGGGACCCCAAACATCGAGAATGAATTAAATCAAAAGCAGCATGAGAGACAGAATTACTAGCGGGAAAAGGTCGTGTAGTATGTTTAGCAAGTTTGCAACCCATACAACTAAGATTATTGGAAACAGAAAGATTGCCTAAAACACCACGACGAACTAAAACATTAAGATGTTCAAAAGAAAGGTGACCTAGCGACGATGCCATAAAGTAGTATTAGAGACGGTTGAAGCGGTGGTGGTGTTAACGAGTTATGGTTGGATGGTAGATGCGGATGATCCATGTAGTACAAGCCATCTCGCCTATGGCCTGTCCAATCAAAGTCCCTGTGCGACGATCCGGAAAACGACAAGTAGATGAGTCAAATATAACTGTACAATTATGATCAGTAATTTGGCTAACAGACAAAAGATTTAAAGAAAGGTTTGGTATGTGTAAAACAGAGGGCACACAAAATTTGGCGGAATTACTAATGGTAGGTGATATGTTACCATAATGAGTAACAGGAAGTGGTGTACCATCAGCAGTAAAAATATTGAGCGGAGAAGACAATAGAGAATGTGAAGAAAGTAATGAATCATGTGGAGTCATATGAAAAGAAGCACCTGAGTCAAGAATCCAGGAATTCTTAGAATTACCTCCAAAGCTAGGTGTTGAAAGGGAACCAAAACCTGGTGGTACTGATGATGCCTGAGGACTGGATTCTGGCTCTTTTGGAGTTGAGTTATTCAGGTTGCTCTGTTGCAGTAGCTGCATTAGTTGCGGCCAACTGAGTTGGGAAGAAACGGTGATGTAAGGAGAAGGATGCTCGATCTGCAAAGTAGAAGCAGCAGCAGGATAACCACGTGGAGAATGTCGATGTTGATCAGCCCACTTCTTTTTCCTGCAATCTTGAATGGAATGCCCCCAGAGTTGGCAATATTTGCATTGGATATTGCGTTTGTTCTTTCGAGGAACAAACGAATTAGTAGAAAAAGGCTCAGATGACGAAACAACGGGAGGAGCTTGATTTGGGGCAGCAAGTACAGTCGGTGTTGAGGGACTGGAGGAATGCAATACTCGAAGACGAGTTTCCTCTGCAATAAGCTCTGCAAGTGCTGCATCAATGGTGGGTAGCGGAGATCGATGAAGAAGTTGGCCTCGTAAGGCCTCGAACTCTGGCCGTAGACGCATAATAAATTGAAAAAGGCGCTGCTGATCACGAATTTGCGTTTGTTTGGTAGCACAAGTGCAAGCCAAACAAGTCTTGCATAATGATTCTTCCATGATAGATAGTTGACGCCACCTTGCCTGCATAAAGCTATAAAACTCCTTAATGAAGCGTTCACCTTGATGGGCCGATGTGATCTCTTGGAATTCAGCATATGATTGAGCATGACTGGATTGCTCATACAGTTTTTTAAGATGATCCCACATTTCTTTGAGCCGTAGTGAAACTCACCAAGCGCATTACGATGTCAATTTCCACAGACGTGGAAATAATTCCACGAGTCCGTCAGTTAGCATTCTTCCATTCTTTGAGTTTCTTTTCATCGTCAGGAGGACTAGTGTCATTAATATGATCGTTAAATCTAGGGCATCAAGTAAAAGTTTCTGAGACACCGACCACTCCCGGTAAATAGAACCAGTTAATTTGACATCTAGTTGTGGAAATTGATTGGTAGAAGATGTCATAACTTAAGCAAATAAAGAAAAGGGATAGAATGGACAAATCTGAAGAAGTGACTTGGTCGAGCGTATGTCGATGTACGATGCGCGTGACCACACGGACGTGATGATGACGATCGCGACCTCGATTGACCACTCGAGCGGATCGTGTCGTCCTTGGGCGTGGTCGATGATGACAGACAATTCGCTTTCCGAGGAGATGAGCAAAAATGTCGTCGAAAGAAAATAAAACCCTAGAAGGTCTCTGATACCATGTAACACGAGAGTTGGAAATTTTGTGTGTGTTATTCATCTAAATCCATCCTCTTATATAGAGAAGGAAAAACACTTTACATGGAAGTACAGGATTGTATCCTGTCATACAAAGAAATAATCAAAAGGAAATAATACTATCCTAATGAGAAACTATCCTAATAAGAAAACAATATATATAGTAATATATACAATATAAATGGTAGTATATATATATTATATATGGTAACATATATAATATATATATATGGTATGAAATATATATGGTAACATTTGTAAGGGTAAAAAGGTCATTTTATGAATCTACTGTTAAAAAATAAACAGATCACTAATGGATGTTAACCAGAGGGACATATATATCTGCATAACTTAGGACTTTTGTAGGAACAACTTATGGAATTTTCGTTTTGCAGGAATATTTCTGCAATTCATCACTATGTTTGCACGGACATGTATGCAAATAACCCAATTTAAATAATGTTTGATAACTTCGATCAAAAATTGGTTTGATAACTTTGAACGTAAATTGAAAATGTCTGATCTTTATTTTTAAAAGGTTATTCGTTTATGACTGTTCATTTTTCGACTCTTCAATAGACTTGATAATATTTTTTAAAAATTAAAAAATTTGGTTTCTAAATATTTCTAATAGTGTGGATCAGTTTCAAGAGTGCCGATTATCAATTTGAAATCTCGATCATCTAAAATAATTTGATAAGATAAAAATTTCTATCATCCTAAGAGGATAGTAGCTGGAGTGCTCATTATTCGACAACTTGCTACATATGGCATCCAAATGAGCCCTAAAAAGTAGCTAATAAATTGGATAGAAAATAGCAGTAGTGGCATTTAAGGCTTGGTGATCAAGTAAGGGAACACAAATACACATCAAATTAATGCTCCTTTCAACATGGCCACGTTCGCCGATGATGTCACAAGGCCAATTATTTATATTTTTTTGAAAAATTTTGGACTTTTTTATTTAACTTTTTTTTTTTTTTATAAGGTTAAAATTAAAACTATCTTTCTAAGATTTTAAAAATCTTTCGAATATGTTTTTAACGGATAATTACTTATATACTTCTGAAAAATGTTCGACTTTACGATTTAGCTCTCTTAGAACACTAATATTGAAAATACACTTTCTACGTTCCAATCTATTTCTAATATACCACTAAAGTTAAAATCTGTTAATTAACCGTATCTATTATCTCTATAAAATTATTATTTTGCCCTTTCAAATATACCCTTCCACCATCACAATTTTTCTTATTTGTTCTTAAAGTTAGGGGGGCACAAAGTATTTTAACTTTTGGTCTTTTTCAATATACTCCTCTATCATCACCAAATGAGCGAGCCAGCTCGTGTTCGACTCGCGTTCGGCTCGATATTTGGCTCGCTCGAGCTTGAGCCTAAATTTAGGCTCGAAATTAATTTCAAGCCGAGCTTGAATATTACTAGGCTCGTTCGAATTAGGCTCGAAAAGCTCGAAAGCTCGAATATATATATATATATATATATATATATATATATATAGTCCACAATACTCTTAATAGTACCAACCACTCTTTGTTAGATTTTCGGTCATTAGTTGATGAGATGTGTAGTTAGAATGATAGTGATTCTCTAGAATTGAGTAGGTGATTAGTTGAATAGTATAATCTAATGGGTGAAAATGGTCGGAGGGTTAGATCTAACGGTACAAAATTTGATAGCACTAAGTATTTTGTACTATCGATAATATAGTAGCCAGATTCTCTCTCTCTCTATATATATATATTCCGGCTACTATCTATACTATTGATAGTACTGAGCATTTTGTGCAATTGAGTTTTCTACCGTTAGATTTACTTATATATATAGAGTTCGACTCTTTGTACTACGAGTAGTACCAAGCGTTTGGTATTCTCGAGTTTCTCGTTAGATCTACCCCTTTGGCCAATTTCATCCGTTAGATCACACTATTCAACTAGCCACCTGCTGAACCCTAAGGAGCTACTATCATCCCGACCGCCCATCCCTTCATACAAGGGCCGAAAACCTAATAGCAAGCCATTTGCATTATTAATATGGTATAGTAGTCTAAATATATGTATATATATATATATGCTAGGGCTAGTATACTCTTATAAGTATAGAGCTTTTTATACTTATAAATTTTCGGTCGTTGGATGTGCGATTAGGATGATAGTGGGCCCCTAGGATTGAAATAGTTAAAAGAATAAATCCAACGAGCGAAAACTAATGAGTATAAATGGATCTAAACTCAAAACTATATAGCAGCCGAACTCTCTCTATATATAATTATATATAATATATACTTTAATTATATAAAATAACATATATTATGTATTTTAATTATATCTATATAGAATTTAAATTCTACTATAATTGCTCTCTCTCTCTTTTTTTTACTTGCTCGCAGAGTTATTTTTCCTAATTTTTATAATATTATAATATCGTATTTTATGCATTTATTTTATATGTTGATCGAACTATTAGATATTTTTTGTATCAAATTTGAAACAATGTTTTATAAAAATTAAATTATAGATTGTATGATGTTAAGAATTTCAAGCGGCTCGTTTAGGGCTCGAGCTCGTTCGACTCGAAGTTAGGCTCGCTCGAGCTCGGCTCGAATTAATTTCAAGCCGAGCTTGAGCCTAAATTTAGGCTCGAAATTAATTTCAAGCCAAGCTTGAGCTGAGGTAAGCTCGCTCGAGCTCGGCTCGTTTCCACCCCTACACAAGGCCAATTATTTATATTTTTTTGAAAAATTTTGGACTTTTTATTTAACTTTTTTTTTATAAGGTTAAAATTAAAACTATCTTTCTAAGATTTTTAAAAAATCTTTCGAATATGTTTTTAACGGGTAATTACTTATATATTCCTGAAAAATTTCCGATTTTACGATTTAGCTCTCTTAGAAGACTAATATTGAAAATACCTTTTGTACGTTCCAACATATTTCTAATATACTCCTAAAGTTAAAATCTGTTAATTAACTCTATCTATTATCTCTATGAAATTATTATTTTGTCCTTTCAAATATACCCTACCACCATCATAATTTTTTTTATTTGTTTTTAAAATCATAGGCACAAAAATTATTTTAACTTTTGTTATTTTCCAATATACTCCTCTATCATCACCAACTTTTTTTTTATTTGCCCTTAAGTTAATAGCAAAATTGGCATTTTAATTTTTTTTTAACTGTGGTAAATATTTAACTCACGTTTAACCCAAGTTAACTTAACAGGAGATAACTGCGGAGGTATTTTGTAATAACGGTGGAATATATAAGAGGTATTTTAGAAAAAAAAAATTAGAACTAAATCGGATATTTTCAAATGTACGAGGAGTATATAGGCAATTATTTTTATTTTTAAAGTTAAAATTTGATAATGAACACTTAGGAACGGTCATCATTTCTATAAAATTAATATTTTACTCTTTCAAAGATATACTTCTACCGTCGGTCCGTCGCTAACTTTTGCTTTTTCCGCCTTTAAGGTAAGAAAAAAAATATATTTTAATTTTTTACCCTTTCAAATATATCCTTCTATTTTATCTTTAAATTAGAGATAAAATAGAATTTTTACTAATTTTACTATAGGAGAAATTTAACTCAGGTTTAAACAGATTAATTTAACGGACACTTAGTAAGAGTATTTTTAAATAACAAAAAATATATATGAAAAATATATTAAAAATAAAAAATAAATAGTAATAAATAAGATATTTTAGAAATTTTGTGGGGGTATATGGACAACTATTCCCAACATATAATAACATGCACGGACAAAGAAAACCCTAGCAGATAGATGATCATCCGGATGCAGTGCTCTTCATCACTCCTCCTTTGACCTCATCTGCATCTTTAATGGACAAACAAACGCATTATTTATTAGGAAAAACTTCAAATACCACCCTTATGATTTCACACTTTTCACTTTAATGTGCCCTAGCCTGTTGCTTAATGTGTATCAGTTTAGTGTCCTGTAATTTTTTATCCTTTTATTATTAATTCTATCAATTTTTTTTGTTAAATTGGTGATAAAATAAAACTAAATGGTACTAAAGTGAATATTCGATAAATATATGTGGGATATTTGAATTTTTTTGTATATAATTTAACGAAATATTAACAAAAAAGCTGACGAAAAAATAAAAATAAAACCACGTGACACTAACCTGATACACTTTGTGTTAGAAAATTGCGTACGGTAAAAACGCAGCGGAAAAAGAAATCAAACAAATTTGATTTTGAAAACTTTCGAGATCTAATCTCAAAACCATGCAATTAGGATCCCTCATGTTCTTTAAGATTAAAGGAGAAAAGCAAGATCGTATCTTTACCTTTTTCGCGGATAGATCTTCACCTCAATTTGATGACCATGGAATCCGGTTCTCTTGAAGCCGCACATGCGTCCGGCCTCTATAGGTATCCACACGAGGTTCTTGATTTGATCGATGTCCTCACCGGGGTGCTAGCTCCCTTGCAAAAGGACGTCGTTCTTGCTAGTATATAGAGAAGAGAGAGGAGAAGAGAGATGACCGTTATCTAAAAACCCCCATATATTATATATAGGAATATAATCCTATTCCTAATAATATAATGACAATTAAGGATAAATATAAATCTAGATTTATCCTTTCCTTAATTGGTTAGGTCGATCAAATCCTAATTTGATTCGACTTGATTTTATATTAATTTGATCATATCAAATTAATAATACAATATTTGCACATAAGTCCTTTTATAATTTACTAACTATTAGTAAGTCCTCTCATGTAACATTTACACCTTAATACCACTAATTTGTAACAATTATAAATTAGTCCAATTATCAACATATTGACAATTAGGTCCTTCGGCGATTCAATAATCGCGATCTAGCTATCCGATCATTCATAACTTCTTATGTGTGTGACCCCATAGGTTCTATTCTATCGATAGTGAGATATACTTTGATCACTATCAACAATATCATGAAACCCCTTTCGGTGGATCGGAACAATTCCAACTCGATAAGAATTATCGATCATCTAGATAATTCTTATGAGTCTCCCAATCCACTAGTGACGCCTAGCCGCATGTAGTGGCATTCCAGTAGAATGGAATACCGAACCTCTTGGTGCGATTCTGGTGTGATACAATCCTTATCATGAGTCCGAGAGGCGGAGGTTATGGAATAACTCGTCAAACCCCATCTTTGTCATATGTTAAATTTATTCGACTCGAGTTTCTAATATCGGAAACCCTTTTTCCGCTATTAACTCTGCCCTGGCCAAGGTCTTCTAAACTCGGTCTCATAAATCACATAGGACTAACACCCCTATCTACCAAGGGAGATAGATTCCATCTAAGTGCGCATCCTATTCCTACAATGAACCTACTGCAGCCAACATGCACCGCATGGACCCGAATGGCTAGGGACCAAGTGTATGTACAGTCAAACTACAGTAACCTCATTGTGAATAGCCGAGGCACCGCAGGTCAAAGGACTAGTCACACTACTGCAACATTGAGTAAGTCACTGACGAGTGAGTAGACATCCAAGTGACTTCTCGCATTGATCACGCTCGGTACCCTTGTTCTCTAACAACCACCTGCATATTCGCTTCAGTGTCCCCACACTGTCGACTCGAGACCCGTCTACCCAAAAGGGAAGCGACCTATGCACCAATCTCACCGGATCAATCACCGTCCCCGTGATGATCCATTGATCGGGAGCATTTAGGAATTAACCATCAATGACACATGTCTCTAATTCTCAACTCTTGAGAATATATGTCATCATCTTATTAATTCCTTGGACGATTTATGGACACATACACAACACGAATGAAAATAAAAATCCAAATATATTCATAATATTTTAAATTCAAATACAAATTTATATCCTAGAAAGAATACGTGTGTCGGCCTGGTTGGCTTCTAGGGTATACATCTAACAATCTCCCACTTGCACTAAAGCCAATCAGCCATATACCTAAGCTCCATCTTCTCAAGGTGGACTTCAGTCTTCTCGGCTAAGTGGTTTAGTCAATGGGCCTGCCACGTTATCCGTGGAGTCTACTCTCTGCATCTCGATGTATTTCTTATCGAGATAGTCGCGTATAATCTGAAACCGCCGCCCTATATGTTTGGACTTCTGATGAGACCTGGGCTCCTTAGCTAGGGCTATGGCGCCAAAGTTGTCGCAATAGAGTGGTATGGCATCTGATGGCATCACACTTAATTCTGCGACAAACTTCATGAATCAGAAGACCTACATTAAATGCGGCAATATACTCTGCTTCCATAGTAGGGTGGTTGTTTGGAACTCTTCCAATATACCAAGCCACTATTGCACAAAAACACACATCCCGACGTAGACTTTCTATCATCAATATCAGACTTGAAGTCTGAATCAGTATATCCCTGTACTCTCAACTCTCCTACTCCAAAGACCAAGAACATATCCTTAGTCCTTCTCAAGTACTTGGGTATGTTCTTCACAGCAATCCAGTGCTCCTCGCATGGATTAGATTGATATCTACCTGTGACACTCACAGCAAGAGCGATATCAGGTCGTGTACACAGCATGGCGTACATAAGACTCCCTATAGTTGAGGCATAAGGTATCTTACTCATACGTTGAATCTCTTCAAATGTATTGGGGCACATTTTCTTTGAGAGATAAATTCCATGCCTAAGAGGTAAAAGTCCTCTTTTGGAGTTTCCATGCCGAACCTTTTCAGCACCTCCTCTATGTACATTTTTCTGTCAGAGGCCTAGTATCCTTTTAGATCTATCTCTATAGACCTTTATCCCCAAAATATAGGATGCTTCCCCTAGATCTTTCATGGAGAATTCTTTAGACAACCATATTTTAACTGAGGTCAACATTGGAATGTCATTCCCAATTAGGAGAATGTCATCCACGTACAATACGAGGAATGTGACAGCTCTCCCACTGACCTTCTTATAAACACATGGTTCCTCCTCATTCTTAACGAAATCAAACGATTTAATCACGTCGTTGAAACGAGTATTCCAAGTCCGAGATGCTTGCTTAAGTCCATAAATGGACTGTTGCAACTTGCATACCTTGTGACTTTCGTCACTGAAAGTGAAACCTAGAGGCTGCTCCATATAGATATCTTCTTCAAGATATCCATTTAGGAAATCGCTACATCCATTTGCCGATCTCATAATTATAGTATCACATGGCGCGCGGTGTTCGAATGGATTTAAGCATGGGTGAAAAGGTCTCCTGATAGTCAATGCCTTCGTGTTGACTATAACCTTTTGCAACTAGCCTTGCTTTATAGGTCTCCACCTTTCCATCCGAACCTATCTTTCTGTTGTAGATCCATTTACACCCGATAAGTACTATACCTTCTGGTGGGTCTACCAAAATCCAAACCTTGTTGGAATGCATTGAGTCAATTTCTGACTTTACGGCTTCTAGCCATTTCTCGGAATCGATGACAGACATCGCCTCGTTGTAGGTTTTGGGATCATCTCCATGTTCCCTATCTCCCATGAGAAACATTTCCTCTACTTTCTCTATAACGATACCTAAATATCGTTTAGTAGGATGGGAGATTCTACTCGACCTACGAGGTGGAGGAGGTACTACATGTACTGGCTCAGCTTGAATAGGTTCTATAGGTCTGATGACTCGTTGCTCTTCAGAGACTCTCTCTTCGAGCTCAATTTTTCTCCCACTATTTTTTCAAAAATAGCATGTTTACTCACAACTACATTGTGATTCTCTGGGATATAAAAATGATATCCTAAAGAATCTTTAGGATATCCAATAAAACGAGCCCTCTCAGACCTAGCCTCTAACTTGTCAGCCTGTAGTCACTTGACATAGGCCGAACACCCCAAATCTTGATATGACCAAGACTTGATTTCTTACCATGCCACATCTCATACGGCGTGGTAGGAACGGATTTAGAGGGAACTCTATTTAACAAGTAAGCTGCGGTAAGCAAAGCATGTCCCAAAAATAAAGGAAGATAAGTGAAGCTCATTATGGATCGAACCATATCCAATAAGGTTCGGTTTCTCCGTTCTGACACCCCGTTGAGTTGAGGTGTTCCCGGGGAAGTCCACTGTGAGACTATGTCGTTTTCTTTGAGATAGTCTAGAAACTCTCCACTAAGGTATTCTCCTCCTCGATCTGATCGAAGAACCTCGATGGATTTTTCAGTTTGCTTTTCTACTTCATATCTGAACTCTTTGAACTTTTCAAAGGCCTCAGATTTGTTTTTCATAAGATACACATACCCATACCGTGAATAATCATCGGCAAAGGTTATGAAGTAGAGAAAACCACCCCTAACATGCACATCAAATGGCCCACACACATCAGTGTGTATTAGGGAAAGTATCTCAGTGGCCCTTTCCCCTTGTCCTACAAAGGGTAATTTAGTCAATTTTTCTTGAAGACAAGATTCACAAACTGGATAAAACTCTGAAGTCAATGAGCCGAGAAGCCCATCTTTATCCAATTTATTGATCATTTCTTCTCCAATATGACTAAGCGAGGTGCCACATATACTTTAGGTTCAACTCATCTCTAGGTCTCTTAGACCCAATAGCACCCACTACTTGCTCAGTAACATTTACAGATACATCCATATGTAAATGATAAAGACTGTCAATCAAAAATCACGGCCAATAATTTTATTTCTAAAATAAATTATGCAGTAATCTTTATCAAAATATAACCATCCCGTGCTAAAAGGAATCAGAAATCAAATTTCTGCTAGCAGGAGATATGTAATAACCGTCTTTGATAAAACATATCCTGACGGTAATCGCAAAGGATAGGTGTCAACAGCCACAGTAGCAACACTTGCCCCGTTGCCCACCCGTAGGGTCACTTCACCTTTCCTAAGCCCTCTACTTTTTCTTAGACTCTACATTAGAGTCAATAACTCAACTGGAAGTAGAGGAAACCATAAGGTTAGTTTCTATTACGAGCAAGTCTGACATACCTTCCCTAAGGTGTGTCTTTCTTCATATTCTTCAAGCTCTCCAGGTAGAAAGGACAGTTCCTTTCCAAAATGACCGTCAACATTACAGTGGAAACATTTTCCTTTGTTAGCGGCCTTTTTCTTAGGAACTACGCTCTCGGACATGTTCTCCATCTTTTGTTTCTTCACGAGTTTCTTCTTCCAATTAGACGTTCTTTTGGAAGTGGAAGCCCGCTCCACAGCAAGAACCATGTCCTTTGAACTTTTCAAAGTCCCCTATATTGTTACCAACATGTTCAATAACTCTACGTTGTTGCAGTCAATTTTATTTATATGGTAATTTACAATAAACTATCCATATGATACAGGAAAAGATCAACTTGCAATTCCTTATCTATTTCTACGCTGAGCTTCTCAAGCTCCTCGAGGTTTTTTTATCATTGCCAAACAAATGAACAGACTGCCCTTCGGTTAGTTATTAGACGGTTTGATAACAAGAGATTTACAGTCGAGAACATTGCGAGCTTCTTGGAACTTAAATCTATTTTAAGTTCTTTAGCCACTCTTTATAATTAGGTTCAGTCAAGTATTTGGTGTCGAGAATACAAAAGGAAATTGGAAGCAGATATTTACTTTGCAGAGAGTAAAGATTCAAGTTAGATATTTGTATTTGTTTTGAAAATTTATTTTAGGGATTTTTTAAAAAAATTTAGCCTCCCACTATTTTCTCGAGTCTCTTACACTCCTCGGGTAAAGAAACGGAAACCCAACGCAACAAAAGGTTTCAAGTGGGTACTGCGGTCTCACCAGTTTAACGTACCACCTCACCTGACAGTTATTGGTGATATGCTAACCAATGAGTGGACAACTCTTGTCCAATGCTTCTCAAGCAAATTGCAGTGATCGGTCTCTAAGTCCTGTAGGCCTCACCTGACAGTTATTGGCCCCATTCTTTAGTTAAGTCAGACCCACCGTTCAAACGCGTAAGCAAAGCCGTCATTGAGTCCCTCACCTGACAGTTATTGGGCCCAACCCCATCTTTACTCCGCAGCATCTCATACTAATAGAGTGGTTGCGGATTCCCGATGCAATTGACCACTGTAACCAGCCGTGCCAATCAACACCAGAAAACGCCCGCACTTCTACAACGGCGGAAGACCGCTCGACTTAATATTTGTGAGGAGATTTAAATTTAGGTCTCAAAACAATATTTTATTTATTTACATCTAATGCAAATAAAAATAATCCGCGCATGAAAATAAAATATAACTGGTAATGATCATGGATCTTAGAATTGGATTCGACTCGAGCCACCGAGAATCGGGGTCATAGGGTCATAAATTACAAGCACACACACGTCATTGGTTTGATCGTCTTCAACTCCTTGATACGATCTCGAGCTTCAACTTGATCCGATCCTTATCAACACCTTGATCCCACCGCCATCAAGTATTCACCTAGATTAAGTCTTTGCGTACTTCACAGCTTGCAACCGATCAACCAATGACGTGCAACCATACATTATACAACCCAATGCAAACAATGAAATAAAAATTAATTACATTTGATAACTTTTATCTCTAATCTATTGAGACACGCAGGTCTCCAAATAAATCGGCTTGTGCACGCAGGCACAAATATAGCCGCTAATACAAAGTCCTTAATTTAAACAAATTTAAAATTACAGGATTCTGCATACACATCATACATCACATGTCGAATCAGAAACAAATAGGTCGCTATCCATGATCATCACCGATATGTATCTCATACATCACAAGCATAAAAATTAACTTTGGGTATTCTAATTAACCGTTCAACGATGATTCGAAAAATTAGTAACTAAATTAATAAAAGCAATCAATCTTATTGATCGTTTATAATTTTGATCAAAACTTAATCTTCAAACATAATATCTTAATCTCATCAAGATATAAATTTGATCTAATCAAATTAGATCCTTATCTTTTAATTTAAATCGATCTAATCAATTTCTAAATTAAAAATTTTAAAAAAAAAATATATATATATATATATATATATATATATATATATATATATATATATATATATATATATAGAGTTGAGCTAGAATACTTTTAGAAGTATCACCTTCATGGTGCTATTAGGTTTTTAACCATTGGATCTACTCCTTGCTTACTAATAGCCCTTTGATCAAACACTATTCCACCTATCACCATCATCTCAAAACACTATTCCACCTACCACCATCATCTCAACCTCACATCTCTTCATCCAATGGCTAAAAACTCAATAAAGACCACTCCACTATATATATATATATATATATATATATATATATATATATATATATATATATATATATATATATATATATATTTTTATTCCGTACGGATGCTACAGTAGCGTCCGTACGGGTAATTAAAAAATTATTTTTTTCGTCCCGTACGGTTGCTACAGTACCATCCGTACGGTTACTACAGTAATTCTTTTTTTTTTTAAAAATTAAAATAATTTTCGCTTGTTTGCTAGAAACCATCGATTAAATTGTTTGATCGATTTAGATTTTTCGAATAAGCCAAAAACGATCTATTAATCGTTCTACCGACGAAAAACGGTTTAGAATACCCAAATACATAATTTTAATCTTAAAAACATGAGGATGGCTCTGATACCACTGTTAGAAAATTGCGTACGGTAAAAACGCAGCGGAAAAAGTAATCAAACAAATATGATTTTGAAAACTTTCGAGATCTAATCTCAAAACCATGCAATTAGGATCCCTCATGTTCTTTAAGATTAAAGGAGAAAAGCAAGATCGTATCTTTACCTTTTTCGCGGATAGATCTTCACCTCAATTTGATGACCATGGAATCGGTTCTCTTGAAGCCGCATGCGTCCGCCTCTAGTATCCACACGAGATTCTTGATTTGATCGATGTCCTCACCGGGTGCTAGCTCCCTTGCAAAAGGACGTCGTTCTTGCTAGTATATAGAGAGAGAGGAGAAGAGAGATGACGTTAGGGTTTTCTAAAAACCCCCATATATTATATATAGGAATATAATCCTATTCCTAATAATATAATGACAATTAAGGATAAGTATAAATCTAGATTTATCCTTTCCTTAATTGGTTAGGTCGATCAAATCCTAATTTGATTCGACTTGATTTTATATTAATTTGATCATATCAAATTAATAATACAACATTTGCACATAAGTCCTTTTATAATTTACTAACTATTAGTAAGTCCTCTCATGTAACATTTACACCTTAATACCACTAATTTGTAACAATTATAAATTAGTCCAATTATCAACATATTGACAATTAGGTCCTCCGGCGATTCAATAATCGCGATCTAGCTATCCGATCAATCATAACCTCTTATGTGTGTGACCCCATAGGTTCTATTCTATCTGGTAGTGAGATATACTTTGAGCACTATCAATAATATCACTGAAACCCCTTTCAGTGGATCAGAACAATTCCAACTCAGCCCAATAAGAATTATCGATCATCTAGATAATTCTTATGAGTCTCACAATCCCCTAGTTACGCCTAGCAGCAAGTAGTGGCATTCCAAAGAGAATGGAATACCGAACCTCTTGGTGCGCTACCGTGTGATACAATCCTTCTATCATGAGTCCCGAGAGGCGAGGTTATGGAATAACTCGTCAAACCCCATCGTGTCATATGTTAAATTTATTCGACTCGAGTTTCTAATATCTAAACCCTTTTTCCGCTATTAACTCTGCCCTGGCCAAGGTCTTCTAAACTCGGTCTCATAAATCACATGGGACTAACACCCCTATCTACCAAGGGAGATAGATTCCATCTAAGTACGCATCCTATTCCTACAATGAACTCATCGCAGCCCAACATGCACCGCATGGAACCGAATGGCTAGGGACCAAGTGTATGTACAGTCAAACTACAGTAACATCATTGTGAATAGCCGAGGCACCGCAGGTCAAAGGACTAGTCACACTACTGCAACATTGAGTAAGTCACGACGAGCGAGTAGACATCCAAGTGACTTCTCGCATTGATCACGCTGCACTTTGTTCTCTAACAACCACCCGCATATTCGCTTCGTTGTCCCCACACTGGCGACTCGAGACCCGTCTACCCAAAAGGGAAGCGACCTATGCACCAATCTCACCGGATCAATCACCGTCCCCGTGATGATCCATTGATCGGGAGCATTTAGGAATTAACCATCAATGACACATGTCTCTAATTCTCAACTCTTGAGAATATATGTCATCATCTTATTAATTCCTTGGACGATTTATGGACACATACACAACACGAATGAAAATAAAAACCCAAATATATTCATAATATTTTAAATTCAAATACAAATTTATGTCCTAGAAAGAATACATGTGTCGGCCTGGTTGGCTTCTAGGGCATACATCTAACACTTTGAACCACAGAGTACTAAAGTGACAAAGTGTAAAACAATATAAGTGTGAAACCACGTAGGAGAGGGACCATGCAGGGGGGACAGAGAAGAGAAGGACCAGAGCATATATATATATATATAGAGAGAGAGAGAGAGAGAGAGAGAGAGAGAGAGAGAGAGAGAGTCCGGCTATGGTGCTTGTAAAAGCACCAAGCACTTGGTGCTTGTGAATTTTTTATCGTTAGATCTACGACTTTGATTATTTTTATCCGTTAGATTATATTATTCAACCAACCACCCACTTAACCCAAGGGGTCCCACATCATCCTAACCGTACATCTGTTAATGTAAGGGCTAAAAACTTACACCAATGACTTGGTACTTTTAAAAGCATAGGAGCTCAATTATATATATATATATATATATATATATATATATATATATATATATATATATATATATATATATATATATATATATATATATATATAGAGAGAGAGAGAGAATATATATAGAGAGAGTGAGCTAGAATACTATCGATAAGAAACGGGCTCCGTTGTCACCTATTTGTTTTCAAATGACGGAGCCTCCAAATCGACGATCGCACCGTTGAACGTGATCTATACCACTTGAAATGTTTAGAAATCAAATTTCATACATTTTCAATATTATTCTCTTATCCATCGAGTGAACACAAAAATGAACAGCTTGAAAATAAATATTTTTTAAAAAATGATGGGAGGAATCTTGTAATCAAGATTAAGAGTATAGATTTTGTTTTAAATAGTTTAAAAAATTTTCTAACAAAAATTCAATTGATTTGGATATCTTTACACCGTTAAACGAGAAAACGCTCATATCGACCATTAAAATTACAAAATTTAAAGCCCTTTGATCATTAGACAAATGACGTCAAAAAGATTTGAAATTTGATTTCTAAACACTTCAAGTGGTATAGATCATATTCAAACGTGCCGATCGTCGATTTGGAGGCTCTATCATTAAAAACAAATAGTGGCAAAAAAGAGCTCGTTTGCTATCAATAGTATTCTAGCTCAACTCTCTCTCTCTCTCTCTCTCTCTCTCTCTCTCTCTCTCTATATATATATATATATATATATATATATATATATATATATATATATATATATAGAATAGTTGAATACTTTCAAAAGCACCATCGAGGTGATGCTTTTGAGTTTTTAACCATTGGATCGGGAGATGTAAGGTTGAGATGATGGTGGTAGGTGGTGGTTGATGGGATAGGTAGGTGGAAATAGTGTTAGATCCAAAGGCTATTAAGAGTCAAAAAGTAGATCCAATGGCTAGAACTTAGAAGCACCAAAAGTTGGTGCTTCCAAAAGTATTCTAGCTCAATTCTATATATATATATAGAATTGAACTCCTATACTTTTAAAAGTACAAAGTCATCGTGCTACAGAATTTTTAGCCATTAAATTAATAGATGTGTGGTTAGGATGATGTGGCCCCCTCGTTAAGTGTTGGTCAATAAGATAATCTAACGGTGAAAATGATCAAATGTGTAGATCTAACTAAAAATTCACAAGACCAAACGCTGTGCTTTTACAAGACCATACTGACTATATATATATATATATATATATATATATATAGATATATATTCCTTTCCTTTTAGTGTTACTGTTATTATTGTTATTAGGAAAAACTTCAAAAATCTTCCGATGAGTTCGTACTTTCTCAATTTAGTACCATGTGTATTAAAATAGATCAATTTGTTTTTTTGTGATTTCGTTTTATTTTTTCGATAACTTTTTCGTTAATATTTCGTTAAATTATATACAAAAAACTTCATATACCCATCTAGATTTATTGAATAATTCACTTTAGTACGCTTTAATTTTAACTTTGTCACTGATTTAAGAAAAAAAAAATAAAGAAATTAATAATAAAAAGAAAAAAATCAAACCAAAAGAAAGCAAATCGATACATTTTAAATTATATGATACTAAAACGGTAAAATGCTGAAACCACGAGGAGGCTTATAAAGTTTTTCCTTGTTATTATTACCAATAAAGACACAAGACCATGTGGCAGTGCAGCTTCGAACAGGAGCCTCTTTAATCATTTGCCGACAAAGCCATAATTAACTTGTACTCGAAGCTAATTCATCCTTTTCTTTTTTATTTTTATTATTATTTTTCTGCTAAATTGCACTTTTAGTCCTCAAACTACGGTGCCTGAGAATTTGGTCCTTACATTTTAATTTATTATAATTTTAGCACACATTTTTAATTTTTATAATCAAATCCAACAGCATAATTTAGTTGGTTAAATAATAGAATATAGTTGATACGGCAGTTATGCAGCATTTTGATTGTCGCCAGATCATCAACTACAATATTACTAATATATCAACAATGTTGCATCAGCAAATAGCATATTTTGATCAAGTAAATTAGAGTATTGGACTTGATTGCAACGAATCGACAATTACAATGAACTAAAATTTAAAATTTAGCCCCGGTTTGGTTGAGGGTTAAGGGGTGGAATAACCCCTTAACTTTCATTTTATTCCCAAACACCACCAAGAAGATGTGGGGTTAGCAAACCCCACCTCAAAAAGTTATTCCGGCTTAGCTAACCCCACCTAACCCTACCAAACCCCAACCAAACACTATTTTTCTATTAATAATAACCCACTATCCTTCTTATCCCACCTACTTCAACCAAACACTATTTTTCACTATCCTCGACTAACTCCAACTCCCAACCAAACAAAAAAATATTTTAACCCCAAACTTAACACTATTCCTGGAATAACTAGTTTTTTCTTAACCCCGAACCAAACGGGGGCTAAAAGACTAAAGTGTCCCATGCCTTTTAGTTTGACGAAAAAAAAAGTGTAATTTAACTTCTTTTTTTTTTTTTTGGTGAAAACATACATAACTTATATGAACTATATAGGGTAAATTGCACTGTTGCCCCCTGAATTTTTGGCGGAGTTTCACTTTACCCCCAAACTCTTAAAACGGTCATTTACCCCCCTATACTTTAATATTGCATCTTGTTGCCCCTTCCGTCAGTTTAAACGGTCCCTTGTTCCAACCAACTCACTTTTATTCCTTAAAAACTCTTTTTCTCGCATTTCTATGCCCTCCAACTCTTCTTCTCGTAGTTTTTGCATCCCAAAAACCGCCAAAACCTAACCCTTCCGTCAACTCCCGTGCTCCGTTAACTTTAATCGACGGGGCAACAAGATGCAATATTAAAATATAGGAAGGTAAATGACCGTTTTAAAAGTTTGGAGGGTAAAGTGAAACTACGCCAAAAGTTCAGAGGACAACAGCGCAATTTACCCGAACTATATATATATAAACAATTTCGACTTAACCATCCAAGCTTTTAAATTTTTTAATTTATTTGATTTGAATCGGTTAACGACACTTTGATTTGAAAATTTGAATTTGTCGTCTACCTTTATAGGTTTAGTTATATATTTTATACGATTTTTAAATTTTAAAGTTAATGTATCGTTAACCAACTCAAATAAAAGGAAATAAAAGGTTGGAGAGTATAATCAAAATTTTAAAATATTGGATGGTAGGTTTAAAATAGTGTACAGCCCAAGTAACTTCTATTTATTTATTTATTTATTTTCTTATTCCATCATATTCGATGTATTGGGTAATTTTTACTGCTAATCCTTGAACTCAATATCCAGTTCACGGTATAAGTTCAACTAGGCCAGTAAATTTTTCATTAGAAGGCCTAAGATGTTCTTTTTAATTACTCCAGTAATAATAATAAATAAATAAATAAATAAATAAATAAAACACACACACACACATCCGTACAACCATGCACCAAAAATGTATCAACCCTATGTCTATCTCATCCTTTTGATCTAATAGAGTAAAACCGATGTAAGAAAAAACTGTACTTTTTTTAAAGGATGAATGAGCATCGAGACACAAAATTGCATACGAAATGTACAAATTATTGCATGGAGTGCAAGCATGAATATTTGTTTTCGATCTCAAACGGTAAATCTGGATAAGAATTTAGCATAAAAGATTTTTAAAAATGTAACGCCACAAAGAGAGTCCCACATTAGATGGGATCCTGATATTGCTGGCGGGTCGAGTCGTTACAATTAGTATCAGAGCCGTATACCAGCTGAAAGTGTGAGAACTAAATGCAATGCGGGACTAAGTGCTATACCAATAAATTTAGTAGGAGCCACCTTTTGAATCCGTAAGAGCCACCTCTTGAATCTCACGTCGCCTGATAATTTTGGTCTTGATTTGTTTGTCTGTGATCTGATTTGGACCCAACGAGAACGTCAGGGTCTAAACATTGGGAGTTTGTAACACCCCCAATAGTCTCACATCAGATGGAATACTGATTTTGATTAGTTTATTTGAAGCCTACGTACACGTTAGAAATAATAACTAGACTTAAGCATTTTTAGCTGGTGTTTTAGCCCAACGAGTTAGGTCGTTACATTTGGTATCAGAGCCGAATATCAGCCGGAAGTGTGAGAGTTAAGTGTTATGCGGGACAAAGTGCTACATTGTCCGTGATGTCTCACATCGAATAATATCGATTTCGATCGCCATATGAGACATACACGCTAATAATAATAATCGAACTTAAATATTTTGAGCCGATAATAACCCAACGCAGCTTATCACTAATGTACGGGCCATTACAAAAAAAAATTTAAACGTTGGAGCGACAATATGAAGCATGGCCTATAAACTGAGAGAGACTACTAATGAAATTGACCATAGATTTTTATACACAAGAGAGAGTAAACATGAGAAAATTGTCAGATAACATCAAATAAGACTCCCCATTTGAGAATCTGCAGAATTTGGATACAACCCAATGCAAAACCAGAGGCTGTAAAACCCAAATCTCCCACCCAAACACGACCAGAAGAACCAATCCAAACCAACTACAATACAATACAATACAAGATAATTCCTAGAACAAAAATCACACACTTAATTCCTTTTCCAATCCCCATTACGTACCCTCGACTAAGATCTGAAGCACACCATTCTTTCGACGTTCACACAGAAACCCTCCATCTTGTTGTTATCTACACTCCCTCCCTCGCATTACTAGCAATTAGAAAATTAAAAGAAAGCAAGGAAAAGAAGGAACAGTGGCATTCCATTCCAACCACAGTTTCCTTACTCAAAAGGTTATGCTTCAAACTTGAAAACGGAGGAGGAGATTGTGTTTAAGTAACAATTTACCTGGCCAAGCCGAGCGCCGCCGCGGCCCCTCCGTCGTGCCGCGGCTCTCGAAGGTAACCGAGAAGCACCTCCGCCTACACAATGACACAAACAAGTAAGTGCTATATATATATACATACTAAGATCAAGTTTTATAACTCGATCGGTATCCCCATCACTCCGATCCTCACTCACCGTGCGCGTGAGTGAGTAGTGAAAGGTTTCTAAACCATTTTTTGTTAAGATCAAATTTAATTTGAGTAATATATATAGTTCCAATTAATCCTGGGTTAGTTCAATCTTCATAGTAAGAGTAAGCCTAAGCCTAAGCCAAAGTAGAGGCGTTAATTAAGATTATTTCTGAATCTTCTTTTTTTTAATACTAAGATCATCAGCTGAGAGTGCCAATTAAAAGCACATTTTCCGTGCGTCCATATGTTATATGTACCAATTAGAGGTAGTAATTAGGTTTGACCTCCATCTAATAAGATGCCCGGACGTGAGCTAGCTAAGTTTAATTAATTTGTGAAGAGTAGTAGTAGAGTCGTACGCACCTTGTGCTTGGCGCGGGCGGAGCCGGACTGGGAGAGGGCGACGAGCGGGGGGATGGCGCCCTCGCGGACGAGCAGGGCGCGGTTGCGGGGGGAGTCGGCGCAGAGCTGCAGCAGCGCGACGACGGCGAACTCCCTGCCGCGGGGGGCGCCGTCCTCGATGGCCTCGACGAGCGCGGGGATGCCGCCGGCCTCGACGATGGCGTCCCGGCCGTCGGCGATGGCGGCGAGGCTGCCGAGCACGACCATGGCCTTCTCCCGTGCCGCCGCCGCCCTGCTGCTGCTCGGCACCATGGCGACCAGCGGGGCGACGGCGCCGGCGCTGACCGCCCGCTCCTTGTTGCGGCGCGCGCAGCACAGCTTGTAGAGCGCGGCGAGCGCGTCCTTCTTGCCCCGGGTGGTACCGCGCACGAGCAGCGAGACCAGCGGGGATGGCCCCGCAGGCGCCGATGGTGCCGCGGTGCTCCTCCACCGTCGACAGGCTCAGCAGCGCGCACGCCGCGTTCTGCTTCGCCGCCGCCGTCCCCGTCCGCAGCACGTACACCAGCGGCTTGATCGCGCCCGCAGCCGCGATCGCCGCCTTGTTCGCCTCCGCCAGCGACAGGTTCAGCAGCGCCGTCGCCGCCCCCTCCTGCGCCGCCGGGTCCGTGCTCCGCAGCAGCTCCACCAGCGCCGGGATCGCCCCCGACGCCCCGATCAGCTCCCGGAGCTCCGACCGGTGCTTCGCCAGCAGCCGCAGCCGCGCCGCCGCCTCCCGCCGCGCCTCCGCCGGCTCCGATGCCCGCAGCCTCTCCACGCACGCCCGCACCACCGGCTCCAGCCTCTCCACCGGGCACCAATCCAGGGCCTCCGACCGCGGCTCCTCCGACTCCGGCCGCCGCGCGCTCGCCGCCGCCGCCGCCGCAAACTCTCCGTCCGATCTGGGGACCCCCGCCAGCCGCTCGAGCTCGCCGGAGATGTCGGAGCTGAAGCTCGAGCAGTCGCTGAACTCTCCGGAGAGCTCGAGAAGGTCCCTCGCGGCCCTGCCCGCGGCGGAGGAGGGGCCGGCGGCGGCGGCGGCGAGCCTGCGGAGGCGGATGTCGACGAAGGAGTCGGTGAGCTCCTCGGACACCGCGCCCGAGGGCTCCTGGGGGTCGAGGGCCCGGACCGGCGCGTTCTTGAAGAGGTTGGACCGGACGGTTCGCATGGACCGGCCGAGCAGGCGCTGGATCCGGACCGAGGAGGCGCAGGGGCTCTGGGACTGGGTGGCCGAGATCTGAGTGTCCGTGAGCGAAACCATAGTACGACGTATAATCAATTAATTAATTACGTACGAACAAACAAGAAAGTCTTAATTAATTACAACGCAATGTTGCATTAATGTTGTTTGTCACGAGAGGAGGAGGAGGAGGAGGAGGAGGAAACTTTGGGGATCCATGGGGAGGGATCGAGAAATTAAAGTTAATAATAATGGCGATCGATCGATCGATCGAGTTGGGATTTGGGAAATTAAGAGAAAAGTGGGTGGGAGGAGCTAGGGAAGAAGAAGAAGCTAGCTAATAGAGTTTTATGGTGGGGGGGGTGGCCGTGTCGGAAGGTTCTCGGAGGGGAAATGACGAGAAAGGGTTTGAATTGAGGTTGACGACAAGAGACGGAGGGGCCCACTCCCCTCGTGGTGCTGTTTGGAGTTGGCTTTGCCTCTGGGCTATGTCTACCCTTTCTTCTTTCTTTTTCTTTTTCTTTTTCTTTTTCTGTGTTTCTTTTTTTTCTTAAAAAAAAATTGTTATTATTATTATTATTGTTATTATTACAGTTGGAGCCCCGGAGGAGTTTTAACTCCTCTCTGATCTTTTCCTCCGCCTCCTTTTGTCCTCGGCTGAGAGGGTGGATGCGCTTTTTGGGGGAAGGGGAATGTTTTTCCGGGAAAAAATAAAAAAAAAAAAGAGGAACCTTCGTATAGCACGGACCTGGTTTCGTTTTTTTTTTTTTTATTTTAATATTTTATAATTTAAAATGATCGAGTTAAGATTATATTATTTTATTTTTATTTTTTCGTCAATTTTTTTTTTAATATTTTTTAAAATTATATATAAAAATTCAGATACCCAATCAAATTTATCAAATATTTACTATTTAATTTTAACTTTATCACTGATTTAATAAAAAAATTTAGCAAAATCGATAATAAAAAGATAAAAATAAAACCATATTATACTAAAGTAAAAAAATGTAAAACTACAGAGGTGATGTTCGAAGTTTGTCAAAAAAAAAAAAAAGACAAGAAAATTTTGGTCCACCAGTAGATGCATAAATATATCTCTCACATTTCGTTCCTTGTAACTAATGACGTGGGTATGGAGCCTAAAAAGTGATTTTGAGTCTAAAAATAATTTTATGCACAATTGAACATTTTGGAAATCATTTTTCAAAATCTAATTCTAATTCTTAGAATCAATTTTCTAAATTTTTGAATCCCAAAATCAAAAGCAGTTAACACTTACTTTTTGAAATCTGATTCTAAATTTCAACTCAAATTTTAAATTTAAATTTTTTAATTTTCAACTAAAATTTTTAAAAATTAAATTTTTAATTTACATTTTAAATTAAAATATCAAATTTTAATTTCTTTTGCAAATTTAAACTTAATATTAAAATATTTTAAAATAAAATTTAGTAAAGAATTTAGAATTTGCAAATATATAAAAAAAAATTAGCCAAACAATTTTATAAATCATCTCAGAAAAATTGCTTTTTTTTTTTAAACTTGGCCAAACGATGCAGTTTCAACGAAAATCAATTCTCCATAAATTATTTGTTTTCATAATCTAGGTCAAGAGCCCCTGCATAGAGCTAAACGTGTTCAAAAGTCCTTATAAAACAACATATCATATCGCACATAGATCTTTTTTGAATTACATGGTAGCTCTTTCTCTTTTGTTGATTATTGGGATTTTTTATACCTAATTATTATATCTGTGTATTAATTTCTTAAAAGTTTATAAATACCTATTATAATTTTTTATTTTTATAATAATCTATATCTTTCTAAATTTTAAATACCTAGCAAAATTATTTCTCTATTAACTTTTACTCATACATTCATTAAAATTTTCTCTATTAATTGTGTTGGGCTAAATCTACAACCTACTTTGGATCTATTTGCTTGAAGAAAAGTGGGAACGAAAAAATAATTTTTGGTTGATATAGTTATAGTCAAACGTGTTTTTCAGCTCACCATAATTTTGACTTTGCTCCTAAAGTCACTTATGAGAAGGATATGTGAGAAAAAAAAATATAATAAAAAAAAAAGAGAGCGAACTTATTTATTTATTATTATTGATGTTAAAAAATTAACGCGCCGACCTAACTCACGTATGAGCCAAAAAAATAAGAATATGTGATACACTAGAAGTTAACAATAAAACGCTTGAATGTCGAGAGTATTTAGACTTAAACTAAGCACGATCATAGCTACACCACTCCCCCACTACTAAAAACCGACCAATAATATAGACTGATATTATTATAAATAGCAATTTCGAAACCTGCAATAGGGCGATTTTCTTCCCGTTGAACGAAAAGACCACCACATTTTTAATATTTCTACTTTTTGCATTTTTCTTTCCCGCATTAGTTTTGGAGTAGGTATGTCCCACGGGCACATTCTGTAACGATCCACCCCCACTAGCTACAATAACTCGTTGGGCCCAACCACCGGCCAAAAATGGTCCAATCACACACACAGCCCACGATCACTAGGCGAGATATGAGACTCGTCTCGCTAGCCCGCCATCCAGACCCTGGCTGAGCCGAGACTCACCACACATGTCCAGCTGGTAAACCGGCTCTGATACCAAATGTAACGACCCAGCCCACTAGCAACAATAACTCGTTGGGCTCAACCACCGGCCCAAAATGCTTAAGTTAAGTTATTATTACTAGTGTCTAAGTCTATTATAAACCCAATGATAATTCCATTTCCATCCGATGTGGGACTATTGGGGTGTCACACACTTGCGTTTGTATGAGTTTCCAAATTTAATTCCAATACAAATTAACCGATCGTACAATAAAAATTTCGAACTCGCTTATCCGATCCTTCATCACCGAATCGCTTGATTCAAATAAGGGCGTAAATTTCGAGGGTCACTATTCGTAGTCGTTCCACATCCGTGCACTCTTCCCGAGGAGATCTTTGATTGGGTGAAAGACCAAAAAATTCGACTCCTAACAATTATATTATAATTTTTTGTGTATATACTTAATTTTTTAAATTATATTATAATGTATTCTTTATAAAATTATATAATCATATTATTTTTTATTTAGTATATTATAATTTATTATTGTCCGGTTATACTTCTTCACCGCTCAAATTTTAGCAAACAAATAGCAAAATTTGAAAAACTCCATTCAGAAAACAAAAAATGAAAGCAAAGTCATTTTCATCTAAATGCATCCAAAGTTTATTTCAACCTAAAATCTAGTTTTTACAAAATAAACATGTTATTACGATTGTAATCTTACTATCCTGATGCAGTACCGATATCCAATCCCAACACTGGTACTCCACTCAGATACCGGTACTCAACACTCAAAATTTACAATTTGCAGATTTCTGTGGTAGAAATCCAATCTCGCACTGCACCAAATTTGTTTTTGTATTTATTTTATTTAAAACGACTCCGACTTATTCCGACACTCTACGTGTAGACAAAGCTACTAGTACTATAGTCATTCTGATATGTAAATCAAGGGACACTAGAAAATCACGTCAGATTTCTAATATTACTAATTTTTTTATTTAAATTCAATTTATGTTGTGAGTCTTATCAAGTCCAATGAAAAATATGAAAATGTATAAACAACAGATGCGATGGGTTGGTGGAGCAACGGATGTGATTGGTCGGTAGGTTTACATCGTGCGGATTTGGGGGACGTGGGCGTGGCGCCCGAGGCGTTCCGGGACTGACGTCCTCCCTCACCGGCGTCGAGAGTTTGTGCAGCTACAACTGACAGCTCGGACAGTTTTTGCAGCTGGAATGTACGCGACGCGATGATCTCGATTATTTAATTAGAAATAGAAAGGATAATTTTATATTATAAATTAATGATCAATTTGCATTAAAAACGTTACTAATTTAGCTACCGTCTGGTTCGGAATTAAAAAAAATTAATTATTTCAGGAATAATTGTGACACCCTATTAGTTCCACATCAGATGAGAATGTGATTGTCATTGGATTTATAAAAGACTAAGATACTAGTAATAATAACTGGGCTTAAGCCCAACGAGTTATTGTTGTTAGTGGGCTGGGTCGTTACAATAATATTAAGTTCAGAATTAAGATAGGATTAAAATATTTTTGTTCATTTGAGGTGGGGTATAAAACCAGGCTGATTTTTTGAAAGTAAACTGACTAAAATAATTTTTTTTTATTTTTTTTATTTCTCAAGAGGACGAGGCGGTCTACCTCCTTCTATCCAGCGCACCCTCGCACATGCACGCTCGCGCCTTCCTCGCCTCCAACCACGCCTAGGCCGATCTTCCTCCATCGTATCCTTGGCTAGCTCTTTACGACAGTAAATAGAGTAACGTCGTGTTCTTTTTTTTTTTTTTGATTTTTTTTTTCTTTTTCACCCCCTCTACCGCCTCGGTCTCATCTAGTTTTATTGTAATATTTTTATTTTTAAAATAAATAGTAATTCTGTATAACTTAATGTGTTAATAGGCAAAATAAATTTTTTTTCTCTTGCTGTAATTAGTTCCTTTGCTGTACATATGGGCTAACTAATATGTAGACAATGTTTTTCCAAATTGGGTCAACAACAACGAAAATAATACTAGATCAAGAGTCATTGGCTCGACTAATGGATTAACGAAAATTCACTAGTTGAACCAACAAACTCAAAATAATATCATAAATATTTAATTTTACTATATAAAAATCTGTATTATTATTTTATTATCGTACTTATTTATAAAAGTTAATAGCTTTATTATATAAAAATATTATTATTATTTTCATATCATATTTTGTTATAAAATAATAATTTTTAGACCAAATCAGTAGATATAAGTTTTTTAAGTTTTATTTTTTACAAGACTAATTTGTGCTGAAAGAAAATAAAACCAGCTAAATTAATTTTAAATCGTTGCATTTTTATATAACTTGATAAAAAAAAAAAAAAACAAAGAATAGTGCTTCTATTCTTGTTATTTTTCAATACCATTCATTCATTTTTATTTAACGGTTTAGATTTAATTTTTTTAAAAATTATGGCCTACAATACGTCATTATGAGAGGGGTACCGGTTATTAGGTATCCAGAAAAGATATGTTGGTCTTTTAATATATGAATAATTTAGTAGTTTTATCTTCATTATATTATCAATTTTTTATTTTTATTTTTTGTTTTCTTTTTATCTATTGTCCTCTTCATCCATAGTAGTGATGAAAAGAGATAGGATTCAGGATTTTTAAAAATTTGAACTCAAACGCGACTATCAACTTGAAATAACCTTTTAATTATGAAAATATTCTTATCAGAACGATCCGAATAATAACTCGTCCAACTCCCACTATTAACGTCATTGCCCAACTACCGCCCACAACGTTTAAGTTCAGCTTTAATATGTACACGCACGGCATTTGAGCTGACTCGACGGGTTCATTCACCCGTTTTATGTTATTTTATTTTTATGTTTCAATTTTATCTTTATCTTAATCCTTATACTAATAATCTTAGGCTTATCTTATATATTCTACCCAGATTTGACAACCCGAGTATATCTAAAGCATCTCGTCTTATGTTTTCTACATGCTATAGGCGTCCTAGCTAGCAAAAATGCCCGTTAGGCTATATACTATTAATTATTATACATTTCTTATTATATAGCTAGTCAAATTTTTGATTCGAATTTTTAATTGATAAACATGTAATATCCGTATAAATCACGTATCCGAATAATTACCGAATTTATTTTTTAGCCGTATTTTTCAACGAATTTAAAAATTAAAAACTAATTTTATCCAAATTATATCCGTATTTAATTTTTCTTAATCCGAATTAACTAAATATGATTCGAGATGACTTATTGAAAACTAACAACAGAAGTAATTTTGAACGACGAAAAGAAGTATATTTAAAATAAAAAATAGAAATAAATAAGATAATTCAAAAATTTTAAGAAATATATAGATAATTATCCCAAATCTAATTAATGTGCTACCATTTTTTTTTTTAAAATACATTTTGCAAGTATATATAATAACATTTTAATAATTGAGCTTTTGCAAGTATCAGTCCCTTGGTACTTCTAAATTTTTAGCCCTTGATCTACTCCTTAATTATTAATACCTCTAGAATTAATCAAACACTACTGTACCTACCGCCATCTATCACCATCATCTCAATCCTATATCTCTTCATTCCATGATTAAAAATTCAAATACATACTCTCTTGGTGTTTTTGAGAATATATTAACTCAACTCACATTTTAATCTGCTACAACGAAAACCAAAAGAATTTTGTTCAACAGATACATATATAAAAAAAACTAAAAACAAAATCAAGAAAGAGAGCACAAAATTAAGTTCAAATATATATGTTTCTGCATGGGGACGATCGGAAGACGAAGCGAAAATTTTATTACGAAACTGTAATAATTAAGTAGTAGTTAAAAGCTGATCAGGCTCCTCTTCACCGGCCCCTGATGATTATCCCCCTCCCCCCCCCCGCCTTCCCTCCTGGCCGCCTTGTCCTGATCCTCCGACCGCCGGCAGAACACGACCCACGCGTTCACCTCCAGCGCGACGCAGCTCCCGACCAGCGAGGCCAGCGCGAGGCAGTAGGCAAGCTTCCAGTACGTTCCGCCGAGCCCCATCACCTCCATCCCTTGGAACACGTTCACCACCCCGACCACCGCGCACCCGTACCCGACGAAGTGGTGGTACGACTTCCAGTACTTCCTGAACCGGTGCGTCGTCTTCGGCCGGAACAGCAGCGCCGCCGACTGCAGCCCCCCCGCCACCACCGCCGCCACGCCCAGCCCCCGGTGCAGCGAGTACGTCACCCCGGGGGACGCCTTCCCCATCACCACGCCGATCGCGAAGCCGGCCGCGCCCAGCAGGTACGCTGTCGCCTGCACCGCCGCGTGCGCGTAGAACCACGTCGGCCCCACCGAGCTGCACTGCCGCAGGTAGCGAGCGACGGCGACGCCGGCCGGCAGGAGGAGCCCCCACGACAGGGAATTCAGGACCGCGTGCGCCGGCCGGAGCGTGACGGACGCGTCGGCGGGCAGCGTCTCGGTGGCGGTGGAGACGACGTCGACGGTGGCGCGGGACGCGAGGTCGGCGGCGGCGGTGGGGTGGATGGTCGGGGAGTAGCCCTGCACGTAGAGGCCGCGGTTCCAGACGTGGTGGACTCGGGTGCGGTTGGGGGAGAGCTTGACGGTGGCGAAGATCTGGACGCCGGCGCCGGCGCGAACCCCGTCGGGGGCGGCAGCGGCGGCGGAGGAGGAGAGGAGGAGGTGAGTGTCGAGGGGGCGGGAGACGAGGGGGGCGGATTGGAGCTTGACGGAGGGGTCGAGGACGAAGGGGAGGAGGATGAGGGATCCGGAGGTGGGGTCGGAGAAGGCGGCGAGAGCGCGGGTGCCGGTCATGGACGGGGAGTCGGGGTTGATGCCCCACGCCACCCAGCCGGAGGGGGAGATGAAGCTTCCGGAGAAGGCGACGTCGAGGGTGGCGTTGCGGGGGTGGTACGTCCACGCCAGCGACGCGCCCTGCGTCGGAAGGGCGATGCACTTCTCGTAGTTTCTGAGGGAAGCCACGGTGGTGCAGCCAGCGGCATTCGCAGCATTGGCAGCGACGGTTACGGTTGTTTGTAGAGAGACAGCGAGGAGAAAAGGGAGGAGGAGGAGGAAGAAGAATGGTTGCATGGCTAGCTAGCTGGTAGTAGTAGTAGTAGTAGTAGTAGTAGTAGAGTCGAAAGATGGATTAATATGGAATTTGCGATGGATGGAGAAGATGGAGTGGATTTGTTGTGTGGTATGAACTATGAAGTAAGTGTGATCAGTTGGTGTTAGTGGGGAGGGGATGGTGAGTGGGGAATCAGTATTATTATGGGAATGGATGGAGAGGGAGTAATTGTTATGGTGCTTAGCTTTGAAGGTAAGGGACACGATCGAGTAAATGGCTTCTATGAGTAGTAGAGGTGGGGCTCTCTTGTATTTATATGTGCTGCGGCCTTTTCCACCTGTTTTGTACCTCTAACTAATTAAGCAATGTCACTTTTTGCACCAAAAATAGGCCGCATATGTGTACTAATTTTATTAGTTTATTCTTAATATTTAAAAATTTAAAATATATTTAAAACTTTTAAAATAAATGGGTGTAAAATTTACATCCTACTACGTTTGAGTGCACCAAATTAAACAAATTCCGTCTAATCAAAGCTCGCTTTTTCTCAACTAAGTCTTATCTTTATTATTATTATTTTTATTTTTTTGAGAGACAAAGAAGACGCTATTCGCTTCGTTTATTTCATTTAAAAATAAAATTAACTAGAAATATGAATCAACCGCGATTCAAACTACACACGATACCAACCACTGTTTTACACTTGCTTCTGATGGTCCCTAGAGCGAGTGGTTGATGTACCAACCACCAAGCCCTTTGCAGCTTAACCACTTGCCCGTTAACCGCAAAGGGCTTTGGACCCGTGAATCTAGTTCGAATCTCGCCGATTTATATTTTCTAAGTTTATTTCTAAACGAAATAAACGGTCGATTAACACGCCACATGTCTCTCTCAAAAAAAAAAAAAAAAAAAAAAGCCTTATCTTTATTTTTTTTAATTAAAAATTTAAAAATTAGTACACTGGGATTGTAGAGATTGGAGTCTCCTTTTGGTACGTATAAGACTTTTCATTTCTAGTCTCTTTCTTTTGGGGCATGTTTTGATTTGCCCTTTTTTTTTGTTTTTTTTAATCGTAGAATCAAAATCAAAATAAACCAGTGTTTCAATTACCTCTTTTATAATCTGGATAAAATATCAATATGAGAATTAAATCCAGCTAGGGGGAATCCAAACTTGTTTTGAAAATTCTCTAATTATATTTCATACTTTAGATTTGAAATTACGTTTAAAAATATAACTTCAATTTAAATTAAAATGTAAGTTTAAATTTAGAATTTACATTTAAATTTTTTTTTGATTTTTGATTTCAACTTGAATTGAAATTTGAATTCAACTATGCGTTCTGACTTTGAGTTATGAATAACAGTCTAAATTCAAAGATCCATTTTATTTTTTATATTCAAATCATGGACCACAAATTTAAATTCAATTTTGTTTTCAAATTATAAACTCAGACAGTGGATTCAAATTAAAATTGAAATTTAATTTTTAGATAATAATGCAAAATTTATTTATTTTTACTAAATTCACTTTCCATTTTGAACTTTAATTTCAATCCAAATTTTTTATTTGAATCTTTATTTAGTATTGTATTTTAATTTTATGTTTAAATTGGATTTTGAATTTGAGTATGATTCTGATGTTGAATTTAAACCCAAATATGTTGATGAAAATTCAAAATCGTCTAATGTTTATTTAATCTTTAATTAATTATTTTATTTTATTTATTATTGTTTGTTTAATTTTTTGACGTTTCGCTCGCTCTGCTCACGCTCGCGCGTGAGAAGCGGAGAGCCGTTGCACACCCCGCACTACATGCGACTGTGGAGGGCTTTTTTATAAAATAACCCTCCAAAAAATTTAAATTGGCAAAATAACCCTATCAAAATTTTATTTGGAAAACTAACCCTCTTTTCGCTACGTTGGATTTTTACTATAAAGGCGGTGAACGATTCACCGCCTTTAGATATATATATGAAGGCGGTGAATCATCCACCGCTTTTATAATATATATGTAAAGACGGTGAATGATTCACCGTCTTATCTGTATTTATCTTCAGGACTTGATAAATTTCGATAAATTTAGGATATTTTGCACTAAAGACGGTAGATGATTTACCGTCTCTAGATATATATAATGAAGGCGGTGAATCACCGCCTTCATTATATATATCTAGAGACGGTAAATCATTCACCGCCTTCATAGCAAAAATTCCACGTGGCGCCTAAATGGGGAAAGGAGGGTTATTTTTCCAAATAAAATTTTAACAGGGTTATTTCTCTAATTTTAAAATTTTGGAGGGTTACTTTATAAAAAAGCCCACTGTGGAAGTTACGCTACAGCACGTAGCTAATTAAGAGGTGGCTAATTATATGGTCTTGAACGTTGGACTCCAACGTTCGGATCCTTGGGCCCTCTCTATAAATACTTGGGGTGTACTATTCATATTTATAAGGTTTTTATATAAACTGCATAGAAATACTACAGTAAAATTTTGAGAAATTGCCTTTATGTTTTTCACTTTCTTTTATTTATTTAATTCTTTCGTCGCCGGGAGTTGAAAGAAGTTTCACAACCTCATTCACGATCGCTCGCAGGAGAAGGAATTCGTCATTTGTGGTGTTGTTCTTGCTAATCTCGCACGTAAGGAGGAATATGCCTTAGGGCAATACCTCGTACACTTCCGGATTAATCAAAATATATTTATTTGGATTTAACGATTATCCGTAAGTTGATTTATTTATTTTATCACAAAATTAGTTAGATTTTAATCACAATCAGATTTTCTGTGCGGAATTTGTTCCAACAAAATATATATTATGTTCAAAATATGAATTTAAATTCATATTAAATTTATACCTTAATTCAAATTGTAATATTAAGTTTGACTTTGAATTTAAATTGTAAATTAGTTTATTATTTTGAATCGTCAACTCAATTTTCAATTTTGAACTCTTTTTTTTTTCCAAAAATCATATTTTTAAATTG
Source organism: Aechmea fasciata (assembly GCA_025177825.1). Classification (NCBI taxonomy): domain Eukaryota; kingdom Viridiplantae; phylum Streptophyta; class Magnoliopsida; order Poales; family Bromeliaceae; genus Aechmea; species Aechmea fasciata. The sequence goes on along the minus strand of CM045925.1, from coordinate 6,401,918 downwards.
TGGCTTATCGCTTTAGACGTTTGACGTAAATATTTACTATTTAAGTTTCAATTTGCAAACATAGCCTTATCTTTTTCATGTTCTAATTAAAACTTCGGAATTAAGGAATGTTATTAACTTCTACACCATCTTAAATGAATGAGAAATGCTTTTTGTACACCCAATTTTTGAGTGTAAATCTTGCACTCTTCCGTCCAAATACTTTTATTTTTGAGGAGAAAGGTAGCGCGCTACCCTCTTTATTTATTGGAATATTGATGAGTACTAGGCTATAGGGGTGAGGCAATCAGAGCCTCTGTTGACCAAAAAAAAAAAGAAGCCACTACGTGCACTGCTTTGCTGGGAGGAGATAATCTCAATCCATCATCAACTGTTTGCGCTTGTGAACTACTTGCACCGAGTCTGATTCGATCTTTCTAAAGATCGTATCGTTTCTGGCCATCCAATTGACCACCTGCAGCCTACTAATTCGGTTAGGCTGTTTCTTGAATAGTGCATTCCTTTCCTACCCATCCACCTGTCCCAGATGGAGATCACGTCATTCTCCAGGTCCCTAGCCTGAACGCTTTCCATATCACTAAAATGAACTTGCTAAAAACACACCGTGTGAATAGGTGATCCATCGTTTCCTCTTCCGCGCCACATAACACACATGCTATATATATATGTCACATGTGCATTCTCTCTTCGCCAGGCGTCGGGATTCGAACGCCAAAATAGTATGTCTGGACTGTGCTCTACTTTGAAATAGAATACCTTTTCCATAAAAGTAAGAAGGCCGGGACTCAGCCCATCTGTAAAACCTATCTCGCCTCCTGGAATCCTAGTCCGGTTCCAACCGTCACTCGCCAAACATTCTCCGACTTTCAATTTTTTGCAATTCATCGTATGGAAAGCCTTTGGGAAGGAAAGTTGCAAGGTGGTCTCCCCACACCAATGATCCGACCAACAATTAATAGAACTCCCATTGCACATGTAGCTCATAGCAAGTTCCCTATTTATATATAACATTTAGACTGAGAATTCCCTTCCACCAATATGAGAGGGGCCTAAAGGACTTTCCTTCCATCAACGGTATTCTTCTTTTGTAGTATAAAGCGAGGATAATCTTGTTCCATAGTAGCTGTGGTGCCATGTGGAACATCCCTGCACCACTATTTAGTTAGGAGAGCTCATTCATAGTTATATTAATTTTTTTTGAATTTTTTGTTTTGGAAACTAGAGTAGTATAATGAATGCATTGTTGGCTTAAATGGGCCAGCATCCTGCCCTGTGGCGGGAGGCCATGTGGGCAGAGTCATATTCGAAATGGCTTGAGGCTGGGTTGGGCAGAGTCATGTTCGAAGTGGCGTGAGGCTAGGTTGGCCGAGTCACAATCGAGACCCGTGGGCGCTGTTTCTGTACGCTTTAAGTGAATTGGTTGCGTATTTCTAACAGCTCGAGTTTTTGGGATTAATGGTTAGCGCCAACAATCCGACAAGTGGCATCAGAGCCATAGGTCACGGTTCGATTCCGCACGCAAAAATATACGCAGGTTTTTAGAGGAATTGTCATTAAAACGGGTTGAAGATCCCGCCTCGTACGCAGGTTACACATAAATGGCGTTCGAAACTACAATATACGCTAAATTTCGAAATGCTTCGTACACTTTAAGTCAATCGTTGCGTATTTCTAACAAATGCCTTTGGGCTTTTCGCATTAATGGTTAGCACCAACGATCCGACATGCATGTGTAACAGTTGATCTTTAGATCTTTAGATGAAAAATATGTAAGATTTACACTCAATTTTTATTAGTGTACAAATAGCACTGCTGTAAACATGTAGAAAGATTCTGAGAGGTTTGGTATTTTTGTAAAATAGACGTCTTTACTTCTAATTTTGGAACTTAAATTTCTAAATTTTATCAAATAATTTAATAAGCCAAAGTCCTCAATCAAAATTACTAATTATACAGCCTTTTATATAACTTTAAAACACAAAATCCGTAAAAGAAATCTATTTTTAACATTCTAGGTGTGATGATTAAGCAAACATAGTGGAATAATTTCTGTGAGTTTAAATAGAAAAAATAAATTTTTTTGTGTTTTAAATTAAAAGATTCATGCAACATACGGATTCATTTACTTGTCTAGCCTTCTTTACAAAAAAAAAAAAAAAAAAAAAAAAAAAAAAAAAAAAAAAAACTTCCTTTTGAAAAATATTCTTAACTTAGCCTCATTTTTATAGATTAGAAAAAAGTGATAACTTAATAATTTTTATGTAGATTAATATGTTAAGTGGGTAGAGATTATCTTTTCTCTCTCTGCTTTTAAATTAATAATGTGATTTTATATATGAACACTTTTAAATTGTATTGACTTGTATAATCAAATTAAATACTAGCTAGTAGTACTAATAAAAAATTATAATTTAGAAATATTATTATTTGTTATTAATAATAAATAATTTTTTTATTAAGTGTTCCTATATAGAATCACATTATATTCACTTAATTTAAAAGAAGAGAGAAAAAAGATAATCTCCACCCACTTAATATATTAATTTATATAAAAATTATTAACTTATCATCTTTTTTCTAATCTAAAAAATAAGATTATATTGGGAATATTTTTCAAGAGGCTAGCTAGATAGGGAATTTTTTTTTGTAAAATATGCTATAGACAAGTAAACAGTTCCAACATAGGCAACAAAAACGAAAGTGTAATTATATAGTAATTTTGATTAAGAACAAAAGATAAACTTTAAAGAGTCCAACTAATTACAAAATTAAAAGTTTCAATGCCTCTTTCCGAAAATGCTAAAAGCTCAGAAAATCCTTGTAAATTTTTTTTCGAATAAACAATGTAAAATTTTACTATATTATCATCTAGCATGCGCGTGGGCGGGGTACGTACTATTGTTTTTTTTTTTCTTTTTTTTTTTGGAGGGATAGGTAGCACGCTGCCCGCTTCGTTTATTTCATTTAGAAATTTTTTTTTTTTGAGAGATAGATAAAGACGCTACTCTTCATTTATTTCATTTAAATGTTTTGAAAATGTGAATCAATTAATTTGGGTTTGAATCTGTGTGCTTGCTTTACTTTGCTGCTTGCTAGGAAGGTAACTCTTAATATGATTTTTAACATGTCATGTGGGAGGCTTTGTATTGGAAGCATGTTTGCTGTGTGCTTGGCTTTGAAGGCAAGGGTGGGCCTACTAAGCTTTGATTACAGGCACTGTTTTGGGATTGTAAATGGAGAACATGTTATTCTTATGAAAAAGTGGACTTTAATAAAAGCATTGAAAAAAAAAAAGAGGCCCTTTTTGAACCCTCAAATGATGTGCGAAGTCTCTGGGGAAGATCGATCTAAATAAGTGACAGCAAAAAATAGACTTTTCTCTTTGTGTTTGCTTTCAGCCGTATGGTGGGTTGTTTGGACAGAGAGGAATGATACTATCTTTCGGCAGACCCTTCCCAATCCTTTCCTATGCATGTATCTAATAATTAAGAAGTCTCAAAATGAGAATATTTTCACAGTTTGCAAGATATTTTTTTTGTTTAACGGTGTATAAAACTGATCAAATGGGTTAGATTTTGAATATAATTTTGTTTTTAAAAAAATTATCTTGATCAAAATCTAAAATATCGATCTTGAATTATATATCTTAGTCTTTAATTTGAGAATATTATTTGATTTTGACTTTTTCATTTTGTTGTCGTTTGAGTAAGCAGAAAACTATATAATCTATGCATTTTTGTTTTGGTGTAAGTGGAGTGAAGGAACTTAAGTTCCATCATTTCTGTTATTTATTTTGGTGTAAGTGAAAAATATAATGTAACTCAAGTTACGTTAGAGCTCCACTTCATCTACTCTCGACTTCCTCCTCTAAAGTGCCGAACTCCACTTCCACCACACTCAATCTCCTCTAAAAAATTTGTTAAGCAGTACAACCTAAACTCGGATTATAATTACCTTATTTATAATAAATTATGATTACCTTTAAATAATAATAAAAAAATTAATTATATAATAGTTTAAATTTTATAGTGGTAAATTTACTACTATATTTAGAAGATAATGGGAACCACTTACTTACATCAAAATAAACAACGGAACTCAAAAAACTAATTTTACTAGCACCAAGTTACATCAAAACAAATCCCTGGAGCAAGTGGCAAAGGACTTAGTGGTTGGTACCCGAGATCCGAGTTCGAATCCTGTTGATTCACATTTCTAGCTAAGTTTATTTCTTAAAAGAAATAAACGAAGCGGGTAACGTGCTACCTATCTCTCAACAAAAAAAAAAAAAAAAAAAAAATTTCAGACGGTACAAGTTACGTCAAAACAAACAATAAAAAAATAATCATACTTCAGAGAAACTCAAACACCACTACACTTGACTTACGTCGGATCTACAAATTCGCCAATCCAAACGCCCCCAAGTGAAACTAGGTTAGTAAAGAGTTCGCATGCATGTCCAAAATTATATATAATAATCGATTTGGATGCATAGTTAGTTAATTCGGATCCGGCAAAAATTCGGTACGGATATAATACGCATAAAATTCGTTGAAAATTTCGGCTTAAAAAACGGATTCGGTATAAAATATAAAATATAAGATATAAAATATAAGATAATTTATATTTAAAAATAAAAATTATAAGTTTTTTATTCATATTTTTAATAATTCGCGAATAATTCGGCCGGCCAAAAAATTCGCGAATAATTCGGATTCTTTGAAAAAAAATTCGTAAACGGACCGTTTAATTCGGATTTTCAATTAATTCGCGAATTAACTAACTATGTTTGGATGCTCTACTAGGGGCAAGCATCTTTGGTTCGGTTTGGTTTTAGCCGGTTTTTTAAGAAACTAAATCAAACCAAATTTAGAAGCATAAAACCGAACTGCACCGAACTAAAATATTTCAGTGGGTTCTATTTGGTTTAATTTGATTTCAATAAAATATTTTTGTTTGATATAAATCATTTTAAATTATTAAAAATAAAATATAACCATGGCTAATTTTATATTAAATTTATTAATCTAAAGGTAATAATAATCAATATCTCTAATTGTTTAATTATTATTCAAAGATTAATACAAATTACTTTAAATTTAAGGCTAATTTATCTTAAATTGCCAAAGTTTTTGATTAATTTGGCTTTTATGGCTTTTAAATTTTAAAATAAAAATTAATCTAAACTGAATTATATGTTAAACTGAACTGAACAAAAAAATTTTGATTGGTTCGGTTCGGTAATTCAGTTTGAACCGAATAAAGCTCATCTCCAGTCTCCAGATGCCTTAACATGAAAAAGTTTGCAGTACATTGATCTTTTAGGCCCTGTTTGGGAACCTTAATATAATAGAATACTTGTTCAAACCATATTGTTGGCTTAATATTGTATGGTTTTTCAGAAATTTTTTCTGGACAACTTTTATAGAATTAAACATTACAATGAAATAATAGGGGCAGCAACCAGCTGAGCTTGAGGGAGTTTATTTCATCTCAAACTTGGCTTAAAATTTTTTTCGAGCTTAAGTTTAAAATTAATTCAAGCCGAGCCTAAATTCGAGTCGAAAAGCAGAAGATGAGTCTCGATAGACTTAAGATGATACAAAAGATAAAATGTGGCTCACTGACAGATGATTCTTGTGGGTGTAGCGTGCCTCCCCGCAGGCGGAGCTATTAAGGGACCGACAATGGCCATGGCTCCCCCTCAAATTTTTTAAATTATATAAATGTCCTTTATAATAGAAATTAAAATATTATAGATTTTAATTTTAGGGGAGCAAATTAATTTTTTTAGGGGCTATGGCCCCCCACAATTTTTTAAAATTACATAAAGATCATTTATAATAAAAATTAAAATATTATAGATTTTAATTTTAGGAGGCCACATTAATTTTTTTAATAAAATTTGTTTTAATTTTTTTTCGTATTTTTTGGTCCTTTTCTTTTAATTCTTACAGTCTTGTTCCTCTCAAATATATTGTCGTTATTATTGCTAGTAATAATTGATCAAAATCGATAAAAAAATTCTTACTATTCGAGATCAAAATTTTTTCCTATCAAATTTAAATTTTGGCCCCCCCGAATCTTAATTTCTGGCTTCGTCTCTGCCTCCCCGCAAAGTCGGCTGAAAGCAAGACGAGGCTTACATCCTTTGGAGTTTGTGAGTTTGTTTGAGACTGATTTAAAATAATCCTATATATAAAAATATAATAGGGCCAAATCTTTTAATAGAATAGTAACATTTTTTGCCATAGCTGAGCCAAAAAGGACTAAAGTAGTTATAATAGGACTAAATCTTTTAATATAATAGTAATATTTTTGGCGATGGCGCCGATGCAGGCACCGACGTCGGTGCCGAGAAGAAGGATTCGGAGCGAGTGCGGGTGAGAGCCAGAAAATAAAAAATAAAAAGAATAAAGAATAAAATATAACAAAATAGTTTTTTCTATAAGAAAAATGAAGAACCAGATAGAAAAAAAGAAGATGAATAATTTGCACTATTTCAAGAGAATGATGCATTATATCAGAAAAATAGTGTACCGTTTAAAAAAAAATTACATATTTTTAGAGAGAAAATATATTTTTTAAATGAACACTCTTTGAATGAAAATTGCACTATTTGGACAAAAAATTACATATCTTTTTTCCTTCTCCTCCTCTTTCTGACTAAATAGTATAATTTTTACCAAACAGTGCAATTTTCGTTCAAAGACTACAACTTTCATTCAAAGAGTATGATTTTTATCCAAAAATTATATTTTTTCTCTCAAAGAGGTAATTATTTTAAAAAATAGTACAATGTTCACCTGAAATAGTGTAACAATCTTCTAAAATAGTACAAATTCATTATTTTCTTCTTTTCTCTCTAGTTTTTATTTTTCTTATAGAAGAATTATTTTTTTTTATATTTTATTCTTTATTATTTTTTTATTTTTTCCATATTTTTTCTCGCTCCACTCTCATCCGCATTTGCTCCGAATCCTCCTACTTGGTGTCGTCTGCGCCGGTGAAGAAAGAAGATGCGGTGCTGTACTTGTTATCATCGTGGAGGATCACATAGGTGGTAAATGGGGTTGAAGAGAAAAAAAAAAGAAAAGAGTACGTACGTGACGTTGTCCTCTTTTCTTGTTGTAACGGGTTGAATAGGCGGTGGAGGAGGGTCGGAGAGAGAGAAAAAAAAGGTCGAGACACGGCCTAGGAGGTGTCGGAAGCGAAGAAGGTTGAGGATGGGTGTGCGTGCGGGCATGCGGAATAAAGGCGAGGCGGGCGCCTTCGTCTCTATTGTCCTGTTTGGAGAGAAAGAAAATGTCTCTGTCGTCCTCTTCGGAGAGAAAAAAAAAAAGAACGATAGAAAAAAAATATGAGAGAGTAAAAAATAAGAATATTTTGATTAATTTTTTTTAAAAATTAATTTAATTTTGTAAAATTTAAAAAGACGATTTATTTTTACAAAAATTTAAAACTAATAAATTTTTTAATGCAAATTGGCCAAAAATAAAATGTTGAGTGGCATTTTTGAAAGAAAATAATAATAATAATAATAATAATAATAATAATAAAAGGAAGTGTTGTCAACATGTTTGTTGAGGACTAAAGTATAGTGCAGTGTAATTGACCCAATCCTATTTCCTAGCCTCTGCGTTTAAAGGGTCCCGTGGGGCCGGGTTCATCGTCGTCCTCTTCGACCCCCGAAACCCTAAAAACTCTCGTAAAGCCGTGGTGCTAGGGCAAGAGCGTACGCGAATGGGCTCCCAAGCTCGGAGCTTGGAGGGGGAGAAGGTGGTTTTGGTGCCCTACATGCGGGAGCACGTACCGAGGTACCACGCGTGGATGCAGGACCCGGCGCTCCTCCTCGCCACTGGATCGGAGCCGCTCTCGCTGGACCAGGAGTACGAGATGCACCTCTCGTGGACCCGCGATCCCAATAGTACTCTCCCTTCGCCTACGCTTCTGATTCTGGTGCTCCACGAGTCGATTAGGGCTTTTAGTGAGGGTGGTGATGGTGATGATCGTGTTTCTGTGTTGCAGAGCATACGTTCATAGTTTTGGATAAGCAGTTGATCCATGGGAGTTTTGTCGAAGGGAGTCCGCATGTTGAAGGTTAATTCTTTTTACCTCGAAATCCATTTTGTGTGTAGTTGTTGGCTTTTGTTTGTTGTTTTGAATGTCTATCTCGTGTTCGTGATATTGTTTATGAGGTACGCTTCAAATTGGCGTTTCGTTTTTTTTTTATGTTCGAGCTAGTTGATTCCATTTCAAGGGTATCAGTTTTGTTGAATTATATTATACGATTGTTATTCTCCGAAAGCATAAGCCACCGGAGAGAACGGCGTTTTTAGTACGTGTATTCAACACTCCGACTTACCTCTAGGATCGAGAGTTTTTTGACAGGCCCAAGACGTAGAATTGGAATAAATGAGAGGAAATTGAATGAAGCTAGGATCCTGATAGGATTTGAATTCAGGACTCGTGCTCTGCTCTGATAACATATTACCCAAAAGATCAATCTAGAAGAAAATAAGTCCGAAAACATATATTAACAAGTTTGAACAATTGAATGATAAGTAGATAGTGTAGAACGAACCTACATAGGCTTTGAGGAGGACTGATTTAGATCCCAACTATTAGGAAAAGATTATGCGGAAAGAAGACCGTCCTAGAGGACTTAGGAGAAGAAGTTTGAAGTGTTTTGTGGCGTAGAAAAAGAAGATTCTTCCCCACCTCTTATTTATAGGCATCAAGGAGGGATGAGATATGCGCCTTCCCACGAAGCCACCTAATAACGTTTGCCCCTCTAGCCTCTAGTTAAAATTGGGCCCAATTCACCTTATCTTCAAGTGTAAAAACTAGAAAAGAAAATCAATGAAAGTAAAAAAAACTAAGAAAATCCCAATTACATTTGGCTTCCCAAAGCCCAAATTAACTGGTGTTAAATCACCTACATTTAAAACAATAAATGTCCAATTATTTGTTCTGGCACACCTGAAAATTTGTGCGAAAAAACTCGAATCTCAGTAAGCTCTCTGTGAGCTTTCAGAACATAGAAAACCTAATGTTTTTATTTCCGTGTGTGGGAATGTTGATACCAGAGAACGAGAAAAGGAAAATAGGACTAAAGACTATTGAAGTGGTTTTCGTAGGATATGCCCTAGATAATATTGCCAATAAGTTGCTAGTCATAAACTTTGAAATTAGTGGGATATTTAATAGCTACGTAATTGAGGTTAGGGATGGTGTGTGCTTTGAGGACACTTTCCCCTGGGCTGACTATTGAGTAACTATATGGCCAGCTCTACTAGTAACAGATCTAGATAACAAGAGGGCTTGATAAAACTTAGAATTAAGAGAACTAGAATAAACGAAACTTTTGGTGATGACCTCTACATCCTACTATTGATCTTCTTGAATGGATTCAAAATCAGGATGTTGGATAAAGGTGTACTCAAAGGACTATTAATGGCATATCGGCATTATATAGAATGACATCAGAAGTTTGTTCCATTGATCCCCTTGATTGGATTCAAAACCAATAAGTCTGATAAATGTGTGTACTCAAAGGACCGTAATAGATAAAAGACTATTCTATGCTTGTATATAGATAGGATCTTGTTAACACCAATGATATTACTAATATGGGTCTGATTAATGATGCAAAGATTCTTCTTTGTCAAACTTGGACCCGGAGCATCTGGGGTAATCTGTTGTTCATAACATCAATATTGTTAGAAGATCTTATGAGATTATCGAGTCCTAATCTTACTACTCTGAACAACTGTTCAAAAAGTTTGGTACTTCAACTGTATGGGCAAATCCTGTACGTATGACTCTGGCTCCGTTCCAAAACATAGTAGACATGAGCATCCTTCTATATGAACTTGACAATTCAGGTAACTCAAGCTCTTAAAGTATTGAGGTATGCGACCTTGTGTTATATCCTTGGGTGATATGCCCATCATTCATCGGCATAGTACGACACTCGCTGCACGGCTCACACAAAGGCAGCACTTAAGTCATGCATTAAACTAGGAAACCTGACTTCGTAACTTACGATTCATTGATTTGAGTGGTAGGATAGAAACCAGGATATGCCTTTAGATGAACCAGCTTGAATCTATACTCTTCCTGAAGCCTACATACCTGACCTATATGTAGAATGAATACAAGATAATCTGTACATAGGATGAACAAAAGTATAGAACCCATTCTGCAGGCTAGTTCTGGTAATAATCATGCTTAGATGAGTGACTTTACATGCCTTGTGATATTTGTTAGCTTCGCTCTTTGTGATGTTAAGCAGAGTTGCCATTTTAGTGGTTTGAATGTTTGATTAACCAATTCTCGTTTAGCATGTCTGATTCAAGAATTATAGACAATAGTGTTTAAAAGATGCTGATGAGGGTATGGAAAAGAATTGAAGAAACCTTTTAGGTAAGATCAGTCCAAATCCTGCCTGGACCTGTCTTTAAATAAATGACAAGTGCATTTGTATTTGTATTGATCCTCTAAGCTTTCTCCCTTCTATATAGAGTTGCCTCACACTGATTGGATGGCTCTAATAATATTGACCTTGTTTTTATTTACTAAAGCCCAAACAGGCCCAACCTGGAAACTTTTGAATGCCTGTGTCCTGAATTTTCATAGTTACTGGTAGTTGCTAAATCATGATTAATCTATATGTGTTAGATCTCTTGATTTAAGGCTGTCACTACTACACAGAATCCTCTTGCATTAATTATTTTGCACTCTTGATTTAAACTTAGTATAGAAAGTGTACTTATATATTAGTTAAATAACTCACTGTAGTGAAAGCTTGTATTATAGTGACCATTTTAATAATTTGGCATTGTTTTGATACAGCTATGGTTGGCGACATAAACATTTACATGAATGATCCTGATGACTTACAAGTGGCAGAAATTGAGATTATGATAGCTGAACCAAAAAGGTATCACTTATGCACAATATGGACAATTCCATAATATCTATCTCCTCTTAGATTTGTATTCCGAGGAACTTCAGTATCACATGATCTGATGAGTGGTCAACTTTAGATGAACCATGCCAACGTAACATAGAATATATACCAAAATGTTGTAGTAGATTTGGTGGTATGCAAATAATATTTTGATAAATATGGCAGCAATGCTGCAATAGGAAGGACCATAAATTGATGCTTGTAGGCTTAAGACTTTGCAAATCAAATGGACAGGGATGAAGGATAATAAACCACCTATAGAGTGCCGTTCTTGGAAGGTCTTCTCTTCATATGCAGAAACAGACTTGGTTATAGCTACAGAGATGGTATATGTCTGTAGATTTTTGTTCTGTCTTTCTTGAATATTACTGCCAAGTTGCTTGATGTGCCTGTGTTTGTGCATGGACATACATGTGTTGCTGTGCATATGCTTCTTGTGCCTGTGTTCATGTGTCTGCATACGCTCGCATGTCTGTTGTGCCTGCACTGGGGCTTGCATGTGCCGGTGTCTGTGAGCACATTCAAGTGTGCGCTTGAAAATTTGTACATCAAGGGAGATGGATTTGGTATTTCTTGTTGTCACAATTGGTGCGTCCTTCTTCATCTGTTGGCAAGCAAATTGCGAATCCACTAGGCTGACACTGCATGTCAAGTCAACAATCCGACATTCTGACTCTTTGAAAGTTTCTAGTGGTTGTGAAAGGAGACTAGTTGTTTTCGTCATAATAGGAACTAATCATGAAGTGATCTTTGGCAAGCTATCCAAATTTTAGAAATATCAAGCTTTAGAAAGTTATCAAAACCACTGACTGCATATTTCATTTGTGTCTGTGCGTGCGTGCGTGCATGTATCCCTCCTTCCCTGCCCCTCTTTCGATTTTATCATGGTGCCATCATATTTGGTTGGTAGTCATTTAGTATAGCATGTTCTATGACGATGAAAGCTAATATGTTGTTTGTGCCAGACACTATTTAGCGGAAAGAGACTGTTTTGGACCAATCATTTGATATTGGCTGAGTTTCCTCTCTCTAGCCAAATATTCCCATTTAGAATATGGTGCAACAAGTTATATGGTGATTCCTTATGAGGATGGTGGTATTCTTGATGATTATTTAACGTAAAAGTTTTAATGGCAAGGTCCTAATAATCATGCAATTCCAGGACAGTGGATTCCACCCAAAAGGTGATTCGTAATATCCTTAGAAGCTGAGATGATATATTCTTTCTCACCGCCTTTGACTACACTTTTTGTATCTCTAAATTCTCAACAATCAATTGATCAATGGACCTTCAATAAACAAAAACCGATATGCTGCTCCATATAAATGATCATTCCATAAGTCCATAACATTATGCAAATATATGCATACATTAGAGGTTTTTTTTGTTTAAATAGTTGTGCTGGTGTAATCATGGAAATGATTAAACCATTGGAATTTCAAAATTTTAAAATAGTGCAATATTTATGTGGATAAGTGCAAGATCCATATCCACTACCTCCTGATCCTTTTCCTTTACCTTTCTCTTACTTCTTCTATAGAAGACCGGATATAATGCAATATGGTTAGGGAACAATGTCTAGTTTCTGATGTCAACTGTTTGGGGTCGATACAGATATTATCTTGGGAAATGTCTATGTCATATTCCTGCATGAATCAACATTTTTAGTTTTTTTCACTAATTCTGTTGATTCTTCTTGTCATAGCCGGGGAAAGGGGCTTGGTGAAGAATCCGTCTTGATGATGATGGCATTTGCAGTTGAAAAGTACAGAATTCAAACTTTCCGTGCAAAAATTGGAGAATCGAACACAGCATCACTTAAGCTCTTTAGGAAATTGGTATCTCTATATTCACGTTCTCGTCCAATTACGACATGCTTATCTTCCCTCAAATTTGGTTGTTATTGATCATGGATATTGGTCGATGCAGGGCTTCTTGGATGCTTCTTATAGTGAAGTATTTAAGGAGGTAGGTCAATAAATACCCTCTCTCCAAAATCCCTATTAATGCATAAGTACTGATATTATTGCATTAAGGGGATTCTCATGTTCTTTTTGTCAATCTTTACGGATAAAATTTTCAATTGCACCACTTTAACTTTTGTGGACTGGTTGTTTCTCTTATTTTATCAGGTAACGCTGGAGGTGCCAGTTTCTGTACTCTTTAATCAATGGTCCAGAACAGGTTAAGTTAATCTTTTAATTTCATGCTTGTATTGTTGCTTCATTCCAATTACCAGTGTCTTTAACATGAAACTCAAAACATTTTCTTGGTTTAGGAAATGAAGTTGTTGCTTCATCTGTGCCGTCGCTACCTTTATCTAACACTGACTGCTTAAATTAAATTGGCTATTGATTAGTTACGTTGGACTCGACAAAGCTAATGTTTTAGTGTACAAAAAGACCACTGGGGCTTCTACATAACATTGATGTTACTTTCTCCTGTTGATTGCGGCATGGGATATGCTGATCCTTCTGACTGTTCCTGCCATCCTGATGCTTATTTATTGCTATTCACATGAAGGCTTTGATGAATATTCAGGACACTGCTATTGAAATTGAGAACCCTAACTGTTTTGCAACATATGATTGTGTAAATGATGTCATCATTCATTATTTAGTGTAGAAGTAGCATTTAATCTTTCAATTTTTGTTCCATGGGTTAATATCTGAACTTTTAGCATTTATTTTCAGTGTCGACCGTAGTAACAGGCGCAATACTTTCTTGGTACCTAAAAATCTCATGTTTTAGCAATAACTGTTGGCATGGAATAGTTTTAATGGAAGAGAGAGTATGTGATAAAGCTATATCATGTCCAGTCCTATAAAAATAGCATTCCTTGTTGGTGCAGTAACTTTCTTCTTGCCTATATTTCTAAATTTATGTTTATGATTACCACGAGTGTATATGGTGTAATCTAAATTTATGTATATGGTGTAATCTAAATGGTGCAGTAACTCTCTCTCTCTCTCCATCAGATTACATCCAAAGTAACACCATATACATTATGTCGTATAAATTATATAATCATTTTAATACTTTAATCTGATGGAGTTATTTTGGATGTAATCTGAATTTTAATATAATTTATATGACATAATGTATATGGTGTTTTTATTTAATGGGAAAGCAAGAGAGAGAGAGAGAGAGAGAGATGGGTTTTAAGTGGGTTTCTCACTCCTTTATTGAGAGAGAGAGAGAGATGGGTTCGGTTGTGGGAGAAGAGATAAAGAGAGATGAGTTTTAAGTGGGTTTCTCTCTCCTCCTTTATTTCTAACGGTGTTAAATGTTGTCTTTCCAGTTAACTCATCCATCTGTGCACGAATTTTGATAAAGAATCAATGGCTAAAAACATTATAGTAGTTGTGCCTCTGTACTATTGATAGTATAGAAGCACAACTCTCTCTCTCTCTCTCTCTCTCTCTTTCTCTCTCTCTCTATAGATAGAGAGAGAGAGAAGAGAGAGAGAGTCCTATGTTATGTTATCGATAGCGGCGTTCGGTGTTATCGAGTTTTTCGCCGTTAGATCCACCCTTTTGATGATTTTCATCCGTTAGATCATACTATTCAACCATCCTCCCACTTAGCCCCCTATTCTAACCACACATCTCTCAATCCAATGGCTAAAAACTTGGTAGCATCAATGACTTTGTGCTATTAATAGCATAGTAGCCTAGTTTTATATATATATATATATATATATATATATATATATATATATATATATATATATATATATATATATATATATATATATATAGTCGACCGGGCTACTATTAGTAGTAAAATCCTATTGTTCTTACGTTTTTAACCTTTGGATCATTTCTTATCATTATTTCTAACCATTGGATTAAATACTATAACCCATTGGGGACCACTCAACCCTAGGGGGACCAACGCTAACTACCTAATATCATCCCGATCCTATAAATTTTCATCCGAGGGTTAAAAACTTGGTAGTAAAAAGGGCGTTTTACTACCGATAGTATTCCAAATTCTATATATATATATATATATATATAGAGTAGGGCTACTATACTATTATGAGTAGTAGAGCCCTACTACTCATAAGTTGTTTTCGATGATAGAGCTTTCCGAATCGACGATCCACTTAAATATGATCTAGAGTATTTAAAACTTCTAGAAAATAAATTTCGTAATTTTTCAAATCATAATAAAGTCAATCAAATGGACATAAAATGAACGATCGAAATCGAACGATGTTCTAACAATAGATGATCGGATCCTTCAATTTAAGATCGGAGTTATTGATCTTTATCTAAGTAGTGAATAGAATTTTCTGTCAAAAATTCAACCTATTTCAATTCTTTTACATCGTTAAACTACCAAATATCCCATATCGGACGTTAAAAATTGTCGCTTTGTGAGCTTTTGATCGTAAGGTAAATGATTTCGAAAAATTACGAAATTTATTTTCTAGAAGTTTTAAATACTCTAGATCATATTTAACGGAGTGGATCGTCGATTCGGAAGCTCTATCATCGAAACAACTTATGAGTAGTAGGGCTCTACTACTTATAATAGTATAGTAGCCCTACTCATATATATATATATATATATATATATATATATATATATATATAGGAGTAGAGCTAGAATACTTTTAGAAGCACTAACTTATTGGTGCTTCTAAGTTTCTAGCTCTTGGATTACTCCTTGATTTCTAATAGCATTTGGATCAAACACTATTCCACCTACCACCACCTACCATCATCATCTCAACCCTACATCTATCCATCAAATGGCTAAAAATCCAAAAGCACCAATCTATTGATGGTTTTGAAAGTATTCTAGTTCTACTCTATATATAGAATTAGGCTGGAATATTATCAATAGCACGAAACTATTGGTGCTATTAGCTTTTTAGTCATTGGATTGAAAAATATGCAGTTAGAATGATGTGGGCATCTTAGGGTTGAGTGGGTGGTTGGTTGAATAGTATAATCTAACCGGTAAAAATAATCAAAGGTTTAATCTAACGGTGGAAAACTCGATAGCACCAAGCCCTTGGTGCTATTGATAGTATTCCAGCTGCACTCTATATGTATATATATATATATAGTAGAGGTATTATGCTATCGAAAGCATAAGGTAGTTGGTGTTTTCGATTTTTTAGCCTTTGGATCAACCCTCTTGATCATTTTTAACTATTGAATTAATATTATTGCCCATAGGGGATCACTCAACCCCAAAGGAACCACTATCATCCTAATCGTACAATCTTTGAGTTGATCCAAGGGCTAAAAAATTGGAAACACCAACTTTCTTATACTTCCGATAGTATAGTAGCTCATAATTTTTTTTTTTTTTTTTTTTTTTCTTTTTTTTTTGAGAGATAGGTAGCACGCTACCCGTTTCGTTTATTTCACTTAGAAATAAACTTAGCCAGTGAATCAACTAGGATTCGAATTTGGATTTCGAGTACCAACCACTAAGCCCTTTGCCAAGAAAATAAAATATAAATACAATATAAATCAGGGCCTTAGGGTCTCGAATGTTTTTTTTTTGAGAAAAAGGTAGAATGCTACCTGCTTCATTCATTGCAAAGATGAACTAGGCTACAATGATGAGGCATCTGGGGCCTCGGAACGAGATGAAAAAAAAAAAAAATTAGATAAAGGTTTTCCAGCACGACAGTAACGGCCTAACTCTACGGACTGCCAACTCAGGTTTCGGATAGATCTTTCTCAAAATCAAATCGTTCCTGGCCTTCCATATCACCCACCGGCAAGCTACTAATTCCGTAAGGCTTTTGTCCGAGAGCAGCGAGCCTTTTCTATACATCCACCGATCCCAATAGAAATGCACATCGTCTCTCAGGTCCGTAGATTGGATATCGTCCACGCCTTGCACCAATAAAAACTTACAGAGTATGCAATTCATGAACAAATGGTCCACAATTTCCTCCTCCAATCCGCAGAGCACACACATTTTGTCGCCCGTCCAGCCTCTTTTGACAAGGTTGTCTGCAAAGTTGAGGACAAAAGTAAACTCCACTAAAGTTCAGGTACTAGTAGTGCAATTTACGAGACCCTAAAAAAAATATAAAAATCGCCATCTATTTCCCCACAGGTCTCGGACGACTGGGCCCTTCTCTGTCTTCGGCGGACGAGTCGTCGGGTCGACGGAGTCGCATCACCTCACTTGACGAAAAATTAGAATACGACGGGTATATATGTGACGTGGCGTATAAAGCCGTCAAAATATTCTTTTTAAGAATATATGTCACATCATGATTGTAAAAAAATATTTTTATTATACTTTTATTTAGAAAAAGAAGGAATGTGATTGGCTTGTTATTGATGATGTGGTATAAGTGTGACAGTGTAAGTCGTCCACCACATGAAGGTGAGGTTTTTATGGACGGCCGTGATGTCTTTGTTTGTCCTGTCCTGTTGACGGCGACTGATGCGGCGCGTGCAAGTCACGCCCTCCCGGGATGTGGAAATTAAGCAAATTGCTAGAGTACAGTTCCGACTCAGATGCCATCGGTTTTTATTCTTTTACGTCAAAATGTCGTTTGTTTTTGAGTTATGTAGTGTTACATATTATTTCGTTATAATTAAATATTTAAAATTTTTAAATCAGATTATTATTGATATTGTATTATCGTATTGATTTAATACAGTAATATGATATTTGATATTTGATTATAATATATAATATTGAATTGCTATATTTGATTTAATTTATAAAATTTAGTAATTCTAATAGTAAAATGCTAGTCTATTCCAAAATTGCTATTGTGTCCATACTTAATATTTTTTTTACTAAACTATAATTTAATATGATTTGGAATTGAATTAATTCTATTAATAAGTAATATAAATAAAAAAAATCACACATGAAAATAATATTATAAACTCCAAATTATTTTGAATCTGTATAAGAATAAATAAAAAAAGATCATATTACATAATCATACGAATATTAAAATTATAAACTCATTTATAAGTGTTTGTGTGAATAGGAATAGAGGAAGATGAAAAAGAGAGACGTATTGAAAGGAATTGGGATAGAGGGTTTGGAGGGGTACGTAAAATTATAATTTTACATAATATATAAGATTATCCGCCATCAGTAATTCGAGAGACCTATAACCCCACTCGGTAATATTTTTGATGTAACCTTGCACTATTTGTAATGCTCTATTACTAACTAAATTATAAACTAGAGGAATCAAACATAATAATTCTTACGTAGGTAATTTTTTGATGTAACCTTGCACTATCTGTAATGTTTTATTACTAACTAAATTATAAACTAGATGAATCAAACATATTAATTCTTACGTAATTACCTATAATAATCTTGGTAGCATCGATGAGCCAAGCCAAATCAAACGTCCCCCTTAAAAAAAAGACTAGAATATATATAGTAGTCACATTGTTGGTGTAATATTTCAAATCAATCAAATTATTTGTTGGGATTCATCCAACTCATCATAATTTATAGAAAAATATTTTTTTATTACTTTTCTCTTTTTCTTTTTCTTTTTTTTTTGAAAAAGATAGATCGGTTATAAATAATGTAATGTAGCTGCTGCACAGTGGACTTCCTCTTCATTAAGCCCTTGTCCTGACACACATTTATAAAATTTTAGAAAATTTATGCTATATTGTTTAGATTAAGGTGAAAGAAAAAATTATGTAATTCTATATATAACATTAATTTTACATTTTATTTTAAAGTATTTGGATTCACACAGTATAATTTTATAAATTTAATAATTTTAAGATTAAAAATTTTAGAATTAAAATATAAAATCAAAATTTATATTTTAAAATTTAGAATTTAAAATTTAAAATGGGTATTTGTTTTAAAGACATCATTGTATTCTTATATTTTATCAATTTCTAAATTGCATTTTAGATTTATTTTTTATATATAAATATATATTTACTATTTTTTTTTTCTTCTTATAGATGCCAATAAACTATTCTTTAATTCCTGCTATTCTCTATATTATTGTTAACAAATTAAACTATTAGTTTAAACAAATATATTAACTTTATTAAGATATACTGATTAAATAGTAGAAATTTTAAAATGAACCTCGATGATAGCTAGATTCATTAAAAGCTTCTATCAAGTTATTAATTTTTTATTTTCCTCAAAAAAAAAGTTATTAATTTTTTATTATTATTTTTATGAATTTTATATTTTTTTCAGTAAAAATGAGCTAATTATACTCTTAATCCGTATATTTTAACATCTTTTATATAAAATTATAAATTTTTGCATACAGTGTAATTATATATAAATTTATTGATTATAGTGTAGCGATTGAAAAGAATAAAATAATTTAGTGGTGTATTTCAAAAGAACACATTACAATATACAAAATGAAAAAACTTTGTAAAATATTATAGCATAGCATATACTGTAATTAATTAACTCAAACTTTAGATCAAAATAAAGGCCTTGTTTGTCATCGTTGTTGTTCTTTTTTTAGAAAAATATAATATTAATGAAAAAAATTTTGTAAAAAAGGATGATCGTTTGGTTTGCATTCATATATCGAATTTAGAATTTCAATTATTAAAATATTAATTAGTAAAAGATATCCAATTGTATGAGATGAACGTATATACTGGGTGCACGGAATATTTTTTGGTACTGAAGTATTTTCTCAAGTACGAGGTACGTACGTACGTACGTGTAGTAGTAGTAGTATATATATATATATATATATATATATATATATATATATATATATATATATATATATATATATATATATATATATATATATATATGTTTGGTCGCATGCACTGCGACCTTCTGAGTTCAAGGGACGTATAATTAAGAGGGAAAACTTTAAATATCATCTATGTAATTTCACACTTTCTCACTTTAGCATTTTATGATTTAAAATATATTAATTTAGCGTTCTGTGTTGTCATTTTTATCTATATATTATCGATTTTACTATTTTTTTTGTTAAATTAATGACATTAAAGTTAAAATTAAAGGATATCAAAGTAAATATTTAATAAACCTAGTATATGAAGTTTTTTATATATAATTAATTTAGTAAAATATTAACGTAAAAATTGACGAAAAAATAAAAATAAAATTACAGGACACTAATCTAATATATATGTACGGCTAGGTCTGTTCTAGATCTAGTCTAAAAGGCATGCCGGTTGAACGTAGGTCAACAGGTTTTAACACGTACGGTCGTTTGGTGGAGCAATTTTTAAGTTGTTTTGCTTGATGTGCAATTTGACCAAATCTTTATAGTGCGTTGCTAGCTACTACACAAAATAATTAGATCATTAATTAATATAACGTTGTGTTCTCCTTTGTTTTGGAGATTAGTAATAATGTTTAGACACCTCTCTCTCTCTCTCTCTCTCTCTCTCTCTCTCTCTCTCTCTCTCTCTCTCTCTCTATATATATATATATATATATATATTGGGTCCATTCTTATCTTATTATGAGTACGATCGTCCTCGTACTCATAAATTGTTTTCGATGATAGAGCTTAGATCGACGATCCACACATTACGTTATTTACATTTAAAACTTCTAGAAATAAAATTTTATAATTTTTCGACATCATTTACCTTACGATCAAGAGGTCACAAATTTGACAATTTTTAATGGCGGTATGAGATACTTGCTATTTTAACGATTTAAAAGAATCGAAATTAGTTGAATTTTTGATAGAAAATTCTATTCACTGCATAGATAAAGATCAATAACTCCGATCTTGAATTGAAGGACAAAAACTTGGTAGCACTAATAACTTGGTGCTATTAATAGCATAGTAGTCTACTTTCATATATATATATATATATATATATAGAGCAATGCTAGGTGTACACCGAAAGGGGTGTACATCTTACAACCCCACCCATTCTTGGGTGGGGTGTAATTCACTAGTCACATGATGTAACTGGTGAGCAAATTTTCATCTAAGGATGGATGAGTTGTAAGATGTACATCTCTTTTGGGGTGTACATCTAGCATTTTCCATATATATATATATATATATATATATATATATATATATATATATATATATATATATATATATATATATATATATATATAATTGAGCTAGAATACTTTTGGAAGCACCAACTTTTGGTGCTTCTAAGTTTCTAGCCATTGGATCTCCTTTTTTGACTGCTAATAGCCTTTGGATCTAACACTATTCCACCTACCACCACCTATCCCATCAACCACCACCTACCACTATCATCTCAACCTTACAGCTCTCATCCAATGGTTAAAAACTCAAAAGCACCACCTCAATGGTGCTTTTGAAAGTATTCTAGCTCAACTATATATATATATATATAGAGAGAGAGAGAGAGAGAGAGAGAGAGAGAGAGAGAGAGTTGAGAGCAGTTGCTTTGTGCTCTTAAAGCACGACCTGTGCTCTAAGGCATCGGCCATCCATCTATTTAGATGGATGGTGAGATTGGATGTGTCTTTAAAAGACGAATCCTCTAGATAGCGATCTCTCTCTAGTCTCTGTAGCATCTCTCTGGACTTGCAAATTGCGGAGTTCGAGTATTCGACTTGAGTTCGGAGCTTTTCCGGATTTTACGGAGGGTCGTTGACTACGTTCGACCTAGGGCACGTGTCGAGGCTAGCGGATGAATCCCAAGCGCTAAAGTCCAAAAAGTTGGATTTTAGGTTGCTCTCGGATTGAGGTACGGAGGTCCGTACGGTATGGGAATTGTTGCTATGCTTACAGTGGACATTGTTGCTATGCAGTGCACGGGATGGATTACATGCCGGTATGGGAAAAGCTGATGACGCCAACCGAGCCTCGGGTTTGGGTACATTTCGCAGGTCTATCTTAGGTATGGGATGGCTTGTCTGGGTATAACTTTGGCGATTTCAGCGATTTAAACTGCAGGGGTGTTTTGGCATTTTGTTGCTTCTATTAGGTTACCCCTTCACCCTAGGGCTCCATTTGAGCACCCCCATTGCAGCAAGAAGGT
This sequence comes from Aechmea fasciata, assembly GCA_025177825.1. NCBI lineage: Eukaryota > Viridiplantae > Streptophyta > Magnoliopsida > Poales > Bromeliaceae > Aechmea > Aechmea fasciata. Next base: position 6,379,957 of record CM045925.1, on the reverse strand, counting down.
AGGAGGCGCTTCTCTCTCTACTCTCTTGTGTTTTCTAGGGTTTAGGTTGTTTTTTGGCGGTTTAAAACCTTCTCCTTGCTCTCTTTTGCTTGTTAGAGCCTCTACCACCCTTGTTGGAGCTTGGAGCTTGGTGTTTGGAGCTTTGTGGTGGATCAAGCTTCAAGCCTAGGGCTTTTTGAACTTGGCTTAGAGCTTCTTAGAGGTATGTGATTGTTCTCTTTCCTCTAGTTTCGAAGTTTGTGGGCTTTTGTGAGATGAAACCCTAGAATGGGATTCTAGGGTTAGAATTTGGGGATTTTCGATTTAGGGCCTTTGGGACCTAATTGATGGGTTTAGAACTTTGTTCTAGGTTGGATTGGAAGGGCTCTAACTCCCATTTGGAGATCAAGAGAGTTCCCTTCGCACTCGGTGAGTTTCCTCCAACCTTTTGTGGAATTTCTTAAAGTGTGAGCTCAAGGATTATCTTCTTAGCTTGTAACTCCTAGGGTGTGCTTCTTAGGACTCTAGGAGTGATTATCGAAGCTTCGTTAGCGGTTCGGAGCAATGCTACTCGCACTTGGTGGGTTTGGCTTCATAAGCATAGGGGCAAATGGCCCCTAAGTGCTTAATCGGTTTGATTTAATAATTTTGAATGCATATTCATGCTAAATAGATTTATTATGAATTTTGAATCACTTAAAATGCATGCCTTATGTATGATAAAATTTCCACTCTATATAGTAGAGCTATCTGGTTAAAGCGCATGTGGGGTGGTTCTTGGGGGCGCACAGGAGTGTGCCATTTATGATGATTATAGCTTTGATAATGTTATATGTGAACATTAAATACATGTTGGAACTTAGAAACTTTAAGTGTCATAAAGCGGCACTTAACATAGAAAACTATGAAACTGCAACATAGAGACTTGACATAGGCCACTTAACCTCTACTATTTTCCATGTTAGAGACATGATGACATAGAGATAGGCCTTTTGGGATATTTGAATATTCCATGTTAGAGACATGACGATTTGGGACTTGTGACGAGTTTTGTGACTTTTGCCATTGTGCTCATTCGCACATCCTTGTGAGGGTAGCTCCTCAATGGCCGCACTCCGGAGTTGGCCAACGCGTTTCTTGTATTCGCCGTGCGGGATTGGGCGCCGAAGTGGATTGCCGTGGGACAGTCGCATTCCTAGGGTGGGAATGTTGACTACTACGGGGCCATTAGGCTCGGCATTTGGGCTAGGCAGCCTTCGGGTGGGCATCGGCCATATCGCCTTCGGGTTGATCTTATTGTGCTTAAACTTAATGTAGTTTAAAGAAAAGCGTGGACTTTGACTAGAATAGTAAACTCTAGCACCTTACTATCACTTGAGGGATTATGGGGCTATGGTTAGAATAGTAAACTTCAACTCTTTACTATAGCTATGGACATTGGACTTGTGGGCTATACTTACTATTCATGCTTAGAATAGTCGTTCACTTATGCTTATTTATGCTAAGTAGAGATATTATGCTTTAGTAGCTTACTTGTTATTTATTTCGCTTACTTACTTGTTTAGTTTTGGGCCTAGTGGAGCATGCAACTGAAGTCAGTAATTGCCCACTGGGAACTATTTTTAATAGTTCTCACGCCCCCTGTTTCTTATGTGTTTCGAAGCCTTGGCACGGCGGAGGCAAGGGATCGTGGAAAGGGGACCGCTAGCTAGTTTTGCCTTTCCTCCTTGTAGGGTTTTTCTCTCTTTTTGTACCTTGGTGAGATTGAGAGAGTTTTGTATCCCTATGTAAAGACTACCCTGTACTTAGCTACTGTGGTGTTCGGATCTCTTTTTTCTTGTACTCTCTTTATGGTTTATTTTAAGATTGGTGCTTTACTTTTAGTCTCTTCTTTATGCTTCCTTGTATAGATTTTTAGTTGTTATACTGCTCTGATACTTCTAGATTCTTTTTATTTTGTTGGTTAATTATCGTTTTTGTTAGACGCCTTGTATGTTGTAGACATACGGCGGAGTCTGGCTGCGCGCCGGCGGGCTTCCGCCAGGTCCGGGCGTGACGGATTAAATTGGTATCGAGCCTAGGGTTGAGTCTTCTTGTGGACCTAGCAAACCTTAGGGAGGTTGGACTATAGGATATAGGCTCGTGAGAGACGAGGTCTATTTAACTTATGAGCGAAAGTATTAAGATTGGGTATCTTGAATAACTCTAGTAAGTAGAGTTGGACCGAAGTGTATAACTCCTAACTTCGCGGAGGGTTACGTTGGCGGCCGACAACGTAACATCGGGAGTTAGTAGTAAATGACATTTCATTACTTTCGCATGATTTGGGTATTTATAGCATGAGCGGGGATGCGATTGCGTGAGCTTACTAACTTGCGCTTTTATGATGTTGTAGTGGTGATGCCGATAACTCGCTCGAAATCTGTTGGAGCGGACAATGCGGCATCTTTTGAGAGGTCGAGGCCTCCGCTACCTCCCGGAATCCGGCGAGGTCGTGAGTTGAGGAGCCGATTGGCGGCCCTCACGGCATTGGTGACGCGACGGGCGGCAATGGCACGGCGTCGGGAGGCGCGCATGAAGCGCATGGAGGACCTTCTCTTTGCGGCGGGCGGGCTGCGAGGGGGCTCGGACCCCGCCGCGCCCGGCCACCGAGGTTGACTTACGCGGCGCGATCCCCGCGGCCGGCTCACACCGGACGACTCCGGCGGTTGAGCGCGAGGAGGAGGATCGGGACACCCCGCCCGACGAGCATCGCCGGTGGCGGCGGCATTTCCGATTATGGCTCGGGGAGCGAGAGGGATCGACTCATGGCTCGCCTCAAGGAGTTCGGGAGGTGCGGCAGGGACCTTTGACGGAGAGAAGGTCGACCACCGGATCGTGGAAAAGTGGTTGATGCACATGGAGAAATTGTTCGTGACACGTTCGTGGAGGAGCGGGACGAGTGTGGCTCGCCACCCACCACTTGGACGGCGAGGCCTACACCGGTGGATGGATCTTCGGGAGAACTCCGGCCTGGACTTAGCTTCTATTACTTGGACGAGGTTCAAGGAGCTACCGTTGGCACACTACTTCCCCGATAGCGTCAAGAGGCGAGATGGAGCGAGTTTGCGCACGACACGGGGGACGGATCTCGTAGCCGAGTACGAGAGAGAGTTTTCTCGCTTCGCATTGCGTGCCCTTCGTCGTGCGGGACGACGAGTATAAGGCCCGCATTTTCGAGCGTGGATGCGACCGTCGATTTTCCGGTTCGTGCGATCCTCTCGAGCTTCAGACTTACCGACGGGTGGTGAACCGCGCGCTCATCGTAGAGAGCGGCTCGGCCATGGTGCGGAGAGACGCGAGGGTTTGGACAAGGGAAGGGCAAGAGGCCCGCGGCGAGGGTGCGAGCGGAGACGCACTCTAGGAGGCCACCGAAGCATCCGAGATACCGGCGATCGTGGCGCACCGCCCCGGCGAGAGGATCGACCGACGCCGGCCTCCCGGTGTGTGATCTGCGGTGGTCCTCACCACCCGCCGCAGTTGTCCACGGGCGGCGGGTCTTCCGGTGTGGCAGGGAGGGCCACATCCGTCCGAGTGCCCGAGAGGTTCTACACCGCACCGTCTTCTCGCATCGGCACCGGCTCTACCGCCACCGTGGACCCCGTCGACGCAGCAGGATCGGGCGGCCGACCGTCCGCCGCCGAGCGAGGGTCACGACAGCGCCGAGTGGGCGCATGTACGCGCAAATCGAGGCAGGCGGGACAATGATGAGAGATGTGGTGTGTACTTGATGGCATTAGAGTACGTGCATTATTTGATACCGGTGCCTCACATTCATTTATTGATCGACTGCTTGCCGAGTTGCATGACATCCGCTTTGTTCCTTTACTACACCCTCGGACGTATTGTTGTGCAGACCACATTGTGGACGTGAGAGAGTATTGCCCCAGTTGCCCTATTCGGGTAGGAGATTGGACTATGCCCGCGGATTTGCGAGGAGTGCGCAAGTTGGGGGATTTTGACGTGGTTTTGGGTATGGAGTGGTTGACTAGATACTACGCCACTATCGATTGTGTTAATCGAACGGTTACTTTTAGAGAACCGGGTCAGAGTGAGGTGGTGTTTAGAGGGTGTCAGAGTTCGCTTTTTGCGATGTCGATCAGTTCGTCTCGAGCTAGGCAAGGCGATCAACCGTGGATGCGTAGCCTATTTGGCTAGTATCGCATTGAGGGGTGAGGATATACCCCTAGGATCGAGGATATCCCGGTGGTACGGGAGTTTCAGGACGTGTTTCCAGCGGAGCTACCAGGCATGCCACCTGATAGGCAAATCGAGTTTGTGGTAGATCTCGCTCCGGGGGACTACCCCGATCTCGAAGGCACCCTATAGGATGGCACCGAGTTAAAGGAGGCGAGGGCACAATTACGGGACATGTTGGACAAGGGCTTCATTCGACCGAGTGTGTCACCTTGGGGAGCACCGGTTCTTTTTGTGAAGAAGAAGAACGGATCACTTCGCCTTTGCGTGGACTATCGTGAACTTAATAAAGTCACTATCAAGAATAAGTATCCGTTGCCGAGGATTGATGATCTTTTTGATCAACTTCAAGGATCGAATGTGTATTCCAAGATAGACTTGAAGTCGGGATACCATCGATTGAAGATTGCGCCAGGGATGTGGCGAAGACGGCTTTTAGATCACGGTATGGTCATTATGAGATTACGTTCATGCCGTTTGGGCTTACTAATGCCCCGACAGCTTTTATGGATCTAATGAACCGTGTTTTCAAGCCTTATCTAGACAGGTTCGTCGTGGTCTTCATCGACGACATCTTGGTTTATTCCCGAAGTGATGTGGAGCACGAGGAACACTTGAGATTGGTACTTCAAGTGCTTCGGGAAAGGAAGTTATTCGCTCAGCCAAAGAAGTGCGAATTTTGGCTTCGAGAAGTGGCTTTTCTAGGACATGTGATTTCAGGATCAGGCGTAGCTGTGGATCCTAGGAAGATAGAAGCCATTCAAAGCTTTGGCCAAGGCAGACGAGCGTCACCGAGATCAGGAGTTTCCTTGGTTTGGCCGGCTACTACCGCAGATTCGTGGAGGGCTTTGCGAAGTTGTCTACTCCCCTCACGAGGCTCACGCACAAAGGAACTAAGTTCATTTGGAATGATGCGTGTGAAAAGAGCTTTCAAGAATTGAAGCTGAGATTGACTACCGCCCCGATCCTCACATTACCTATCGCTGGAGCAGGGTATGTGGTTTATAGTGATGCTTCTCTTAACGGATTGGGCTGTGTCTTGATGCAGGGTGACAAGGTGATCGCGTATGCATCCCGCCAGTTAAAGGAATATGAGAAGAACTATCCTATACATGACTTGGAGTTGGCGGCCGTGGTCTTTGCATTAAAGCTGTGGCGCCACTATTTGTATGGCGAGCGGTGCGAGGTGTATACGGATCACAAGAGCTTAAAGTACCTTTTCACTCAGAAGGAGTTGAACTTGAGACAGCGCAGATGGTTGGAGCTACTCAAGGATTATGATTTGACTATTCTCTACCACCCGGGCAAGGCTAACGTGGTGGCGGATGCGCTAAGTCGGAAATCTACCGAGAACTTAGCGATGCATGTCGTTACTCAACCGCAGTTGATCGAGCAGATGAAGCGGTTGGAGTTGGAGGTAGTGACTCCCGATACGCCTATGCGACTGATGACTATGGTGGTGCAACCTACTCTTACGGATAGAATTAAAGAGAAGCAAGCTCTTGACTTAGAGTTGCAAAGGATTCGAGACAAAATGGTTGATGGTTGCAGGTGACTTCCTAGTGGACGATCGGGGAGTGATGCGCTTTGGTGGACGGATTTGTGTGCGCGGATTTGGGACTTAGAGAGGACATCCTTGAGGAGGCACACAGGGGCACCTTATGCTATTCATCCGGGAGGCACCAAAATGTACAAGGACTTGAGGTTACTTTATTGGTGGCACAGGATGAAAAAGGATGTTGGCGAGTTTGTTGCTAGATGTCTAACTTGCCAACAAGTGAAAGCGAGCATCGAGTTCCGGCGGGAAAACTTCGAGTTTGCCTATTCCGTGTGGAAGTGGGAGAAGATCACCATGGACTTCGTGACTGGATTGCCTCGCGCTCAAGCTGGGCATGATGCTATTTGGGTGATCGTGGATAGGTTGACGAAGTCGGCGCACTTTATACCTATCCATACTACTTGGGCTGGAGAGAAGCTCGCACAAGTGTACCTTGATGAGATTGTGCGACTTCATGGAGTACCTACATCGATCGTATCGACGGGGACACTCGCTTTGTGTCACACTTACGGAGGAGTCTACGGGACGCTTTGGGTACTAGATTGGATTTCAAGATCGTTTCCACCCTCGGAGTGACGGGCGGTCGGAGCGCACTATACGAGACTCTTGAGGACATGCTTCGAGCATGCGTGATTGACTTCCGGGAGGATGGTCGCAACATCTACCTATGGCGGAGTTTGCTTATAATAATAGTTATCAAGCAAGTATCAAGATGGCACCGTTCGAGGCATTATATGGACCAAAGTGCAGATCGCCACTTCATTGGAGCGAAGTTGGCGAAAGATTGGCTTTAGGCCCTGAAGTGCTCCGGGAAGCAGAGGATAAAGTTCGAATCGCTCGGGAGCGACTACTGACGGCCCAGAGTAGGCAGAGGAGCTATGCAGATAAACGCCGACGAGACTTGGAGTTTATTGGAGAGCATGTCGTCTGGAAAGTCTCTCCATCAAAGGGAATTCGGAGATTTGGAATTCGAGGTAAGTTGAGTCCGCGATTAATTGGACCATATGAGATCTTGGAACGGATAGGTCCGGTAGCGTATCGACTTGCTCTACCGCCGAACCTATCGGGCGTGCACAACGTCTTTCATGTATCGGTCCTTCGGAAGTACATCCATGATCCGCTCATGTATTGGAGGGTTTGTACCCATAGAGGCTGCGGGAGGATTTGAGCTTCGAGGAGCAACCCGTGAAGATCTTGGCTCGCGAGGTGAAGAAATTGCGGAATCGGGACATTCCGTACGTGAAGGTTCTTTGGAGCAACCACGAGAAGCGAGAGGCCACGTGGGAGCCTGAGAGCGCACTGCAGGAGCGCTATCCCCATCTCTTTCAGATGGAATCTTGAGGTATGAGTTCGCTTTAGAGTTTCGCGGACGAAACTCCTTTTAGGAGGGTGAATGTAACATGGACTTCGCAACTTGCGGAGTTCGAGTATTCGACTTGAGTTCGGAGCTTTTCCAGATTTTCTGGAGGGTCGTTGACTACGTTCCGACCTAGGGCACGTGTACCGAGGCTAGCGGATGAATCCCAAGCGCTAAAGTCCAAAAAGTTGGATTTTAGGTTGCTCTCGGATTGAGGTCTGGATGGTCCATACCGGTATGGGAATTGTTGCTATGCGGTACGGACATTGTTGCTATCAGTACGGGATGGATTACATGCCGGTATGGGAGCTGTTGGACGCCAACCCGAGCCTCGGGTTTGGGTTTTCAAGGTCTATATCTTAGGTATGGGATGGCTTATGCGGTATAACTCGGCGATTTCGAGCGATTTAAAGCTGCGGGGGTGTTTTGGCATTTTGTTGCTTCTATTAGGTTACCCCTTCACCCTAGGGCTCCATTTGAGCACCCCCGTTGCGGCAAGAAGGTAGGAGGAGCTTCTCTCTACTCCCTTATATTTTCTAGGGTTTTGGTGGAATTTTTGGAGGATTAAAACCCTCTCCTTGCTCTCTTTTGCTTGTTAGAGCCTCTACCACCATTGTTGGAGCTTGGAGCTTGGTGTTTGGAGCTTTGTGGTGGATCAAGCTTCAAGCCTAGGGCTTTTTGAACTTGGATTAGAGCTTCTTAGAGGTATGTGATTGTTCTCTTTCCTCTAGTTTCGAAGTTTGTGGGTTTTTGTGAGATGAAACCCTAGAATGGGATTCTAGGGTTAGAATTTGGGGATTTTCGATTTAGGGCCTTTGGGACCTAATTGATGGGTTTAGAACTTTGTTTTAGGTTGGATTGGAAGGGCTCTAACTCCCATTTGGAGATCAAGAGAGTTCCCTTCGCACTCGGTGAGTTTCCTCCAACCTTTTGTGGAATTTCTTAAAGTGTGAGCTCAAGGATTATCTTCTTAGCTTGTAACTCCTAGGGTGTGCTTCTTAGGACTCTAGGAGTGATTATCGAAGCTTCGTTAGCGGTTCGGAGCAACGCTACTCGCACTTGGTGGGTTTGGCTTCATAAGCATAGGGGCAAATGGCCCCTAAGTGCTTAATCGGTTTGATTTAATAATTTTGAATGCATATTCATGCTAAATAGATTTATTATGAATTTTGAATCACTTAAAATGCATGCCTTATGTATGATAAAATTTCCACTCTATATAGTAGAGCTATCTGGGTTAAACTGCATGCATGTGGGGTGGTTCTTGGGGGCGCCTGGGAGTGTGCCATTTATGATGATTATAGCTTTGATAATGTTATATGTGAACATTAAATACATGTTGGAACTTAGAAACTTTAAGTGTCATAAAGCGGCACTTAACATAGAAAACTATGAAACTGCAACATAGAGACTTGACATAGGCCACTTAACCTCTACTATTTTCCATGTTAGAGACATGATGACATAGAGATAGGCCTTTTGGGATATTTGAATATTCCATGTTAGAGACATGACGATTTGGGACTTGTGACGAGTTTTGTGACTTTTGCCATTGTGCTCATTCGCACATGCTTGTGAGGGTAGCTCACCTGGCCGACTCGGAGTTGGCCAACGCGTTTCTTGTATTCGCCGTGCGGGATTGGGCGCCGAAGTGGATTGCGTGGGGACAGTCGCATTCCTAGGGTGGGAATGTTGACTACTACGGGGCCATTAGGCTCGGCATTTGGGCTAGGCAGCCTTCGGGTGGGCATCGGCCATATCGCCTTCGGGTTGATCTTATTGTGCTTAAACTTAATGTAGTTTAAAGAAAACTGTGGATTTTGACTAGAATAGTAAACTCTAGCACCTTACTATCACTTGAGGGATTATGGGGCTATGGTTAGAATAGTAAACTTCAACTCTTTACTATAGCTATGGACATTGGACTTGTGGGCTATACTTACTATTCATGCTTAGAATAGTCGTTCACTTATGCTTATTTATGCTAAGTAGAGATATTATGCTTTAGTAGCTTACTTGTTATTTATTTCGCTTACTTACTTGTTTAGTTTTGGGCCTAGTGGAGCATGCAACTGAAGTCAGTAATTGCCCACTGGGAACTATTTTTAATAGTTCTCACGCCCGTTTCTTATGTGTTTCGAGCGCCCGGCGGAGGCAAGGGATCGTGGAAAGGGGACCGCTAGCTAGTTTTGCGGCTTTCCTCCTTGTAGGGGTTTTCTCTCTTTTTGTACCTTGGTGAGATTGAGAGAGTTTTGTATCCCTATGTAGAGACTACCGGGTACTTAGTTATTGTGGTGTTCGGATCTCTTTTTACTGTACTCTCTTTATGGTTTATTTTTAAGATTGGTGCTTTACTTTTAGTCTCTTCTTTATGCTTCCTTGTATAGATTTCTAGTTGTTATACTGCTCTGATACTTCTAGATTCTTTTTATTTTGTTGGTTAATTATCGTTTTTGTTAAACGCCTTGTATGTTGTAAACATACGGCGAATACAGCAACAATAAGGCGGGCCATTGGAGTCGGGCGTGACAAGTCTTTTTAATCTTTTCGTTTTTCTCTTTTCTTCTTACTCGACCATTTTTGCGCAACGGCGCCTCCTGCAGCCTCCCACTTTCATGGCTATGCCACACACCCTAGCCAGTCGCCACTCGCCCCACGCCGCGTGTCTGCCCTTCGCCTGTAATGTCCCTCACGTATTCCTTGCTTCGCAATGTGTACTTATTACAGCCTGTAATATTACCTTTTTTTTTTTTTTTTTGATACGCGACCTCGGCAACGAGACCCCGTCTCTGCATGCCCCGGCTCACTCGCGACCCGTCTCTGCGGGGCCGAGGGGGGGAGAGCGAAGAGCGGCACGCACGCGAAAGAATTTGGGGGTTGAGAAGAAAGAAAAAGAGAAAATGAAAAGAAAAAAAAGAGAGAGAGAGAGAGAGAGAGAGAGAGAGAGAGAGAGAGGACGTCATCTAAGTGGGATTCTCTTTTAAAGACACATCCAATCTCAGCCATCCATCTAAATAGATGGATGGCTGATGCCTTAGGAGCACAGGGCTGCTGTGCTCTTAAGAGCACTATATATATATATATATATATATATATATATGCCACGGCTACTATACTATTATGAGTATTGAAGACCTACTACTCATAAGTTTTCAGCCGTTCAGATGAAAAATGAGTGATTAGGATGAGATTTGTTACGGTTAGGTTGATAGTGGGCCCCCTAGGGTTGAGTGGGTGGTTGGTTGAATAGTATAATCTAACGGATGAAATTAATTAAAGAGTAGATCTAATGGCAAAAAACTTATGAGTACAAGAGGCTCTATACTCATAAAAGTATAGTAGAACTACTATATATATATATATAGTAGAGCTAGAATACTTTTGGAAGCTCCAACTCCTTTGTGCTTCTATGTTTCTAGTTCTTGGATACACTTCTTAATTACTAATATTCCTTGGATCAAACACTATTCCACCTACCACCATCTACCACCATTACCTCAACCCTATATCTCTCTATCCAATAGTTAAAAATGTTAGGATTTCCATATATTGTGGCCCAATTAATCATATTCAAATCGGATTTACTATAAATAAAGGTCAAATCCTATGAGATATAGAATTACTTGATATGGTATATTTTTATCCCTATCCCATCTAATTAATTTAAAATAGAATCCTAATCAGACTTTGATGGGAAGTCACTCTATATAAAGGGGTATTGGTCCTGCCACCTTCTCATACGCATTCCGGTGAAGAATTACCATCGGTTCCACACTATACGGCAGAGTGCATGAGATAGGAGGAGAAACCAAATCATCCAAGTTCGGTTCGTGACTTACAGATTATAGCCGGACTTTACGCTTCCGCAGATTGATCAAAGGATTTCTTCTCTACGGCGCTCTGTAAGTTATTTTGATCATGAATTTAGGTATGCATATAATTTTGAATATTTGTTTTACATACTTTGAAATTCCATCAAAAAATTCACAAGGACCACCTACTTGGTGCTTTTAGAAGTATCCTAGCTCAACTCTCTCTCTATATATATATATATATAGAGTCCGGCTATGGTGCTTGTAAAAGCACCAAGTATTTGGTGCTTGTGAATTTTTTACCGTTAGATTTACGCATTGATCATTTTCTTCCGTTAGATTATACTATTCAACCAACTACGCACTTAATCCAAGGGGGGCCATATCATCCTAACCACACATCTATTAATCCGAGGGTTAGAAACTTACACGCACCAATGACTTGGTACTTTTAAAAACATAGGAGCTTAACTCTCTCTCTCTCTCTCTCTCTCTCTCTCTCTCTCTCTCTCTCTATATATATATATATATATATATATATATATATATATATATATATATATATATATATTAGTTATTTTGTTTTATGACCGACTATTCTAGCGCAAGTGACTAATGATTTGATGGTTGGTATTCAAAATCTCATATTCGAATTATAATTGATTTATATTTCTAATTAAATTTATTTTTTTTAAAAAAAATGAAGTGAATTTTTTATTTTTTTTTGAGAGAAAGGTAGCATGCTACCCGTGTTTATTTCATTTAGAAATAAACTTAAAATGCGAATTAAAGGATTCGAACTTAGGTCTACCAAGTCCTTTTGCCACTTGCTAGGAACGGTCGGTGAAAAAAAATTATTTAGTTTTTAGGAGGCAGAAGAATAATGTGCCATTATTATTCTCTTTTTTTTTCTTATTATTTTTTGAGAGAGATAGATAGCACACTATCCGCTTCGTTTATTTCATTTAGAAATAAAACTTAAATTTGAAAATATACATCAATTAGGATTCAAAATTAAAAATTCGAATTTAACCACCAAACTTTTTACCACTTACTCTAAAACAGCAGGTTGTGCCATTATTATTTGAACATAACAATTACATCCATAATTTAATTTTTGTTTTTTTTTAAAAAAATTTTAAACATTGAGCGCCGCGAAGAATCTTAATACGACACAAGGTAGTGGTTGTCTTTATTAATATTAATATTAATAATATTATTATTTTTGTGTTTTAATCTTAAGCCAGAATTTCCTGCAATCCCATATCCCACTGCTTAGAAGCTTCCACGGCGGACCAGCCAACAAACCCCAACATCCCCCACTCACCTCTCTTTCCCATTTAGAGCCACCCTTAACTCCTCCTCCTCCTCCTCCTCCGTATTTAACTTCCCCACTATTATTATATATATATATATATATATTAATTTTCTTATACCTAACCGCACACCTATTAATTCAAAGGATAAAAATGTATAAATACTAATGACGTGATATCAAAAAAAAAAAAAAAAAAAAATAGAAGCTCAATTTTATATATATATATATATATACTACCCTTCTAATTATCTCCAATCTTCTTCTTCAATTTCCCGTCTTCAATTCATTAAAAAGAGAGAGAGAAACAAAAGAGAAGAAACTATGATGAGTCCGATGAATCGTCCGGCCTGCACTCTCATCGTCGTCCTTCTTCCTTGTCTTCTGCTGCTGCTGGCTGGACCGCCCGCCGCGCAGACCTGCGTGGGCGAGAGTTTCTCGAACAACAGGCTGTACTCCCTCTGCAGCTCCCTCCCGGAGCTGGGCGCCACGCTGCACTGGACCTACCACCCTTCGAACTCCACCCTCGACGTCGCCTACCGCCTCCCCTCCACCGCCTCCGGCTGGGCCGCCTGGGCCATCAACCCTTCCGGCGCCGGCATGCTCGGCGCCAACGCCTTCCTCGCCTTCCAGAACTCCTCCACCGGCGCCGTCTCCCTCATCACCACCGTCCTCGCCACCTCCTCCGGCTACTCCCCCGCCATCTCCGACCAGGCCCTCAGCTTCCCCGTCCACGACCGCTCGGCCGAGTTCGCCGCCGGCGCGTACACCATCTACGCCACCCTCGACCTCCCCGCCAACCGCACCGCGCAGAACACCGCGTGGCAGGCCGGCACCACCCTCTCCTCCGCCGGCCTCCCCAGCGCCCACCCCACCACCGGCGGCAACATCCTGTCTGCCACCCGCCTCGACTTCCTCTCCGGCCAGGCCGCCGTCGGCCAGTCCGATTCCCGCCTGCACCGCAAGAACGTATGTACTCTCCATCCATCTCTGCTGCTGACTTACTGTGACTCATTTGATTCTGATCAGCTTGAAAATAATTTTTTATTTTATTTTTTATTTTTTTAAAAAATATAATTGTTTTATTTATTATTATTTGTTTTGTAGTATAATTTTACTTTTGCATATCTCTCCCTTTCCCAAGTTAAAATTTAATTTATGATAAATTTCAGAAGAAAAAGTGTTTAATCCCCTCCACTTTTGTTGGAACAAACATACCTTAATTAATTTTGCATGCTATATATTTGGAGTTGATTTTGTTTCGGTTTTGTTTTGTTTTTGATTGATCTTCATTTAATTAGTTCACTGTTTGTTGTACCGAGGTTCTTGCTCTAATTAAGATTTCCTGGTCAAATTTAGTTATCTCAGATTTGTGCTATTTCTGAAACAGAACAGGATTTGTACTATTATTATTATTATTATTCTCCTTTGTTATTTTTCCAACGATTTTAGTTATTTATTTTTACTACAATTATTTTTATGACTCTTTTTTTTTTTTTTTTTCTTGAGAAGGCATAAGCAAATTGTCTTAATTAATCTCTGCTCTTCTAGGACAGTGAATCACGAAGCTCAATTTGTCTTCAAACTGAGAATTCTCTTTAGATGAGAATTCTCTTTAGATGTTAATAGAGGCAGCAGGTTCTGAAAGGGTTGTACTAATTGTGGACAAACCTACTGGTTGTGTAGAATTTCTTTTTCCTTTCCTGTTTTCCATAACTCTGCATCCAGAAGGAATCAGGTGCTAAAGATCAGTACTGCTACGGATTCTCGGCATGTTCAGTGCACTTTTTGTGCACCAACTGTTGTTGAGGCGCCGACAATTAATGAAGTAGGAGATGATCATCAGGCTATGCTTGTTTTTTCTTTTTCTGATTTGTGATTCTAATTCTGTGCTGCAGATCCATGGAGTGTTGAATGCCATGAGCTGGGGTCTTCTGTTCCCTCTCGGAGTGATCGTGGCGAGGTACCTGAGGGTGTTCAAGTCGGCCGATCCGGCCTGGTTCTACCTCCACGTCGCTTGCCAATGCTCTGGTTACGTCCTCGGCGTTGCTGGGTGGGGTCTAGGCCTTAAACTCGGCAGCGAGTCCAAGGGAATTACATATTACGCCCACCGCAACATCGGAACCGCTCTTTTCTGCTTCGCCACGCTTCAGGTACACACTTTACACTTTCTTTTATAGGCTCAATTGAAACAGCTGGTTCTGTTTGCGTTCTTGCCAAATTGAAAAAGTCCAAAATTTATGTCGCGGTGAGATGCCGAAATGCAATTAGGAATCCTAAAGCGTGCTTCCGCTTAGGTGCTTTATTTTGGAGCTTTTGTCTTTGCTACTGAGATTAATTATTGGCAGGATTTTGATATAGTGCCTTTGTTAGTTAATACCACTACTTAGAAAGATATATATTTTCTCAAAGTACAATACGCATCCTATGACAATTCCAAGACAAATTCCAACATTTTCCGAGGCTTTCGGAAGTTCCTGGATCTACGGCCGAGGAATTCTACTCTATGTATATCTCATTTTCAATGGTGTCGTTAGAAACACTTTAATATTGTTAGTATATATATATAGTTGTTAGAGACACTTTAATATGTATAATAGTTAGATTATTTCGATCTTAATTAGCTAATCCTACATCAGAGTGCAATGTGGAGGGTTTTAATAACAATTCAGTTAAAAAAAGAAAAGAAAAGAAAAGAAATTAAAGAGAGTGATTTTCTTCCCCTTAATCTTCTACAACATTTCTCAGTTTAGTTCCTCAATGAATAAGTAACCTTTTCACTTCAATTTATAATGAAGAGTTAATTTGTTACTTCAACAATGTTTGCAGGTTACATATATGTAGTCGAAACTTTGATCTCTTTTGTAGATCTACCAAAGTTTAAGCTTCTTGTTTACCCAAATAACAAGCTCCCAATCTTCACAAATGCTTTATTAATTTTATTCGTTCGCTCAAATAAATTAGATACAAACATATATAATTCCCTCATTAACACTTCATTTCCAACTATGTGTGTATAGGTGTTTGCATTGCTTTTGCGCCCTAACAAAGACAACAAGTATCGCATATACTGGAATGTATACCACCGCTCGGTCGGATACACGGTCATCCTCCTGAGCATCATTAACATCTTCAAGGGCTTCAACATATTGAACCCTGCCGATAAGTGGAAAAATGCGTACATCGCTGTCGTTTCAACGCTGGGCGGTATCGCTTTGGGTCTCGAGGTTATAACATGGGTGATTGTTCTGAGGCGGAGGTCGTCGAGGAGCTCCGAGAAGTCGCACCATGGCGCCGCAAATGGATATGGTTCGAGGCAACATCATGCAGTAGTGTGAATGTATGTGTATTTATTTATTACATGTGTGAGATAGAGGGATCATTTTGAGGGAGATCATGGAGAGGAGATGAGATGAGATGGTTGCTTGTTGATACAATAGTTTTCCCTCTTTTTCGGTTTTGAGGTTGTGTATTGATGTTTCATCTATGTAGTTTGTTGGACCATTATACCTTGTTTTCTATGTAGTTTATTTGTACACTTGTTCCACTTAATTCACATTGCATTTAATTTACTTGTTTGTTAACTGTACTGATCCTAAAATCAAGCATAGCTGCTCATGAATATTTTGTCCTCTACCTATGGAATGACTAGAACAGTATACCAAGTGTTGAAACGAGCCTACTCTTTTTCAAAATTAGGAGGCTTTTTTCTTTCTTTTTTTTGAGATAAAAGTAGCGAGTTACCTGCTTTATTCATTAAGTGAAATAAACTAGACTTACAAGATGGATGCAGCTTAGAGCTTCCGGAGAAAAAACAAGAAGGGGAAACGAGAAAAGAAAGAAGATAGAAATAAAAATGAGACTCAAAGGAAAAGAAAAAAGGAAAGGATAAAATCGGAACAAAAAATAAAAATTCAAAGAGCAAAATCAAACTCAGCAGAAGTTAGTCCAGTTGGTTAGTAGAGCTTTGATATGGTCGAGCGAGCGCAAAGGATCGGTGGAAATTGCTTGAAACATAGCCATGTTTCGCTCTGTCCAGATTACCCACCAAGTTGTAATCAGTATGGATAATTTCTTTCGTCTTAATGTTTGGATAGAAATTACGAAAGAGAAAAGAAGAGAAAGAAAGGAAAATATATTTTCTTGATCTTTAGCTAGACATGTCATTCGTTACAATTAATAGCTTCATATTACTACTACTATCTTTTTTAAAAAAAATTTAAAGAAAAGTCAACTATTCTTTATTATTGCAAACACTTCATACTTTTTTCTTGTTTCTCTTTTCATTCCTTACATTTTTTTAAAAAAACGAAATTGACTGTATATACAATTTGTGTTATTAAGTTTTTGATGCTTAAACGAAGCGATCAACGGTTAGAATGATAGTGACTCGTAGAATTGAGTGGGTGGTTTGTTAAATAACATGATCTAGCGAATAAAAATGGTAAATGATAGAAAACTTGACAGTACCAAGCATTATAGCCGGACTCGTCCTTTCTCTCTCTCTCTCTCTATCTCTCTCTCTCTATATATATATATACATGAGTACGATCAAAATCGGAGTTATTGATCTTTATCATCGGATCCTTCAATTCAAGATCGGAGTTATTGATCTTTATTTATACAGTGAATAGAATTTTCTATCAAAAATTCAACAAATTTCGATTATTTTACACCGTTAAACTAGCAAGTATTTCATACCGGCCGTTAAAAATTGTCAAATTTGTGACATCTTGATCGTAAGGTAAATGATGTCGAAAAATTATAAAATCTGATTTCTAGAAGTTTTAAATACTGTAAATAATATTTAACGGTGTGGATCGTCGATTCGAAAGCTCTATCATCGAAAACAACTTATGAGTACGAGGGCGATCGTACTCATAATAGTATAGTAGCTGGACCCTATATATGTATTAAACACATTGCAGAGACTTGAGCCCTCGATTTAATTAGCGTCGACATATCATATGCAAGTTGGAACTCGTGACCTCAAATCTAGACTATTGATCGAGCATCTTAGGGAGTTTTGGCGTAACTATCTATATATAAATACAGGGTAAATTGCACGGTTGTCTTCTGAACTTTTGGCGGAGTTTCACTTTACCCTCCAAACTTTTAAAACGGTCATTTACCCTCCTATACTTTAATATTGCATCTTGTTGCCCTTTCCGTCAGTTAAAGTTAACGGAGCTGAACGGAAGTTAACAGAAGGATTAGGTTTTGGCGGAAAATCTACCGCCTATACTGTCCCTTGTTCCAACCAACTCACTTTTATTCCTTCAAAACTCTTTTTTCTCTATTTCTATGCCCTCCAACTCTTCTTCTCATAATTTTTGCATTCTAAAAACCGCCAAAACCTAATCCTTCCGTCAACTCCCGTGCAGCTCCGTTAACTTTAACTGACGGAAGGGGCAACAAGATGCAATATTAAAATATAGAGGGATAAATGACCGTTTTAAGAATTTGGGGGGTAAAGTGAAACTCCGCCAAAAGTTCAGAGGGCAACAGTGCAATTTACCCTATATATACATCTTATTGTAGATGGATATGTACAAATAAGTGATAGGGACAAATAAAAAAGGTTGGAGTTGCTTTCGTGGAGCAATGTGTTGGGTGTGATCTTACCTGCTCCACTTTAGCTGATGGACCTACTCTACTCTACGGACGGCAATAAAACGGTGACATTAGTGTGTCACAATGTCATCAAAATATGAGTACTCTATAAAATAATAATCTATTTATGCACATTAAATAATGTAAAGCTACGCAATTAATTAGCTTCTTAATGCAGCTGGACCATGCATGCATGTTGTATTAATTTATTTATTTAGTAATCCACCATTACTCGAAGCGATAAAAAAGATAATTAATAGTGAGTGTGGTCTATAATTAAACCTTAGTTATCTAGACTTTATGCTTGTATATAAGGTATTAATTGAAGATTCTTTTTGTTTTTGTTTTTGGAATTTTTTCCATCCTGATCATCTTCTTACAGGAGCTCATCAATATATAGTACGTTTCATTAAGTAGTCTATGATGCCATTATAAGGTGTCAAATTAAATTCTCCTGCTTTGATTTTTATGTAAAGTTATTATTTTAGATGCTAACAAATATTAATTCAACATTTTAATATTTTCTAAAAATTAGGTACAAAATCCACCAGCATATATAGCGTGATGAAGAGTAGAGATAGGAAATGGGCTTTTTTTTGCATTTAGCCCCTCTGACAAATTTTTATTTTAAAAATAGTTCTGTTAAAATTTAATTTGCAAAATATTTAATAATTTTTATTCCTTAGATCTTCATCCAACGGTATAGATTTTTAAAATCCGCTGGGTTCAGGTTCGGATTTCGAGTTTTTGGTCGGATATGCATATGGGTATGAATTTTTAAAATCCATCGGGTTCGGATCCGGGTTTAGGTTTTTATTTGATTTTCGGGTTCGAATTTTTGAAAAAGGGAAAAAAAGGAATGCAAATAGGAAACACGTATGAAACACGGTGAACCATTCACCGTGTTTGAAGTTTGAACACGGTGAATGGTGCACAGTGTTCAACTTAATACACGGGCTCCGGCCCTGCCCGCGTGGTGCGACGCGCCTGCGTGGCAGGCCCAGAGCCATTCTTGCAAATTAAATTTTAGTAGGGCTATTTTTAAAATAAAAATTTGACAGGGGTTAAATGCCAAAAAAAGCCCATAGGAAATGGTCCCATGCATGGATCCCTCAATTCTTCTTATGCAGCAAAAAGGTGTTCACACTCTGGGCCCTAGATTATGTGTGTGATCTTGGTTCCCATCTATTTATTTTTAGCACTTAGCTAGACTCATATAATGTTTATTTATTATTTTAATCAATTTTTTTCGAAAAAGAGTTTTCATTAGATCTCATAAAATCTACTATAAAATATGCTACGTGACCACAAATTGCCAATGAGGCAAACACGAACAAGCAGGGACGGGCTCGAGATTGGCTCAAAGATAAATTGAATGGGTTCATGCATGTTTGGCTTGAAAATAAAATAAACTGAGATAACATAGCACGTTTTTGACTTGAAATTAATTCAAATTGGCTCCGAATTATTTTGTGACACCCCAATAGTCCCACATCGGATGGGAATGGATTTGTCATTAGGTTTATAAGAGACTTAGATACTAGTAATAATAACTGGGCTTAAGCATTTTGGGCCAGTGATTGGGCCCAACGAGTTATTGTTGCTAGTGGGTCGTTACATTTGGTATCGAGCTCACCACTAGACATGTGTTGCGAGTCTCGAGTCGCTCGGATGACAGCTTGCGAGACAAGTCTCACATAGCCAGTGATCGTGGGTGTGTGTGATTGGACTGACGAGGACGTCAGGGCCTTAACGGGGGGAGTTTGTGACACCCCAATAGTCCCACATCGGATGGGAATGGATTTGTCATTGGGTTTATAAGAGACTTAGACACTAGTAATAATAACTGGGCTTAAGCATTTTGGGCCGGTGATTGGGCCCAACGAGTTATTGTTGCTAGTGGGCTGGGTCGTTACATATTTCAAGCCTGCTTTTATTTAACATTAATAAAAATACTAATACTTACTATAATTAGTATTATTATTTATTTTTTAAGATTAATGTTTGCTCTTGCTCTTAGCATATTACTAATTAGTTTAAACTCTAAAAAGTTATGCTAACCAAAAACAAATACTTAAATATAGTATTTAAACTTACCATATATCAATTTAAAAATAATATATATATATATATATATATATATATATATATATATATATATATATATATATATATATATATATATATATATATATATTATTTCAAGAAAATTTTAATCAAACACGAGCAATCTAGGACCAACTCATATCCATCAACTTGTTTATTTTTCAAGCTAAAATTGTGATCGAGTTTGTGATCCATCAACTCGTTTATTAAATGAATGAGCCAAAGTTCGAGCTAACTTTGGGTCGAATGCAAGTTAGCTCGTGTTAAATATAAAAATGTTTAAACACCGTTCTCTAACAGCTTAATCTTTTAGAGTACAACGGTTGTTTCATATGGTATCAGAGCAGGAGGTCCTGAGTTCGAGTCACACCAGGCTCTTAGCATATTAATTTTCTTTCATTTAATTCAAGCCCACATCATGGGCCGAGTTCGAAGCCTCGAGTTCGACGGTTGTTTTTTTTAGATTTAAAACGGACGAGCTAGTTTAATATCAAGATCCAGGGGGAACCAAATTCATGCAGCTGAGATTAGACATTGAGTTAGATGCTCTAATAACTGTAAGCGTGGCCGTTTGGACGGTTGGGATCCCTCGCGCAGTTGTTCCCGTTCCCTGCATGAAAAACCGAAAAAGGAAACTAATTAACACTACCAGGCTATTCTTCGCTAATCACCTCCGAAGAAATTAATAAAGGTTCTTCTTCTTAAATTTTCTCCTTTTCCATTCCAAAGTCCTCCTCCTCGTACTCACGATCTCTTCATCCATGCACAACTCGTGTGTTCTAAGCCCCATGTAGGAGCACGGTGCAAGTGATCGATCAAAGGGCTCATTAATTGATTGATACATCTTCTCAAGAAACTCTCTTGAATATGTAACCCAGCTTAGAACCCTTGCCATGTTTGAAACAAGGAATCATTTAATTAGCGTGCATTTGAGAGATCTTCGTGTGCTAGCTGCATGCTTAAATATATTGATTGTGTGAATCTTCTCTGCATTGAGTTGGTTATAAAAGAATGGAGAGGGTGGTCAGTTTGCTGCCTTACATTCCTGAAGACATCATCGCCTGCGAAATCCTTCCTCGCCTCCCCGCGAAAGCTCTTGCGAGGATGCGGTGCGTGTCGAGAGGCTGGCGGTCCTTGATCTTGGACGATCCCCATCTCGCCCGTCTCCAGCTCGCTCATGGCTGTTCTTCCCCGCGCTCATTACTCCCATCCAATGGCCCCAGCCAATTCTTATTTCCAGAGACCACGAATCGGTCGGCCTCCCGAAGATTTTCAGGCAATTCGTCAGATGTTATTGGTTCCGACCGAGGATTGTGGCCTCATGCAAGGGAATCCTCTGTGTCGAGGCAGTCACTGACGGGAGAACTCCAATGCTTTACGTAGGAAATCCCGTGTTGAACGATTGGCGACCTCTTCCTTCGTGTCGCACCGCCTTGGCTTGGATTATCGTGTCGGGTTAGATGTGTGTGAGAGGGAATCTGGTTTTCATTACAAGGTTGTCATAGTTGGTCACCTTAGTGGAATTAATGAGGAATATGCCGAAGCGGGTTTTGCGGTACTTTCTTCAGTAAGGAGCTACATATCTGAGCAGAAAGTTCAGCTGATTAGCCGGTTATGGCCGAGCGGTGGACACAGTATCAATTTGGATGGATGTTTGTTTTGGATGCATGCAAAGCAGATGATATGGTTCGACACAAAGCGACAGTGCTCTGGCACCTTCATGTTGCCACCGCAATCTGTCAGCGACGGTTCTGGATTAGCTGCAGAATGGAATGGCAACCTGAGCTTTATTGCGATCGCCGACGGGGAGATCAAAATATGGTCTTGGAGTCAATCCTGTTGGTCCAAGAAGACGTCGCTTGCGATCAAGACCATTGCTGAAGGGAATTTTGACTTCTTTGCATCCATGGGCCTCAGAATGAATCTGAGAAATCGAAAGGCTGAATCACTAGAGAGCATTCTTGAAAATGCAACAGTAAATCTTGTCTTTTTTGCAGCTGATTTCATCGTTCTCAAGATAAATGAGAAGGTTCTGTGCTATGATACAACAACTGGAACGTCGTGGGAAATAAAGGCGGATATACGTCTGTACCCAGGGTCATCATTTCCTTATGCGAATAGTCTTTTGAAATTGGCAGATCCGCAAATCGGTCAGTAGTTAATTGGCTGCTGCCGCAAGGTTCGCATTTTTGTAGTAACTGAACATTCTCAGCCATGTTAGTGATCACTTTGGTACATTGTTAGTCGGATGGTTTCCCTGGTATTGTGCAGCTGTTTCTACAGTTCCTTTACGAGTACTTTTTGTTTTCTCAATTCTACAGTTCCTTTACGAGTACTTTTTGTTTTCTCAACATTACGAAACAACTTACACTTGTATGTTTCTCTTTTGCTGCATGTAAGAGTTGTTCAGATTTTAAACTGAATCTGATGAACTTCATGAAAAGTATATATATATTTTTTTTCCTTTTTTTCTCTTTTTGGCTTCACATTATGAACCGAAGTTTAAGATACAATGCTAGGTTCTTGAATTTCCATAGTGGATATATTAACTTATAACAACAATATACAAGCTCTTCGCTTTTTGTTGGGTGGTTCAATTTTAGTCACTGAGTTGTTTGCCACTTTTCTTTCTTGCTTGGATATTGCAGTTTCTTGCTAACATCAATATTAGTGTGGTAGAAATGTTGACATCTTTTAATGAGTTTGGACCTGCTTCGTGTATTTCAAGATGAAAGAATTCATGCTGTCGATTCAAATAATGCTTCATTTCATTCTTTGATGCGCAAACTTCAATTCGTTGTACAAGTTGCTCAAAATTTTTCAATGTGTTGCAATCTACTCCTGTAGAGGACTAGTAGCTAACTGAAATAGTATCGCCAATCGATGTAATCGGTTGAAGACGAAGCTATTTGCATCCTAACGGTATCGCATTTCCTGTTGTAGTTATTTGGAATGTGGGTCAAATGCTAACAGATAGTTCTATAGCTTTCCATCAGTATTATCACCATAGTAGAAATTGATTTTAGCATTAGAAAAGTTAATTCAAAGAAGTTGAGTTCAGGGGCAAAAATATCAATCAACGCGTAATTTTTTTAAAAAAATCTGAATGAAAACATACAAGCAGGGGAGGAGCCAGAGCTCAAGCAGCAGGGGCACAATTAGCAGTTGCAAAATTTTACACATTAATATGATCATATATATCTAAGCTTGATCTATATACAGTTACTTTTGTATTTGAAACCAAGTTATGTAAGAATTTAAGTGATGTTCAATATACAGTTACTTATGACCTACACAGTCCCACTTTTGTTTCTGCTTTTATCTGCTAGTCTTGTAGCAAATAATTTCTGAAAATTATGTAACAGTGGTGAACAAAAATAAAAATCTAGCTTGAGAAATAAGAGCTCTAATTTCATAATTTTGAGTTTGCTATCAAAAAAACCATTTAATTGGGCATCTAAATAGAGTACTTTTTCTTATAGCACTATTTAAACAACATCCTCCGAATCAAATCAACTGATTTAACCAAAGAAATAAGCATATTTTTGTTAGATTTTATTGGACTTTATTATAATTTAAAACTTATTAAAACCACCTGAGGAGCCCAATAATTATTAATGGGTCTCTTGGGAGCCCAATTTGAATTTTCATGTGTGATGTATAGTCCCACATTGAAAACTAAAAGACTGTTTGTGACTTTTATATAGTCCTTTATTCTCAACCTAGTTGTATGGAAGAAAATGAGAGTAATGCTCTCATTTAAATATAGACATACGGCATGGGCCGGGCGGCGGTGCGCGCGCGGTTCATTCTCGTCCTGGTTATAAAATATCGGGCGAGGTTGCATGAGCATACGTAAAGCTGAGTTTTCGTCGAGTTTTTTTTTAGGACAGTGCTCTGCACGCCTCGATTCACAAGCCTTATCTAAACTTTTTATTTACAGTATTTGTTATTTAATTTTTGTTTTCGGAATTTGTCTAAATCTGAAATTGAACTTTCGAGTTGTTTTTAAAAAATATTATAATAAAATATCATAAAGATTTTCCTAACAATTTTCAAGCTATCAAAAGGGGAAAAAGATTATCTTTAGCAGATGTGCAGAATTAAATAAAACAGATGCAGTTATAGTTAGGGCTGGCAAATGAGCGAGCCGGCTCGCGTTCGGCTCGATATATATTTGGCTCGCTCGAGCTCGGTCGAATTAATTCCAAGTCGAGCAGCTATAAATTTGAACTTGAAATTAATTTCAAGCAGTATTCTTAGGCTCGTTCGAATTAGGCTCGAAAAGCTCGAATATATATATATATATGTATATATATATATATATATATATGTATATATATATATATATATATATGTATATATATATATATATATATGTATATATATATAGAGTTGTGCTGGTTTACTACCGATAGTAAAGTAGATTTTTACTATCGACTTTTTGTCCGTCCGATTGGTGGGCGAAGCGCTTAGATCAAAAACACGAGTTGTACGGCGGAGCCTAACAGAGTAAACACAAACGGAGTTTTCCTACCTTTATCCCCAAACAGTACTACGTAAAAAAGGGTAAAGAATTCTTCTATTTACTTTCCTATCCCTAAATAGTGCTCCGTCTCCAATTTTCTTCGATCCAATCCCAACCCAACTCTCCTGAGGCGCTGCGCCGGATCGTGGGAAGGGAATTAGAGGGCGTCATGCTCGAGCTATGGGTCTATCTTGGGGCAGTGTTGTGAGCTCTTGGTGGGGTACATGAAGCTCCCTGTGGCGGTGCCGTTGGAGCTCGATAGATGGAAGCACTATATGTCGATGGCGACGACGGAGGCCGGCATCCCTCGTGGCGAGCATCAACAGTGGTTGCAAGGCCATCGCCGAGACGGGATGAGATGACATTGGCGCCCGTCTGTGCCACAACTTGCAGAGTCAGAGCCACAGAGCTCAAGGCCTTCATGGAGAACCCCACAAATTTCAAAATGCTTACTGTGGTCTTCAATAGGTAATTAATTAATTAATTAGTAAAAGTTCTCTCTTTTCTTTCCTTGATTGTTATGCTTGATTTGAGCAATCGAGAAACCCATTTTCTCATTTTCTAATTATTTAATCTAATGGTTGTTTGGTAGCAAGCGGCGTCATCGGCTGTCGTTGCGGCTACGACTGCGGCTCCCAATTTTGCCTCTGCCCCATGACTGTGTCAATAACTTTGAAAAT
This sequence comes from Aechmea fasciata, assembly GCA_025177825.1. Taxonomy (NCBI): domain Eukaryota; kingdom Viridiplantae; phylum Streptophyta; class Magnoliopsida; order Poales; family Bromeliaceae; genus Aechmea; species Aechmea fasciata. Next base: position 6,354,773 of record CM045925.1, on the reverse strand, counting down.
CAGGGGATTATGAATTGTTAGGGCATGTGCAGAGTTGACGATTTAGCAAGTGCTAAGAAGGTGTTTGATGAAATGCATGAGAGAAATGTGGTTTCTTGGAGTGCAATGGTTTCCTGATACATTCTAAGGAGGAAAATTAATTTGCTGGTTTGCATTATGATGACTAAAGAGTTTGCAATACATGGCCACATTTTGAAGACATTGCAGTCATTGGGTAGCAATTATGCTGCTTCCATGAGACATAGTAATCATGAAAATTTGAAATGTAATTATTCTATAGATTAAAATACTATTCACATAGCTTGTATCTTGGATAGTGTATTGTACACGAGAAGAACATGAAAAATAAGAATAATGCAATTTTTAAATAGCAAAATCATGTATGGTGTATGTTTTGAGGGGTTATTAAAGCAACTAACACTTGCACAATTTATTTATACTATTTTGTTATAATGGATGAATTGCAAAGTGCTTTTGAATTCTTACTGGAGTTGTATGTACACTATATCCAATTTATATTCTTCTTGAGTTGAATATAATGTAGAATTTAGAAAAATTCTTCCGACACTTAAACAAATCTAGATGCTGGCATTTGAATTTCGACAATTTAAGGTATTACAAAAGCTTTGCCACGTACTTAAAATAGCTTTCAGAACAGCTCACTAAATTTGCTGTCATAAAATGCTCAAAATTGTTCAAAATTACTGTAAAATTGTTAAAAACTGTTTCAACTACCATCAATTGCCTAAAGCTATTGAAAATTTGATCAAAACCACAGAAAAAAAAGTTTAAAACGCTTTTCAGGTATTATAAACTACTTTAAACTGTGCAATATTAATTGTCAAAACTAGTAATTCATATGCTTTATATCTTTCAAATTGCTGAATTTTTGTAGCTTGCTGGTTATCTCAGCTTGTTACTTTCTGCATGCTTACTAATCAAAATTGAATATTGCTTACTTATTCAAATATTAGCTACTTGCTAATAATTTCAACCTAAAAATAAAAAGCAGCTCTACAAATTAAGCTTGAGAAGAGCATGTCAAACCTAAAGTAGGAAAAGAGATAGAACAATATGGTATATCATCGAATCATTTTTTTTATATATATTATTTTTCAAAACAGAAGTTTAATACGAAAGCTAAAGATCATGAACTACAGATCAACCCTTATCCCTCAAAATATAACAAAACTTTTTAATCCAAAAAAGAAGAATCATAAGGCATAATTTATGTGTGAAACCATACATCAAAACAAATATACATAAAAAAAATATGAACAAAATACTTTACTCCCTGCTGCTTTCATTAACACAATATATCATTGAATCATTTTTTCCTGTGTTGTTCTTCAAGACTTAATACCAAAGCTAAAGGGCATGAATTACACATCGACCCTTATACCTCAAAATATAACAAAGCTTTTTAAACCAAAAAGAAGCATCAGAAGGCATATTTTACATGTGAAACTATACACCAAAACCATACATACAAAAGTATTAACAAAATACATTATTCGCTGTTGCTTTCATTAACATCTACATCGAAGTATGCATCTCCCGGTGCAACCTATATAAAGACAAGAAAAAACTATTTAGATTCTCTATTTGGAGTATAAAAGAAGACAATAAAGTTATAATAAAACTACAAATTAGATTACCTCTTTACACGTTCGAACATTATGACCTTTCTTTTTGCATTTCGCACATGTTCTGGACTTTTTAGCTCGCTTTTCCGCAGAAGGCTTAAACCTTTGTGGTTTCCTCTTTCCTTTACACTGTGACTGTGGTGGATCCTTCACAGTAACATCAAGGTCACTTGTTTGTGTAAGTGGAACTACATTAAATTCTTCAACTTCTTTGCCTTGTACTTCATTAGAAGCTTGATTGTACGAGACAATCTGATCAACAACTCTTTTGATTAATTGACAAGTCAACTCAAATGATCCGAATGATTTTGCACCTTGATGGACAATCTCTTGCGCTTGTTGACTAAGTGCATTAGACCTTATAGCCTTTGCATGCATAGAGTCACCCATCGCCTCATGTTGTATAGATTGAATGTTGAAAGATCTCCTCTTGGCATTTTTCGTCCATCGTTTCAAGATGTAATGCGAAGGAATCGAATATATTCCAATATAATGCAGTACCTTTAATATGTGTGAGCATAAAAGACCCGTAAATTCGAACATTTTGCAATTGCATGAGACCTTTTCTGCTAAACGATTCACGCTAACAGTATAAGTCATTGTAGGATTGTGTATTGCAGTTATTTTATATAATGAATTCTTTTCTAGTTCTAGCAATGAGTGTCCCGAGATCAATCTCAATTGTTCCTTGAATTCAAAGAAATTTCTTTTTGTATAAATATCACGAGCTTGAACTTCAATGGGATCATATGAATAAAGCTTCACCTCACCACCTCTCATCCTGTAATCCTCCTCGTCTTCTTTGTCGTATCGAGTTTCGATCACTTTTTCAATTTGAAGAACAAATTTGTATATTGACGTATGGTTGTCGACCCATATTTTAGTGACAGCATTAATGCTTTCACTACGTTGCGAAGTACACATGCCAGCAAAGAATGTATCTCGAAAATAAACAGGCACCCATTGATGTCTATTGTTCCACATTAATTGGAGGTGTTTATTATCATACAAGTTGAACTGCTGGAGCATACCAATCCATCTCATTTCGAACTCTTCGATAGTAATACTACCATCAATGCAGGAAAAAAGCTCTTTCTGAAAGCCTTCCTTTGTGTTATACACCAGACCAAGATGTTCTCTTGCTTTTCGCATAACATGCCATTCACAACACCGATGGACTGTTTGAGGAAAAACTTGCTCAATTGCCTTTTTCATGGCTGGATCTTGGTCGGTAATTATAGCCTTGGGGTGTTGGCCAAACATTGCATCAAGCCATGTACGAAAGAGCCAACAAAATGTATTAGCCGATTCGTTTCTAATAAGAGCACAGCCAAAAAAGATAGTTTGACGATGATGATTAACACCAATGAAAGGTGCAAATGGCATACTATACTTATTAGTCATATAACACTACAACAAAAACGATTTTTAGTGGCGACTTTTTGGTGGCGACAAGCACTGTCGCCACCAATGTATTAAATATAGTGGCGATTCTTATTTGTCGCCGCCAATTCATAGAAAATGGCGGCGATAAATAAGAGTCGCCATCGATACGGGATACATTGACGGCGACATATAAGAGTCGCCACCGATACGAATTGCATTGGCGGCGACATATAAGAGTCGCCACCGATACGGAATGCATTGGCGGCGACATATAAAAGTCGCCACCGATATTAAAATATAATCACCAGCATAAAAAGGTCAGACCATTAGCGGCGACTAATGTCGCCGCAGAATTTTTTCATACATCCCGCCATTACTTCCCTCCTTTTTTTTTCACCAACCAGCACCGTCCTTTTTCTTTGTTGGACTACTATACCCTTACTTATTGTATATGTTGTATGCAAATAGTTGGACTATTTAGTCTTTTGACAAATTAAAAAGGGGTAAATAATATGTACAGGGAAAAAATCCCTAAACCCCAAATCACCTTTCCCCTATCCTGCGCGAGTGCGAGCTCGAGCTCTCGCCCTCTCCTTCACCTCTCCTCTCTTTTCCATCTCTAAGTCGGGTTCCTATCAGCGGTAGCGGCGGCGGCGTCGTCGTGTCCGACGGAGGAGCTCTCGGTAGCGGAGTGGCTGAGGAAGCTCTCGGCGGCGGAATCTAGGGTTCAGGCGGGATCAGTTCATAACCTTCCTTCTCGCTTCGTTCACTCTAGAGAGAGATTGGAGAGAGAGATAGGAGAGAGATGTCGAGATCGGCGGCGGGGGGAGGAGGGGCGGCGGCGAGGGTGTCGATATGGGAGTCGCTGCGGAGGTGTGGGATCTTCGAGAAGGAGATAGACAAGGAGGAACTGCGGCAGTGGATCGCGATGCCCCAGTACCTCTGCGCGGCGGTGGCCGCCGCCGTGAGGAGCAAGGACGCGACCTCCCCCACGGCTGCGGCGATGTCGACTGCCAGCGAGGAGGCGGCGCCGAAGGCGCCAGTGGTCGTCTTCGTCAACTCAGGTGGCGGGGGGCGCCATGGCCCCAAGCTCAAGCTCTGGCTCCAGGAGCTCATGAGCCATGAAAAGGTTAAGAGAAACATGCACACACACACACTCTCTCTCTCATGCTTTTTGCTAGGTTTATTGGGAGTTTTTGGCCTAAGATTTGGTCGGAGATACTCCGAGAGTTCCACTCTAAAGAACGATTTATATATATAATTTATGTCCATTGCTTCTCATGTTCTGGTTTGAAACTTTTTAGTATGTTCGAAACGTGGGCTCGAATCAAATAGCGGAAAATTGTTCACAGTTTCCCCTCGAGCACGGCGGCGGAGCAGCCTACAATAACCCCAAAAGAAGAACCTGCCCTATTTGATCTGAGTGGAGTGAGTTCTTTTTAAAAAAATTTAATTTGGCATTCGAATTTTGAATTATCCCCACAATTTCGACTTAGTTTAGTTGTATTTTGAAGCTTGTTTGATTGTTATGTAGATTAAAGTGCTATTCACTCTGTTTCTCTAATTTTAGTGTAACTGTTGAACATATGGAATTGATGTTAGACTGTCTGCCTAATAGTGATTCAAACTGATGCTCACGTCAATGAATTATATTTGGTTGAAGTTTTGTTTTGCATGAATTACTAATAGTGATGCTTTGTTTTAATTGTTCTAGCGTAGGATAAATAAATCGAGTAACAGAAACATTAATTTGCTGGTATCTTAGTCTTTTTAGATTTACTGTGGCACTATTTTTTTTCACTTACCACCCCTCGCACTGTAGTTTACGATGCACATTGCATTTTACTTGACCGTGAAGTGCTTTAGTTGCTTAAGCTGAATGCATAAGTAGGTTTCTGATCAAACAAGCTTGGAGTCTTAAGTTGTTGGCTTTGTAACTTCTATACCTTAAACTTGATAAGAAAAGAAATAGTAATAAGTGGATTTGAGAAGTGGAAAGCGCATAGCAGTTTGTATTAGATTAAATTTCCATCAAAGCAAAAAATTGATGGCTAAGATGAAACCCTCAAACTTCATTTTTCTAGTGGCCCTGGTACATAAGCAAGACCCCAAGATGGTGCCTTTCTCCTCTTCACTTTCTTCCAGGCTTGGAGCAAGATGCCATTTTCTATACCAATCTGTTGATTTATTCGAGTAGGCATTCATTTTTTCAGTATTGGCCAAAAAGTGTTTTCTTGAAGCTGGTTGTTAATTTGTTATATAATTGGATCTCAAGCGAAAGATAAGAAGTCTTATTCATAGTAACATACTCAATTGGGTAATTTTGTATAGTTCGATACTCAGTTCTTGGAATTTATCGATCCATTTCTATTACACCAATTCTTCTGCAAAGTAAGGATGACATTGATGTTATATAACTTACCAATTTGAGTATGCATTTCAGTGATGCTTGAGTACTGATTTTTTTTTCTCAATTGTTTGAATTTCAGGATGTTCACGGACTTTTGCAGGAGGCTGAGGATCATGAAGGGTTCAGAGGCAATTGGACTTGGTAAGTACAAGTCATCAGTCAACAGTCAACAACTGGAACTTAGTAATTGATTTATCTTGCTTATTTCTGCATTCTGATACATGAACCAAAACTTATATGAGACTCATCTAAATCTTGGATTCCTTGGTAAAGAGTTTTCAATTTCCAACTTCTATTTTCAAACTTGAGAATCTTTTTCCTCCACTTTGCTTAATATAACAAACCCACTTGAGTCTTTTGATTCCTTAAATGAACTTCGGCCTGAGCAACTTCATCTTTATGGCTTGAAATCGTTAGTTCTACTTGAAGCCTAGTTCCTTTGCGCTAACCAGGTAAGGGGTTTTCATTCTGTATAGCAATGTAGGATAAGGAAGTCTCTACATGTCACCATCAGCTTGAAAAGAGAGCATTGAAAGTATTTATGTCGCCACTAAATACTTTTTGATCCTTAGCAGTTTACATTTCGATACCTTTTCAATCTTTGTGATAATTATGTCTAGCAAAGCAAACATATACTCACTATCCATCGGTTTACTGTGGCACAATGATTTTGAGCATCTTGACTAGTTCTGTGATCATAATATTAGCATGTTTTCCTGTTATTGTATTTCAGATTGTTGAGGAGGCTTGCACGAATCTCCTTCCAAATGTTCTATGCGAATATCTGTACAACTTATCAGAAATTTTCACCAGATTTTATAACAGTTGCCAGGTTGGTTTGTCTCTTTTATGCTTCTCTATTCTTGTTATTGTTGGTTTGTATGCAAACTTATTTTTTTCTGAAAGCCCAAAAAAGTGAAAAAACATTTACTACTAAGCATTGGATTTTTTTGCCAAATGAACCCTTTATGCGTATAGATGACAAAAAAATTGCATCTCCGGACGCATGCAATCACATAGTTTTTTGAGTTAAAAAATGAAATAAGTGTAACTATACGAGACCTTACTCTGAGTACTTGATAAATGATTCTATATCCTGAATTTTTAGCTTAAGACTACAATGAGAAGGCAAAGCTACTGTAGTAATTCCATTTGAAAGGACCTTCATTATCCAATTAAAAAAAAAACCATATTATAGATAATGCATTTGGGTTTAAGATAAAACACACTCTCTCTCTCTCTCTCTCTCTCTCTCTCTCTTTCTCTCTCTCATCATTTATAATAGCTAAGATGTTCTGGAATTTAACAGGTGGTTGGATCACCTGAAGAGACCAGCAGGTTGCTATTATGCCAAGCTACTGCGGTCGTCATGAGGAAATGCTTCCACCTTCTCGGAATCACTCCCGTCTACAAGCTATAAGTTACATACTTCCTATATAGCACCTAAGTTTTATGTCCAATTTTTTAATCATGCAAAGTTTGCTATCTCTTCGGGTGTAATCTAGCCATTGTTAGTGAGAAATTATTAGTTTATTTTGAGGGAGGAAAAGCTTGAAGTTGTGAAAAAGATTAGATACAGTTTCTCAATTTGAATAGAAGGGGCTCTTACTCAGCATGGAATTTTACAGTTTTCAGGATTGAATGGTTCATAATGTTTTAGTATTTGTGGGTTTAACGGTTTGATTTTGTGGGTTCTATGGTGTTTGAGCCATAGTGCTTGGGTTTAATTCAGCCTTATTTATTTGTGTGGATTAATTTTATGTTTAAATACTTTATAGAGATTCAATTAGATTTAATACAAATTGGTTATAAGGTGTTTGAGCCATAGTGCTTGGGTTTAATTTAGTTTTGAGAGGATTAAATTGAAATTAAAGATTAAAATTTAAGAATGAGAATTTTTTATAACTATAAATTATTTTTAAGCAATTTATACTAAATCAATAATATATATTACTACCAATTATTTTTTAAAAAAATTAATTTTATATCAGAAAAATGGTGGCGACAATAGTCGCCACCATAAAACTTGCCACGAAGTAACTTTTCGCGGCGACCGTTTGTCGCCGCTAATTATCTAACAATTAGTGGCGACCATATGTCGCCGCTAATTATCTGGCTTTTCGCGGCGACAATATGTCGCCGCTAATTGTACACAATTAGCGGCGACATATTGTCGCCACCACATAAATTTACCGACGGGGCTTTAGGCGGCGGCGTGCGGCGACAGATTGTCGCCGCCAAAACCACTTTTGGCGGCGACATCTGGGCTATGGTGGCGACTTTTGTCGCCACTAAAAATCATTTTTGTTGTAGTGTAAGTGGTGTCAAAGGTAACTACATCGCCAAAATTTTGGTATGCCATTCTAGATCTACCGTCAACCCAAAATAAATTCCGCAACATACTTTGCTCATCAATATCAATAGCATGAAAAAAAGATGGATCTCTCGTTTGTAGCTGACGAAAATGGTTAATTGTCAATGGTACATCAACACCAAGTAGTGATCTATTTTTCTCTGTTACCACATTGCTTAAATCCTTTCTTGTGAAACGAACATTATGTGCTCCTCCCTCTCGTGCAGCGATGAATGACATAATTTGAGAACTGGAAATATTTTGCTCACTTAACATGCGGACCAAGTCTTTTTGCTGCTTTGTCATTGAGCGTTGGGATCGCAAGAAACGAGATTTTGAAGGACTATCGATCAAAACATGATTATGCTCTTTCACAAAACGAGTTACTTTCCACTTGCCAGATGATGTCATTTTAATCCGAATATGTGCTTTGCATCCTGTTCGAGTGTATTGCATCTCTTTTTGTGGGTCATCTACCTCAGTTTCATGTCGTGGTTTATAATGACCCTCTTTAGAACAAGTCAAATGCAACCCGGTCACCATTTCATCTTTTTTCTTTGCCTTATAGTGACTTGTTTTTCTAATACTAAAACCAGTTTTCAAGGCATATGCATTATAAAAGGTATAAGCATGGTCTGCATCTTTGAACTCCAACCCTATAAATGGCTCATCACCTGGACATTCATTATCGGCCACAAGTAGAATTGGACCTTCTTTGTCTAGTTGGCTCTTCTCAGTTAGTGGAGAATTCATTTCCATATTTTCAATATAACTCAAGTTAGCCATTAAATTTTCTGGCTCTTGATCTTGAAATTGAGTGAATTGTATATTGTTTGTTGTCATTCCAGCTTCCTTATCATTAGTTCTATTATCCACCTATTACAAATAAGTTCAATATTAATTGATTTTTAGCATCCAACAAAGAGAATCAATTTTTAGCTTCTAAACATATAAATATAATTTAATCCAAATTGACAAAATAATTAGGATATTATAAAAGAAGTATCTTTTCATTTGTATAAAATCCTAGAAAATTATTAAAATACCTTAAAATATTATAGAAAGCAGGGATAGAGAGAAGGGGATGAAAAAAAAGAAGAGATAGAGAAAGAGAAAGAGAAAGAGGGGAGAGGAATTAATTACCTCACCACTTCTCTCTTCCTCTGTCATTCATCCCATGAATACTGTTGGCAATCGAAAAAGAATAGCGAAGGATGAGACCCACAGCACAACCCAATGTTAGAAGGATTTGGCCGATAGTTCACCTCTTTTAGCCATCAAACTACTAGAGGAGGTGAACGAAGAGGCTCTGTTCTATCTTTGGTCGGGGAGGACTGTTTAGGGATAGGGAAGAAAATAGAAGAATTCATTACCCTTTTTAACGTAGAACTGTTTGGGGATAAAGGTGGGAAAAAGAAAAGCTTGCGTCGCTCGCTTTTTGAAATTTCACTTCACTCCGCTTTTGTTTACTCCGTTAGGCTCCGCCGTACAACTCGCGCTTTTAATCCGAGCCCTTCGCCCCACCAATCGGACGGATAAAAAGTCGATAGTAAAAATCCACTTTACTATCGGTAGTAAACCAGCACAACTTATATATATACATATATATATATAGAACTTTCTTATCTTATTAATAGCACCAAGTCATTGGTGCTACCAAGAGTTTTTGGCCGTTGGATTGAGAGATGTGTGGTTATGATGATGTGGGCCCCTAGGGTTAAGTGGGTGGTTGGTTGAATAGATTGATCTGACGGGTGAAAATCATCAAAGGGGTGGATCTAACGGTGGAAAACTTGATAGCACCAAATGCATGGTGCTATCGATAGTATCCCAATGGATCTCTCTCTCTCTCTCTCTCTCTCTCTCTCTCTCTCTCTCTCTCTCTCTCTCTCTCTCTCTCTCTCTCTATATATATATATATATATATATATATATATATATATATATATATATATATATATATATATATATTCTACAATACCATTAATAGTACCAACCACTTGCTGTTAGGTTTTCGGTCATTAGATGATGAGATGTGTTGTTAGGATGATAGTGATTCTCTAGAATTGAGTAGGAGATTAGTTGAATAGTATAATCTAATGGGTGAAAATGGTCAGAGGGTTAAATCTAATGGTATAAAATTCGATAGCACTAAGCATTTTGTACTATTGATAATATAGTAGCCAAACTCTCTTTCTATATATGTATTCCGGCTACTATACTATCTATACTATTGATAGTACTGAGCATTTTGTGCAATCGAGTTTTCTATCGTTAGATTTACCTATATATATAGAGTTCAACTACTGTACTTCCGATAGTACGTACCAAGCATTTGGTATTCTCAAGTTTTTGTCGTCAGATCTATCTCTTTGGCCAATTTCATCCGTTAGATCACATTATTCAACTAGCCACCCACTGAACTCTAGGGGGCTACTATCATCCTGACTGCTCATTCCTTCATACAAGGGTCGAAATCCCACTCACAATGGTGGAGGGACGTGTTATCGACTAGAATGGTTTTCAAATGCAGCATTTCCTACTAGATTAAGGATGGCCGCTGTGTTAACTTTTGGACAGACATTTGGGCTCACCATTCCCCTCTACGGTCCTGCTACCCAAGCTTGGTTGACGTGGTCCACAGCATTAATTCTAGGGCCAGTGTCTGCTTTGGACGAAGGGGGTGGAGGTGGCGCAAGATCCTTGCGGGGGTCGACTCTAACTCCGCGTACGAGAGAAAGGCGGTGGTCAGTTTGAAGGAGTTGCTTTCACCGGTGGTGCTTTCTGATATACCTGATGTACCTTTGTGGAGATGTTCCCAATCTGGCGTCTTCACAGTCAACTCGCTCTACAAATTCTTGCAGAATGGAGGGGTTATTGATAGCAGCTTTGCTCAGCTGTGGAAACTTTCAAGTCCGTTGAAGGTGAAAATCTTCGTTTGGCTAGTCCTGAAACACAAGGTTCAGACGAAGGATAATCTGCTTAAAAGGGGCTGGCAGGGCGACCACTTCTGCGTGTTTTGTTCGACGGAACCGGAGACGACCGACCACCCGTTCGTACGTTGCGAGATGACAAGGACCCTCCTGGCATGGGAAGTCTGCTTCCTAATAAGAGAGCGATCGCTATCTGTCCGTCCGTGAGCGTGCTTTGGGGGGTTAGCGGGTCCAAAGCTGGTGTCTTAAGGGAGTCGGAACTCCTCTCCATCGCCTCCCTTTGGTGGTCGGTCTGGTTGGAGCGTAACATGAGAGAGAAGAGACTACTTTGCCCGTATAAGACCATTCTTGTGTTAAAATATTATACGCCCGTATTCGTATTTTTCCAAAAAATATGAAAAAAAACGCGATTTTTTCACCAAAAAAAATTATCCGTGAATCATTCGCGAATCGCGAATGATTCGCGCAAAAAAACGGCGGTCGCAAACTCGCGAGTTACGTTCTGGCCGCCATGGTCGTACTCCTTCTCCTCCGCCTCGCGAAATTTTGGATCACGGTAAAGTCTCTCCGAAAAAAAAAAAATTCGCTGAAAATTCTTTTTCCCAAACAATGTTTGTCCCTAAAATTTTTTTTGAAGGATTTATTTTATAAATTTTGGAAAAAAATCAGAGTTTAGGAGCCCCTAGAGGCTAAAAATGGCGGTTTGGGATTATTGGGAATCGCAGCGGGGGGGGGAGAAGATGGTGCACGGTCCACGGGGCCACTTTGGCCTCGTGGACCGCATGAGAGGGAGGTCCACGGTGGACCTCCCTCTCATTAGTCATAATATATATATATATATATATATATATATATATATATATATATATATATATATATAATTTTATTTATAAATATTTATTTATTTATTATATATATAATATTTTATTTTTATATAAAAATATTATTATATAAAATTTTATTTATAAGGATAATATAGTTTGCTATTTTTTTTAATTTAATTAGCTTAATTTTGTACCTCTTTATTCTTATATTCTTAAGAAATATAAGTATTAATTTATGCTAATAGCATAAATTTTGAGAGAAAAATTTAATTTAATAGCCGAATTTTTGATTCGAATTTTTAATTGGTGAACGTATAATATCTGTATAAATCATGTATCCGAATAATTACCGAATTCGTTTTTTAGCCGTATTTTTCAACAAATTTAAAAATTAAAAGACGAATTTTATCCGAATTATACCCGTACCGAATTTTTGCCGAATCCGAATTAACTAACTATGGTCAGCACTCAACATTGACCTCCGTTCAAAATCAATTCCCGCAGCACAAGGGATGTCAACCGATGTTATTCGAGCCAGATTTTATAAAAATTCAAATTCGAAATTGACTATCAAATCCCAATTTCGAATCCCATAGATTTTAAAAATCTTTATATAAATTTCAATCTGATCAAAAAGTTAAACAAAAACTAAACCTGAACTCAAAAATTGGAATACGTAACAATTGTTTCTTTTTACCATATTTCAAATCATATTATACTAAATCTAAATGTTTAAAATACAAATTCAAATATAATATCAAATATTTATATATTTTATTACTATATAATGTAAAAATCAATTTAGGTTTGGGTTCGAATCGGGTATAGACAAAATCCATATCCGAATTCAAATCCTTTCGATTTTTAGTTTTTGTATTTGTATTCAAAACTATATCAATTTAGTATCAAATAAATATGCTATATTTGGATTCAAATTTGAATAAAATTTTAGGTTTTGTTAGACTTGGCAATCTCGACCCATACCCGCAGGTGCACGCGGGTTACCTATAAATTTGCGGGTATGAGTACAAACTTTTTGAACCCAAAAAATTACGAGTAAAACGGATGGGTACCCATTAAGCTGTGGGTATTTTGAGTAACCCGTCGACGTCGGTACCCACGGGTACCCACACATATATTTTTTAATTAAAAAATATATTTTCTTAATTAAAATCATATATTTTATTTATTCATCTTAAAAATTTTAACCCTAATTTTCTTAAATAATGAGTTATGTTATATTTTTTAAACTTATTGCATTTAAAAAATATATGAGACAAAAAGAAAAAAAAATTTACGGATAACCTGCATACCCACCCACCCACCGGGCGGGTTTCAGAAAGATGTTGGCTATCCAAAAATTTGCAGTAAATTTTACTCATGCCCAAATAACCCTTGGATATAACGATTTCGCTATTACTCAACCCGCCCGTTTGCCAGATCTAGCTAGGTTTTGAACTCATTAATTAACATCCTTACGCTGCACCTCGATCTTCTTTCGTGATACGCTGACAAACTGTATTTTTAACTGAATCATTGCATATCTTATTTAATATTTAATTTTTTTAGTATATATATTTAACAGGCTAGGATATTTTAGGATATTTTGTTACATAAGAAAATAAGTATCTATCAACCGTACCTTCAAATTAGGTGTCTACTTTAAATAGAAAACTGTATAAGATCAAATTAATTAAATCAAGGCTTTTAAATAGGCGGATACGGTCTATAATCTATATATTATATATTTTTTTCGTGTAATTATTTAAATAATTAAGAGCATTAATCTGCGGACCCTAATTGGTGGAAATTAATGGTGGTGCGACGGCGCCCCACCGTGGTCTCTTGCTTTACACGCATGTATATTTAAAGCGTTATCACTAAGCATATCTAGCATATATAGGAATAGGATTACTCGAGAGAGCCTGTATATATATATATATATATATATATATACTACTTATAAAAGCGTGAGTTTTGAATTTTTTTTCTTTCCAAAAAGTCTCTATTTTTTTTACTAATATTGTCATATCCGGTCATTTTCATCTATTCATTTTAAATAAATCTTTATTATCTCAAATATATAGATTTTAATTTTTCGCCAAATATAGATTTTAATTTTTCGCCATTAGATCTCATCCAACGAATAAAACTAAAAGTATCTGTCATTTTTCTTTACAAAAATACCCCCAATATTCGTTATCTTCTATGTACGTTTTTCTCAAATATTTCCTTCTTATCCTCCAATCACGTAATACGTAAAATTAAATTTATTTCCTATTTAACGTAATACCGGCCAATTACAATCCGCTAATCACGTAATACATAACATTAAATTTATTTTCTATTCACGCGTTTTCTCAAATATTTTTTTTCTCAAACCTAATATCTGTAAATCATGTAATATTCAAAATTAAATTTTAAATTTATAGTGCCCGCCAAAATTTAATACTCGCGAAAATAAATCGAATTAGATTAATTTTTTATGGCAAGATGGTGCTAATACATATTAGTATGTGGAGAAATACTATTGCAAATAATTCAGTTAATATCGATAATTAGGATAAATATACTTTTTAATATTTTATTTTTTCTATAGTATTTTGAATTATCTATAATAATCAATTTATTAACAAAATTTTGTAAGTAAAATTGTGCTTAATCTACCTATTCCAAAAACTCAAGAAATAAAATTAAACTAAAAATTTTTACTTATATGAATTCTTATTAAATTTATATTTTTATTAATTTTATCTATTTCGATAATTTACTAATATTTACTTTATTATTTTTCTTACTTTCAGTGTAATTTGTATGGAAAAGAGACTGATGGTGATATTTTTAGTTAGTTTAGTGACGAATTTTGTGTTTTTTTTTTCAATGATAGTATGATGGATTTTGTTTTCTTTCTTTGATAATATTGTAATTTTATTTTTTATTTCTGTTATTTTATTTTGGTAATGATTAAATACTATGTATCGAATCTATCTATAATATTTATTTGTAAATTTTTATATTTGTGCGACGTGCATTGCACGTGCACTTAACTAGTATATATGTATAGGACTCCCCTATAATATGTAGTGCAGATCAATTTAACCACCGTAGCGCGTATATATTCCTTTTAACTCACTTGCCCTCTTTCACCACCATGAGACGCTTCAGTGCATTATTTCTCCTTGTTTGTTCTCTTTTCCTTGTAGTTACGATCGGCGCCGCTGGCGGCGCAGTTTCTGTTCATCATGACGCCGAATCGGCAGAGAAGCCGCCGCTGGATGACGGAGCGTGGCAGCCGATCAAGAATGTGTCGGTGCCGCATGTCCAAGAGATTGGCAAGTTCGCGGTGGCGGAGTACGACAAGGAGACGAAGGCCCAACTGGTGTTCCAAGAGGTGGTGAAGGGCCAGACCCAGGTTGGGGCGGGCATCAACTACTGGTTAACTCTCAAGGCGAGTGGTCAGGCGAAGGTCCGCCGCAACGGCGGCAACGCAGTGGGGGAGTACGAGACCACGGTGTGGGAGAAGTCGGATGGCACCCGGCAACTCATATCGTTTAAGCAAGTTTGATTAGTAGTAGCCATGCATGCATGCATGCATGCATGGGTACGTGCGCGCGCGTTGTTCGGCAGATGCAACGTGAGGAGCGTGCGCGTACGTGCGTGGGCATCTATATATGATGATGACGCTGTAGGGATGAATATATAATGCATGGTGTTACCTTGTGACCTAATTAATTAATGGTTTTTTCCCTAATGAATAATAGTAATTAATGTATGGTTTGTTCTCGTTACTGAATGCTGATTCATTGTGGGGTTTTTTTCGTTTAGATTTATGAAAACAACAATTTATAAGCCAGAGCTTAAATATTATTTAGATTTCTTCCTTGGCCTCACATATACGAAGAATAGTGTTTGGATCCAGCCAAATATCCTAACTAGCTAGATGGAAAAAAAAAATAGTGATCTTTGTTCTGGAGAAAGATCTTTATTGCAGGTAACTTCCTATTATTTAGATGATTCATTTTGTTTTGTTTTTTTTTTTGAGAGAGATAGGTAGCACGCTATTCACTTTGTTTATTTTATTTAGAAATAAACTTAACTTGAAATATGAATCAACTAGGAGGTCTCGAGTACCAACCAACAAATTCTTTGCCACGTACTTACTCTAAGTACGGTCGGTTAGATGGTACATTTTGTTTTTTCTTTTTCTTTTTTTTGAGGAAAAGGTAGTATGCTACACGCTTCATTCATTGAAAAGGTAAATTAGGCTACAAGAGTGAGGCAGTCAGGCCTCGGGGGGGGAAAAAGTGGTTTATTGATTAGCAGATAGGAGGATATATATCACAAGAGTTGAACAACTGCATAATCTTAACAGTAATTTTAAGAAGGATTCAGCTGCACCATGCGAAAGATAAGATCATTCTTGCTCTCCCAGATGAGCCACCAGCAGGCCACCAGCATTGGGAGCCTATTTGGCGTAGATTGCGGGCTCTTCCGGGTCGCCCACCAATCCCAGACCCCTTGGACGCCAGTTTCCAAGTCACCAATCTGCGTCCCCCCGACTGTCATCACAGTCAAAACTTTAGCAAAGACCCAAGCCGTAAACAAGTGGTCGATGGTCTCCTCTTCGTCATCGCACATTACGCAAGTCGTGTCGCCATTCCATCCCCGTTTTAGAAGGTTATCAGTTGTGAGCAGCCTTTTCTTTAGGACGATCCAACAGAACACTTTAACCTTTAGCGGTACACGGAGACTCCAGAGTTTACTTGCGCGTGCGTCCTTTGTGCCCCCATCACTCAATGCCATGTAAGTTGACTTAACAGAAAAGCGCCCCCCATGGTCCCACCGCCAAAGGATCCTATCAGGGATTGTATGGTCTGTGTTGAAGGCTGATATCTGCTCTTTAAATTCCGAATAAATAGGCTCCAAGCCCAGTCTTCCCACACCGTCACCTCCTAGAATCTTACTCCAGTCCCAGCCATCACACCCTATACAATTCTTGACTGTCAGTATCTTATACTCCGCCCTGTCGTACACCTCTGGGAAAGCCAAGTGCAAAGAGGTCTCCCCGCACCATCGATCCGTACAAAAGTCGATGTTGCGACCATCCCCAAGTTTGTAGCAAATCCCCCATTTAAAGATATCTGAGAGACTTAGGACACCTTTCCACCATTGTGATGTAGGTCTGAAAGATCTTCCTTCTTTCAAAGGTCTTCTTCTGCGGTAATATAAGGCACAAATTATCTTATTCCAAAGAAACTGAGGTTGTGTGTGAAACTTCCACCACCATTTGACGAGTAGCACTTGGTTCATAATTGATAGGTCCAAGATACCAGCTCCTTCCTCTTGTTTACTCTTGCAAACACTTTTCCAGGCAATTAGACACATTTTTCCTGGGGTGCAGTTACTTCCTTTCCAAAAGAAGTCTCTACGGAGTGCCTCAACACGTTTGATCACCCACTTGGGTGCCTTGAACGTAGACAAAAAGTAAATTGGCAGATTAGTTAAGACCACATTTACTAGGATGAGCCTACCTCCCCTTGAAAGGAGTTTCGCCTGCCACCCATCGATTCTGCATTGGATTTTTCGGATGACCCCGAACTAGTCCGTCTTGGAGGGTGCTCTGATGGAAAGAGGCAGCCCAAGGTATTTGGTAGGTAGGGTACCAACGCTACACTCAAGTAGTTTCGCGAGCCTCCTCCCTTTTCCTTCAGATTGTCCAGTATAGAACAATTCCGACTTGTCCTTATTCACCTTCATGCCGGAGGCCCATTCAAATAACTGCCACAAGAACTTGAGGTTTCTTAAAAACTTTATTCTAGACTCGCAAAAGAAAAAGGTGTCATCCGCAAACTGGATAATAGAAATTCTGCACGCGTCAGAAGGGCTGAGACCCCTGAGTAGCAAGGATTTAAGTGTCGTGGCATGGGGTCGTGCCAGAAACTTGCCGGCACAGTACGGCACGGGGTGTGCCGAGTCGTGCCGATATGTGCCGGTCAAAAAAATTCTTGTGTGCCGACACATAATAGCATGAAATATTTATTTTCTTTAGCAACAAAATATTCTAACTATTTATTATATCTTTTTATCACATCTTTTGAACTTTATTGAGAAAATTACGTACTAATTTAGAGAATAGAGGGTTTTGAGTTGTACCATCAGCACGGGTCTGTATCGTGCCGGTATTTTGTTGGCACGGTACGGCACGGTGGATACGGCCCGTGCCGACGGGCATTTAAAACCTTGATGAGTAGGTTGTTGGAAATTGCCTCGTTGGCCATCCGTGCCATGCATTCTGCTACCAATAAGAAGAGGAAGGGGGACAATGGGTCTCCATGTCTAACCCCTCTTTTTGTCTTAATCCAGTTAGTAGCCTCACCATTGACCAGAACCGCAACTTTGGCCGAGCACACGCACCGTTTGATCCACTCACACCATTTATTATTGAACCCCCACCAGGAAAGTATACGAAACATGAATGGCCAGCTGATTCTATCATAAGCCTTTTCGAAGTCCACCTTCACACCGACTCCCTCTACTGCCTTCTTGCAACCCCAACCCAGTAATTCGGAAACAGCCACAAAGGCATCAGATATGTTCCTCCCCTTCAGGAATGCGGACTGTCCGGGGGAAATCAGCTCGTTCATAATCCGTTCAAGACGATTGGCCAAGACCTTCGAAATGATCTTCTGTATACCATTCAGTAGGCTTATAGGCCGGTAGTCATTCGCCCGCTCCGGTCGTTCTTTCTTGGGTATTAGACAGATGAAGGAATAGTCAATCGGGTCAGTGGACAACCATCCCTCATACAACTCGAGAAAGAGGTCTGCAATCTCCCCCTTAAGGGTGTCCCAAAAGACTTGATAGAATCTTAGCGGAAAGCCGTCCGGGCCCGGCGCCTTGTCGCTCCCAAGCTGGAAAACCGCCTTTTTTATTTCCTCAATGCTAAAGGGTTCGGTAAGACGATCCGTGTTTGAGTCGGAAACACTGCTTGAGGAGAATAATCTGCTCCAGTTCCCAAACGACGTTGGGGACGAAGCTTCCAGAGTGAAAAAATCTTTAAATTTGGAGTAAAAATATTTTTTAAGTTCCACTTGGGTCCGGTGCACGGCTCTGTCATCGTTAATCATGGTAATTCCATTGGTCCTTCTCCTACCGTTAGCTACGGCGTGGAAGAACTTAGTGTTCCCGTCGCCCTCCTTCAACCAATGTTGTTTAACACGGGTTCTCCAAAGAGCCATTTCATCGTTTAGCACTCGACGTAAGTTATCTTTTAGCTCCTCCCTTTTGCGGAATAAATCCTATGATAATTCATGCTGATCTTCGACTTTGTCAATCTCGTGAATATCAGCCATGAGTTTATTTTTGAGGTCACGAATACTATAAAATTCATTCGCACACCACTCTTTGATCCTCTTCCTACAGTGCCTCAACTTTGCCGCAAAAGTTAGGACCGCCGACTTCTTTCGGGTACCCTCCCTCCACCATCCAGGTAGTTTGGAGAGGAAGTCTCCATGATTCAACCAGGCCTCTTCGAAACGAAAAATTCTCTTGGCATTTCTCCTGCCATCTCTTCTGGCAGTTAGCAAAATAGGACAGTGGTCCGACGTGACTCTAGGGAGGGTTTCAACCGTGGAGAGGGGAAAGTCCAGATCCCATTCCATCGAGACTAAAAAACGGTCAAGTCTAGCTAAGGTCGGGCACCTCTGCATGTTTGACCACGTGAAAGTTGGTTGGTCATATGTAAGTTGATCAGTGCCAATTCCTTAATGAGGTCATTGAATAATAGAGTTGCTTTTGAGCTCCATGTCTTCCCCCTTCGCTCATCCTGTCCTCTAGTACTGTTAAAGTCCCCGCAAACAATCCACCTTCCTGTGCAGCATTCTTTTAGTTGCGCTAGTTCGCAAAGAACTCCTCTTTACCGTCCCACGAGGCCGGGCCGTATACATTCGTGACGTAAAACTTTGCCCCGCTCGAGGCATGAGATAGAAAAATCGTGATGGAAAACCATCTCACAATAACTTCGTGACAAGAGAAGACCCGGAGCTCCAGCAAGTAATTAAACCCCCAGAAGCACCATTGGATTCCACAAAACCGACTTGTCGAAGAAGGAGCCAGCAAAACTACGCAAAAAAGAACTCGAGACATGGCTAACCTTGGACTCTTGGACACACAGCACCGCATTACACAACCTAGAGACTACCGCCCGAACGGCGTTACGTTTCGACAGGTCATTAAGACCTCTGACATTCCAGCACCGCATGACGGTACATTTTGTTAGGAGTACTCTTTGGCCGCTTCCTTTCAATCACGAGGCTAGCTCCCTCTTCATGTCCAAAGTTCATTTATCTTTGAACTATTTTTTTCGGCTCTGTTTGATAGTGCCTACTAACCATATATATATTGTCATTTCACATTAATGCTATCTTCATTTATCAAAAGTGCTTTCGACTGCAAATCCTTTCGTCTTCTTCTCTTAGCTTTTTGAGCTCTCTAAAAACTTTTCATTTTCTTCCCCTTTTCTTTGATACTTTAATTGGTCCAATGTCCCTTACTGGGATTCCTCCTTTTACTTAGACCTCTGCGTGTTTTGTTCGACGGAACCGGAGACGACCGACCACCTGTTCGTACGTTGCGAGATGACAAGGACCCTCCTGGGAATTCTGCTTCCTAATAAGAGAGCAATCGCTATCTGTTCGTCCGTGAGCGTGCTTTGGGGGGTTAGCGGGTCCAAAGCTGGTGTCTTAAGGGAGTCGGAACTCCTCTCCATCGCCTCCCTTTGGTGGTCAGTCTGGTTGGAGCGTAACATGAGAATTTTTTACCAGACGAAGCGAAATTCGGCCCTCATTCTGTCCGCTGCTCGTCGCCTCAGACATGTGTGGAAGTTGCACTATAG
The DNA here is from genome assembly GCA_025177825.1 of Aechmea fasciata. Taxonomy (NCBI): domain Eukaryota; kingdom Viridiplantae; phylum Streptophyta; class Magnoliopsida; order Poales; family Bromeliaceae; genus Aechmea; species Aechmea fasciata. The sequence goes on along the minus strand of CM045925.1, from coordinate 6,334,328 downwards.
CCCGAAGTGACTCTTTAGTATCCCCCTGTTTTTTGCCCTTTCCCTTCCGTGTTCCTTTTTGGCTTTCTTTGTGCTTTCTCTTCTTCTTCTTCTTCTTCTTTTTCTTCTTTTTTTTTTTTTTTTTGTTTCTTTGTGAGGCCCTGCTGTCTCAATCTGTTTCTTAGTTCACCCTTTTTATAAATGAAGCGGTAGCATGCTATCCTTTCTCAAAAAAAGAATCTTCGCTGTATAATGCATGCACACTGCTCAATGCAGTATTAATAGTCTCATAAATGTTCCAAGCTGTATGCATTGCCCTTCTCTACAGCGTAACGTAGTCAGCACTCAACATTGACCTCCGTTCAAAATCAATTACCGCAGCACAAGGGATGTCAACCGATGTTATTCGAGCCAGATTTTATAAAAATTCAAATTCGAAATTGACTATCAAATCCCAAATTCGAATCCCATAGAATTTAAAAATCTATATATAAATTTCAATCTGATCAAAAAGTTAAACAAAAACTAAACCTGAACTCAAAAATTCGAATACGTAACAATTGTTTCTTTTTAACATATTTCAAATCATATTATACTAAACCTAAATTTTTAAAATACAAATTCAATTATAATATCAAATATTTATTTATATATATTATCACTATATAATGTAAAATTAATTTAGGTTTGGGTTCGTATCTGTTATAGACAAAATCCAAGTCTGAATTCAAATCCGTTAGATTTTTTGTATTTGTATTCAAAACTATATCAATTTAGTATCAAATAAATATATATGCTATATTTGGATTCAAATTTGAATAAAATTTTAGGTTTTGTACCCATTAATTAACATCCTTACGCTGAACCTCTTCTTTCGTGATGCGCTGACAAACTGTATTTTTAACTGAATCATTGCATATCTTATTTAATCTTTAATTTTTTTAGTATATATATTTAACAGGCTAGGATATTTTGTTACATAAGAAAATAAGTATCAACCGTACCTTCAAATTAGGTGTCTACTTTAAATAGAAAACTATATAAGATCAAATTAAATCAAGGGTTTTTTTGCAAATAGCCCCCGAGTAATTTTTATTTTAAAAATAGTCCTATCAAAATTAAAATTGTAAAATGGTCCCGCCTCGCCATGCAATAGCGCTTCATACCAGCCGCCACGTCAGCCGTGCGTATGTGAAGTTGAACATGGTGAACCATTCACCGTGTTCAAACACGGTGAATAGTTCACCGTGTTTATTACGTATATTTTGTATATTAAAAATAAAAATAAGGAGTAGGTATGGATATCTGAAATATTATCCGAATCTAAATATATATATATATATATATATATATATATATATATATATATATATATATATATATATATATATATATATATATATATATATATATATATATATATATATATATATATATATATATATATATATATACATAATTTATTTTTATTTATTTATACAATATATAAAATATTTAATAATTTTTATTTCTTAGATCTACATCCAATAATATAGATTTTTAAAATCCAGTGAGTTGGATAAAGATCTAAAAAATAAAAATTATTAAATATTTTAAATATTGTATAAATAAACAAAAATAAGTTATGTATATATATATAATTTATTCGGGTTTAGATTCGAATAATATTTCGGATATCCATACCTATTTACATCCCTACTCCTTATTTCTATTTTTAATATACAAAATATACATATTAAACACGGTGAACGGTTCATCCGTGTTTGAACACGGTGAACGGTTCACCGTGTTCAACTTGGCATACGGGTATATCGGGCCACTGCCCCGTGGCGCTGATGTATGTCATGCAGTGGCAAAAAGGTGCCCATTTTTGTAATTTTAATTTTGATATGACTATTTTTAAAATAAAAATTACTCGAGAGCTATTTGCAAAAAAAGCCATTAAATCAAGGCTTTTAAATAGGCGGATACGGTCTATAATCTATATATTATATTTTTTTTTTTCTGTGTATGTATTTAAATAATTAAGAACATTAATCTGCGGACCCTAATTGGTGGAAATTAATGGTGGTGCGATGGCGCCCCACCGTGGTCTCTTGCTTTACATGCGCGTATATTTAAAGAGTTATCACTATGCATATCTAGCATATATAGGAATAGGATTACTCAAGATCCTTTACAGAGAGAACCTGTATATGTATATATATATATATATATATATATATATATATATATATATATATATATATATATATATATATATATATATATATATATATATATATAGGACTCCCCTATAATATGTAGTGCAAATCAATTTAACCACCGTAGCGCGTATATAATTCCTTTTAACTCACTTGCCCTCTTTCACCACCATGAGACGCTTCAGTGCATTATTTCTCCTTGTTTGTTCTCTTTTCCTTGTAGTTACGATCGGCGCCGCTGGCGGCGCAGTTTCTGTTCATCATGACGCCGAATCGGCAGAGAAGCCGCCGCTGAATACTGGAGCGTGGCAGCCGATCAAGAACGTGTCGGAGCCGCATGTCCAAGAGATTGGCAAGTTCGCGGTGGCGGAGTACGACAAGGAGACGAAGGCCCAACTGGTGTTCCAAGAGGTGGTGAAGGGCCAGACCCAGGTTGTGGCGGGCATCAACTACTGGTTAACTCTCAAGGCGAGTGGTCAGGCGAAGGTCCGCCGCAACGGCGGCAATGCAGTGGGGGAGTACGAGACCACGGTGTGGGAGAAGTCGGATGGCACCCGGCAACTCATATCGTTTAAGCAAGTTTAATTAGTAGTAGCCATGCATGCATGCATGCATGGGTACGTGCGCGCGCGTTGTTCGACAGATGCAACGTGAGGAGCGTGCGCGTACGTGCGTGGGCATCTATATATGATGATGACGCTGTAGGGATGAATATATAATGCATGGTGTTACCTTGTGACCCAATTAATTAATGGTTTTTTCCCTAATGAATAATAGTAATTAATGTATGGTTTGTTCTCGTTACTGAATGCTGATTCATTGTGGGGTTTTTTTCGTTTAGATTTATGAAAACAACAATTTATAAGCCAGAGCTTAAATATTATTTAGATTTCTTCCTTGGCCTCACATATACGAAGAATAGTGTTTGGATCGAGCCAAATATCCTAACTAGATGCATGGGAAAAAAAATAATAGTGACCGTCTTTGTTCTGGAGAAAGATCTTTATTGCAGGTATAACTTCCTATTATTTAGACGATTCATTTTGTGTTTTTTTTTTTGTTTTTTTTTTTGTTGAGAGAGATAGGTAGCACGCTATCCGCTTCGTTTATTTTATTTAGAAATAAACTTAGCTGGTAATGTGAATCAATTAGGATTCGAACTTGGGTCTTGAGTACCAACCACCAAACCCTTTGCCAGTTGCTCTAGGGACGGTCGATGTTCGAGATGAGTATTGATCTCCAAAGAATTTCAAGAGAATCCTAAAAATAAGTTCTAATCAAGTTAGAATCATAAAATCGATCACTTATCTGAGATAAAACTCCCAGAATAAAATCTAAAAATACTACAAATCACCTCTCCTTCTCCTAGTAAGAGAAACGTACAGGGTTGTTTTTTTTTCCCTCCTAGAGTAGCTTCCTCCAAAGATCCTTGATCTTCCAAAAATCTCCCAAGAGATGGATCTTGAGCTCCAACAATGGGATCTAGGGTTTCCTCTTTGATCCTAGAGAAAGAAAGAGGAGAGGAAGTGTAGGGTGGAGGAAAATGGGGATTGTTAGGGCTACTATTGAAATGGATTATACAGAGATGTAACAATTGTTAAAATTTGGTTAGATTTGCGCGCAGTTAATTTTTTCGTTGGATAAGAATTAATATTTAAATCTAGCTATTAGAGATAAATTAAGATTTAAATATTAATTAGAGTATGAATCTAACTAGATTAGAATAAATATTTAAATTTATTGAAGATAAATGAAATATAGATTTAAATGTTAATTGGAGTATGAATTTAAATTGAACTTAGATTCACGTACGTTTTAGAGGATACATTATAAAGCACTCTTTGGGATGCTTTTGGAGTAGAAAGTACCGTGAGAGAGAGTGCCTTCTTGGGTGAAGCCGTACTAGGAGAGAGAAAGTCATGGTTGAGTGCACTTAATTAGTTCACGAGTGCACGTGGAGAGTAGTCTTCTTTGTGGGTTTATAGAAGACGAAAGAATGGTGGGAGAGGTTCAGAAAAAGGTCTTGAATTGTAGCTACTATATAAAGAAGAGGAGTCAGGTGATCTTCTCTTATTTAATGAATCTTATTTTATCTACATATTTTCTGTTTAGTTATTTTTTCTCTCTTTAATGATTGTAGCTGTAACATATCGAACTTCTAAAGTCTTGAAGTCACGATGAATGTTGGCTTAGAGAGCCCTTGGAATGTTTCTGGTGAAGTCCGGAAGCTTTCGGGTGTTTTCGGTACACGTAGGTGCGAGAACGGGACCCGAAAGGCTAAGGTGGGCCATGAGCTAAATCCGGCATTAGCACGGATAAAGCGACGATGTGGACATGATCTAAATCATGTGTGGGGAGTCTCGGTGCGATTTCAAGAGAATCGGAGATCCACAGAGCCAAAAGTGAGTTGGAACGGGAAGGAAATGGACGAAGCCTAGAAAAATGGCTAAGTCCTAGAATGGCTGGGAGGTCCCCTGTGGGGACCGGTCTCCACAGAGGGAGACCGGTTCCCGTAGGTGTCCCACGAGAGAAGGCTCTCGGGGACCGGTCTTGAGGGCAGAGAACGGTCTCAGAGGGACCGGTCTTTCGGATGGAGACCGATTCCCGTACGCGAGGAAGCTGTCCTGCGAGAGCGAAGCTCTCGGGGACCGATCTCTGGTTGGGGAGACCGGTCTCAGAGCACAGCGCGATGCGGGCGAACTGAGGGCTTTATAGCATTTTGTGCAGGGGTTATGTGTAAAGAGGGGTAACAAACCCTCTTCCCTCTCACTCCCTCACCCAGATCTCTCTCTCTCCCTTCCTGTCTGTCGACCGCAAGAAAAAGAAGAAGAAGAAGAGAAGAAGGAAAGGAAAAGAGAGAAAGAAAAAAAGAAAAGGAAGGAGGAGAAGAAGAAGATGAAGGAGATCAAGATAGTGATCACCAAGGCCATCTTCTTCCTCTTCCTCAAGTAAGAGAGTTCTTGAGAGGTAAGCTTTTAAGCTCCCTCTCATGGTGGATTTCTGGGAATGGGTTTCTAAACCCTAGAAATGGTATGTTTAGAACCCCTTGATGCTAAATAGAGGATCAAGCTCAAATCCAAGGGATTTGATGGTGGGTTTTGCATAGATGCAAAACCTAGGGTTAAAAAGGGGGGGTTTGTAAATAAATGAGATTGATCTCATTTGACCCTATGTAAACTTAATTGAGGGTGCAACGAACGCGTTGGCGCGCTCGGTTCGGTGATCCAACGAGCGAGTACAAAGTTATTAATAAAATAATATATTTTTAACAGATAGCCGCAGCACGCGGAATAGAAGCCCAAAATTCATGAAATCAGATCCGAGGCATAGAGAGGTCGTGGAATAACGCCGCAAAGTCTCGGATAGAAAATTGGTGGCCGTTCGGTTGGTCGCGCGAGAGTTCGAGCCGAACCAGATCACAAGTGCCGCGAGTAGTCGATTGCAAGTGACTACGAGCAATCGGAGAGTAAGTTAAGGTGGGTTGTGTTTACCGAAGCGACTAGGTCGCCTGCATGTCAGAGTAGACTGTAACTCTTAGATGATGCATGTAGCTAACAATAAAGAAATGCATGTTTATATATATATATATATATATATATATATATATATATATATATATATATATATATATATATATATATATATATATATATATATATATATATATATATATATATGTGCATGGTGGAATAAATGGTAGTTACATGTTAGGAGTATAAGATGCATGTTAGCTTTGTAAACTCGATGTGGACATTTAGGATACCAAGTAGATCGAGTGGCACTTAACCTAGTGTTATTAAACATAGGTTGGATATGAATGGCATATGAACCTAGTGTCATTAAACATAGGTCGCCGTGAACCTAGTGTCATGGACCTAGGGAGAATGTGAATAGTATATAAACCTAGTGTTGTGGAGCCTAGGATAAATAGATCGAGTGGCATCTAACCTAGTGTTAAAGAACATAGGTTGAGTATGAGCCTAGAGTTGGGATCTAGGTGTGTGTGGCATCTAACCTAGTGTTACAGAACATAGGTTGAGAACTAAACCTAGAGTTAAAGTAAACCTAGGTTATGAGATTGAGGCATTAGACCTAGCGTCAGATAGAGCTGGGGTGGAAAGTGGATTGGACCTAGATAGGTCAAATATATAGGGTTATGGACCCTTGACTTGGGAAGTGGATTCCGGAATCCCAGTATTTGTGAGCTCGATAATTCTGATTCCGCGGGTGTATGCGGCATGTTTCTCTCCCACTGGAAGAACTTCGAGGATTATAATTGAGCAAGAAAAAAAGAGAGCGCTAGGGTGTATGCGGCATATTCCTCTCCCTATCAAGGAATCTTGGCTATGGGTGTATGCGGCATGTTCCTCTCCCACTAGCGGATCCCTGACCACGGTGCACGGACCTTCGGGCAGACCGTTGGGCGATGTGGTTCTTGGCTTGCAGGCTGAGGTGTATGTGACAGGGTCCTTCACCTCGAGTCATGCAGAGTGCGGATTATCCGCTGTTGATTGACTCGTGGCCGAGTCGGGTGGCTAGCTGGAATAAGGTAGAAAGAACCTTGAAGGCTAGTGGTAAATGTGAATGAACCTAAGGTAATAGAAACCTTAGAAGCTAGTTGAAAGAGAGCTAGTTGGCAAGATAGAAGTAGAATAAATAAATCTACTTATGATTGTTGCATTGTTACAGTTGTGAGGCAAAGCATGATAATGTTAGTTGCATGTTTTAGATTTATATCTATCTGTTTATTGGACTAACATGTATTTTCCTCCTTTGAGCCTGTTGGTTGAGCTTTTCCCTTGGGTGGCCGTACCCACTGGGAACCTTGGAGTTGGTTCTCACCCCACGTTGTTTTGGGGTGTTTTCCAGGTACACACGTGAGCGGCGCAGTAGTGGCGCGAGACAAGGGCGTAGCTCCATAGATAGCGCCCTACCTAGAGATCAGAGATAGAGGTACCCCAAGTTGGCATAGCCTAGGGGTAGAGGAAAGAAATAAGAGAACAAAATGTAATGAACAATGTTGTAATAACTAGATTGTAGTAGGAAGTTGAATGTAAAATGTAAACTGGGTTGAATGCTTGTAATAGCAGTAGTTTTTATGTTCTTGATACTTCCTTATGCAATCGTGATTGTATTATGTTCCTGTTTGGAACCCTTGTAATTGTATCGATTGCGGCGCCTTGGACGTACAGAAAAAACTCTGTCCGTTCGGCGGTCTGTCGGCGTGCCCGAAACCGACCAAATAGGTGGGCTCGGGGTGTGACAGTATCAGTCGTTACTGATAAGGCGGACTTATGGTAAAACTTTGATTCGACGCTTCCGTTACCGAATCTCAACAATCGGTACCAGATCAACAACAGTCGGTATCGAAGCAGGTTGTGGATTCTCAAAATTCGGTACCAGGGCAAGTACCGAATTCCCAACAACAATTATATATACCTAAACCCCCAATCAATTATATTTACAACCGCTCAAATACTATTGTTCGTAGCATTGAGTACCGGTACTCGGTTCTAGTACCGGTACACAGCTCAAGTGTATTTATACTCTATGCTAGTTCCACAAAACCCGAACGCTATTTTTCTATAGTTTCTATTGTATACCGGTGATGACAGCATCAGTATTGGTAGGTGCAATATTAGTACTCGTACTCACAAACATTAGTACCGGTACTTGAGTAAGTTTCACATAATCCGAACGTTTCATCAGCCTCTATGCAACTGAGTATTGGTACCTAGTCCAGTACCGATACTTCATATATGTAAACTTGTAGTTTTTCAGATTTAGCTCGCTGGAGTCTTTTTTCATGCCATTTTCGCTCAATCACCTCCAAAACAGTACTATTGAGGTGATTAAAATAGTTTTAATTAATTTTTCTCACTAGAACTCCATTATTTGTGAAAGTTCAATACATTACATGCATGCGGATAATGATTGGACAGGATGTTCGGATGAGAGAAAAAGTAATTCTGGTAATGTGTTCGTTCTCGGATCAAGAGCTATTTTATGGAGTTCAAAGAAGTGACGGGGGACTTATCATCTTTTGAAGCAGATTATATAGATGCAGCATTTTCGGCTTGCCAAGCTTTATAGCTGAGGAGGCTACTTGAAAATCTTGCTCAACCTCAAAAATGAGCTACTAAACTATTGTGTGATAATCAAGCGGCAATTGCAATGACAAAGAATCCAAGTTTTCATGGAAGAACAAAACACATAAACATACGGTATCATTTCATTCGCAATTTGGTAGCTACAGGACTGTTGGTGGGCAAATATATCTAAATGAACTACAAAATTTTTATCACTAGAATAACAAACTTTTATTAGTATAACTAAACTTCAATACACTATTACTGAACAATACAATTTGATCCACACTTCACAACTCTTAACAAACAAATTACATGCCCTCTATTTATAGAGCATGAAACAACGCAACTCTTCACGAAACAATGCAACTCTTCACGAAACAAAACAACCTTTCATAAAAGGACATGACCCTGAACGAAAAGACACAACTCTTACAAAAGGACACACCCTTTTATAAGAGACACAACTCTAAAAATAAACAAATAAAACAAGCTTATAAACTAACATTCCCCCTAAAGCTTGTTTATGCAAAACTATCGACATCTTCTTCGATTGGGTCTTTATAATCTTGGAACCTATCCTGTAAGACTATCTTCTCTGAAATCAAACTCCTAATTTTAGAGGCCTGCTCATTGATTACGTTTTTCAGGGATTTATTCTCCAAATTCACTGCCATATTTTCTTTTTCCAAATTTTTTGCAAGTTTCTCTAAATACAAATTTCTTTGATTAAGAGAAACCATATCTGTGGTACTCATAAAAGCAAAGTGAGCCACATCTTATTCCGCATCCTTCTTTGATTTTTTCACATCGTCCATATAAGTGGAATTTCTGAATTCAAACGAATAAAATTCTGGAATGTGAATAGGTCCTTCTTGATAAGTGCGATATTGTGGAAGCGTCATCTTCATCTTTTGACAGTATTCTTGAAGTAGATTTTTGTAGGATAGTCTTACTATCACTTTATTCTTCATGTTTCTCGTTTCTTTAATGTTAAGATGATTTAAGAAAAAATCAACTACACATTCACTATTTATAGGCATGAAAAACAACCAAATGACACATCCCTTTAAAATGTCCCAATTCAAGAGACACATCCTTTTAATTTGAAATATATATTTTTTAAACAAAGAGACATGTCTTTTCATATTTCAAGTATCCATTTTTTTTAAAATCCAAGAAACATGTCTTTTCAAAAAATAGTTAATTATGTTAACTACTTCATGTATTGGTCAACAAGTCAACACCATATATTTTATAACTATCATCGGTCAACAAGTCAATTCTCCAATCATTACATTCAACGGGATGCATCCATATTGTTAATTATTTTTTTTCCAATAATTATTACTTGTTTGGATAGCCATTTTCGAATTCCAAGTTTTTCTCTATGTTTCTGCAACTTCATCTTCTATCATACTGTCGATGTAGTGATTCAGTCCTTCAGTCTTTTTATACCAGCAATCTTTGCTGTAGTAACCATATTTTTTACAATTATAGCATTGTATTTTTGATCTTGCACCACCATAAGACCCTAGGCGATTGTTATTTCGTCCGCCTCTTTTTGGTCCATATTCATATCGTGAATAGCGACGACTGTTGTTGCTATTCTGTCGGTCATTATTATATCTCTTTTGATTCTTATATCTATTGTAATTATTTTCTCCTTGACTTTTGCCTTTTCTATTATCAAGTTTCAATTTTGACTTGAGAGCCTGCTCAGTCGACTCTTCTTCAGACTTCTTTTCTAGTCATTTGCTCATGTACTTGGAGCGATCCTGTCAATTGGTCGATAGAAAGAGTATTGATATCTTTTGACTTTTCTATGGCGACAACAATATGCTCAAACTTTGTTGTGAGCGAACGAAGGACCTTTTCTACAACTCGTTCATCAGTAAGTTCTTCTCAATTTCGCTTCATTTGGTTGGCAATTACTAAAATGCGAGAAACATAGTCCGCGACACTTTCGGACTCCTTCATTCGGATTGCTTCGAATTCCGCTCGAAGCTTTTGTAGACGAATCCGCTTTACTTTGTCATCTCCTGTAAAGACGGTGGCAAGAATATCCCATGCTGCTTTGCACGAAGTTGCTTCGGCAATTTTCTCAAACGTTGACTCGTCAACTGCTTGGTAAAGATAGAAGAGCGCCTTTTTGTCCTTCTTTCTTGAATCCTTCAAATCGTTCCGTCAAGCTATGTGACGCCCAAACTTCCCCGGAGGTCACCCATCTTAGGACTACTCCCGTCATAGCACGCTTAACTCTCTTAACCTCTTGGGCCTTGCCACCACCCAAAATGCTTAAGCCGGGTTAAGAGCTTAACCCTATTATATCTCATATATAAGACTATCTAGGGTCTCACAATCTCCCCTCCTTTAAGCCCCGACGTCCTCGTCATGCTCAGACTCACAAGTACCAAGCGATGTGAGACTCGCCTTGCTAGCCCGTCATCTAGACCCTGGCTCAGCCGAGATTCATCTCACACTTTCGGCTGGTAATTGTCTATGATACCATCTGTAACGCCCCAACTTCCTAGGGGTTCATCCATCCTAGGACTACTCCCGTCCTAGCATGCCTTAACACTCTTAACCTCTTGGGTCTTGCCACCACCGAAAATGCTTAAACCGGATTAAGAGTTTAGCCTTATTATATCTCATATATAGGACTATCTGGGGTCTCACATGCATGCTATAATTAATGCAGCTTCTTCTTGTTCTGTGTATTCTTGGTATCCAGTTTTAACTAAATCCCAAAGATCTAGAGAACCGAGAAGTGCTTTCATTTGAATGCACCAATTCTCATAATTATCTTTTACTAATTTTGGGATTTGAGTTTGGAGAAATTGTGTGGCCATTTTTTTTTTAACAGAGTTTCGTTCTGGCTCTGATACCAAATGTTGGTGGGCAAATATATATAAATGAACTACAAAGTTTTTATCACTAGAATAACAAACTTTTATTAATAAAACTAAACTTCAGTACACTATTACTGAACAATACAATTTAATCCACACTACACAACCCTTAACAAACAAATTACATGCCCTCTATTTATAGAGCATTAAACAACGCAACTCTTCACGAAACAAAACAACCTTTCATAAAAGGACATGACCCTAAATGAAAAGACACAACTCTTACAAAATGACACACACTTTCACAAGAGACACAACTCTAAAAATAAACAAATAAAATAAGCTTATAAACTAACACACACTTCACAACCCTTAACAAACAAATTACATGCCCTCTATTTATATTGCATGAAACAACGCAACTCTTCACGAAACAAAACAACCTTTCATAAAAGGACATGACCTTAAACGAAAAGACACAACTACAAAAGGACACACCCTGTCACGAGAGACACAACTCTAAAAATAAACAAATAAAACAAGCTTATAAACTAACATCCCCCCTTAAGCTTGTTTATGCAAAACTATCGACATCTTCTTCGATTGGGTCTTCATAATCTTGGAGCCTTTTCTGTTAGACTATCTTCTCTGAAATCAAACTCCTAATTTTAGAGGTCTGCTCATTGATTACGTTTTTCAGGGATTTATTCACCAAATTCACTGCCATATTTTCTTTTTCCAAATTTTTTGCAAGTTTATCTAAATACAAATTTCTTTGATTAAGAGAAACCATACCTGTGGTACTCATAAATGCAAAGTGAGTCACATCTTGTTCCGCATCCTCCTTTGATTTTTTTCACATCGTCCATATAAGTGGAATTTCGGAATTTGACAAACGAATAAAATTCTGAAATGTGAATAGGTCCTTCTTGATAAGTGCGATCGATATTGTGGCAATGTCATCTTCATCTTTTGACAGTATTCTTGAAGTAGATTTTTGTAGGACACTCTTACTATCACTTTATTCTCTATGTTTCTCATTTCTTTAATGTTAAGATAAGATGATTTAAAAAAAAATCAACTACACATTCACTATTTATAGGCATGAAAAACAACCAAATGACATATCCCTTTAAAATGTCCCAATTCAATAGACACATCCTTTTAATTTGAAATATCTTTTTTTTAAACAAAGAGACATGTCTTTTCATATTTCAAGTATCCATTTTTTTTTAAATCCAAGAGATATGTTTTTTCAAAAAATAGTTAATTATGTTAACTACTTCATGTATTGGTCAACAAGTCAACACCATATATTTCATAACTTCCATCGGTCAACAAGTCAATTCTGTAATCATTACATTCAACCAGATGCATCCATAATGTTAATTATTTTTTTCCAATAATTATTACTTAATTGTTTGGATAGCCATTTCTAAGCAGAGCTAAAGTATTGAAATACACATGAACAAATTGCAACTATTTTTACCAGTACTGACTCCCACATAACAAGAATATCTACTACATATCACTACTGAGAGCTATGCCACTTTTAATCAAGGGGGAGTGTTGAACATGGGCAATTCAATGTTAGCATGTCTAGTTTCACTGCAACAGAATTAGGTTATCGGGACACATGTTTGGAACACTTTTGAGTAAATGTCTCATTTATATTAAAATTTTAAAAAACATCTATTAATGTCTAAATATAAAGCCCAATCCAACCAAAAATAAAAGATTACTTTACTCAATCCACTACACCCAGCCCATTTGGCCCGATTACAAATAGAAAAAAAAAAAAAATCGTTTACCATCTTTCCTTCTCTCTTTACTTAATCCACTGAAATTCTAGACGAAAAGCACTTCCCTGTCGTCCTCCTCCGCCACCGCAACCAACTCGAGATAGAGTTTCGGCGGTTGCTAAATGCTTAAATAAGTGTTGGTAAATTAGGAGTATTTTTTTAGGTTATAGCGACACTTTTTAACTGTCGCTATATACCTAACGACCCCACATATAGCAACACTTTTTAAAAGTATCGGTAATTTAACTAGCAGCATTTTTTTTGACTCGTACCTATATTTAAAAGTGTCGTTATAGAACGTTTTTGTTATAGCGCTTTTAGATGACATGGGTACACAGGTTCACAATATTTTCTTTTGTGGGGAATTTTTAGCTTGTTTGTTATGCAATTAGTTAGTTGACTGAGTTAGTGGGTTAGTGTGTCATGTAATAATTAGGGTGCATGTGTGAGGTGTCAAATTATTAGTCATGTAAGCAAGAACTGTGCCAATGTTTCTTTCCAAGTATTCCTACAAAAAGGCACATGTACTCAAGTTTTAATTCATGCACCAATAAAAAATATTCCACTTACTAATGTCAGCTTTGCTTTCTCATTGGTCTGTGAGCAGCCGCACTTCTTATCTCCAACAGTACCTATTTCCTTCATTTAAATAAACAAAAATGAATACAAATAGCTAGAAATACAAATTTACTAAGCTTTAAACTTAAAACCTCGGATTCCAACCATCAAGCCCTTGAACAAATTGAGATGATTTTAATCAAAGCTAAATGCAATTAAATTGGGATCGTTTATGAGGATAAAGATTTAAAACCCAACGGTTTTAGTTTCAGTTATGATTTTTTGTTGTAACTTATTCTTGAATTAATTACAAGAGTTTTAGTAAGCATTTCGCAGGTTTTTTTTTTTTTTTTTTGAGAGAGAGAGACAAAGATCTGTTGTATCAACCGTTTATTTGTGTAAAGTAAAACACACTGTCGAAAATGCGAATCAACCCGTGGGATTGCGAGAGTGGTCACGCGAGATACCAACCACCAAGCCTTTGTACATCATTGCGACAATGGGTACCATCGGTACCATTTTGCAGGTTACAATTATATTAATTAACAATATATCTTAATTGGTCTCTATCGATCTCACTTAAAAATTTTAGGGACTGGTAAAGCAATTTACCCTTGAGAATTAATTTCAAGAGTTATACTTGCACTATGTGGGTTACAATTATATTAACTCTCTCTCAAGTGTATATATACCACCTCAAGCACACATTCCTTTCCCACACAATTTACAGGCCATTAATCCTTTCTCATCCAAACACGTACGTTCCTCCCTTCCTAAAAACACACTCTCAGCAAGAACATCAAGATGAGAAAGGTGGTCACTGGGCCCAAAATTGTGTTACTCTCTTTAGTGTTGTGTAGTGTAATATTTATCGCGAGCGCCAAGCCGGAAAATCAGCCCGAGCACGGCGCATATATCCCTGACGAATTTGCGAACATCACTGACTTGTCGGATCCTGTCATTCGCAAGTGCTGGCAGCCCTTTTACAGGCCGAAAAATTGCCTCCAAGACCTTCTAGACATTTATTATAAGAGAGTAGACTGGAAAGTAAGCCCCGTCGGCCCCAAATGCTGTCAAGCTCTCAGTACTCTCCCTTGCAAGAAGCCGTTGTTTGGCGACCTGGATCCGAAGGCGAATCCGCTAATTCCCTTGCATTTGGCATGCGTCTATCATGGGTATAATCCTAAAGTACATTTTGGCAATGTTCATCATGCTCCTCCTCCATCTAGCTAGTGGTGATCATCATGAGTGAGTTTAATTGTGATCCTTCGCGGAGATTAATTGGCTATATGAAATATAAAGCAGCAACTTTTTTGACGTGATTCGAGTTCAGTACTGGTTGTTCTTAACTAAATAGATCACAGGTAAATTGTATGATATGATATTGATAATAAGCCCAAGATGCAGATTTGAATTGAATAGAAAGAATTAATTATACGAAATTAAGAATACGGCGGAATTTAAACTCATTCAGAATCTTCTACTTTAATACCATGCATATAAAATAAATTATTCTAAAAGCTTTGTATTAAAAAAATTTGGTGTTTTTAATAAATGATGAGGCATCACGATAGATCATTGATTAGGACAGCCTTTTATAGTTTTGTTATATAAGACTAACAATTTTTAATTTTGTTTGTTTTTTTTTTAAAAAAAAGAACACTTTTTATTCACGCATTTATCTCATTGGTCAACGTACTTAATGGATTAAGGATCACGCAATAACTTTCCCAAACTAAAGATTTGTATTTTATTTCTCTCTAGAAATATCTTATAGCCGTTATGCCCGCCATAATGGTTATTATAACGGATTTTATATGCTACTGCTATATTATAATATAGGGATAATTGTCTATATACCTCTCATGTGTCTGAAAATATCCGATCTACTCCTATTTTTTTTTTCTTTCTAAAATATCCCTCATACGTTCTACCGTTATTGCAAAATACCCCCGCAGTTATCTCATGTTAAGTTAATCTGGGTTAAACGTGAGTTAAATATCTACCACAGTTAAAAAAAATTAAAATACCAATTTTACCCTTAACTTAAGGGCAAATAAGAAAGGTTGGTGATGGTAGAGAAGTATATTGGAAAAAATCAAAAGTCGAAATACTTTTGTACCCTTGACTTTAAGGGCAAATAAGAAAGACAATAATAGTAGAAGAATATATTGAAAAGGGCAAAATAGTAATTTTACAGAGATAACAGAGTTACTTAACAGATTTTAACTCTAAGGGTATATTAGAAATAGGTTGGAAGGTAGGAGGGGTATTTTCAATATTAGCCTTCTAAGAGGGGTAAATCGGAAAATCGAGAACTTTTCAGGGTATATAAGTAATTGAGCGGCCGCTTTAGCGGCATAGGGCCCGCAAAAACTGCTACTATAAAGTGGTCTGAATACGGACACTATGAGCCCAAATCTTTAAAAAATACAAACAAATTAAAATAGTTTATCGGTTCAAATTTTTAAGTGAAATATAAAAATCATACTCCGTTTCTAAAGGTTTGGAAGATAATTACTTATCTAAGATATTATTTTTAACATCCATTTACAAATTGTTTAAATTGTTCATGATTTATAATTTTTCAAGTTTTATATCTTTTCGGTTTGTTAAATATTTTAAAGTTAATCATAAATTATTTATGGATAATAACATTAAATATATATAGGCTTGCAATATTAAAATAAGAAAATGAATAATTAGTTGCCTTTTCTTCAAAATTATATGTATTTTTTATAAAGAATATAAATATATTAAATTTGTTTTTATAAAACCTGCAATGGGTTCATAGCGTCCACTGTGGTGCCCGCTATCTACTTTTCGCTACGAGACTCTCCAAATATTATGTACCCACTATCCGCTATTACTATAACAGAATTAGGTTATAGGAACACATATATGTTTGGGACACTTTTGTATAAGTGTCCCATTTATACTAAAACTTAAAAAAATATCTACTAATACCTAAATATAAAGCACAATCCAACCAATATTACTCTACTCAACTCATCCCACGTACCCAGCCCATTTGGGCCGATTACAAACAGAAAGAAGAAAAAAAAAAAGAAAATCGATTACCATCTACTCTTCTCCCTTCACTCAATCCACTGAAATTCTAGACGAAAAACCATTCCCTGTCGTCCTCCTCCACCACCGCAGCCAATGAGATAGAGTTTCGGCGGTTGTTAAATGCTTAAATAAGTGTTGGTAAATTACCAGCACTCTTTTATGTTATAGCGACACTCTTTAACTATCACTATATACCAAGCGACCCCACATATAATAATACCTTTTAAAAATATCGGTAATTTAGTTAAGCAGACTTTTTTTATTTATACCAATATTTAAAAGTGTATATGGATTTTGTTGTAGTGTATTTACGACCTTATTTATTACAAATGAAAACGTAAGATATATCTTATTTGGTATTATATATTTTAAAAATTTATACAAAAAATTTATATATAAAAACACTTTTTAATAGGCTGATCGTATTAGGAAGAAATTAAATGAAAAGAACCGCAAGACATGGCGTACGTGGGCTTGGGCTTCAATAAATGGAAGTTAGAGATTTTTTAATGGAATAATTTCATAGATGCCCTTATAGAAACCATTAATTTCATCAATGTCCTTCTAAAATTGATAATATCACAAATATCCTCCAAAATATTAAAAATTATCATAAATACCCTTCATTAGTTAAGATCTGTTAAGTCCCATGTGAAACGGAGTTAAATTTTCAAAATACCATTTTTACCCTTTATCTCTTATTAATAGTAGAAACTAGCATTTCACTGCGATGCACGAGATAATATAATAATATAAAATAACAAAAGTTATTATATAATAATTAAAAAAATATTCTAATTAATATTATATTTTTTAATAAATAAAAAAATATAATATCAATCTTAATTATAGTACATATTAAAGTACAAAAGTTAGAGAAAAAAATTTATGAACCAAAGTAAATACTCAAGTAAAAATCAAAATTCGACTCTATTCTATTATCTATGAATTGATGTGAAAAACAATTTACAATTACATATTGATGTGCAAAATAAAATGATAACTAAAATTGATATCAAAAATTACAAATTGGTATAATTTGACTTAATTTGATTTAATCTTTGCCTAATAAAATTGTTATTCTATATTTAAGTATAATTATAATAATAATAATAGTGTTTAATAGTGTTTCCTTATTATATTCTAAATAATTGTTTAATAGTGTTCAATATAATGTGACTTAATTTGATTTAATACTTTCAGGAAGTCATCCGTTAGAGAAATAGTAGATTGAGTTGAAATTTTATTAAGCACCATAGATTGACTTTCTTTGCTTAAAATCCTAAATATATATAAACATATATAAGGTAGTAAAAAAATTTAATTTAAATAAACATAAATTCCAAAACAAACGCAATAAAACATAACATGCGTATTAAAAAGAAAACAAAAAAAATGTAATAAAAAGAATAAATTCAAAATACATAACACCCAAAGAAAAAGAAAAAAATCTGCAATCTGCAAACACCTATATTGAAAAAGAAAAAAAAACAAACAACAAAAAAATTTACTTTAAATAAATATAAATCTCAAAACGAGAAACGATAAAATATAACATGGGTATTAAAAAGAAAACAAAAAATAAAATAAAATAAAAAGAATAAATTCAAAAAACAATACATCCAAAAAAAAAGAAAAAAATCTCAATCCCGAAAACACCTATATTGAAAAAAAAAAAAAATCAGACCATAAAAAATACCCCTCTCCCCGAAAGTAATAAACAGAAATTCAATTAATTAATACTAAAATTAAAATAACAAAAGAACCCAAATCACACTAAAAAAAAACCACAAAAAAAGATAACAATCCAAAAACAACTAAAATGAAAATTAAAACAACAAAAAACCCAAATCAAACTATTGCACGGATGCCCCCTAATAATCCATAATAAAAACAACCAAAAACCCAAATCAAAGTACAAAAAGTGCCCCTAAAAGAACCCTTTGATTTGGGTTTTTCTTTTTCTTTGGTGTTATGTTTTTTAAATATAATTAAACACTATTATTTATTCAAATTTGTAAAATCTATTACTACCATACTGTGCATAGGTAAGTATGAACTTTGTTTATTGAATAAATCAATTTTTTCATATACACCCTTCTGTTCATCAATAAGAGATGACATCAAGGAAAAAAAATTCAAAAAAATCCAGATAAGTATGAACTTTGTTTATTTCCTAATTATCTATTATAATTAGTCAAATTAATTATAAAATCAATTGAAATATTTTATAATTATAATTAATTTGACTTAATTTGAATTGTTTTAAAGATACAACTTAATTTGAATAGTGTCGAGAATCGATATTTGAATTAACTGTTATATTTATGGTATATTATAATTAGAAAATAACTTAAATTATAATTAATTTGAACTGCTATATTTATGGTATATTAGAATTTTTTTGGAAAAATAGATTAGGAAATAAAATACTTTCTATATGCTTTCTATAGAAAATAGATTTTTTAAGGAAATAATAAATAGGGTATCAATACTAATAAGTTATTCTATATTATTTTTAATTATGAAATAAAATTCAATTATTATTATTAAATTTTATTATATCAATTAAATATAATGCAAATTAATTCAAAATTTATTAAATATAATGTAAATTAATTCAAATTAATTATAAAATCAAATCAAATTAAGTCAAATTATACCAATTAATTTGAATTAATTTATAACATACCCTAAATTAAATCTTTGAATTAACTATCTTTTTATAAAATCAATTCAAATTAAATCAAATTAATTATAAAATCAATTCAAAATAATTCAAATTAATTATAAAATCAATTCAAATTAAGTTAATTCAAATTAAGTTAATTCAAATTAAGTCAACTAATTTGAATTAAGTCAAATTAATTGATTCAAGTTATTTCTATAATTAATTTAAATTAAAGAATTAACTAAAATTGGTATTCTATATTTGAGTATAATTATAATAATAGTGTTTAATAGTGTTTCCTAGTCAAATTGTAGTTAATTCTTTAATCGGTATAATTTGACTTAATTTGATTCAATAGTGTTTCCTAATAAAATTGTTATCCTATATTTGAGTAAAATTATAATAATAATAGTGTTTTTTTCTAATAGAAAGTATTTTATTTCGTAATCTATTTTTCCTAGAAAATTCTAATATACCATAAATGTAGCAGTTCAAATTAATTATAATAATATAGTTATTTCACATAGAGTTCAATTAGGGTTCTTCTTTAGTATAATGTAATAGATTCCTAATCTATTACTATATATACTATATAGTTTAATTTGCAAATATTTTATTTCCTAATTATTTTAATATATATAATAATATTTTAATTCCTAATAAAATAATAATTTATAATTTCATATATTATAAAGTACTATATATAATAATAATTTTGTAAATATACTATATATAATATTTTGCAAATTTTCTATATTATAATTTACCATATATATAATTTAATTATTTTTAAATAGGAAATAAAATTCTATTTACTGTAGAAAAAAATATATAAATTCTATTTACTATAGAAAAAAATATATGTTTTAATGTACTTGTCAAATAATACGGACTTGTCATATATAGCAAATTTACTATATAGTTTAATTCCTAATCTATTACTATATATACTATATAGTTTAATTTGCAAATTTACTATATAGTTTAATTCCTAATTTATTACTATATATACTATATAGTTTAATTTATAATAATTTACTATATTTGAGCTTGACACGTGGCAAGCATATAGAGAGCCACGTGTCAAGATTTCACATAGGGTTCAATTAGGTTCTGCTTTAGTATAATATAATAGATAATAGATACTACCAGGTATTTCAAAACAATTTTTGAAAAACTAAATTTGAGTATTTAATGTATATATACATATTAATTTAAATCATTAATATATCTTAATTATTAAAAAATATATAAAAATTTTATTTTATATATAGTATGTTTTTATCTGATTTTAGTTTTGTTTTTAGTTTTTGATTTCGGTTCAGCTTTAGTTTAAATATAGACCAAAAGCATAACTGAATTTACATACGATGAGATTTTATTTTTATATGCATAAACTGAAACTATTACTATGCGGCATTGATTAAGCTTACCCCATTTAAATCGAGTTTAGATAAAATTGTGTATCTTTATCAATTTAGTAATTTTGAAATATATTATAGATTTTATTTTTTTCCTATTTAAGCAAAAGTAAATTACATAACTATATGCATGCATTGTTGTGTCGATCGAAACAAAAAGAGAGTTTTGTTTGAAAGCTAAAATATATTATATTTCAGTTTTTTAACGCATTTAATACAGATAAAATTATCAAGTGTAATTTTGATTAAAAAAAAATTTTAAAAATTAAAGAAAGATCGAATAATTCCTTAACATTATTTTATTTAAATTTTTATTTAAATTTTTATTTATAATTATTTATTTGATAAAATATACATAGAGTCGCTAGATTTGGTGAAATTATCAAAAAAACCTAAAAAATTCTCATTTTTTAATACACTGAAATTAGTTAATTTTTTAAAAAACTAAAAGTTAATGGTATATCAACTAAAAAATGAAAGTTGAGGGAGCTATTTCCAAATGGCATATAGTTCAGGGGCTCCATACATTTTTACTTAAAGAAAAACTTGAGGGTAAATAAGTAATTTTAAAAGTTAATTCATTTTTAACCATTTAATAACTATGATAAAGCTAACAGAACCAACCGTAGGAATATTGATGATAATTTTTTGTATTTATAGAAGTATAGATGATATTTTACACTTTATAGGAACATCTATGATGTTTTAAATTTAGGAGGGGTCCATGAAACTGCCCCTTTTTTAATAAGCTCGGATGTGGTCCACGTGGACTAGAAAGAAAATAAATAAAGCAAAAGGCTTGACGTGATTTGATTTAAGTTATGGAACAGGCATTTTGATACAATGTTTTTTTTTTTTTTTTTTTTTTTTTTGAGAAAGATAGAAGACGCTACTTCATAACATTTATTTCTTAAATAAACTTAGCTATAAGGTCATGTTTGGTTCGTATATTTTGGATCAGGAATGGGAATCGGTTTGATCAAATCCGACTAATCTTGTTTGGTTCAAAAGAATCGGTTTGGGACTCTCATTCCAAATCGGAATGGGAATGGTCCATTAGCTTACAAATTGATTCCGGCCTCCAAGCTCGGATTGAAATTTCAATCCCAAGCCCACACTTATCTTTTCCTAGGTCCAGCCCAATATTGTTTTATTTTTTCTATCCTTTTTCCTCTCTTCCCTCTTTTCTTAGAATTAAAAAAAAAACGTGATATATTATTTTTATTATAGTTTTATTCAAAAAAATTATGTATTTTTTTTGTAATTTTTTGCATAAAATTTTTTAAAATAAATTAAAAAAATTTTTCATAGCTCTAACTTGAGAGTTAGTATTAATTTTTGTTTATATAAATTTTAGATAGTTTTATAAAATTATATTTGAAAATAAAATTAGTATTATGTTATTCTATTATTTTTTACTTTGTATCAACTAAAGAGTGAAATAGGAATAATTCATTTCGATTTCCAATCCAAAAATAAACCAAACGTCTTGGGGGAGTGAAGCAATCCGATTACCATTCCAATCCATTCCCATTCCATTATCGATTCCAATTCCACTCTTGAACCAAACAAGCCCTTAGATGTGAATCAACTAGGATTCGAACTCAGATCTCGGGTACCAACCATCAAGCCCTTTGCCACTAGCTCTAGGAACAGTCACTATTTTGATACAATGTTAAATAATAAAAAATAATTATTTTAAATTCTATAGTCAATTTTACCCATAATACTATTTTTTGGGAAAAAAATATATAAATAATTGGCGAGCTCTCTTCATTGTTTCTTTCTCATTTGTCTAACGTTAGTCATTTTAAATTAATAAAATATAATGCAAGATGGTTGTTTTGAAAATTAAAAATTCAAATGACACATATAAAATATTTAAAGTCTAGACAGTTATCTATAATAAATCGACTAAATATTTAAGATGCATTTGTTCAATGTAATGTTTTCTTTATTAGTCTTTTTTTTTTTTACCAAGAAGGTTTTTTGGTTACTAGCTTTTTATGAAAATTTATAGTATACAACATATAATAAAAGCTATTCCATATATATATAATTTTGGGTTAAATTGCAAAGGATCTCAAACCTACATAATTTTGGAGTAAAAAAAGAGAGCAATTTTAGCCACTCATTTTTCTTCCTCTCCAACTTTATCGTTCTAAAGATAATTTATTTTCTTTTTATGAAACCCAGGAAATTGCGAAGTGATCCAAACACATCAAATATAAAGTTTTTTTATTTATAACAATATTATTTTGGACAGTTCCACTATTAAAAACAAAAATTCTTCGAAACAAGTTCGAGAGGTTCAATAAGGTGTTACGTGACTCTACACAACCGGTCTATGATGATAATTCGCTGAGACGAGGACGGCGTGGAAGATGATGGTCTGATCAAATCAACATCTCAACGTTTGCCCACCCGAACATACGTAACGAGATCAAGGGTAAGAGTGAGAGGATGGGATTGAGAGAGAGAGAGAGAGAGAGAGAGAGAGAGAGAGAGAGAGAGAGAGAGAGAGAGAAGGTATTGAGTATGAGAAGAGATGGGGGAGGAAGAAGATGAGAGTAGATGAAACTAACAATTTTCCATAATACTCGATTCTATTACAATCTGCCTATTTATTCATCTATACAATGGACTAGAAAGCAATTTAGTAAACTAAATAGTACTAAACTGAGAATTGAAACATAAGAAGGCCTTCTGCTTCCTCGTGGGCCTATTTTGATGGGAATATGGGCCTGAATAAACTCATCCGATCCAAGAGCGCCTGATAGCCAAGTAAGTGGCCGCCGGGTCTCCTTTATCCGCACTATCCAGAGTCCAACGGGTCTTGGGTTCGCCTTTCCTCCACTCCACAATAACCCTCAGACTCCGTCCCCAAGAGCTTCACCCTTGCTTCGAGCTTCTTCCTCATCTCGCCCTTGATGGTTCCGCCCCAACAAAGCTGCTTGCCCTTCTCAATCACCATGGCTAACCGATTCTGGTTCCAAGGCTCCACAAGGAAAAGCTAAGCTCTCTCATTACTCCATCTCTTTTTTTATTAATTCTCCTAAACCTCTGATGCTACTTCTATCCCTAGTACCCCTCTCTTATTTGGGTAGATGTAACACTCCCTCTCTCTTAATATGATCCTTGTCCTCAAGGATCAAAAGAAGGAAACTGACCTTTGAGAACCCCATAATCTTCCCAAGTAGTGTGCTCCTCGGGAAGATTCACCCACTTCACCAACACTTCAGTCGCGGCCCTGGTACCCTGTTTCACCATCCTCCTCTCCAGGATTCTCTCAGGTTTTGTCAACAACTCGTCATCCTCACCTATAGCCGGTGTGCGCGGTAAAGCATGAACTGCTGTTGGAGGGCTTTTCTTCAATAATGACACATGAAACACTGGGTGCACCCTCGACCCTTTAGGTAGTTGTAATTTATAAGCGATTGGACCAATGCGCTCCACAATTTGGAAGGGTCCGTAATACCTTGCAGTCAGCTTTAGATTCCTCCTTATAGCCACGGTGGTTTGCCTGTAGGGTTGCAGTTTGAGATATACCCAGTCCCCTACCATATATTCCTTCTCCTTCTTGTGTTGGTCCACTTGTTGTTTTATCCTGCTCTGGGCTACTTGTAGTCGATCCCTCAATTCACGAGTTAACCCGTCTCTTTCTTTAGTCCATCCTCTAATTTCTGGAGAAGTTATTGAGTCAACTATAGTCACCAGATAGTTAGGAGGAGGGTGTCCATATAACGCTTCATATGGGGTCATGCCTATCGAAGAGTGGAAATTGGTGTTGTACCACCATTAAAACGAGCCGAACACGAGCGAACAAGTATTTACTTCTCGTGTTCGGCCTGCTAAAGCATCGAAATTAAAATCTCAGCTGCTAAACGAGCCCGAATACGCGAAATTTCTACTTCTTTTAAAGATCGAGATTAAAAATTTAATGTTGCTCTGGCTCCTTAATAAACGAAATTAATACGAAATTTACCACGAAATTTCATTAACAAAAATAAGCGAAAAAAATTAGATTGAATATATATAAAAAATAAATTTATAAAATCTTATCTATTAGATTTTGATCTAATAGTTGAAATTTTACATATAAATGAGTTTTTTTTTATAATTGAGCTTCCCTTAATATTTTTATTTTGCTAAAAATTAAATAGTAAAAATATATATTATATATATAATTATTTATTTATATATATAAATATAAATTAAATAAATTATATAAATATAAAATATGTATTAATTACATTTATCGAGCCGAACACGAACGAGCTGACCCCAACTAGTGTTCGGCTCGTTTAATAAACGAGCCGAAAAATTTGACTCGTGTTCGGCTCGTTTACTAAACGAGCGATACGATCTTGAGCTCATTTCGAGCCGAACACGAGCTGGCTCGCGAATAGTGAGTTGGATTGCCACTCTTACCTCTAAGGCTAGCCAAGAATGCCATTTTTTCGGATGTTGGAAACAAAGACATCTTAAGTAGATTTCTAAGCACCTGTTAACTCATTCCGTCTGACCGTCAGTTTGCAGGTGATAGGCCGAACTCATTTGTAGTTTAGTTCCCAACGACTGAAAAAGCTCCTTCCAGAATTGACTTATGAATATCTTGTCCTGATCTGAAACTATTCTCCTTAAACGCCCATGCAATTTACAAATTGATTTCATGAAAGTCTTTGCTACTTCTGAGGCTGAAAAAGGATGTTTTAAGGATACGAAATGGGCGTACTTAGCAAGCCTATCTACCACGACCATTATAGTATCTTTTCCATCTGATTTTGGTAATGATTCTATGAAATTTATACTTACATCTTCCTAGATTTAGTGCGATATAGGCAAAGGCTGCAGCAAGCCTGCATATGGGGTTCCATCAACTTTGTTCTGAGTGCATATTGCACACCCCTTTACACACTTCTCTACTTCTCTCTTCAACTCCAATTTCTACCCCTCCTTCACGATGATAACTGAATTTAGCAAGAAATCGAAGGTCGCATTTCCATAAGATTTAAGCCAGTCAATGCCCAATACAACACTTGACCCATCTAGTCGAATTACTCTTAAATCGGTCAAAAACTTTTGCCCTTGCATAGTCCATGAGAATTCGGGACATTTAAGTTTACTTAACATCTTGTGTCCATTAGCTATAGTCACTACCAAAGGTGAAGCTGCTTCCATCCTTGTCCCAACTTCCTTAGCTACCTACAGGTCGATGAAACTATGCATGCTCCCGGTATTTATTAAAACAGTGAGCGTTCTATTTTTTGCTTCGCCCCATATTTTAATGGTGTCTTGGGGCCTCTCCCCGCTCAACACGCTTGACTGAAACTCCAATTTAATGGTGTCTTGGGGCCCCTCCCCGCTCAGCACGTGACAGCTAAAATTACCAACTGTCAAGGCCTTAGCGTTTTTGTTCGCAAAGGCTATGCGGCGCCCGCCTTCCTTGCTCGAAGATGGGCAAGCCTTTGTCCCTGTTGCTAGTCCAGACCTTCGCGTCCTACGACTAAGTATGCAAAAAGAAAAAATAACAAGAGAAAGAGGCAGAGGTTCTCTAAAAAAAAACTAAGTACTCACTACTCTGAAAAAGAGATTACAGCACACACATACACACTCCCTCTTGTGTGTTTTTGGCCTAAGCCAACTCCACTATTTATAGGCCACATGATACATTGCACCTAGCCACACAACTCACCCACTATCTCAACATAATGAGTCATAAAAAATGCAAAAGGCCCAAGAGTCATCCCATAACTCTCATGAGTTTCATAACCCTTGAGTTACCCAAGCGGGTTGGGTTTGGGTCTAATTAACAACCCGATTCGACCCATTTTAAACCCGAACTCGCTAGCAGATTTGGGCCAGGGACCGGGCTGCATAGAAATTTTCTTAGCCCCTGACACCCTCCTCCACCTAATGTGCAGGCGTCCTCATCGCGTGCTGCTTCTGGAACTCGTCGATGAGCGCTTGACAATGCAAAAGTGTATCAGCTTTCTCCCAACTAGCCTCGCCGAATGGGAGATTCTTCCACTTCACTAATGGGCCGTTTGGTTGGATGTAGTTGCAGAAACAGTGTAGTTGGAAATACATGCAGTTGCAAATGCTGCAGTTGTAACTACACCTAGTCTGTTTGGTTTTACGCAGTTGCAACTGCTGCAATTACATTTCTTCTGTTTGGTAATATGAAGCTGATAGTTGTATTTGTGAATTTTGTCACCTCTTTAGATAGAGTGGTGAGATTATCTTCACTAAACATAAAATAATTATATAAGTTTATTAATCATTTAAATTTACTATTTATAAATAAATAAGTAGATATATATAATATTTTTATATTTTTCAACAATTCTTCAACTTATTAATCTAAGACATTTAAAATTTTTAATTTATTTAATTTTAATATGTAAATCAAAATTAAAAAATTTAAACGATTCTCTTATTTTTTTTTATCAAATTTAATAATTATAATTAATTAAAACTTATTAAATTAACATACACAATCACATTCTATAAAAATTTAGAAAAAAACTATATTTATATTTTAAATAAAATAAATTTTAAAAAATTAATTTTTTGCACAAAGCTTGTATTGTCTAAAAAATTTTATTTGTCTGAGTTTATTTACAAGTATTTTTATTTACCTATATACATATATTATTTATTTATTTAGTTATTTATTTATTTATTTATTATTGTTAATTTGTTGGTGATTATATCCTCACCAATCGCCAGCTTGAACTACGCCAATTTGGATGTAGTTCCAATCGCAAAGATTTGCCTTCTTGTGCGGTTGAATCGCAGCACTACTAAACCAAACAAAGGAATTGAGGCTGCACGCATTTGCAACTGCACTGCAGTTGCAAATGCGTGCAACCAAACAGCCCCTAAGTACTCAGGATTCGACGTAACTCCACGTCACCGAATGAGTTGACTGTCCAGAATGGACACAGCTTCTTTGTCAAACAAAGTCACCATGGTTGGAGGTGCTCGCTGCGACACACCTCAGCTCGGATCCTCCGTGTTTTCGTTGTATAGCTTCAACCTGCTGACATGAAAGACAGGGTGGATCTTGAGGTTCGCGGCCAGCTGCAATTTGTAGGCCCCCTTGCCCACTCGCTTGACGACGGTATATGGGCCTTCGTACTTTCGTAGCAGTCCCTTGTGCACCTTCCGCAAGGCTTTGAACTGCTGCGGATGAAGCTTGACCATTACACGGTCGCCCTCGGCAAACTCTCGAGGCTGCCGCTTTTCGTCAGCCCACTTCTTCATCCGTGACCCCACATATAGCAGCATTCTTTTAGCAGCATTCTTTTATGTTATAGCGACAATCTTCAACTGTCACTATATACCTAGCGAGCCCACATATAGCAACACATTTTAAAAGTATCGGTAATTTTAGCTAGCAGTACTTTTTTGACATGTACCTATATTTAAAAGTGTCGATATATACCGTTTTTGTTGTAGTGTTTTGTATACTAGTGTTAGATAGGTTTCAATTCCAAGAATCTTAATCTATAGAAAAACTTTATTTCTAAAAAAAATCCAAACTAAATTTCATCGAATTCTACTAAGATTTGTTACCGAGCGGAGCGTTAACGTAATAAAACAGACGATTCCCTTTTTTTATTTTAATTAAAACAATATAATTAGATGGTTTTTTTTTTCAACAAATTTTAATTTTTGAAAAGAGTTTAACTAAATTGAAGCTGAAGGATCCAATTGGCAGCGGGGAAATAGTACAGGGACCATCCGTATATTTTACCCAAAACGGAGGAAAATAAATTCCAAGCGTCATGCTGTCGCCTGGAGGGGACCTTCCCTTGCGTACGACCCAAGCATTCTTTTTCTACGCGCCCCTCTCAGCACCAAAACCCTTCCGTTAGAAGAACAACTTACGCAGCAGCAGCAGCTCTAACCCCACCCACAGCTTTTCCTTTTTACCACATTGTATATATATATATATATATATATTAATAAAGAGATTATTTTTTATTTTTTATTTTTGCATACTATTAGAGCAAATGACGTTGTGCCACGTGGGAGATCAGCCCTGTTCAGCGCAGCGGTTCCCGGCCCAATAAGGGGGCGTTTGGATTGACGTATTTGTAGATTCAACGTAAGTCAAGTGTAGTGGTGTTTGAGTTTTCCTGAAGTGTGATTATTTTTCTGTTGTTTGTTTTGACGTAACTCGTATCGTCCGAAAGTAAATTCAATCACTGCTGGTGTTTGTTTTGATGTAACTTGATGTTGGTAAAATTAATTTTTGAGTTAGTTGTTTGTTTTGATGTAAGTAAGTGGATCCCATTATCTCCTAAACATAGTAATAAATTTACCATTATAAAATTTAATCTATTATATAATTAACTTTTTTATTATTATTTAAAGATAATCTTAATTTATTATAAATAAGATAATTCTAACCCATTATAAAGGAGGTAGAGTTTAGGTTTTAATCGTTTAATAAATTTTTTAGAGGAGGTTGAGTGTGGTGGAAGTCGAGTTCAGATTTGTATGATGTGAGAGAGAAGTCTCTAACGTAACTTTGAGTTACATTATATTTTTCACTTACATCAAAACAAATAATCGGAAGTGATGGAACTTGAGTTCCATCACTCCACTTACACCAAAACAAACAGGCCCTAAGCTTCTTCAGTAGTAGAGAAAGTAGCTGGCCTGCTGCCCAACGCCATCCCGCTTGTCCCCCCCCCGCCCGAGGGCCCCACCCCTCCCGCTCTCGATCCCTCGCCGATATCTCGCCCCGATTATCTCATCTCGATGCTGAAATGACTTTATTGCCCTCCCACCTGCTCGGCGTGGACGAAAGCTCCGGAGGGCATATCCGTAACCTGATGGTAACGTGGAACGTCAGATATATAGCATTGCCTTACCGAAGCCAAAAAAACC
Organism: Aechmea fasciata; assembly: GCA_025177825.1. Taxonomy (NCBI): domain Eukaryota; kingdom Viridiplantae; phylum Streptophyta; class Magnoliopsida; order Poales; family Bromeliaceae; genus Aechmea; species Aechmea fasciata. Next base: position 6,304,776 of record CM045925.1, on the reverse strand, counting down.
CAGCGCGTGCGCCTGGTCCACCACGTCCTCATGTACCCTTATCCTATATGAGAATTAAGGAACCGTATAACTTGCCTTTAGTTGCTATTATATGAGAGATTAAATTAAATTAGAGCCTCTTTTTTTTTTTTTTTTTCTTGAATTGTGATATTGACAACTCAATTACTACATTTAAAATTATATATACTGTAGCAGATAAAATTATGCCTAAATCAGTTATAGTTTATATTACAATAGCTAATAGTAATTTTTAAATAAAGAGATAAAATTATTTTTTAAAGAAAAAGAAGAAATTTAGTTCTCTAATTTTCACTGGTGTAATATCATAATTCCAAATATAAAATAACAAAATTTACAAATATGATAATAATTACTAATTGCAAGCAATCAAAATATATTATATTTATATATACAATACTTTAGAATATATCTAATTCATTGCATATAATCAAATAAATTATTTATATTTTATATCTGCTATACTTTTTATTGCCATCACTGTAATAATACACGTGTCCGGCTCCGCACTATATTTGTAACTAATTCTAATGAATCCGCAGAAAAAAAAAGAAAAAAAAAAAAAAACGTATACAGCTGACCTGGATGGTCCACGGTGATGTGGTGGACTAGATTCAAGGAATAGTTTCCCAGGTGGGTCCTGTGCGGATCGAACGGTGGAGAGCCACGCAGCAGCTGAGATGGGACGATATCGTGTCGCGCGTGGTGTCGGGGGAATATGGGGCGAGGACTAGGAGTGAAACAAGGCGATATAAAAAGAAGGGGGACAGGGACAGGACGAACCCCAGTATTGCGCCTCTCTTTCTCTCTCTCTCTCGACCTTGGGCCACCTCCACAGTAGAGAGCGAAGAGAGAGAGAGAGAGAGAGAGAGAGAGAGAGAGGGGTGTCGCTCTCTCTGCTTCGTCCCTCACGAGAACCCCGCCATTGCCGCCTCTGAGGAGCCCGGATCTCTCCTTCCGTGTTGATTGGATCGGATCGGATCGGATCGGAGAGCTCGAACTCTTCTCTTCTCTTCTCTAGTTCTCCTCGGCGGGGAAGAAGAGGCGGATCGGTTCCGCACTCGCTTGATCGCTTTCGAATGAGGTAGAAATCGTCGTTTTTGGTCTCGCATTGCGTGTTTTCTTGGTTATTTTCTTAAATGGATAAGAAAATCTTCGGTCGATCGCTCTTTCGAGTGGTCCGTGAGCTAATTTTGCTGAAGATTTCGGTTATTTTGATGTTGTAATGAGCTAATTTTGGTGAAATCTGCTGCAGGATCGGGGCGAAGGTGGATGCGGATGGTTGAAGATAACGCCAGATAAAGGTAATTTGGTGGTTTTCTTTCAAAGATTTTTCTTATGTTGATTGTATACTAGTTTTAGTCACATTTTTGGGCAAATGCAGGAGAAATTTGAAGAGAACGACGATTACTGTGTCATCTACCTGAAGCTTTGGGCTTCGATCAACTTCGTCTAGTAAGTTACTGGTAAGAGAGATAAGCGCCATTGTTATACTATTACGTTCTGCTGTATTCTGAGCTGGTAATGGACCGATTTAGCAACAGCATGAAAGAACATTTAACATGATTTGCGAGATTATTTATGTGTAAGATTTACCCTAATTTGTGATATTATGCATTCTTTTAATCTGCTCAAAGTAAGAATTATAGATACATGAAATGTCGCTCATTAAAACTGATGTTATGTGTAGCCACCAGCTCACGAGTTGATATTGCTTCTGCAGAATTCATAATCACTGAAAAGATCTATTATATTTCCTGTTAAAGAAGAAAGTAGGTTGGAGATCTGATGATAAAAGGTACATTTGAGACGGGTCACTCTAACTAGTTCATTTATGTTTTAGCAAACCAAATTCAATCTTAATATCAAATGATATTTGTATGTCATACATGTTATGTTTACAATTAACAATGGTTTGTTTTTTGACAGGTTAGAGAATTATTTTTTACTAGAAAATGAATGGGAACAGGCCGATGGAGGTTCATTATATAAACACCGGATTTCCTTACAGTGTCACTGAAAGCTTTATGGATCTGTTTGAAGGCCTTACATATGCTCAGGCCGATGTTGCTCTTGCAGAAGCTTTGCAGGATCAGGTAGCTAAAAGATCGGCACATTGATCTTGTTCATCTCATTAAGGAATTTGAATTTTTACTACTTTTAACTATCAAATCATGTTAGACATCTATTTTCTCGTTGATACAACATTCCCTAGCTGACTAGCTTTATAGCTTTTGGAGATGGTGAATGCCTTAATAATAATACAAAACTTTTAGGTCCTGGGTCTTTCTTTGGGCTCATTGTTTGATCTTTTATTTGTTATTAATGAAAGATTCTTTGAAAATAAATAATTTTGATTACTTGTAAATTGATTTGATACGCTAGCTGTATAACACTCCCCCAATGAGTAGTAAGGTCCACAAGAGCCTTCTAATATGAAGACTAGTTAACGTAGAAACTGTGTTTTTATGCTGCTCTTTGGTCTGCTAATGCAAATATTTTGTCAAGTAAGGCCACTAGAACATTCTCCCAATGCAGAAAATATTTAATTTCTTGACTGGAATGAATAATTCTTGCTTTAGTTGTACTCATGCTTTGATTCTTTGTTTTTAACAGTATCATGAAATCTAGTAGCTGGTAACTCAAAAAGTATCAAACCATGGATTAATGTGCTGAGAAATTTGTTTTCTCTGTTATTATCACCTTCAAAATATGCTTTTTCACAATCTTTAGATGACTAAATGCTAATAGATGTTTATTTTGGTGATCCATATGTTCTGTTGTTTATAACCAGGGCAATCCATACTGGCCAATGATGCACGCTGGTTCATACAAATATAGTTTTACTCCCTCAGGAAGCAGTTCTTATTATAGTTTTAGCCATTTGTATGACATACATGATTACATACATAGATCTGATGGAGGAAGGAGGGTGTGGGACAACCCTGCAGCTTTAAGCACTGTAGATGCTCCGCAGGTAGTTGTGCATAGTGGTGAAGGTCCTAATAATAGTACAACCTCTCGCACTGAAGAATGTAAGTTTTGTCCTACTATTCTTTTATCATTACTAATTATAACATCTTATGTGCTTCGTAGAAACTCAAGTTAAAACTTGGATGGAGTTTGAGAATAGTCGTTCTTTCTAAAGCATTGTCTATCATACTCATTTATGAAGGCATTTGGGTATTGCATGTACTTAAGTGTCACACAATAGACCTTACAGTTACATTATGGCTATAAATGATGCTTGATAATGTATTTTGACCAATTCAATAGACTTGCTTGACTTGAATAGGTTGTTGGAGATTTTTTTCCTTTTATGATTTGTTGTTGGATTCTGTCTTCACATTCAATTCTATTTTACTATTTCATAAGTAGGGTCATTTGAGTTTTCAACCAGCCATCTGAAAGTTGCTAGATTATATTTATGTTACTATTTCAAGCAATGGTAGATGGAATTGACTTATCAATAGTGGGTTGCCTACCCCATAGGATAAACGTCTGAATTTGTCATAAATATTCTAACTTTGAGATATGGAAAACAAAGGGATGCTAATCAAGGATTTAGGTGCCCATCGGCATGAGCCATATCCACCGTGTTGTATTGTGCCAACAAGATATCAAGATATCAATAAGCGATGTGCCGATGGCATAACTCAAAACTCTCTTTTCTTTAAATTAGTGAGTAATTTTCTCAAAAAAGTTCAAAGGAATTGATAAAGATACATAATAAGCAATTAGAATATTTTGTTGCTAAAGAAAATAAATATTTCATGCTATTATGTTTAGCCGTATATGTCCTTTTTATAACCTGCATGCATCGGAACGATCCAAGATGCATTGTGCCATATCGTGCCGTAAGTTTTTGGCTCGACCCCGTGCCACGATACTTAAATCCTTCCTATTAATCCAAATTCAGCATCGAATTGAGAGATCAGTCTCTATTATGGTCGTGAAATAATATGTGCCCAACATTCACTATTGCAATATATGGCACATTTGGAGTTGTCAGAACTACATGGTTCAACTAGGTAAAACGCCAGTGCAAGCGTGCATATATCGAAAAGTACTCAAACAAGCGAGATAGGTATATTTCACTAGACCATTGTGGGTAGATCTTACTAAATTTAATATTACTTCCAATTCTGTAGATTTAGTTATCTAGACTCAACCAATTTTTATGATGACAAACTAATTTGATCAAATAATTTGAAAGGTTAATTGGGCTGCTTAATCAAGTTAACAGATTGGTTGTCAGTTGACTCAGTTCAGTTAAGTCTAACTTAGAAAACTTAATGCGTTGATTATGTTAGATAACTGGATCGAATTTGTATAAAATGGAAGAGTACGACAGGTCAATTTGTTTAGATCCAATAAAATCAAATCTAGATCGGTTTTGGCTCACTAAAATGTACTCAGGCTTAGACTAAGTGAATAGGTTTAGGCTAGCTGGAACCTTTATATCAACCCGAAATTTTTTCTGATTGTTAAGCAGAGATGGCTTAAGGATTTCAATGAATTGGTTTACTTAATATTGACTCATTGACTGGATCAAGATAGCTAGATTATATCCAGTTATCCAATCAAATAGAACCTAGCTAGTCTATCCAGCACGTACATGCTCTGTTCTCTGTTTAATCACCCCAAACAAATGTTGTTACGTCATTGACTCCTTCCTACTATCAGTTGGCAGCTTGCTAACAGGGTATTGGATTCCTACATCCTTGTGTCTGCACGTGAAGTTATGTCAAGTTATGCATGCACCATCTTCTTCCCTGTGCAGCAGATGTCCTGCTCACTGCTGCTATATGCCTCCGAACAAGAGGCTTCTATGCTGCAGCTGCATTCTGCTTTTTGGCAAGTGCATGCCATGGCAAGTAAATCTTCAGCTATCAACGTAATCGATTTTGCCATCTTCATCTGTCTCTATCACTCAACTCCTTATGCCCACTTTTCCTGGTATCTATATTGCCTTTATAAGTGAAGGAAGTAAAGAGTCCTTGCTAGATCTCTCTTTTGAATGATTAGTATGGAAAGACTAAGATGTTGGGCTACAAACGATGAGGCCAAGTATTTCAGAGGCAAAGTTGATGTTGAAGTGGCCGATTTCCTAACAGCTGTACGTTGGTGAGGAAATGGTTAGATAATGTACCATTAAATGCAAGATAAAATAACCTTTTATTATGTGGGATTAGATTGGAGCCAATTTCCTTTATAAAGTGGGCATGCTTGCCTTTTGCAGTAGCAGATTTGAATTCCCTGTTAATATAAATCTTGGTGCTGCTACCTGTATACTTACTGGAACGAGTGAATTAGTCCCTTCCTAGATTTCTTTCGCACAGTCTATTTCTTTGTGGTATTAAATTTGATAAGCTAACTTCATAGGAAAAGGATTATTACCATTTAGCAGAAACACAAAACCATTCTATTATTTCTCTTTGAAAAGGAAAATTCAAGTATTTTACACATCTTGTGATGCAAGAAAGAAATAAGCAAGTAGGCATACATTGTTCCCTTGTTCCTTCATAGTTGCTTATTTCTTCTTTCTGGTGAGTGATGATTTATTTTACTAGCTTTTGATATTTATTTGACTATCCATACTCTATTAAAATGAAAACCAATTTGATTTAGAATATTGACCATCTTGTGAAATATGCGTTGTTCATTTATTTTTCTAACTTGCAGGCATCAGAGTACCCCAAAACACAACCAGTTCTCAGGTGTGTGGATCTCTCAAAAGTACATCCTGATTATAATTATCAATGCTTGCGCATTATCTAATGAGATTATATAGCTACTTTTTAAATTCTAGATTGCTTAAACTGAAGTCTATGCCTCTTCTTGCCATTATTGAACTCTTTTGTACTAAATAATGATACTTTACTTAAATTGTTAATAATATGCAATTTCTACAATAGCTCTTATGTGTCTGTTGGTTCTAAACCAAGGACTAAAGTGCTGCGGCACGGAGGTATGCCGTTGTTTTTCTAGCACAATACGACACATGCACGCTTCCGTACTGATACGTGGCACACATGCGTGTCGATGAATACACATGATCTCCTAATTGCACGCTTTAGGACAGATTTATTTTAGTTTTTTTGTTCCAATCAGCTCTTATAATGTTATTTTAAAAGATTTAGTCAAATAATTATAAATATTGACTATATATAGGTTACGGTTACTATACTCACCAATTAAATAGTGCTAAGCTTTTTTATATATAAAGTACAACTATATTATATAGAGAATCAAAATTAAAATATAATAGTAAAATTTACAAGTTCTATAATTATATAAATTTACATCTTTACAGAGAGATGGCTGCTTAATTCCAAATAGATCGTCACGGTGGATCGTAAAAATTTGTTAGTTCTATCCATAAAAAATTAGCAATAAATTATATGATAAATAAATTAAATAAATTTAAGTATCAATTGATTTAATTTAGCTTTTAGTTTTATCAATATTTTTAATTTTCTAAATAGAATTTTATGTTAGGTGTGCATCGAAATTTGGTTATTGAGTTCGATTTTGTGCCGCTGAAAGCTTCTGGTGCAACAAATTTTGGAAAACAATTTGTGAATAAAAAGTGGATGTCCATTTCAAACTTGATCTTGCTACAATTTGGATCTAGATCTTAAAATTAAAAATTTGACCATATATATAATAATTAAATGAAGAAGATCTATTTTTAACTTTTTGTAAACTATATAGTAAAAAATTGCCTAATTTTATATTTCTTCAAAAAATGAGCTTTACAAATCAAAAATATTCAAAATGTATAAACAAAAATTTAAATTATAACTCTTTTATTTAATAAGTAGATTTTCGATTTACAATTTCTTTACCTTTTTCTTAAGCAGCGAAAGGAAAGATAACACAAAAGTCCACCGAAAGAAAAGAAAAACTCCCCACGGTGTAAGACCCCGGGTAGTCCTATATATAAGATAATAGTAGGGCTAAGATTCTTAACTCGGCTTAAGCATTTTGGTTGGTGGTTAGGCCCAAAAGGTTAAGAGATTTAAGCGTGTTAGGACGGGAGTAGTCCTATGATGGGTGACCCCCTAAAAAGTTGGGGTGTCACACACAGGACATCACTGTAGGGGGGGGAGGGGCGTCCAAAAAGAGAAAAAACCCATAATAGAAAAATAAAATAAAATAAAACCAACATGAAACTGTGCTGCGATACTTGCTAGGGTAGATTCAAGTGGGGGCACGGTATGGGGGAATCTCGCCACTCGTTGGCCTATCACACGAGACGCGCAATACTGTGCTGCGATACTTGCTAGGGTAGATTCAAGTGGTGGCACGGTATGGGGGAATCTCGCCCCTCGTTGGCCTATCACACGAGACGCGCGAGACCCCAGCAGGTATCACAGCACGGGTTGGTTCTGCGAGATCTCCCGTACCGTGCTCCCACTTGAATCCCTGTTCTAAACAATGTTTTTACTTCTGATTGTTCTTAACATAATCTACCCACTTGAATACTGTTCGCACAACTACTAGCTGTAAACTATCTCAAGTAGAACCAGTTCCTAGATATTGTTGCCTCTATTACTAATAGGTATAGGCTGAATCGGAGACGATGTCACAAATTAGAGGTAGTCTCTTTTGAACTCGAAAGCTGTGAAGTTACAGAGAAAGTGAAAACAAAAAACAAAATCCGAAAGTAGGTTAATTTGTAGTTATGGTTAACAAGTTGATGATAAGCGATTGACCGAGTGGAACTTAGTTTGTCTGTAGTCTGTACCATACAACAGGTAGGCATAGACATGGCGGCTTTGATTAAGCTAGTACAATTGTCTGGTTTTCCAATGCAACCATGGGTTCAACAGGCTTAAGCAGTTTATTAACCAATAGTGGGTCTGTGGGTGGATCATTATATCGATTTGATCATATGACCTTTTCATAGTTCAGCAGACATTATTAGTGAGGTTTCTTTTTTATGATTTTGTTTTGTCTTTTACATGCTTATCTGTATTTTTATCCCTTTTTTTTTCTCTCAAATTGCATTTGGAGGGAGTATTGGGCTGCACAAATCTGTATACTTGTCTATAATTTGACATATATATGTACCAAAATAATATATCTTATAGAACCTTCGATTTTCATGCAGGTCATCTGGCAAGACAACATTGATCCTGATAATATGACCTACGAGGTTTTAAACTGGACATTTCCTTGTACAATGCCTTCTTTATGCCTTTTTTTGATGTATCATTCTAGTGCTTTATATATATATATATATATAGGGGCAATTGCTTATATACCCCTGAAAAGTTTCCGATTTTCCGATTTACCCCTCTTAGAAGGCTAATATTGAAAATACCCCTCCTACGTTCCAACCTATTTCTAATATACCCTTAGAGTTAAAATCATTAAGTAACTCGTTATCTCAAAATTACTATTTTGCCCTTTTCAAATATACCCTTCTACCATCGTCGTTTTTCTTATTTGCCCTTAAAGTCAAGGGCACAAAAGTATTCGACTTTTGGTTTTTTCCAATATACCCCTCTACCGTCACCAACCTTTTTTATTTGCCCTTAAGTTAAGGGCAAAATTGGTATTTTAATTTTTTTTAACTGTGGTAGATATTTAACTTACGTTTAACCCAGATTAACTTAACAGGAGATAACTGCGGGGGTATTTTGCAATAACGGTGGAACGTATGAGGGCATTTTAGAAAGAAAAAAAGTAGGGGTAGATCGGATATTTTCGTACGCATGAGGGGTATATAGGCAATTATCCCATATATATATATAGAACTAGGCTACTATACTATCGGTAGCACGGTGGGCTCCGTGCTACCAAGTTGTTTTCGATGATGCGGCTTCAAATCGACGATCGGTTCCATTAGACTTGATCTACACTATTAAAAGTATTTAGAAACTAAATTTCATAATTTTTCGATATCATTTACCTATCAAACAAGTAGTCTAAAATTGAACGGCTGAAGATAAAAATTTCATTAAAAAATAATGATGAAAGATTTAAATTCAAGATCAGATATAATGATCTTACTCTAAATAGTGAAAAGAATTTTCAATAAAATTTTCATCAGATTTGGATTGTTTTACACCGTTAAACTCACAAACACACCACATCGGCCATTAAAATTGTCAATTTTGAGATCTTATGATCACTAGTCAAATGATGTCGAAAAAATCTGAAATCTAGTTTCCAAATACTTTCAATAGTGTAGATCAAGTCTAACGGAGCCGATAGTCGATTTGGAAGCTGCATCATCGAAAACAACTTGATAGCACGGAAGCCTCCGTGCTACCGATAGTATAGTAGCGACTATATATATATATATATATATATATATATATATTGATACTATCGATAGCACCAAACACTTGGTGCTACCGAGTTTTCATTGCTAGATTTAACCCTTTGACTATTTTCACTCGTTAGATACTATTAAACCAACAACTCATTTAATCCTACAGGGCCCACATCATCCTAATCGTACATTTCTTCATCCAAGGGCTAAAAACCTAATAGCACTAACAACTTGTGCTATTGATAGCATTCCAGCCTTAGTTCTATATATATATATATAGACTACGACTATGTTATCAATAGCACCAAGTACTTGGTGTTACCAAGTTTTCCGCCATTAGATCTACTCCTTTGACCATTTCCACCCTTTAGATTATACTATTTCACTAACTACTCACTAAACCCTAGGGGACCACTATCATCCTAACTGCACATCCCTTTATCCAAGGGCCCAAAACCTAATAGCACCAATGATTTGGTGCTATTAATAGTATAGTAGCCTAGTTCTCTCTCTCTCTCTCTCTCTCTCTCTCTCTATATATATATATATATATATAGAGAGAGAGAGAGAGAGAGAGAGAGAGAGAGAGAGTGGTGAGATAGAATACAATCGAGAGCAAATAGACACTTTTGCCACCCATTTGTTTTAGAGGAGGGCGCCTACAAATTGATAATCGGCACCGTTGAACATGATTTATACCATGTGAAGTATTTAGAAATCAAATTTCATACATTTTTTATATCGTTCTCTTATCCATCGAGTGGGCACAAAAATGAAGCAGTGAAAATGAATATTCTTAAAAAAATGATGATAGGAGTCTTGTAATCAAGTTCAAGAGTATAGATCTTGTTTTAAATAGTTTAAAGAATTTTCTATCAAAAATTCAATTGATTTGGATATCTTTACGCCGTTAAACGAGAAAACGCCTCGTATCAACCATTAAAATTACAAATTTTGAAACCCTTTGATCATTAGGCAAATAATATCGAAAAGATTTGAAATTTAATTTCTAAATCCTTCAAGTGGTATAGATCATCATCAACGGTGCCGCTCGTCGATTTGGAGGCTCCCCCATCGAAAACAAATGGCTGGCAAAAGTGTCGCTTTGCTATCGATAGCATTCTAGCCCAACTATATATATATATATATATATATATATATATATATATATATATATATATATATATATATATATATACTATTATGAGTACGATCGTCCTCGTACTCATAAGTTGTTTTCGATGATAGAGCTTTTGAATCGACGATCCCCTCCGTTAAACGTTATCTAGAGCATTTAAAACTTCTAGAAATAAAATTTTATAATTTTTCGATATCATTTACCCTACGATCAAAAGCTCACAAAATTGACAATTTTTAATGGCCGGTATGGAATACTTTCTAGTTCAACGGTGTAAAAGAATCGGAATTTGTTGAATTTTTGATAGAAAATTCTATTCACTACATAGATAAAGATCAATAACTCTGATCTTGAATTGAAGGATCCGATCATCCCTTTCTAGGATGTCGTTCGATTTTGACCGTTCATTTTATACCCGCTTGATGGATCTTATAATGATTTCGAAAAGTTACGAAATTTATTTTCTAGAAGTTTCAAATACTCTAGATCATGTTTAACGGTGTGGATCACCGATTCGAAAATCCCAACATCGAAAACAACTTATGAGTAGTAGGGGCTCTATACTCATAATAGTATAGTAGCACTACTCTATATATATATATATATATATATATATATATATATATATATATATATATATATATATATATATATATATATATATATATATTTGACTTAAGAGGTAGCAGAAATTAGTAGATAACTACCAATCTTGCCATGGAAAAATTGAAAAGTGGATTTCTACTTACCAGATCGTAATATTCATTGAAATCGACATCTTGTCATTTAGTGGTAACTGGATTAGCTGAACTACATTATAGGAGTTGTTGCTCTGACATGTAAATGAGCACATTAAAAAGTTGAAAATTCTAAGGATATGAAGCTCATCAAGTACATCAAACACTCCCGGCCTTAAGATTCATTTCGTCCTTACATTCCCGGTTTTGGATCATTGCAAAAAAATAGTGGTAATTTTTTGTCAGATACTTGCCATATTTTATATTTTTGTCAAATTTTACAAACATTATATGACCATTCGATCCTACCGATAGTTAAATTCCCTTCATGCCAAGGACCAATATGAAGCTTATTTTCTCCTTTGCCAACCACCATGGGTTTCTATAATTCACAGACTAAACACAAAAGTAAGTCTCTTGAAGTCAGTCTATGTTTCTTGAAGTCTGACTCTATAAATATTTATTGTTTTCTGAATAACCTGATTAGATTTCTTTTTTGCTGATACAAAAATTTGTATGATTGTTCTTTCTGCATTGTACCTCCTAATGCATTTGATCTAACTGCTTTTTGTTGTCTAATCACCTTACTCACAATGCACCAAAATAGTCAGTTGATTTGACTTCCAAGAAACTATTATTATACCTTCTGTTATTAATATGGTTTGCATGTCAAACATCAGAGGAACAGACTAACAGTAAAGATGCAAGGGAGAGACTTAGGTTTCTCATGGACCGACACTTTCCGTATAGTTTATTTAACATTACATGAAGTGTTGGTCCGTTTGTTTGTGAACCAAGGAACAATACTCTCACTTAACCCACTATTTGAAGTAGAATAGTTTTTAGGTAAGAATGTATGGAACTTACCTGAACTATGACCTAATTTAATCCAACTATCTAATATTTAAAATTTTTTATTTACTAACTAACCTTTTAATTCATTTTGAAGTAAGCCGTTTAATGGCTCTTGCACATTGAAATTTGAATGTATCATTTACTTTTATGGGCTTCATTGGCATGTTTTACATAATTCATGTGACTACAATTCCCTAAACTTAGGTAATGGGACTAAATTTTGTAGTGGAAGAACTATCAGATGCTTAAATCAAATAAATCAAGGTTGGGTACCAAAATCAAAATTTTAAAAGCTGGTTGAATCAAAACGGACCAAAAGTTCAGTTATACATTTTTACCTAGTTTTATATCAACATCATATCAACATCAAGAAATCCAGTTATTCAAAAAAGGTTAGTTTTTACCTCTTAAAATAAAGACATGTCAGTTGTTTAGTTGTATGCTTCTAAGCTGTCTTTTTTACTGCTTGGAGCCTTGTTGATCCCCTAGAACTGATATTTGTCAACAGGAATTGCTGGATTTGGGTGAGGCAGTTGGGAGTCAAAGCCGTGGTCTTTCTCAAGAACGTATTTCTATGCTTCCAGTCTCAAAGTACAAGTGCAGCTTATTTTCAAGGAAAAAAACACATCGTGAGAGGTGAAGTCCTACTCCAATTTCATCAGCAAGTTTGTATTCTTTTTTATTTGTTCTATACTCTTAACTACTGTAATGATAATTCTACCTCTGTTTTCTGTTTAGCTTCCTTACATATTCTTCTTTATTTATGCAATTACACATGACTGATGAAGTACCTTCACCATGTCTTGGTCCAAGTTGATGTTTGCTTCCATGACAGGCTTATAAAAATTGAAGGGTTATTGTAACCTACAATCAAGGATTTAAGTGCCGTGGCACGGGGTCGTGCCGGAAACTTGCTCGCACGGTACGGCCCGTGCATGCCGAGCCGTATCGATGCGTGCCGGTCAAAAAAATTCTTGTGTGCCGACACATAATAGCATTAGATATTATTTTCTCTAGCAACAAAATATTCTAACTATTTATTGTGTCTTTTTATCACATCTTTTAAACTTCATTGAAAAATTACTTACTAATTTAAAGAATAGAAGGTTTTGAGCTGTGCCATCGGCACGGGGTCTGTATCGTGCCTATATCTTATTGGCACGGTGGATACGGCCCGTGCCGATGGGCACTTAAAATATTGCCTACAATTATATTACTGAAATACAATAGTTGAGGAATAATTAGAAAATAATCCTACACAAAAGAATTTGTAACCATTTTTAGGAAAAGTTGTGTTAGTACAGTGCAATGTCCATTATTTTGTAGCTAGAGATCGCACCCATGTTTAAAATTTGTAAACAGTTCATTGGTAATAAAGCATGCATATGATGGATTGAACACCATTTGTTTTTTCCTTGAGCAATAACTAAATAAAATCATGGCCAATTTGCATAAAAAATCCACTGGTTTACTGAAACTCTAGTTTTCACTTTTCAATGGTAAACAAATTGGAAATTCTTGATTGGATTTGAACATCTTTACCGCTGTACGCAATATCAATTTCTCAACTATATATATTACATCTTGCAGGATTAAACTTTTTTTATGTCAGCGTGCTAGAAATTCGAGCTGCCAGTATATAAAATCTGTAATGCTTATCAGCATTCCATATGTAGGTGTACATGTATGACGTATGTTCATCGTTGTACCCTTTTGTATCCTTGTTTTTGAAGATTTGCTATGTCGGTGCATCTATATCTTTTCGTCCCTATCCCTATAGTGCGCCCATTTCATTGGGCATTATCTGTTGTTTGCCTTCAGTAATATTGTTTACATGTATTCTGTGGTTTATTTTATATTTATACTATGAATAGTTGGACATATCAGAGTGCTAGAAAACATGAATTAAAAGGTTGTGATTCTCATGTAACAGGTGTGTCATATGCCAGATGGAGTACAAGAGAGGAGATCGACAGATGACTCTTCCATGCAAGCATGTCTACCATGCTGGCTGTGTGGCGAGATGGCTAATCATAAACAAGGTCAGATGAGATTTAATATGTTTTAATTCCGGCTAAATGGAGGGAAAATACCTATAAATGCCCTAGGTTTCTTTTTTTTTTAATCACTACCCTCAAACTCTAGAATTTATGGATTACCCCCTTAGACCATAAATTTCTCATCATTGTTTACAGCGATATCTGGCATTTCAGCCATTCCTTTGTGAAAATTTTCATGTCAAGGATAGGTATTAAAGGTATAGTTGACCATAATTGTTTCTTCACAGGCTTGCCCCGTTTGCTTTGCGGAGGTAGTTGTTGAAGAATCTCAACGGGAATGAATTCTAAATTTCTAATGACGAAGTGCCTAGACAATTATCAGCTATTTGTACACTGCAAGCTTAAGATTTTTCCAGCACATTCAACTTTACAGTCGTGGAGATTACTCCTGATGGCTCCCATGGTTCTTGTTCTCTTTCTTGTGAGTAGAAAGACGATCGTAGGTTATAATAAGTACAGGTGATGAGACAACTTTGATGAGGTTTTGCTTGGCTATATGACCTATGAATCATTTATGTTGTTTTCAGTTGTTTAACCTCTTACTGAAGATGATACTACCCTTTCTGCTCTTGTATACGAGATGAACATTTCATTAGAACATTTCATTGCTTTGTTTTGTTTCTATGTTTTTTCTTCCTGGCATTGAACGAGCTTTAGATTATAATGTTCTACTAAACATTATTAAGATGCATATTGGTAAAGATGCCTAAGATACTAGCGTATTGGTGAAGTAATTTCAAAATTATGGTATGCTAAGAAATTATATTGTTAAGAACTTAGAAATAATATCATAAAATGCTAGGACTCAAAAAGGGTCACTTATGGCACCTTGTATTCTTATATCGATGCAAAGAGACTCACATTCCAGTTTTTCTATTTAATTATTTTTAGTATTATTGTGTTTATTTTTGATAATAATGTCAGGTGAATTTTTTCATATAAATTTTTCTTATATTAATTATACTCTCAAATAATATGTTAGTAATCAATCAAAAACTAGAGCCGTTAGTTTTACACAAGATGACGATGGCTCAAACCTAAACCAAATTTAGGTATAGGTTCTTAAAAAAATGTCTAAACGAAGAACAAGTGAAGTATGGAAATGTTTCAATATCATAGAAATTGAAGGACAAGGCATGCGAGCTGGTTGTACTATATATGGGGCTGGTGAAACAGGTCATCTTAACAGATATATTCAAAAACATCAGGTAAAAGAAGGTAAAGAGATAATAATTACAACTTAACTTTTACTTCTAGTAGAGTTTGTATATTTCAATATTCTCATAAACGTGATAATTTCACTCACTCCCGATATTTGGATATTAAGAAATGAATGTAGTTATATGTGTTACTGCACATTGGATTGATTCTAATTAGATATTACAAAACAAATTATTGGTTTTCAAGAACTTAAGTTTCCAAATACTGGTATTCAATTTGCTCAGGCTATTAAAAATGTTTTGCAAATTTATAACATTAGCAAAAAAAAAATTTCAATTAATTTCAATAATGTTACCAATAATAGTAATGCACTTCAAATTTTGAAAAATAATTTGCATCCCATCTTAAATGAAAAATTATTTCACAATAAATGTGTAGTGTCCCTAGTGTTTGGTCGCCCGTGTGAATTCAGCATCGGAGGCTTTTCGACATATCTGGAGAGTGTCGGGGCAAGTTAGAGTCGTTTTGGCGCGAAATAGACGCAAAACGGACTCAACGCGAGGCGAGAGTGGAGTTCTAACACTGAAGTTCGCAAAATATAGGATTTCAGTATTAAATACTAGTATCTGAGAGCAATACCGGTATCCCAGTGGAATTACCGAACATGATGCTCTTGGGTTTGCGTGAGGAGATGCTGAGTACCGGTACTGAGCTCAAGTACCGGTACTGCATCGGGGTGGTACCGGTACCCAGTGTGCAAGGCTGCGGGCTGAGAGCCCGAGTACCAGTATTCAAATGGAGTATCGGTACTCTAGCTAAATTTTTGAGTTGGTAAGGGGCCTTTTGGTCATTTGAGGTGTCGTTCAACCCTATGCTACCCTAGCCCGAGTAGACTTTTGTATGTACAGGAATCTCTCGAGGTTTATATATATATATATATATATATATATATATATATATATATATATATATATATATATATATATATATATATATATAGAGTCATTACTATCTTTATTATGAGTACGATCGCCTCGTACTCATAAGTTGTTTTCGATGATAGAGCTTCCGAATCAACGATCCACACCGTTAAACGTTATCTAGAGCATTTAAAACTTCTAGAAATTAAATTTTATAATTTTTCGACATCATTTACCTTACGATCAAGAGATCACAAAATTGACAATTTTTAACACCAATGAGATGCTTACTAGTTTAACGGTGTAAAAGAATCAGAATAGGTTGAATTTTTGATAGAAAATTCTATTCACTACCTAAATAAAGATCAATAACTCCGATCTTAAATTAAAAGATCCGATCATCCATTTTTAGGATGTCGATCGATTTTGACCGTTCATTTTATACCCGCTTGATGGACTTTATAATGATTTCGAAAAATTACGAAATTTATTTTCTAGAAGTTTCAAATACTCTAGATCATGTTTAACGGTGTGGATCGTCGATTCGAAAACCCCAACATCGAAAACAACTTATGAGTAGTAAAGGCTCTATGCTCATAATAGTATAGTAGCACTACTCTATATATATATATATATATGTTATTTTCAGCTTAGTAGCTCGTTACCTTATGGTTGTAGCTTGGTTTTGTGTACAAGTACAACTATTGCTTCCTATGTACACGGACGGGTCTATTGGTGTGCCCAGAAAAAAGTGGTAATTCGGAGCGTGACAAAATGTGTATGTCATATTATAAATTTGTGTCTATGGGGGATTAAAAATAATTAGTCCACAAATAAAAAAAATAAAAAATTGTATTATATTTATTCAGTTCTGGTCCAAAAAAAAAAAAAAAGTTTTAGAAGTTTATGTAGACAATTGGTCCAAAAGTATAAAAAAATTATTTTTGATGTTCAACACCAATGGAATTCCACATATAAAATATTGCAATATTGGTATGAGTATAGAAATATATTATCTATTTTTTATAATGAGAAAATATAGCATGATTCCATAATTAATGAAGAATGGGGTATTGAACAAATTTTTATGACTTTTTTGCAACCACTCTATGAGTCAACCAAACTTTTGTCGAGTGTGTATTATCCTATTTCATGTCATTTTATTAATCAAATTTTACTTATGAGTAGTTATTTTGCTGAATATAGAAATTCTCCTTTTTTAGGTCAAATTATTTTTAGGCCAATTTGCATAAAAAATTCACAAATTTTGAGCTTTAGTAAAACTGGGCCGCCTTTTTCGATTTTGTAGATTCGGTCCGAATTTTTAGCAAACTGGCCAAAATACCCTTTTTCGATTTTTCGATTGTCTCTCTCTTTTTTTTCTCGTTTTTTTTTCCCTCTCCAAAGAAGGCGGCAACGACAATGGCGGAAACTGCCCGCCTCGCCTCTGCTCTCACGCCCTCGCCCTCGCCTGCGCACCCCCTGCCTCTTCGCCTCCGACCCCACCGAGGCGATGCCGCCCTCCTTCTCCACTAGGACACGGCGACGTCGAGGGACAGGCTCTCCTCCTCTATCGCTCAACGGAACGCCGCGACGTCGTCGGAGGCGCTCGACGACGTCGCTATGGTTGTGATAGAGGGTAAGGAAAAGATCGTGATAAAAAAAAAAAACTATAAAGAAAAAAATAAGAATAATAAAATATAAAAAAAAAATTTACTAAAAAAATCAAAAATTATAGAAGAAGAAAAAAGATGATGAAATTGTACTGTTAAAATAAAGTTATACTATTTTTAAAAAAAAATTGTACTGTTTTAAGTGAAAGCTATACTCTTTAAATTTGAAACAAAAATTACACTCTTTAGAATTAGAGTTACACTTCTTAGAGCAAAATTATACTATTTAGATAAATTTTATACTATTTCTTTTTTTCTTCTTCTTCTTCCTCCTCTTGTCACAATTTCTTCCTCCTCGTTCCTCTTCTCTACTTTCTCGTCCTTCTCCTCCTGTCACATTTAATTTCTCTTTCTCTTCTTCTTTCCCCTCCTCATTCCCCTCCATTTCTTTTTCTCTGTCACGATTTCATTATCATTATCATTATCATCTCTCATATTCAAAGGCTTGTACAATTTGCATTAAAAAATTTCTTCCTACTACGTCATACTTCTGATCACAAGAATTTATTTGAGTTGAAGTGCCTAGCATCATTGGGTTTTCTTTTTTTCTCTCTTTCCCCCATATACATTATAATTTTAATATCAAGTCAAAGATTTTGCCTGGAATGTTTTAAATTGTGAAATTAGTTTTCTCTCTAATCCAGAGGCAGTGGTTAGACGGCAAATGGGCGGGTTGGGCAACCGTGGGCGGGTTATTATACTGCGGGTTACTTGGGCATGGGTAAAATTTACTCGTAAATTTTTAGGTAGTCAATATCTTTACCCATACCCGCCCGCAGGTGGGTGGGTGGGTATGCGGGTTACCCGCAAAATTTTTATTATTATTATTCTTATATTTTTTAAATGCAAAACACATATATATAAGTTTTAAAATCGTAATATAACTCATTGTTTAAAATACCATAATATATAATAAAAATATTTAAAGTCTTAAAGCAAAAATATTTCACAATATAAAAAACACGCAATAAGAAATTAGGATTAAAATTTTTAGGATGAGTAAATAAAAAATATATATTAATTAAGAAAATATATTTTATAACTAAAAAATATATATGCGGGTACCCGTGGGTACCCGCGGATTACCCAAAATGCCCACTGCTTAATAGGTACCCACCCGTTTTACCCGTAATTTTTTGGGTTGGAAAAGTTGATACCCATACCCGCAAATTTGTGGGTAACCCGCGGGTACCCGCAGGTTTGGGTCAAGATTGCTAGGTCTAGCGGTGGTGGTAGTGGCAGCGGAGGCCAAGCAGGACGGCGCGGATGATGTCGGTGGAGATGAGGCATATGCGGACGCTGTCAGGGTGCAGGGCGGGATCTTGTTGTGGAGGACGGACAGAGCAAGGCGAACTAGGACTCGCCGAGTTAGGCGAACTAGTAAATATTGAACAAAAAAAAAAAAAAAAAGGAGAGAGAAAAAGTAATAAGAGCACTTTGGTAAATATTTATTCAATTAAAAATATTAACTGAACTCGGCGAGGTGGGTGGCGATGGCCCAATTGAGGAGCGTGTGCACGGCACCGACAGTGACGAGCATGGGTAGCACACAAGCATTGTTGTATTTGTTGTTGTTGTGTTGGTCAGCGGCGGCGGCAGAGAAGGAGCAGAGGGATTTGAAAAGGGTAGTAGGGACACTCAGGAAGGAGAAGGAGAAGAAAGGAGGAGAAAGAAGAGGAAGAAATAAAAGTGTAAATTAGAGGAAGAAAAAGAAAAAGAAATAGTGCAACTCATCCTAAATAGTGCAATTTCTACCTAAATAGTGCAATTTCTACCTAAATAGTGCAACTTCATCCTAAAAAGTGTAAATATGATTCCAATGACTATAATTTCTGTATCAAAGAGTGCAACGTTTATATAAAATAATGCAAATTTTTTTTAAATAGTGCACCATTATTTTAATAGTACAATTTTATTATTTTCTTCTTCTTATATAATTTTTTATCTTTTATGGAGGAAAAAAATATTTTTTATTTTTATTTTTTCTTTATAATTTTTTTGGTCACGCTCTCCCTTGCCCTCTATCGCAGCCACCGCTTCGCTAGAGTTTTCTCCCCCCTTCTTGCTCCCGAAAATGTTCTTCTTCGTCGCCGGCGAAGGCGGTGGAGGAGGATTGGAGGAAAAAAAAAGAATCGCGACGCACCTTGGCGGGATTGGAGGCAAGGAGGGCGAGGGTGCGCGGGCGAGAAAAGGGCATGAGGCGCAGGCGAGGCACGCGGTTTACGCCTCCGCCTTCGCCTCCGCCGCTTTCTTCGGAAAGGGAAAAAAAAAAAGAACGAGAGAGAGAAAAAAAAAAAAAAAAGAGAGAGAAAAAGTAATAAGAGCACTTTGGTTAGTTTACTAAAAATTCGGATCGAATCGCAAAATTGAAAAAGCGACCCAGACCCAGTTTTGCAAAAGCCCAAAACTAGTTGATTTTTTATGTAAAAATGCCTTATTTTTATGATAAATCTAAATTGAAAGAATATTGGAAAAAAATTCATATTATATCTCTTTTGGCCTCTGTAATGAATCCTAAAATTTAATTAAATGGAGTAGAGATTGCTCTTACACAGTATAATAAATTTTTAGAAATTAATTCAACAAATTATTCAAATAGAAAAATATTTTTCAAATAATAAATAGTATTTTATGTGAAATGTATAGTGTTTATGCAACTACTAATAATAAGCAACCATATTCTTCACTGTTACAAAGCAGCAGCAATAGTAGCAGTGATAAAACTAGAAAAAATATAATTTTATCTTTGGTAGGAAAATAAAAACAAACGGATTTTAGTGCACCTTCTTTTAATGAACTGAAATTTTACTTGCAAGCCGATTTTTCAAATCTTTTTAATTAAGATTAATCAGATATTAGATATTTTAGGCTGATGGAAAATACATGAAAGTATATATCCTGTGCTTTTTGTCATAGCACGTGATCTACTAACTATATAGGTTTCAACAGTGGCATCCAAGTCTGCTTTTAATGTAGGTGGAAGAATATTGGATGATTATAGAACTCGGCATAAGAAGGATGTGGTCGAGATTTTAGTCTAATTAAAAAATTAGCGAGTTGCAGAATTAAATATAAGATAAAAGAGGTTATGAATCTACATCTTTAGATGAAACAAAATCAACTATCTAAAAATATACCAACACTCGTGGCATGCTAGAGTGCAATCTCCCCAATCTCCTATTGCCAATTAGTTGTTGTGCCTCTTTTTTTTATTTGTTACCTCTCTTTAGTAGGTGTTTTTTTAAGTAAAAAAATGATGTAATGAAGAAAAAAATTATGTTCGATTTTTTTCTTTTTTGTTTGCTAATTGATTGTATAATTAATACCATTTTATTTTAAATATATTTTTGATTTTTAAAATTTTTGTACTTTTCTCTATGTAATTATATAATATGATTAATTCAAATTTTATTCATTTTTTGTAATTTTTTTAATATTAATTTCTCCTCAAATAATAAAAAATTATGAAAATGATTAATATTAATTTTATATTAAAAAGTTAAATTTATTGTTTGTGTTTTAGTTTTGTTTTTTAAAAAAATTAAATTACATAAAACCCTATTGTCAAAATCCGATTTTTAACTTCCCCCTGTTATTTAAAAACCTACACTTTGCCCCCTTGTAAAATAAAAAAAGGTCACAGAGAGGTACGATATAAACTGTGATGACAAAATGATCATTTTACCCCTCAATATTTTTGGTAACAAGAGAGAAGGCTAAGGGCTTTTTGGCATAAAAAAATAATAATAATATTTTATAAACTGAATCTTAACAGATCACTAACGGCATGAGATGAAGTGAACATTTTTCATTGTACAAAGGGGCAAAGTGTAGGTTTTTAAATGACAGAGGAAAAGTGAAAAATCGGATTTTAACAAGGGGTTTTCTGTAATTTAGCCTAAAAAAGTTATAAAATTTTTAAAAGAGTTTTAATAAAGTTGGATATAATTCTACAAATTACAAACTATAAGTCAACAAATTAAAATTTAAACTATTTTTCATAAAAAAAAATACTTTTTTAAAAATACAAAAATGGACAATTAGAAATAAATAGGGAAAAAATTACCGGGCTGGCACAAAACCCGGCCCGGTTTGGTCGGGCGGGCTAGGGGTCTGGTCGGGTCGGGCCTTCATCTCCAAGAAAATAAGCCGGCGCAGCCCGGCCCGGATTTGTAAGTAGGTCGAGCCTAGCCGACCCTTGACCCGAATTTGCTCACCCTTAACTGTCAGACAAGAGGGAACAGATAGGAGAAATATCCAAGGAAACTTTCTGTACAAAAAGGGTGAAGATACAAGAAAAACCGCAAAAGGGAACGGACGGGAGAAATATCCAACGAAACTTTCTGTATAAAGTATAAAAAGGGTGAGGATACAAGAAAAACCTACTCAAGAGTGAAGCCGACTTAGAGAAGACATGTTACAACAAACATGAAAAGACCGGTAACAGAGAGCGAAAGCAACAAAAGAAGAGGAAGAAAAGTCGGGAAGGAGTGGCACTGACAAACCCACACTTAGCTGGCATTTGGATTGGCAAATCTATAGATCCAATGTAATTTAAGCGCAATGATATTTGAGTTGTTCTGAAGTGTAATTTTTTTTTTTGTTGTTTATTTTGCCGTAACTCGTACTGTCTATCTGAAAGTTAAATTCAATTACTTATTATGTTTGTTTTGATATAACTCAGTGCTTATAAAATTAATTAATTTTTTTATTTTTATTGTTTGTTTTGATGTAAGTAAGTGGATATAATGATAAACTTATGATTAAATAATTAAATTTTTTTATTATTATTTAAAAAGTACTCCTAATTTATTATAAATAAAAATAATTTTAACCCATAAAGAAAGTAGAGTTTAGATTGTACTATTTAATAAATTTTTTTAGAAGAAATTGAATGTGACAGAAGCCGAGTTCGAAACTAAAAAATAAAAATTAAAAAAAAAATCGAGAGTAAATGAAGTGAATATCCAATGTAACGTGAGTTATACTATATTTTTTACATATATCAAAACAAACATCAAAAGCAATAAAACTTGAGTTCCACCCCTCCAAAACAAACGACCCCCTTAATGTATTTGTCCTAGACTAAGATAATACAAACAAGGAAGCACAATAAACTCAACTTTTCAAGCCAATTTAGGGACCGCCGAACCGCAATAAACTCTACTTTCAAGCCAATTTAGGGACCGCCGAACCTCGCCGCAAAGAATGCCGCTGTTTACATGATATGGAGTCATATATAAATCTAAAATAGCTACCCTTGTCACACCAACTATTCTCTAGACAGGTCATTGGCCATAAATTTCACAATGAGACCCAAAAACAAAACAAGAGAGAAAAGAATAGTGAATGTATCATAAGTGTAGCATTAAAAGTCATAGCCGTTAACACAGAGATATCACATCGTATCAAATCATACCATGAGAAGCAAACCATCTTCACAAAATCATCCCATCAGATGTGCCAAGCAGACCACATTCAGAGAAGTTTAATGAATTGATACATTTAAATCATTGTCCTGCTACAGTGAAAAGTTTAATGCCAAACTTAGAAAACACCTGCGACCGTAGAACGCTTCCCAGAGCTAAATATAGGACGTACAAAAGGAGGGGGCCTTCCACGAGTTCCTACACCCCAAATCACAATGAAACCTATTTGTATAACAAAATGATGTGGATAATAAATATCTTATGAAGTTCTGCCCTAATTCTGCCAGCAATAATTTAGGTTACACCAAACTTGCAATTCCTCTAATATGTTTTAGTACTCTATTCTTTCTTCACTCGGTTCCGTGCTGCTTTGGCAGTGCTCGAGCGCTCAGACTGGGAAAACCGGATAAAAACTTGCATAAGTATGGTTACCAGTAATAGCCCAGCCGTCGAGAATGCAACTCCTTTCCATGTGGACAAGAGTGCAGTCCAAACAAAGAATCTGTATGCAGCATATGATAGCAAAGACGACCAGAACAGGACCACCTGTAACCCCGCAAAGGATATGTTAATAATACATCCTTTATCACAACATTATACGATCTTAACATCTTATCCTATTGTAAAACTTCTTTTACCAGTAAGGACTTGATGGGCCGACCAATTGGTCTAAGCTCAGCACCAAAAGTACCCTCCGCTATATGCTTATCCAGTAGGGCATCCTGTTAATGAAACCATTTTGGTAAAAAAAGAGCATAAAAAGTAAGAGAGATATCCACAAAGGACAGATCAATTGATCAAGAATAGTGAATTGTAACAGTGAATTGTTATGATAACATGCCTTCGCCACAAATATGTCCTTACACCACTGCGAAACTGCATCATCAGTCTTTGGCAAATCGCTCATTGCGTGTCGTTTGATGTGGACATGTACCTGAATAGACCAGATTATAAGTAGATGAATAACTGATAAAATTAAGCACTGTTTGGCTACGCTTGCCTTTTTTGTTTCTATTCAACTCAACTCCTATATGATTGAATGCGCTAGCGGATGGCCTTTTTATTCTTGTTATTGTTGGACAGCTTGCAAATTCATCTTCTTAAAAAGACGAAAGTGAAAAAAGTTACTAGTTATGATGGATTTAAAAAAAAAAAAACCATTCTCTAACAAAATAAATATTGATTGCAAACAAACCGACATCTGCTAATGCATTCAATAAAATATATTACATTTGTTTCTTATGTTAATTCATCCTACTCATTCACTGATAAATAGAATAATTGGCACACAGGAGAAAGTTTATGTAAAATGTCTATTTAAAAGATATGCACAAATTGGGCTGCAATCAGGCTAATGATAAATAAACTTTTAGGGGACAGGGATAGGCCCTTATCCCCCCATTTACACCCAAATGCTAATTTTTTACCCGAAAATAGTAGTTCTCAGTTATCCCCACCAGACCTTCATTTTTTATATAAAACTACCTAATATTTTTCTTATCCCCGGGAACAACCCAATTTTGATCCAAACGCTATTTTTCTTATCCTCATACTTGTACCTATCCCTGTAATAGCTAGTTCTTGCTTATACCCGAACCAAACAGTTTAAGGCATGCACCAAAATCCCTTTGGATTTGCCAGCGATCAAATTGTATAGATTCCTTGATATACAAAGTGCCATGCAAACCCTACACCTTTTCAATCACATTATTTTTGAGTGTCTAATTGTGATAAGCTAATGCAACTCGCCATGAAGCCTGCATTGGTGGGCTTGGATTTGAACACTCACTTTGAATTATTTACACAAATAACTGTTGCAGTACATTTAACTGTCCAGAATACAGTCTAATACGGTCAATATCTTCCAAAGAATGCATTGGTACACACATAATTTCCAATAATTTAGAGAATGCTCTTGATGTTGCTTACTAGGCATGCTACCATGTACTAGCTAGTGTGGTAGGCATGCTCAAGGTACAATTCAGCCAATAATGAATATAATTCAACAAGAGAGCAGATGCTCCAGGTGAAGAGGCAGAAAGAATCAGAGGGAAGGTATATATTGACTACCTTTTCTTTCGTGCAAAATGTAATTCTAACAAGGATTGGAAAACATAGAAGTACAAAGAACATCACGAAGGCTCCTCATGCAGTGCCAGTAATAATTATGAGTTTCACACCACAGAGAAGAAAGTGATGTAAGAAAATGACAATATTCTCTTTTCTCTTTTTCTCAATCTACTCTTTGCAACCCATGTCACTTAGTTTGGCATAATGGCAAGCCAATTCATGTCAATTAGTAGTTTATGACACGCAGCCAACAATTTAAGGGCATGTTCGGTATCTAGAATTGGACTGGACAGGATAATAATAGAGGATTCATAGGATTGGGATTGGATTGGAAAAATATAATCCAACCCAACATTTGGTGTTTTTAAGAAAACACCTAGGATTGGATCATTAAATAAAAGTTTAAATTAAAACTTAAAATCAAATTCAAATTTTGATTTACAATCTGAATAAAAATATTTAAGTTTGAATTCAAAATTTTCTTTTGAAATCAAACTTCAAAAACTGAAAATGAAACTCAAATTCAAACAGCTTTAAATTTGAATTATAAATTTGCATAAATTTCAAATCTTAATTGAAATTCAAAATTTTGAATGTGAACATTAATTTTGAATTCAAAATATAAAAAATTGAATTTGAAGAAATTTTAGTTTGAATTTGAAACTTCAATTTTGATTTAAACTTGAATTAGAAATTTGAATTGAAATTCAAACTTCAAATTTGAATCCAAATTTTGCATTTCAAATTTCATATTCAAAATTCAGATTTGAATTTGAATATGATTTCAAGATTCGAATGTGAATATGAATTTTAAATTCAAAATCCAAATTTCAAATTTTAAACTGAAAGTCCGAATTTAAATTTAAATTTTAAATTCAAAATCTGAAATATATATTTAAAATTGAGTTAAAAATTTGTGTTTGATTTTTAAATGTATATTCAAAATTTAAATTCTAATTTTAAATTAGAAATTTGAAGGAGAGGTTTTTCCTTTCATGATTTTGAGCTGAGAGTCGTCGATGCCGGAGTCCCATCCCATGCAATCCCGACCCAGCACACAGGATTCATTAATCCCGTCCAAGAAGGATTAACCGGCTCAACAGGACTCGCTTAATCCTGCCCGGTTCGAGTCCAAACATGGAATTAGCAACTGACGGGACTAATACAATCCAATCCGCCTCCAATCCAGGATGCCAAGCATGCCCTAAGAGGGAATGCATGTCGTAATAAGACAATCCCTTGGTTTGACAACGATAAACATGATTGATGAAACAAGATTTGACAATGTATGATTAAGCATGATTACTCCTCAGTCTCTCCCCAATAAACGCCCTTCCATCTCATCTCAACTTCATTCTATAAATAAACTAGAAACTAGTTATCTAGAACTCTCAGACCAAGCTGTTTTTCACTGCATCTAATTAATTAGATTATATGAGGATGTATGCGCCTACACGTATGTATGCACATTTGCAGTTCAATTGCACCAATAATTACTCGCTCTGTTCAACATATGAGCAACTTCTACTGTAATAATCATCATAAAAAGTTACGAAAGAACAAGAAATCTCTTTTCATTTTCCAATTTCTTTCCCTCCCTTTGCTATGATATCATTTCAACAAATACCTCATGGATGCATATACATAAATATTGAATATTGACACCTTGTAGCTGAGGACACAGTAAAACAAATGCCTTTATAGTGCACCATGTTGAAGACGGAGAAATAAAGTTAAAATAAATCAAATATAACTACAAAAGGACCTTATAAACAATAAATTAGTAAATGCTAGTAAACTTACCACTGAAGATTGCCTTTTCAAAATCCCAAGCATTGTAGGTGGACGTTGATCTTTGGGAATAGCTACAGTTACATCAATTATAGCTGGAACAAAAGGACGCATAATACTTACAGCTGAAACAAATCCCTGAAATTTTTTGTAGAAAATGTGCAAAGCGTCAGTACATATCTCTAAATTTTGTTGTCAAAAGAATTTAAGCTGAAAATTGAAAATTTTGTAGCAAGAAATATCGATAATCTGAAATAACTGCATTCTCTCATTTGACCTCATAGTCATGTCTATCATGCTTATGTTTATGTTTACATCGCACTTTATTTAGCTCTACCAAACAAGCACTTCTTATAGAATTTAGAACAATAAAGTACTTTTTAAGTACTCCCGTATGTGTTCTGCCATCTGAGAATCACAAATTCCAGGGCAGCTTTCTGTACCCATGTAATGACTCAAATCATTCTGAGTACGTAAACGCCACAGCTCTATCAAAACGACACCCATTCAGTTCATCATATTTTCAATGACAGAACTTGTATATCAATATTCATGTCATTATGTGTAGCCCAAAACTGTAAAAGAAAAGAAAAGAAAAGAAAAGAGACCTGTTCTCCTGTGATTAGTTACTTCAATATGTCATGGTAGACACGTAAAAAGTTCTAAAGACAACAGTGGCCATTGCAGGTTGGAAATTTTACTGGCATAAACTGTTTCTCATCAACACATTTCCATATGCTTCCAGGAGGAAATTAGTAGTTTTAGCCCTCACACTCACTAACAGCTAGTTGAGCTTTTGCTGAATCATCAGTTTTGCATGTTGACACGTTCAAAGAGCCACTTAATTAGTTAGGATCATTAAATAATAAAAACATGCTTCTGCTGTCAAGTCTTAATCAAGAGTCTTCATTATATCTTCCAGAGTAGCAAAATTGGTGCTCTCTTATTGGAAGTAAAGACATGCACAGAAACAATATAGTTTTGACAGTTCATGATATTGAGCCTATAACAATGACATAAGTAGGGCGTACACAATCATACGTCAGTAACATCCCACGAGAATGTTCACCTTGGTGTTGCCATGAGACATGAGCATGTTTTTTATATGCATCTACAGAAATGAAAATATATAGTGACTTGAGATCATAGGTAACTTCATTTCATTCCTACGCTTGAAAGTGATACAATTTTACATTCCGCACTGCATAACTGTGGATCTGATCACATGATAATTCTATCATGGATAAAGAAGAGAAAGTAAAAAACTAGAAACCCACAGCACAATGCCACACCATATATGAAACTTTTAATTTTGTCAATTTTGACTCCCTCATTTGGCTCTATAATAATCAGAGGTTTAGGCAGGATTCTTTCTGAAAAAGTTTCTTAGCTTTTTCTATGTACAGAGTATATGACATCAGCATTCATTTAACTATAAGATACTCATAGCGAGCTCCCCACCTCAACCTTCTCAAAGCTCAATTGACTACTAAGCAAACGTCACCAGCCAAAGTTCTTAAAAGAACACTTCTAACTAAAACAACAACATACTACAATACTATATTTGTGCATTAGATGAAGTGAGTAGTCAAGCACAAACAATAGAAAAGTAAGAAGAAAAATAACCATTCTGTACTGATCAATTATATGGCAACATATTCAACCTTAGTACGAGGAATCAGCACATTTCTAGGAATCGGTAATCCCTGTGAAGCAGCATATTCTTGAGCTGCCAAAAGTTTTGCTGGAGTAAAGCGAGTTCCCTCAACAAAAAGAGCCAGCCAAAATGGTATGGGGAAATCATTCAACCGTTGCAGACCCAACTGCATGTTAGTCATTTGAACAATTAAGACCAACTGACCAAGTAAATAGAATCACTAGAAGCATCTAGATCAGAAATTATTTACAAACAAAAAAAAAAAGAAAAACCTTCAGTGTGTTTTCATCTTTCGCCCAGCTTCGCTCTAAAAAGAGATACTCGGTAAACCACATAGACCAGCCTATAACCTGCAGACATTTTATCACATCAAGGATGAACAGAAATCAGAATGTGAAATCTTTCAACTAATACCGCAGAATTAGAAATTTAACATTTTAAAAACTATGTGAAAAAAAACAGATGAACTCATCCAAGTGACCGACTGAGTACTTAATTTTAGCTTATTCCAGAAAAGAAATTAAGGTCCATTATTTTCAAAACTTTGAAAATAAAATAATCAGGCAAAAACCATGTTGTATCCCATTTTTCAAAGTTGTCAAGTCAACAAGTCATGCATTGTCTTCGTGCAACAAAGTTGTACATCAAGAGAGACAAATAAGAAAGAAGTTTCTAAGCCTACAGATATAACCTTATGACAGACTTCAATAACCCTTAATATCCAGCCTCTCTAAATCCTTTTGATATTTAATAGTTAGGTAGGTTGTTTAGTCGCCATGACCTCAACAAAACTGATCATAAGACAAATATTTTCACTTTCAGTTCAACAGCACTGGTCAAAACCATGAAGGAATATCAGAATGCATATGAATTATGAAATGATTAATAGTACTAATGAGAATTACAAAAAGAGAGCCATCTAGAGAGAAGAACAAAAGTATATATGCTTGAAAACTCACTGGAAGGAACTTTGACGACTTCTTCATGACGGCTAATGTGCTGCCGAGGCAGCCTGATCGCTGACAAAAGCATATTGACACCAAGTAAGTGATGAAAGATAAGCATGAATCAACTATTATCTACATTACAAGCCAACAAATGTACTAAAAAATTCATCAAGATAAAAGATAAGCACCTCAGCTAAGATCCATCCAACAAGCCAATCAATATCACTTCTGTGATTAGAAATGAGAAGTGCATGCTCTTTACCTACAATTTCCTTCACATTAGCGCAGGCAGAGAATGAAATATGCAATATGCAGTAATATAAAATATATGATAGATAATATCATTCCACAAACAAACATATTGTGAATAAAAAAAGTCCAAAATTTTAGTCCTTACCCATCGACTGGAAAGTTTCAGAATCTGCATACAATTGGACCTGCAATAGGGAACAATATCATATATATCTATCTCCAAGCTCTTGGAAAGGAATTAACATTACATATGACCTTAAACTCCCAATGACATGTAACTAAATGGCTATATCATCAAATCAACATTAGTAATTTGTGTGAGAAAAAATAAATAAATGCTATGTTCAAAGTCAAAGTGATAGAAGAAAGGCAATTAAAAAAATAAAAAATGGTATATCCACTGATTCAAGAGCTTGTTTCCATTTTCATAGCTAGCTCATCAAATTGATGACAGCTTAAATGATTCATAAAAATTTAGAAATATCAATAACCAGAAACACTAACTTAAATAAGAGCCTTGACATAACAGAATAATTAGAAAGTTTAGTACAGAACAAATGGAAGAAAAGGAACTCGAAACATAATAATAAGCCACTCTTACATACAAGTACTGTTTGCACTAGCTTTCAATTTCCCATTCTACACACATGGGAATAGGTCAGCTTCCAAGAGAGGCTTCTGTTACAGCGAACATGGTCTATGCCTTATACAAAACATATTAGGAACCATATCACATAAGAAAAGCACCCAAACTCCTTTGCATCACACTATTACTTACATTTTGAGGAAAAGGCATGTAAATTGTGTCTTGGTTAATTACGTAACTTTTAGACCACAAATGGAATGAACTCACAAACAGGAAAAATAAATACCAGTAAGGGTGTGTTTGGTTTAACGTAAAACTGTGGAAAAAAAAATTTCGGTGGAAAAAAAATTTCGGTGGAAAAAAAGTTTTACATCGTTAGTGTTTGGTTCGTAGGAAAAGAAAAATAATTTTCGGTGAAGGTTGTTTGGTTGAACATAAAAGTAAAAGAAAGAAAAAAAATACATAAATAAAAAACTATTATATATATTAATATATATACACACATATATATTTATTTTATATATTATATATTATTAATATATAATAATTATCATATTACATATATATTAATATTATATTTTATATTTATAAATAAAATATTATATAATTTAAAATATATTACATAATAAGTTACAAAAATATAATATATAATATTATATATATATTTAATATTATAAATAAATTACTATATATATAATAAATAATATTTATAAATAATATATATATATATATATATATATATATAGAGTAGGGCTACTATACTATTATGAGTAGTAGAGCCCTACTACTCATAAGTTGTTTTCGATGATAGAGCTTCCGAATCGACGATCCACTCCGTTAAATATGATCTAGAGTATTTAAAACTTCTAGAAAATAAATTTAGTAATTTTTCAAAATCATAATAAAGTCCATCAAATGGGCATAAAATGAACGGCCGAAATCGAACGATGTCCTAAAAATAGATGATCGGATCCTTCAATTTAAGATCGGAGTTATTGATCTTTATCTAGGTAGTGAATAGAATTTTCTATCAAAAATTCAACCTATTTCAATTCTTTTACACCGTTAAACTACCAAGTATCCCATATCGACCGTTAAAAATTGTCAATTTTGTGAGCTTTTGATCGTAAGGTAAATGATTTCGAAAAATTACGAAATTTATTTTCTAGAAGTTTTAAATACTCTAGATCATATTTAACGGAGTGGATCGTCGATTCGGAAGCTCTATCATCGAAAACAACTTATGAGTAGTAGGGCTCTACTACTCATAATAGTATAGTAGCCCTACTCTATATATATATATATATATAGAGAGAGAGAGAGAGAGAGAGAGAGAGAGAAAGAGAGAGAGAGAGAGAGAGTCATTTGCTATGCTATCAATAGCACGAAGCACTCGGTGCTACCAAGTTTTCCACCATTAGATCTACCTCTTTGATGATTTTCACCGTTAGATTATACTATTCAACCAACCACCCACTTAACCCTAGGGGCCCACATCATCCTAACCACACATCTCTCAATCCAATGGCCAAAAACTGATAGCACCAATGACTTGGTGCTATTAATAGCATAGTAGCCTAGTTCTATATATATATATATATATATATATATATATATAGGGAGAGTCGGAGAGAGAGGTCCATCAGACCTCTCCTCACACGGTCCACGAGATGGGAGCCACCTCGTGGACCACATGAATTTCTTCCGTTGAGCGGCGTGCCCAACGCAGCCCGGTTTTCATTTTCCGCTCGAATCGAGCGAAAAATGAAAACTCTACTTTTACTCACAATCCGTAAAAAAGCTTTTTCGAAAAAAAAAATTTTACAGACAAACAAACACTAGATTTTCATTTTTCAACAGAAAAAAAATTTTCGGGATGGTTTTACTACGAACCAAACGCCGCCTAAGATAAGACTTGATTCATGATGGACCTTATGAAGAGTGGAGATGCAAACCAAGAGAACAACTGTTGGCCAAACAAAGAAGATGAAAGAAATCATATAAAATAGACACAATGGGAAATCCGGAACATCTATTAAAAGTATTAAAAAAACTAGGGGAAAAAGCTCAAATTTGTTTTGGCACTTCTTAATAACAAAATAATTCAGGGACAAAGCAACGAAAGGAAGAAAGGGTTCACTATCTGTAACACCCCAATAGTCCCATATTGGATATAAAAGGAAGTGTGAATTGTGTTTGAATATATAGGACTAGACTCTAGTGATGGTAATTGGGCTTAAGCATTTTGGGTTGGTAGTTTGGACCCACTAAGTAGCTAGTGTAAGTGGGGAGTCATTAAACTATCACCAAAAGGAAAAATTGTACGATATAGAAGTTGAATAAAGAATACCATAACATACTCAACAACATCAAACTACTGTCATTACCAATTATAAAACAAGAAGAGTAAAGTAAGTTGTTCCCCATCAATAATGGGATGCAGATATTATTACTATCACCCACCCACTAAGACTGTTAAACGAAGTGTACTAAATTCGAAGCAAACATTTCTTGACCCTATATTTGGAAGTATAACTATTTGGTGCTGAATTCACTCTCATATGGTGGCATGTGTAAAAAAAAATGAAATGACTGTTATATGGAGTTCAAGCCAAGAGAAAGCGTTTGAGCGGTAAGCCGGTAATAGTCAATGAAAATATAACTAGAAGTATGGAATATAAATTCCACTTTTACTTGAACATCTAGCACAATTACCTTCTCTCTTTCCTCATTTTAAACAGTTCCTTCTTCAGTTACATTTTAAAGCAGAAAGTTTAAAATTAAAAAAAATAAAATAAAATAAAGGCCAGAGCATGTAGCTAGCCCATTAGTTACAACCCTCACATCCTTGCGTGCCCTAATGCCTCACTCACAAATTACACTTAACAAGACAATTAAAATACCATACAAAGCAGGGGTAACCATGCAAGCATAAATAACTGCACTTCATCAGAGATAGGCATGAACATGAAACTAAAATGTGTCTCGCACTTGGGAGACTAACAGAGCCAATTAAGTCTCTATATGAATGTAATAATAAATCACATAATTAGATGAGGCACCCATGAAACAATTTTTTACTTTATGGACCTTTCGTAATAAAAGTTATGTCAGTGGAGCAGGCAAGCGCTTAAAAAAGAGGTGATGAGCATGAATGAAATAAATCAGATTATCATCCACAAGGGCAAGAGCCCTAGGCTTGGTTGGACATCTTGTTTGGCACATTTCTTTTGCTTTACTCCAGAAGCTTGCAGTATTTGGTAAAAGAGGAGTATGATTGAATATCTAGAAAGGGAAGCTAAATCGACTTCTAAAGGAATTTTCTTGGGATAAGGTAAATCACCTCGTAGGTAAAATACACTATGCTAACAAATCATGGCTACCAAGACCTTGCAATGGGTTAAATCAAACTCTTAGCCCACAATCCCAAAAGAAAATCCATGTAGCCCTGTTTATGAATATCTTGTTTAGCATATCTCCTTGATTTACTGAAGAAACTTATAGTACTTGGTAGATGAGAAGTGGCATCAAATATCTAGAATGGCATTCCATATTCGGCTTTCAAGTCATTTTGTAAGAATAAAATAAACCACCTCGTAAGTGAAATAAACTATCCAGTCTATCCTACCAAGTCATGAATGTCAAGACCTTTCAAAGAACAAAAATCAAACTCCTAACTTTCAAGCACAAAAGAAAATCCTCAAATTGAACAAGTTATGACTTGATAATCTATTCCAACATCCAAACAGGGTCGTAGCCCACAGGTTACCACCAGATAACTTACTCTAACATGCAAACAGGCCCTTCTAGTCACCCATTAAAAGGTACACTTATGAAGCATCTTCCACTTCAGGCAACCGAGATTGAATAATATGCTCATCTTGGAATAACTTGCTCAACGTAATTACGAGAAGATCAAAAACTAGCATGATCTCTGATATAGCCAAAGCAGGAATGGTAAATCAAAACCAAATTTCTTTTTTTTTTTTTTTTCCTTACAAGACATTACCTTAACACCTGCCCACCAATCAACAAGCCACACAAGCTGAAGCCACAACAACTCAGCCAAAAATTTGTTGATCCTCCTGTATAGACTTTTTGACAAAGGCCTAATCAAAGCAAAACAAATGGCCTGCAAAGAATGATAAAAATGGAAATAAAATGGCAAGTAAATCTGCCTAAACTTGTACAAATCTGCAGACTCAAAATCTAAACACTATTTCTTTCAATATCAATTCTAACCCGAAGATTCAAAAGATCAGAGAAATTATGAGGAAAATAGAAGTAAAAAACGAGTTAAAACCACAAATCCACAAATCCAAATCACAAAAAGTCCCTAAAATCCAAGAATCTAATACACTCCCACACAACAAAACCCTAATCGAAATTTGAAAAAAAAAAAAAAAAAAAAAAAAAAAAAAGGAAAAAAACGACACTCCGCACCTGGATGAGATTAACGATGAGCCCCGAGAGGAGGAAGAGGAGGCCGAGAGGAACCACCACGAGCGCCAGCACGATCGCCATGAATCTACACCCTGTTCTCGTTTTTTTTTTTTTTTTGTTTACACTCCCAAAAAAATAAAACAAAAAGGAGAGATTAAAAAAAAAATTTCTTTTTTTCTTTTTTCTTTTTTTTTCCGACGAGATCGTTCGTTCGAGTTTCTTCAGGGAGTCTTTTTCGGTCGCTTTAAATAAAGATAAATAAATAAAATAAATAGAGCTTAAATGTAAAATTGCCCTTTTCGGGTAAAGAGATTTACGAAGCAACGGCAAAGTAGGCGAACCTCTCACACAAAAAGACACTCTCTCTCTCTCTCTCTCTCTCTCTCTCTCTCCGAATCGTACGGTCGCGATTATTGATGATTAAATGGGGAAATTGTTCCATTAGTCCCTGAACTTTTAGAGACGTCTCATTTGGTACTCAAACATCCAATTCTCAGTTTCCCACTCTATAGAAGAGTTTTTCGACGAATCGTACGGACGCGATTATTGATGATTAAATGGGGAAATTGTTCCATTAGTCCCTGAACTTTAAGATACGTCTCATTTGGTACTCAAACTTCCAATTCTCAGTTTCCCACGCTATAGAAGAGTTTTATTTTGGGTGTTTTTTGCATTTAGCCCCCTTACAAATTTTTATTTTAAAAATAGCCCTGTCAAATTTGATTTGTAAAAATGACTACGATCCTACCACGCAAGTCAGCGTCACGTCGCAAGCAAGATCGAGGCTAGTGTGTTAAGTTAAGCACGCCGTGTTCAACCACAATGAATGGTTCGTCGTGTCTAAATACAGTGAACTGTTCATCATATCCAATACGTTATACACCATATTTGGACTTGCAGCAAGTCCAAGCCAGAGGGAGAGAGTCCGAGGGGTGATACATGAGACAAGGGGAATCGTTCACCGTGTCCAATGCGTTATACACCAGATTTGGACTTGTAGCAAGTCCAAGCCAGAGGGAGAGAGTCCGAGGGGTGATACATGAGACACGGAAAACCGTTCACCATGTCCAATGCGTTATACACCAGATTTGGACTTGCAGCAAGTCCAAGCCAGAGGGAGAGAGTCCGGGGGGTAATACATGAGATATAGGGAACCATTCACCGTGTCTTGACACGGTAAACCATTCATCGTGTTCAGTAGCAGCACCAACACTTAGAAAATATTTTAGCGCAAAATACCACAAAATACAAGTAATTCAACGCAACAACAAATTCAATACAACAATACAAGTAATTCAATATTAACAATACAACAACAAATCCAGATCATCACAACAAAAATATCAATAAAGTATCATTACCAGATCATTACAACAGAATATCAAAAATTAAAAAATCAATACCATATCATCAAAACAAAATATCAAAAATTAAAGCAAGTTTTTCAATAATATAGAAATATAATATCATATTCTCCTCCTATTTTCTCGACCACGTCGCCTACCACATCCGCAACCACGATCAACACCATGCTCATCAAAAGGCTCTACGACCTCCAACTGGTCAAGATGCTCAATAGCAGCACCCTCAATAACCAGCTGAGTGTCCTGCGTCTCGATCACCCGTCCGATCTCGTGCTCAATTATAACAGGTGTTGGTAATATGCCTAGTCGTGAAAGAGCTAAAGATGAGGGCTGATCTGTATGCAGAGACTGCATCTGTCGTCGACGCCTATGATAAACAATATCAACTGGCCAAGGTGGATCCTCTGATACTAGTGCTGGTGCCGTGTCCATACCATAAGGTGGCTCCTCTATCGGTGATGATGCCCTCGGTAGACTATACACTGATATATGGCATGACGTCGATGATCCACCATAGTCTGCTGGTCGTGAAGGTATAGTGTGTGAAAGTGTAGGTTAAGTCTCCAAAACTGCTTCCATCTGATCGGTAACATGTGATAGGGCATCTAATACTCCACCTCCTGAAATATCTGGTAGGACACGTCTGATCGTATAATGTGATCTCTGCACGATATCGACCTGAAATAAAAGTACCGTCTTAAATATTATACGAAACTTTCTTGTATATATAAAAATAAATATAAAAAGATATTATATATTACAATCATACCAATACTCTCTCGACGTGACCACGTGGCCGATACGCGAGGGTGGCCTCTATCGGCGTAGATATCCACATCCCGATGATCGTCCAATACCACCGCATGTAAACGGTGGTAGCTCGTATAGGATCCGGATCTACCTCGGGATCCACATCTCTGCTATATTCACCAATCTATCATTCCAACGCTAGATATATGGAGTATGGTATGTCGCTCAATCCTCATCTGCTTTATCTCGTGAAGTGATGCGAGGTATGGTAAGCACTGCTTCAGGTATATACTATAATAGACCAAACTGTCAAAGCACACGATCCGAATGATGCAGCTCAATGGGAGGGTGGGACACGGTGAGAGAGAGAGCGGGGGACGGTGGGGGGCACGGTGAGAGAGAGGGGGTGCTTGTCACACGGTGTGGGAGGGTGGGGGACGGTGGGGGCGGATGGGGGAGGGGGTTGCTCTCACAAAGTGAGAGGAAAGAGAGAGTGCAACGCGCGACGGCGGCACGACGGTGGGGTGGGCCACGAGATAGAGAGCGAGAGGCGGCGTCGGGCGAACGAGAGAGAGAGAGAGAGAGAGAGAGAGAGAATGAGATATCGAGCGCGAGAGGAATGAGCGAGGGAGCTCGGGAGGATATACAAAAGGAACACGGTGAATAGTTTACCGTGTTTAGACACGGTGAACCATTCACCCTATATTAAACATGGTGATACGGTAAATGGTTCCCCGTGTCTCATGTATTACCCCTCCCTCTGACTTACTAGTGTCCAAGTCCATGCGAGCCGAAGTCCAAGTCGAAGGATAACACATTGGACATGGTGAACTATTCACCGTGTTCAACTTAACACCCTGCCCCAGTCCTGACCGTGTGGCGCTGACATGTTGCTTGCATGGCAGGGTCAAGGCCATTTTGCAAATTAAATTTTGACAGGTCTATTTTTAAAATAAAAATTTGTCATGGGGCTAAAAGCAAAAAAATCCCTTTTATTTTAGTTTGGCTAATTTTTTTTTATAAATATTCATTTTTTTATTTTTTTTCTAATTATTATAAATTTATATTTAATATCCTCAATATTTTAAGTTGTTGTATTTAACCCCCTAATGTAGTACCCCTGGATTTCAGCATTTGAGACTTGTCGACAGCACTGAAGAGTGTCGACACGAGTTTGAGTCCTGTTGGTGCAAAATAGACGCAAACTGGACTTAGCAGGACGCAGGAGCAGGAAGTTAGCATTGGAATCTGCAAATTACGATTTTACGCTGTCGTACCTGCATACAACATCGTGTGTACCGGCACTTATACGCTTTTATTTATTGCAGATCGCTCTCGGGTTTGCCTACTTTGCTACGTGTACCGTACAACATCAATGTTGTACCGGTACACCCGAGAGAGGTGAGGGGTTGTATGGTCTTTGATCACCTCGTGATTTCTACCCTCACCCACCCCCTCTATATACGTGTAGAGAGGGAAAGAGGCCAGGTTTTGTTGGCTTTCTTTCCCTTCTTCACAGAGAAACTTATTCTTGCATCTAAGTTCCTCTAATTGCTCCAATTCCATCAAGTGAAGCTTGAAGAGTGCTGTTCTAGCAGAGCTTCAGCAGCGACTGTCGGCGTTTCAACTTGTGTGCGACGTAGGGTGCTCTGTTTTCCACAAAATTTGGTTTGTTGGATTCAAGACTTCGAGAGGAATTCGTGGAGTTCAATTTCACAGAATTTGGTTGAGGTTAGCTTGGTCGATTTCAAGTTCTTCTCTGCTGTTGGTATTTTGGGGAAGAATTGTGAACTTATGGATTTTGTTGATGCAATTCTTTGAAGAAGTTGGATTTTGGCTCTGAGCTTAATACTCCAGCATAGTGCACTAATTTTGGAACTCTACCTTGATTGAATTGGAGTTTAAAATGTAATGTTAGTATTTTAATTCGGTTAAATTATGTTTAAGTGCTGAATTAGTGTTAATTGTTGGATTTCAATGTTTAGAGCGTGGAAGTAGCTTGATTGCTAGACTTGGAGGATTTCGGTTGATCCAGCAGGAATTAGCATTGGTTATGGACCCCTTTTTGCTGCCAGGATTAGCTATAGAGGTGGATTAATTCATTGGGTTTTACTTCTAGTGTAGTGTAGTAAACATATATAGTTTTGGCTTGTATATATCATGTAGTAGCTCGAATTCATCGATTGGCATATCAATTGGAATCGAATTTTAGGCATGCTTAGTAAGTAGATAAATTATACATGTTGTACTTGGACTTGACTTAGGAGAAAACCGATGACGTTAACCAGTCATATGCTTAAACTACTTGATTTAGCTCTAGGAGCCATGATTTGTTTGTATCACCACAGTTTCAGCGCGGGGAATACATGGGGTAGTTTAGAATACATTTACGCTCGTGCTGGGATGCCGGGCTTATTTTTACAACAGTATCTAGGCTGTTTCGAGTTGTCGAGTGCCGTTGGGGTGACGGTGGACCTAAATTGCTGTTTTTGCATCAGATTGTGCCGTGGGCACGTGAGTTGTGGTTGTTAGACCTGTTAGACCTTGTTTAATGGACTATGGTCTGTGAGAACCTAATTGTGTGACACCCCAATAGCCCCACATCGGATGGGAATGGGGTTGTCATTGGGTTTATAAGAGACTTAGACACTAGTAATAATAACTTGGCTTAAGCATTTTGGGCTGTTGGCTGGGCCCAACGAGTTATTGTTGTTAGTGGGCTGGGTCGTTACATTTGGTATCAAAGCCGGTTCACCAGCTGGACATGTGTGGCGAGTCTCGGCTGAGCCGGCGTCTGGATGACGGGCTAGCGAGACGAGTCTCACATCGCCTGGTGATCGTGGGCTGTGTGTGTGATTAGACTGACGAAGACGTCAGTGCCTTAATGGGGGGAGTTTGTGCACCCCAATAGTCCACATTGGATGGGAATGGGGTTGCCATTGGGTTTATAAGAGACTTAGACACTAGTAATAATAACTTGGCTTAATCATTTTGGGTCATGGTGCCCAACGAGTTATTTTTGCTAGTGGGGTCGTTACTGATTGAGCTCGACGAGATACGCTTGCATACTCGATTGGGTAGCGCCTACGAGTGTCACTTCGAAGTCGGGTTTTGTACGTTTGCTTTGGTGTCGTAGTGTTCTGGTTGGACTTGCTCTCCACGGACTGTTTAGTGTGGAGGTAACTTTAGCTTCGACAGGCGGGACGGGTGTGTTCCCAGTTTCTGGGACGGGTATGTTTACAGTTCCTAGTTGGATTGGGTCAGAATTTACTTTTACTACAAATGGTTAGTGTTAGAGCATGATAGTGTAGTGACATTTAGCTGTAGATTTATTTCAACTTTTTCTACTATCCCTACTTATTTTTGTAAACTTAGTGGACCGATAATGTTGAGGGCGATACCGACTGAGAACTACTTTTGCAGTAGTTTTCACGCCCAGTTGTTACCCCTATTTTTACAGAGCCGTCGTCTTTGGCTGCTGTTGTTGCTGATCCAAATCGAGGTAAGGTCGTCGCGAGTTAGAGCTCTTCCAGCTAAGCCAAAACTAGAGTACTTTC
Organism: Aechmea fasciata; assembly: GCA_025177825.1. Lineage (NCBI taxonomy): Eukaryota > Viridiplantae > Streptophyta > Magnoliopsida > Poales > Bromeliaceae > Aechmea > Aechmea fasciata. The sequence continues at coordinate 6,264,079 of CM045925.1, read as the reverse complement.
CATAGGTAGTTGTACTTTTATTTTGAGTTAATGTACATACTGACATTATACCTCGCTGGGCGAGTATATTTTTGTACTTAAATACTATGTATGTATATGGAACCTATTTAATTATCTTTTTTTTAGTTAGTTCTTATAGTTCTATACTACTGGTTGTAGTGTTGTATGTTTACAGGTACTACCCCCATTTCGCTTCGTATACAAGAAAAATCTTTTTGTATACGACGGGTTTGTTAACGTGTCCGAAAAAACGTGTAATACGGAGTGTGACACCTCTATTAGGATTTCATCACTATTTCGTCCCGTTATTACAATTTAACCGAAAATACATTCAAAATAATAAAAATATATCAAAATTTATTTTTTATATATAAAAATAAAGGGTACTTTGATTATTTTGCTATCTCTATTAATGCCGTATTCTCGAAAAATATTTCTAAAATTTTAAAAGGAAAAAAATATAAGTTTTAAAAGTCAAAAAAGAAAAGTAAAAAAATAAATATTTATCGAAAAATATTCTGTAATTTACCCTTTCTATTTTTATACCTATTTCCTAGCAAATTATATCAGTGTTTAGCTCATGTCTCAATTACATTATTGTATTAAAAGGTAATTAAGACTTCTATTATCCTAATTAATCTAAAAATCTAAGATAATTATTAAATCCAACAATAAACCTATATACAAAGATGTCGCAGATATTATTTCTCAACTCGTTTAAGTAAAATTTGTTTTTTCTAGTTTATTTTTGTAAAGTTTGGCATTTGATAATTGTGCAATTTAGGAAAAAAAAAATCATATATTTATCTTGTGCTTTATTATTTTTTTATTTCAATACTATCGGATTTTAATTGTATCACTTAAATATATTATAATTTTTAGAAAAAACTTTAAATATCACTTCGTAGTTTTATATTTTTTTATTTTATTACCATGTAGTTTAAAGTGTATTAATTTAGTGTTATGTTGCTTTATTTTTATCTTTTTATTATCGATTCCACTAATTTTTTTCGTTAAATCGGGGACAAAGTTAAAACTAAAGGATACTAAAGTGAACATTTGATAAATCTAGGTGGAATATCTAAAATTTTTTTATATATAATTTAATAAAATATTAACGGAAAAGCCGACTAAAAGATAAAAATGAAATTACATAACACTAACTTGATACGCAGAAACCACAGGTACTAAAATGAAAAAGTGTGAAACTGCGTGAAGGAGTGGTATTTTAAGTTTATTTATTTATTTATTTATTGACAGTGACGTGTCAGCTCTTGTATGGTGTAAATCGTGGCTTTTTACTAGTTAGTCCTTTCAGATTTATCAAATTAAGCCACATGCCTTAACGGACCTATTCTTTTTTGTATCTGCTGTTGTGAATCATCTCCAATGCGTGTGCGTAGTAAATGATGTATTTAATGAAAACGTTAATAGATAATGTAAGAAAAATGAAAATATAAATCATAGAATGATTAAATAATTTAGTTTAAATTATAGAGGGATACATAAAGTTTTTTTTTTCTTTTTTAATGATATTTTAATAGTTCGTTGAGTGAAAAAAATAATACTAAATTCCGTAGTTTTATTAGTTATTATTTATTATTTTCTAATTGGTTTAATTTCATTTACTAAAGTATAACTAATATTATTTAATTTGATAAATTCGTTGATGAATTTGATAAAATATATAGTATGTATGACTAAAATTATTTAATTTAAAAAATATTAAAAGTTGAAAAGGGTATAAATAAAAAAGTAAAAATGAAATTGAGAGGGAAATTTCAGAATGCCCCATAGACAATATGTGAGGAGGTCTCCATATATATTTAACCTCAAAATAATTAAAGAAAATTTAAAAAATTGCAAATTGTAATATTGGTCACAAAATTTTTAGCTTTTTTTTTTTTTTTTTTTTTTTTAAATTTTTTTTTTTTTTTTTTTTTTTGGGAGACACGTACAGCTGACGCTTATCCGCCTGCTTTTATTTCATTTTGAAATAAACTTACTATAAACGCGAACTAATTATATTCAAATGCCCCAGATAATAATCATGTTCTTCGTCATTTGCTATGCATGGTCGGTCAAAATTTTTAGCTTTCATGTTTGATGCGCCATCATGGAGAGGTGGGCTTGGAATTGAGAAAAAAAAAAACCCACAAAATATAACTCTAAAGGCAATTTTAGTTCAATTGATTTAGCTTTTCATTTTAAATGATTTAGTTTTGGTTTAAAAAATAATCAATGATACATTTTGATTTGACTTTGGTGTGAAAAATAATAAAAAACAACCTAAATCAAAAAATTAAAGTCATAGTATATTCCTATATATATGGGACAATTGAAGATACATCCCTACAAAATTAGCATACTTCACATTTTATTCCTCCAACCATTTCAAAACATCGCGTACATTTGTGCAAATTGAGAGACTTTTAAATTGAGAAACTTCTATCATCTCTGTAATTTCGCACATTCTTACTTTAGTATTCTGTAGTTTAAAGTGTATCACTTTCGTATTCTGTAATTTTATATTTCTTTTTTCGTTAATCACTCGACTAATTTTTTTATTAGAGCAATGCTTCAATACACCACAAGTATTAAAATTAAATCTTATGTAAATCTTGACCATTTATTTTTTTGCATAGATGGTTGAGATGTAATATGATTCTAGAAGCGACTTACTATTTAGGCATAACCAGTGACAAAGTTAAAATTAAATGATACGAAAGTGAATATTCCGATAAACTATAAGTGGAGTACATCTGAAGTTTTTTATATATGAGTTAACAAAAAGTTAACTGAGGGGCTGACAAAAAAAGAAAAATAAAATTACAGGATACTAAATTAATACACTTTAAACCACGAGATACTAAAGCGAGAAAGTATAAAACTATAAGGATAGTATTCGAAGTTTACCCATTAAAATAGCATAAAGTTTAAGTAACCAAATCTCAAACTTAAAGACTTTTGATCAGGAGGAGAGTGAAAACTAGTAGTGCAATGTAACCCTCTATGATTTAAAAGAGAAATAACTTTTGGATGCACTCACCTTGGGTGAGGAAACAATGCCTAGTACAAGAAACATATGTGTCAATAAATTGTGCCAACTACTTTTGCAGGTGGATTGGTTTGGTAAGCTGCACTTCAGGATGCTGTTTTTAATGAATTGATTTTATGATAGGTGGTTTACCAAACTGTGTATCAGAATCACAGGATCAACATTACAAAATTTAATATATTATCTCTATCATATGTAGAGCTAAAAACCTTGTGGGATCATTGTATTTGGTGGGACCGAGTTATTAATACTACAGTAGTAAATGCACAAAGTAAAACTTGGTTTGAAGGGCTTTTGGTTGAGAAATTAATGCTACTTATACATTCAAAAAGTAGGTTGAATAGGTTGTATGTTTAACATCCAATCCATCAAATAGGTCGAGTATTTTTTTTTTTTGGAGAGAGATAGGTAGCACGCTACCCGCTTCGTTTATTTCATTCAGAAATAAACTTAGCTAGAAATGTGAATCAACTAGGATTCGAATCCCTTTGCCACTTGCCACTTGCTCTAGGGACGGTCGGTAATAGGTCGAGTATTTTATTACTCACATCAAATGACTAGTAAACTAGTTAAGGACCCGCGCTTCTCGGCGGATGGAAAGATTTACAACAAACACACATTAGTAAATATTAAACGACAAAAAACAATATTTATATACATAAATATTTCTAATATTAACACTACAACAAAAACAGTCTATAACGACACTTTTAAATATAGGTACATGTCAAAAAAATGCTGCTAGCTAAAATTACCGATACTTTTAAAAAGTGTTGCTATATGTGGGGTCGCTAGGTATATAGTGACAGTTAAAGAGTGTCGCTATAAAATAAAAGAGTGCTACTAATTTACCAATACTTATTTAAGCATTTAGCAACCGCCGAAACTCTATCTCGTTGGCTGCGGTGGCGGAGGAGGACGACAGGAAAGGCTCTTTATCTAGAATTTCAGTAGATTGAGTGAAAAGAGAAGAGAAGATGGTAATTGATTTTTCTTTTTTTTTCTTTCTGTTTGTAATCGGTAGAATTTGGTGTGTGGTGGGTTAAGTAGAGTAATCTTTTATTTTTGGTTGGATTGGGCTTTATATTTAGGCATTAGTAGATATTTTTTTTTATGTTTTAGTATAAATGTGGCACTTACTCAAAATGTTCCAAACATATGTTCCTATAACCTAATTCTGTTGTAGTGTAAAGATTACTCAGGGGCAAAAGACTTAACAAAACAGTTGTCCATATGTTAATCGCATCGGGACAAAACAAAAAAGTAGGCCATATGTTAACCGCATTACACCGACACAGTGCATAGAGTAAAAAAAATCCAAAAAAATGCATGGCTAACATACAGAATATTTTTCTTATATTGGTAGGGTACGTTCATTGCTACTACTATTTGTGCCATTATCTCTCGGGCTTTTTTATAAAATAATCCTTCAAAATTTTAAAATTAGAGAAATAACCCTGTTAAAATTTTATTTGGGAAAATAACCATCCTTTCGCCATGTAGGCGCCACGTGGGATTTTTGCTATAAAGACGGTGAATGATTTTCATTCACCGCCTTCATTATATATATCTGAGACGGTAAATCATTTACCGTCTTTAGTAAAATATCCTAACTATATCGAAATTTATCTAAGTTCTGAAGATAGATACAGATAAGACGGTGAATCATTCACCGTCCGCCTTTATTATATATATCTAAAGGCGGTGAATCGTTCACCGCCTTTATAGTAAAAATCCAACGTGGCGAAAAGAGGATTAGTTTTTCAAATAAAATTTTGATAGGGTTATTTTGCCAATTTAAATTTTTTGGAGGGTTATTTTATAAAAAAAGCCCTCTTCTGCGAGCATATGATATTAATATAAAGCAAAAATAAATTAGATCTTTGGTAAAAAAATTTTCAATTAAGTAATTAAGATAGTTGCAGTGAAATTACTTAAGATGTTTTCTTCTTGGTTGTCCCACATCTGCAGTTAAATCAGATTTATCTTCAAGAAATCTGGTAAAAATTTTTGTAATGCGTTAACAGTACCTGAAATGTAGTATTTCTTTCAGGTTAAGCCTGCTTTCGAACCTTAGGATAAAAGTAGGCCTATCTAAAAGATATATAAAAGCAAGTTTAAAAGAAATTAAAGGGGAAAAAAATTGTGGTCAACAAGAAAGTTTAAAAGGAAAAATCATTTAGCTAGCTTGCCTTGCATGTGGAAATGAACAATAGAGAAGCAAATGTAATAACAGTCTGAGAAAAAAACGAAGAGCAAGAAGGACTAAGCAACACAGTGAGGTTGTGAGACCCCAGATAGTCCTATATATAAGATATAATAGGGCTAAACTCTTAACCCGGCTTAAGCATTTTTGGTGGTGCCAAGACCCAAGAGGTTAAGAGAGTTAAGCGTGCTAGGACGGGAGTAGTCCTAGGATGGGTGACCCCCTGGGAAGTTGGGTCGTCACAGATGGTATCAGAGCCAATTACTAGCCGGAAGTGTGAGATGAGTCTCGGCTGGGCCAGGGTCTGGATGACGGGCTAGCGAGACGAGTCTCACATCGCCTGGTACTTGTGAGTCTGAGCCTGACGAGGACGTCAGGGCTTAAAGGAGGGAAGATTGTGAGACCCCAGATAGTCCTATATATAAGATATAATATGGCTAAACTCTTAACCCGGCTTAAGCATTTTTGGTGGTGCCAAGACCCAAGAGGTTAAGAGAGTTAAGCGTGCTAGGACGGGAGTAGTCCTAGGATGGGTGACCACCCAGTTGGGTCGTCAGGTTCAGATTTCTTGGGCTTCCAGGAATTCCAGATTACTTCATTTATACTGATTATCTTGAGACTCTACTCAATGCAGTCAATTTGGAAATTATCCAAACAAAAAGCTGTTTAATTCGGAGAACACATTGGAAATACAGTAAAAATATGATCATGTTCACCAATTAAGAAGATCCGATTAGCAATTTATGAATAATAAGAAAAATTAAAGAATGAGGATTATTGATGAGTAAACAGTTGTTTTATGAGCTAATTTGGAAGTTGTTCACCAACAGAATAGTAATTTTCTCACTCAAAAAATAACTAAATATTTAAGTTATATAAGCTCTAAAACATCCAGTATGGTATTCCTAACAGTTGTTTTATGAGTTGTGCTAATAAATGCTAAATCACATGCTTCTTATACGTCCAAGATTTAAATAGGAACTCATAACCCTTTTAAATCACATATCAACTCACTATGCACAGTGGATTGATAAAGTTTGCTTATCAATAAAGCTTCAAATTACAGTGAGATATTGATTTATATGAAATGCAAGGGGATCTATCCTGCAGATTGAGTTAAAGATTACACAGCATTATTATGATTTACATTTACATAGTTTAATTTGCAGGCTAAAAATTACACTGACTGTGTGCTTAAGTACTTTAGCTCTCCAATTCTTCGTGATAAAATGGCAGTGAATCCAATTGAAGCTAATGTTCTGAAGAAAATATATTGAATGGTGAAGTATGTATACTATGCTAAGCATAATGTCAATCAAGAAACAAATCAAAAATTATAAATTAAAAAAAAAAAAAAAAAAAATGTCATAATATTTGAGGCAATTCTGGGAAATTTGATCATTCCGGTAGCAACCTTAAAGCAGACGGAGATCTCCGCTTGTCATGACAAACATCAAGATTGTGTCGGCTAAAGAAAAAGCGGCTAACAGAGACGGTTGTATAGAGGCGGGCGTAGGAACCGCCTCTTAAAAAATATATTAGAGGCAGTTTAGAGGCGATTTTTAAAAACCGCCTCTAAATCTAATGAGAAAGAAAAAAAAAAAAAAAAAAAAACCTAACCCTAAATTAAACCCAACCCTGCCGCGCCTCCATATTTTGCCCCTCATTTCCTTTTTTCCCCAGGACAGCACCTTCCCCTTCCTCTCCGTCGCCTCCCTCCTCAACTCCTATGCCGCCGACGCTCGTCCACTGCCACGCTTCGACCTCTTCTGTGATCATCGAAGGTCTCTCTTTTTCCCCTATCTTATAATCCTTCTGAAAGTAGCCTGGCATCTATATTGGCTTTAATGACTGAAATACAAATAGATTCCATGTTGATTACTATTAGGTAACATAGTATTTACTACCATCCTAAATTCACATTTAAAATATCCATTCATCTGGTTTGAACTTGCACATTTAGGCTTGTGATAATGGCCGTTGCCCTACGTATGGAGGAAAATATGAATCTTTTGGACTCTGGAATCCTATAGAGCACGGCAACTAAGATTCTCAGGTATGCTTGTGCATTTATTAGGGGTGAGCATTGGTTGTTTCAGTTGCTCTGGGTAGATTTCTATGGGTCCATCTATTACATGACAGAAATAAGTATGATTAATCTTATCTGTTAAATCATTGATGAAACAATGGTAGTCTTTTGGTATCATCATCGAGTAACTAATATGCTTTAAGCTGTTAATTTTAAAGTCAGTTTATTTAGATCTCAATTCTTAGAACCGAATCGAACTGACTGAAATGAGATAGTTTGGTTTTGATTAATTGTTTTTGACTGAATTATGCTCATCCCTAGCAATTATTTCTAATATTTACGGAAGGTAGCTTCTAATAAAAGTAGCAAATGTTAGGTGCAGCACCTACAGACCTTGTGATGCGTACCTGCTGATTATGCTTGATAATTTTCTGTCGAGTGTCCCGACTATCATGTAGCCACTTCATGTGCGTGTGCAAGCTGTTTCGTACACTATATTAATGGGACAAATTGATTTGGTGATAGCCACTTTAATTTCCATGAACCTTATTCTACGTCGCTTTTCATTTGGAATCTATTTTTTCTGTTTCTCTTTTACTAGAAGAGATGGTGAGGACTATGGGACATTTGAAAGGTTGTTGATATCTGACCAACATGCTATATCTTGTTTGCTTTTGATTAGAATTAGGAAAGCTGAATTGACAAAAAGATTGGTGGAGATGCTGCATAGGGACTTTGGTTTGTATAATCTGGTATTGAGAAAAGCGAAAGTTAATCAATTCGACTTTTTCTTGTGATTTCAGTTTGATTTGCTCAGAGTTTGATTAGCATGATTTTTGGCGCTTTAAAGTTTTTAAGACCATCATGTGGTGTGTACAACTATACATAGGTATAAGTGGGGAATACACCTCTGTGGAGACAAATGGGACTTATAAATGAAGGAAAACAAAAAAAATGAAAACGAGATAAACTATGCAGGCAATTGTTACTGAACTATATCTCCTTTGTGGAAGGAGGAAGCTCACTAATGGAGAAAAAATCTTTAAAAAATTACTCTCTTTCTATTTTCTAGACTTAATTAGAAACCTATATCTATTGAGGAAGGAACAAGTATACATTAGTTACCTCTCTTAATTAGATCTGAGGAAGGACTCTGATCAAAGGGAAAGGCCAAGTGGACTTTTCCCCCTTTGTTAAAAACTCTCTCAACGGCTAGCAGGGGCTTCATCAGTTTCTTTCAAGATCCAAGAAACTGCAGTAAGAAGAAACAAAAAGGTTTCTTAGATTTAATTGATTTCCTTGTAGTGCATGAGCACTAAATCGAAAGAAGAGAAGGTTGCATGAGCACTAAACCTCAATATGAGCACTAAACATATTGAGGTTTTTAAATTTGCACTTATCGCTTCTTTTTAAATTTTATATTTGTACATTTAGAATAGAGTTTTAACACTAATCTTTTTATTTTATGAATTGTCAATCATTTTGCTCAGATTTTTTTCTCTTTTTTCTTTTAATTTGTGAAATACGTTCGTTTTCTTACCAAAATTTATCATCCCAATATTGACAAGGCAAGTAGTAAGATTATCTTAGGTTATCTTTTGCTGTCTATTAATATCTTCGAGGATTTGTAAATTTAATACAACGACTTCATTTATACAGCTTGGGAGGATATGTCTTGACATTTTAAAGGACAAATGGAGTCCTGCCCTCCAGATAAGGATAGTTCTATTGAGGTGGCATGATCGTTTCTTTGTGGTGATGTGCCTTTATATTTATTGTTGAGATTCATTCAAGTGCTAATATTGTTGATTTACTTGGAATTATACTTTACTTATAATTCTTCATATGAAAATAAAACTTAGATATTTTTATTGGCTTTCAAATTGGTGTCTCTTGCTCTATTGGCTTTCAAATATGAAAATAAAACTTAGATACTTACAACAAGTGCCCAAGAAACCGTTTAGCATTAGATATATTCGCTCTATTCGGGTTTGGATTCGGATAAAATTTTGGGTATTCGTACTCATTAACATCCCTAATCTTATGCATAAGGACTAAAATTAAACTCTCTTTAGGGTGTCTAATGTCAAAATTAGAAGTTCAAGAACCAAGATGAAACATAGCTGAAAGTTTGGGGTACTGGTGGTACAGTTTATGGTAAATGCTCATAACTTTTCGACTGAAAATCTATTAACCTTAATGACCACAATGTTTCTTGCCACGTGGCAAGAAACCCTTCATTCTTTGGTTAATAGATATTGATAATAATAATTCTCTAAAAAATAATAACTCACTTTGAACCGAACCAAATATCTAAATTAGCACTTGAACCGAACTGAACCAATGATCTGCATATCTAATTTTGTTTTGTGTATGAAAACCGAACCGAAGAACCATTGAACTGCATCTCTCTAAACCTCTGAACCCAAACCAATTCTCTAAATTAGCACTTGAGCCGAACTGAACCAAAGATCGGCCTATCTAATTTTGTTTTGTGTATGAAAATCGAACCGAAAAACCATTGAACTGCATCTCTCTAAACCTCTGAACCTGAACCAATTCTCTAAATTAGCACTTGAACCGAATTGAACCAATGATCTGCCTATCTAATTTTGTTTTGTGTATGAAAACCGAATCGAAGAGCCATTGAACTGCATCTCTCTAAACCTCTGAACCGAAGAACCGTCGTCTCTAAACATCTGAACCGAACCATTGAACTGACTCTCTCTGAACCGAACCGAACCATTCAGTACTATCTAAACTTCTAAATCAATTAACCATCCAATACATGCGCGCACTTTAACATTCGCGAAACTGCTCGTCCTCCTCATGACGCGACGCCAGTTGATTCTTTTTATCTTCTTGTCATGTCCGTTGCGAAATCGCTCCCTCCGCGCGACCTTGCTTCTTCTCCCGTCGCCACGAATCGTTTCTTTTCCTCTCGTAGTATCCGTCCCATATTTCCGTTGTAGACGGGATCGACGGGATCGTGCTCATAAAATCTACCACCGTTTCAGATGGATCGTGTCTTCTACCCTGGCCGATTCTTCTACTCTCCTCGCTGCTACATTTTTGCCTATAAAATCCATCCATGCCTTGGATCGAAACCAACATTTTATGCTATTATCCCAAAATTTGAACGGTAAGAAATTAGGTATTCAGATCAAATCTTTCTTTCTTATATAATATAATAATAATAATCTTACTATTTTTGTCATGCCCCGGATTACTCGTTCCCGGGCACACGAATAGACCCGTCGTATACATAGAAATTTTTCCTATATACGAAGCGAAACAGTAAAAATACCTGTAACCATACAACACTACAAAATAGTAGTATAGAGCTGCTAGCTAGGAAAATAAATGATATATAAAACAGTGGTTTAATACATACATATCATCCAGGTACAAAATCACTCGCTCCAGCGAGGTACAAAATCAGTATGTAAAGAACCAAAAACTACAACTACCTGTAGCTGGTACTCCTCTAGCTCTGGCTCGTCTGGAGGGGTTCTAACTCACGACGCCCTTACCACGATCCGAATCAACAACAGCAGCAACCGAATACGATGGCTCTTCAAAAATAGGGGTAACAACTGGGCGTGAGAACTACTGCAAAAGAAGTAGTCCTCAGTGGGTACCACCCTCAAACTGATCGGTTCACCCACCAAGTCTACAGAAATAAAGCGGGGATAGTAAGGAAAATGGAATAAATCTATAGCTAACGCCACTATACTATCAAGCTCTAACACTAACAATCAGTAGAAAAAGTAAGTCCCGCCCAATCTCACTAGTGGATCGTAATGTTAGATGTATGCCACTGTAAGCCAACCAGCCGACACATGTATTCTTTCTAGGACATAAATTTGTATTTGAATTTAAAATATTATGAATATATTTGGGTTCTTATTTTCATTCATGTTGTGTATGTGTTCATGAATCGTCCAAGGAATTAATAAGATGATGACATATACTCTCAAGAGTTGAGAATTAGAGACGTGTGTCATTGATGGTTAATTCCTAAATGCTCCCGATCAATGGATCATCACGGGGACGGTGATTGATCCGGTGAGATTGGTGCATAGGTCGCTTCCCTTTTGGGTAGACGGGTCTCGAGTCGACAGTGTGGGGACACTGAAGGGAATATGCAGGTGGTTGTTAGAGAACAAAGTGCAGCGTGATCAATGCGAGAAGTCACTTGGATGTCTACTCACTCGTCGGTGACTTACTCAATGTTGCGATGGTGTGGGTCCTTTGACTGCGGTGCCTCGGCTATTCACAATGAGGTTACCGTAGTTTGACCGTACATACACTTGGTCCCTAGCCATTCGGGTCCATGCGGTGCATGTTGGTCACGATGAGGTTCATTGTAGGAATAGGGTGCGCACTTAGATGGAATCTATCTCCTTGGTAGATAGGGGTGTTAGTCCTATGTGATTTATGAGACCGAGTTTAGAAGACCTTGGCGGGCGAGTTAATAGCGGAAAAGGGTTTTCGATATTAGAAACTCGAGTCGAATAAATTTAACATATGACGAGGATGGGGATGGGGTTTGACGAGTTATTCTATAACCTCCATCTCGTCAGACTCATGATAGAAGGATTGTATCACACGAATCGCACCAAGAGGTTCGTATTCCATTCTACCGGAATGCCACTACATCTAGGCGTCGCTAGTGGATTGTGAGACTCACGAGAATTATCTAGATGATCGATAATTCTTATCAATTTGAGTTGGAATTGTTAGATCCACTGAAAGGGTTTTAGGTGATATTGTGGATAGTGATCAAAATATATCTCACTACCAGATAGAATAGAACCTATGGGGTCACACACATAAGAGGTTGTGATTGATCAGATAGCTAGATCGCGATTATTGAATCGCCGGAGGACCTAATTGTCAATATGTTGATAATTGGACTAATTTATAATTATTACAAATTAGTGGTATTAAGATGTAAATGTTACGTGAGAGGACTTACTAATAGTTAGTAAATTATAAAAGGACTTATGTGCAAATGTTGTATTATTAATTTGATGTTGTATTATTAATTTGATATGATCAAATTAATATAAAGTTCAAGTCGAATCAAATTAGGATTTGATCGATCTAACCAATTAAGGAAAGGATAAATCTAAATTTATACTTATCCTTAATTGTCATTATATTATTAGGAATAGGATTATATACGGGGGTTTTTAGAAAACCCTAGCCGTCATCTCTCTTCTCCTCTCTTCCATATTCTAGCAATAAAGATGTCCTTTTGCAAGGGAGCTAGCACCCCGGTAAGGATATCGATCAAATCAAGAACCTCGTGTGGATACCTATAGAGGCCGGACGCGTGTGCGGCTTCAAGAGAACCGGATTCCACGATCATCAAATTGAGGTGAAGATCTATCCGTGAAAAAGGTAAAGATACGATCTTGCTTTTCTCCTTTAATCTTAAAGAACATGAGGGATCCTAATTGCGTGGTTTTGAGATTAGATCTCGAAAGTTTTCAAAATCAAATTTGTTTGATTTCTTTTTCCGCTGCGTTTTTACCGTACGCAATTTTCTAACATGTAAACATACCGTCTCCGGGGACTGCGAACACACCTGTCCCGCCTGTCAAAGCTAAAGCTACCTTCACACTAAGCAGTCCGTGGAGAGCAAGTCCAACCAGGACACTACGACACCAACGCAAACGCATAAAGCCCGACTCCGTAGTGGCACTCGTGGGCGCTATCCAGCCGAGTATGCAAACGTGTCTCTATCGAGCTCAATCAGGCTCTCACAGGCTAAAGCCAGGTAAACAGGGTCTAACAATTTCACTCACGTGCCCTCGGCACAATCTGATGCAAAAACAGCAATCTGGGTCCACCGTCAACCCCGATGGCACCCGATAGTCCGAAACAATCTAGATACTACTGTAAAAATAAGCTCGGCATCTCAAAGACCGCCATTGCATTCTAAATTACCCTGGGTATCCACCATTCTGAAACTGCGGTGATACAAACAAACCACGACTCCTAGAGCTAAATCAGGTAGTTTAAGCATATGACGGGTTAAAATCACTGATTTTCTCCTAAGTCAAAGTCCAAGTCCAACATGTAGAATATATCTAACTTACTACAGCATGCTCTAAATTCAGATTTCATTCGATGAATTCGAGCTAGAACAATATATACAACGGCTGAATCTATACATGTTGACTATGCGTATGATTAGGAGGCAAAACCGATGATTAACCTACCTCTAGCGCTAGTCCACGATAGCGAGAAGGTCACGAAGCCACCGAAGACCCTGCTGAGATCAACCAAAATCACCCAAGTCCAACAACAAAGCTACTTGAAGGGTCTACATGCCAAAATTCACCAAAAATCCATCAATTGACCAATTTCAACACTTAGAAGTGCAGAAACCAACAAACCAAGTTTTACCATAATTCGACCTCCCTACGTCGCACACGAGCTGAAATGTCGAAGGTCGCTGCGGGAAAAATGCAGAATCAGCAATCCTCAAGGTTGAAGTAGTGAAAATAGAGAGTTGAAGGGGCCAAGTTGCATAAATCCAGCTTCACAGTGAAGGAGGAGAAGAAACCCAACAAAACCCTGCTTCTCTCCCCCTTTGCACGTATATAGATGGAGTAGGTATGGGTGAAAACTACGAGGTGGCCAAAGACCAAACAGCCCCTCACCTACCCTGGAGTATCGGTACCAAGCCAAAATGCGTACCGGTACTCTGCAGCAGATATAGCAACCCGAGAGCAATCTGTGCAGAAAATACTTAGGGTACCGGTACTCCCTCAGTGTGGTACGTACATGTACGCATTGCTGAAAATCTAACATTGGCAGATTGCAATGCTAAAAACTTGCTCTCGCGTCGCAACGAGTCCGTTTTGCGTCTATTTCGCGCCAACGCGACTCAAATTTGTTTCGACACTCTCCAAATGTGTCGACAAGCCTCCGATGCTGCAAATCCCACAGCTGCAGAAATCCCTGGGTTTTAGGGTTTTATCCCCAGGAATCGACGCTCACATTTACAAAATCTGGACGTTTCCTTCTTGGTAGGGTTTTGTATTCAGATCAAATCTTTCTTTCTTATATAATATAATTATCCTATTGTTTTATCCCCAGGAATTTACACTCGCATTTACAAGATCTGAACGTTTCCTTCTTGGTAGGGTTTCAGGTTAGTAGTTCTCTTTGCCATGAATTGTTTCTTTCGATCAACATAGAATTTCTAATCGTTTAATTTTTTCTAGAATGATTGATAATTTAGTCTTCAAGAATAAGCCTTAAATAAATATTTAAATGCGAGTATTGATTTTTTGTTATTCTTAAATAAATTTTATGAAAATGATTAATAGATTCAAATTGTTATGGTAGATTAATATTAGTTGGCTTCAAATTTTTACCCCAATTCTTAGAATTTGCTTTCACTCCTTTTTCGGTGTGATGAACTATACTTCCCCTCATCTTTCATTTGACTGCAGCAATGGCGGCACCTATTAGCATTGACATTAATTTTCGCCGTCTACTCCGCAAGATCTGCGCTAAATTTTCACTCCAACCTTCAAGGTACGGAAAGACATTAGATGCAGATTTGAGATTTTGCTCTTACGTCGATGTTGAAATTCCAAGAAGTAGTCGAATCATAGAAATCATTACAAGTTGGGGCGCACCATCTTCGAATGCTAATCGTACCAAAGAGGATGCTGCAAGGATTGCTATTGAGAGGCTTCGCAACGAGCTAGGCTTTGAAGTTAAGGACACAAATTACAAAGAAAGAAAATATTTAAGAGGTTTATATGATCAGATTTGCCACGATCATGAAGAGCTTCGACGATATGAAATGCTTAAGTTAGACTACGACATTCTTAGAAGGTTCTATAATTTTTTAGTCGCAAAAAGGGATCGAGTTGTTGCCGACTTGGAAGAAATGAAGGAAAACATTGATAAATGATTTGAAATAATTAACCAACCCAACGTTGTTCCAATGGATGAGGAGTCAGTGACAACCCTGATGGGAATGTGATGGCGTCTTCTTCTGAACATTCACCTACCGTATGTGGTCCGGAACATACGATGCTAATCGATGAGGATCCAATCGAAGACACCTTTGAGTGCAAAAACTAAACCTTATCTTTTTCCTTCCTTCTTTCTCCTTTTTTATTCCATCATTCCTTATACTATCATCTTTTTTCTCTTTCTTTTAGGATTTTCCATATGTTTGCGTCGTGAGTAGTTAATTAAGTTCTGTATTTTTGTGTTTTCATCCTTTTCTTTCGTAATAGGAGTTGATTACTGTTCCGTCCTTTTAATACAGTGTCCTCTTTGTTTTAATACAGTGTTCAGCGCAAATTTCTATCTATTTATTATAATTTAAACTTTACCTGCATTATTGGATGGAAATAGAATAGAAAAAAAGTAAATAAAAAAGTTCAAAAATTAAGGAGGTTTACGCTGAAAAAAAAAACAAAAAATAAAATAAAATCACTATGCACACTTGATCTACATTATTGGATGGAAATGGAACAAAAAAAGAAAAGAAAAAGTAAATAAAAAAGTTCAAAAAAGAGGTTTACAGTGAAAAAAAACAAAAAAACAAAATAGAATTACGATGCAATACACTTGATCTGCATTATTAGATGGAAGTAGAAAAAAAAAAAGAAAAAGTAAATAAAAAACCTCGCACCTGTTTTCAAGAGGCATTTAGTAAATATCGTAGACAAAAGCTCTTAATAGCATCACAGTTGATAAATTCACATATATATAAGGAAAGAAGAAAAGAATGTGCCATAATGGTATTAGATATAAATTATGATAATGATTCGAGAGATACGTACTGGGTTTTTCTTTGTTAATTATGTTATTTTGATAGTTCCCTTTCATTGTGAACTTTTCAAGTCCAAATGTGTTTCTTGAGTAGTAGTGTTATTGAATCCGAGGAGGCTCCACAGAGGAAATTAGTCAATAATATAGTTATGTCCAGTGGTGAATCATACAACATTTTTGGAGAGGTACAGTGACTAATTTGATAATATTCTTCCTTTTTGTTCAAGTTTAGTGCGCCAAAATCTTACAATTGTATTTACTGGAGCTATCAATTACACTAATTGTAGAGTAGGTGGGGATAACAGAAAATATTATATTCTTCATTTTGTGTTTTCTGTACATTTGCAGTCATTTGAAAAGGTCGTAGGGATGACTAATCAAAACATTACCAAGTCATAGTTTATGGAACTATATCATCATATCTTTCTTTTCAAGAAAGTAGAATTTTTTTTTTTAAAAAACAATAGTTTTGCTTTTTAATGATGGAGGGAGGGGTTTGGTGTCAGGCTCCATTGCAAATATCAGGAGTTCAAATTTTGGGAACAGCCTCCCTGCATGCGAGGTTCAGACATTTTATATTCAACTTTTCCATAAGCCTACCGACAGGAGCCTTGCACACTGGATGCTGTAAGCTGTTAAATTAGGTTCAGATTGCAATCTTAAGTTGCAATATTGCAGGAAAACATAATCTTTTCTCATTCCATATATCTAGGCCGATGCCTCCTGTTCTTTTTTGTTTTATAGTAGATGATATATGGCTTTATATATATCTTAGTCCAGTAAATTAGCATTGCACCATCTTTGATTAACATAGAAAGTAGAGCTATTTACTTGAAATTCCAGCTCAAGAGAAGTACAACCTGCATTTCAACTTCCCCCTACACAACTACATATATTCAATTTTGAATTTGGAGCTTCACAATTCCTCCAATTAAGCTCTCTTCTCCCAAATACTCTGCTGCCAGCCAACAGAGAAAAAAGGGTGATTGGAGAAATTAGATGAAATTTGTTGCGATGATGGAGTTTCTAGGTGGAGAAGAAGTAAGCTAGAGTTCCACCAACACTCGAACTCAAGAAAGTGGGAGCAAAGTAATCCACAATTTCATCAATTATCACAATACTCTCCACATATTGAAATTTCAGCAAAGATATCAAATGTGCACATAGTAGCTGTTATCTAGAGCTTTTTGCCACACAGCAATATCACCCTTTTAATTGTATAGTTTGAAGCACAAGCTTGCAAGCAATTTCTGTAATTTGTCAAAATCAGCCTTTTGTTCCTCTACTGTTATGTTCCACCTGTGCCATCGGTTTTCATAGTTTATGGGAGGCGCAGAGAGCACCCAGAACCCACCAGGCCTAAGTAGTCTATGCACTTCCATTAGATAAATGCCGCCTGAAATGTTACAAAGTACAATTTAAAGTAGTGCTACCATTGTGAAACTGTCGAAAGAAAAGAGGTGCAACTTATTTATCAAACATTTTCTTAGCTATTTCTACTCAGATGCTAAACATTTTGCATATACGGATGCTCTCGCAGTGGACTCCCCTATTGTCTTTGCTTTTATTGCCTGTCACTCAAGTTGGACCTATTGACATTCCATTAACAGACAAATTTTTTGTTTCACCGCACATTTCTTTTATTGATTATAATTGCTTTGTGTTTTATTGCTACAAGTTGTACTAAAAATTTATTTGAGCCTACTTTAATTTTTTAATATTTAACTATTACTTTTGTTGCTAATTTACTATTCGCAAAATTTTATTACAATGCTCTCCATTGTGAATAATTATATGTATTATTATATTTCTATATCTCTCATTAGGATTTACTAATTACTTTACATATTACTGTAAAATATTTTTTTCCTGTTGCATTGATTATTATATGATTGTCTATATTGTAACCATTAATACTGGCATACTAATATTTTATTTACTTATGTTGATATTTTATTATTTATAAATTTTTAACTTTAGCAATAACTACCCGCCGCATCGCGCGGGTACCTACACTAGTTGTTAATTATTTGCTGATTTTTTGGTAAGAAACTACCATAATCAATTTCAATAAACAAATGGTATTAGTGTGTTTTGTTTATGAGGAAATACACTAGGCATTCCTAAACAGGTTTCCGTAAGTTGCTTTTAAAAATACTAAATACTTGATGCTTATAAATTTTTCATCGTTAGATTTATCTTTTTGACTAACTCTAGCCCTTAGATTATGTTATTTTACCAACCATACACCTATTCAATTTTTGGAAGCTTTCATTATCCTAATTTTACAAATTTTTATCTACATTCGAAAATCTATGAGTACCGAGGGTATCTTTAAAATTATAGAAACTCAATTCTACAAATACATTTATTATTTACTTAGTTCGGCTTAGGTTTTCTTTATATTTTGTTGGTTCCTAGTATCTTATAATTGTTATCAAAATACTACTAAATATTTTGCTCACATAATTAATTAGACTCCAAGATTAGATGAAATCATGTAATATGTGGATTTTACTCATCTAAATAGCTCTCATTCTTTTACTAATCTGATTAGGACTGCTTTTTTAGTACTTGAAAAAGCCAAAGTATTTTATAATCCCTCGGACGGAAGAGGTGTTAAGTACAAATAACACATTCTCTCGTTATATAGAGCAAGTAGCAAAAAGTTTGATGGTTGGTATTCGAGGCCCAAATTCGAATTCTAGTTGATTCATATTTCATGCTAAGTTTATATTTTAACGAAATAAACGAAGCGGGTAGCGTTCTACCTATCTCTAAAAACAAAATAGTGTAATTTGCGAGCAACGGTTGCGGTTCTCGACTATAAAATAATTCTCCGACTTTACCCCGTTCAGAGTTCCGACCCGACCCGATCCATTATCTATCTCCGCTCCCGTTAGTGCGCATATAAACGGAGCCTACAGACAAGCAAGCCGACTGGTGTGGTGTAGCCGCGTCTTGACTCTTGAGCCGGCGGAACCCGATGGAGGGCGAGCGGGGGATGGTTCGGACGTGCTGGTCGTGCGGCGAGGCGGGTGATCGCCGACCCGAGACGGGCGCGCGCGTGCAACGCCGCGGGGCGCGAGCACGAGGTCGCGGCGCTCTTCTTCCAAAGAGACCGACTTCACCCCCGACGGCCGCCCGACGCCTCCGCCTCCTCCTCGTCCACTCCGTCGGCGACTTCGGCCACCGCGAGCGCAAGATCCACGGCGCCACCCTCCTCTTCTCCTCCGTCTGCTCCCCGCCTCGCCGGACGACGCCCGCCGCTCGCCTCTCCGCCACCCTCCGCCGCCTCCCTCCTCCGCCCTCCTCCGCCTCCCTCTCGCCGCCGCCTCCGCCTCATCGTCGCCGCCGCCGCCACCGCTCTCCTCTCTCGCGACGCCGCCGCGCCGCCTTCCCCCGCTCCTCGCCGACCTCGCCGCCGCCTCGCCGCCCTCTCTCTCACTCTCTCCCGACGCCGACGCGCGCCTCGGCCCGCCGTCCTCGCTTTCCTCGCCTCGCCACGGCAAAGCCGACGCCGTCGTCTCCCACGCCGCTTCCTCCCTCATTGCGCCGCCGTGAGCCCTCACCACGGCCGCCACCCTCCTCTCGCCGCTCGTCATCGCCTCGCCGCCGGTTCAACGGCGTCTCCTCCGTCTCCGTCGACGACGTCGCGGCGAAATCTCCGCGGGCGTCTCCACGGCGGACTCCGCCTCGAGGAGCTCGTCGCCGCCCTCGTCGCGCGCGCGCGCGCCGCTCCCCCGGGCGCCGACGTCACCCCCGCAACCTCGCCCACAACGCGCCCCCTGTGCTCCGCTTGATGGAGATGCGGTCCAAGGCCAAGCCCACGGGGCCGAATTCTTCGACAAGTTCTCTTTCGACCCGTCCGAGCTCGCGATCCCCTACCCCAGCAACGCTGCCGACGACGACGAGGCCAAGTACTTCCTCCCCAACCCGGCCGAAGAGAATGAAAACTCGACGTTAGGCTACGAGAGTCTCAAGGCCGTCGGGAGAGCGCACGTTGGACGCTCACAAGAATGCCGCAGAGAAGGCCGCAAACCTCGACAATGCCGGAGCGCTCGCAAAGGAGGCGGGGAAGAAGAGGAGGAGAAACGGGGGCGTCGATGCAGAATTTTGGCTGGAATCTTGGGAGGGGGGATGGGACTCTGACAAGAAGTTAACCCTCGAGCAGATATTGGAGAGGGATGTCGGGTATGATGCCCCGCCCCCGTCTTTCGTTGCCGGGGAGGAGTCGCGGAGATTGAGGAGGACGAAGATTACAGCTGCAAAACGCCGAATTAATGAGATCATGAAGGGCCAATCTTCCTGCGGTGATTTGGTTGTCGAGAAGGATGATGCTCCGGCGGAGCGGACGGTTGGTAGGAAGCGGAGGAGGAAGAGTGGAGGCAGTAAAAATGGCACTGATTGGGAGGATTGCACTATAGAGCTCTTACTTCGCATGGTGTGGCCGAGGACGAAATAGAGCAAGGACAGTACAATAGATTGCTTGACTTGCATGTTTTCAGTCCGGCAAGTACTTGAAGATGGAAGAGGGCCAAGAAGTTTTGCTATATCAGTATTATATGTCGGTTCTGCCATTCCTACTGATATGATTTTTGGTGATTTCTGGCCTCAGCAATAGGGTATATCGGTATAGAGCATTGCTTGCCTATATAGTTTTTTTTTTTTATTTTTTTTGTTTAACACATGATTAATGATTATGATTACAGGAACAAAAGGAGTAAAGATTTGTCGTATTTTAAATTCTCCTGCTGATGCCGAGGCCTTTTTGAGTTACTGGCCTTGTAACTACAATTTTTGTTCCTCTTTTTGGTTCTTCTAATAGAATTGAGCTTTTATTTTGTTCTACCATGAACTATTGTTGCATGAAGTTATTGTTTTGGCATATATAAATCACGAGGATCAAGTTGTCTTGAATTGAAAATGTTGATAGAATAGAATAATGCAAATATTTCAGCGATTGAGCTGTGATAATCATCACACAAGCCTTCTTCTCTATGATTTTTTTTTTTTGCTCTGACAGAAAACGAAAAAGAAATTTTACTCTAAAAACAGATCGCGGACTCCCAGTGAAACAATCTAAGGTGGAGCTTTTATTCTTGCAACTTGTATATATTATCCCTGCTTCTAGTTATAGAACTTTTACCAGTATTTGTCATAGAAATTATGACATGATAAATTTGCCTCTTTCACTATGCATCATTTTTGTACATTTTATTGTGAATTTTACTTGCAAATGAAGGAGCGAAGAAAATTCAATCTTGCAGATAAGTTATGTTCTGTTTTAACCCTCTCTATCCTGCTATTGTAAATAAATCTCTTCGATTATCTCTTCTGGTCAGTATGGGCTGTGCTATAACTCTCATTCCTTTTTTCTTAATTTGGTTGATCTTCTACTTCTTGCTTTTGCTTTCTACAAGCTGCTTGGATTTCCTTCTAGTGGATTGTTCTTTCCATGGATATTATAGTTGGATTTTAGCATACATAGACTGTCGTAGTAGTCTAAAAAGCCACTGTTTGTAAAGTTGACAGCAACTCTTGATTTGTTAGTAATAACAAAGGACGTGCATTGCTGCTGTAGTTCTATCTTAAGGCTCTCTTGTTTAGGTAACTCTGTTTTGATGATGTGGTTCATTTCTTAAGCTCTTTGATGAACCCTATGTTTGTTGGCTGGGTTGTTTGAGTACTCTTGTAATTTCAATATTATAATTTTACTCGCATCTGGTATTGCTAAGTCTTTTTCTTGGTTTTTACTTACTGTTCAAATACTGCTCTCGCAACTCTTACATTTTGTCCTCTTAATTCCCACGTAGATGCTTTATAGTATGATTTATGCTATCCTTGGTTTGTAATGATGTATCTTCTTCAATTTGTTTGCCTAGAATAGTACCGATAGTATTCAGGCATTGGTGCATCAAGCCATTTTCAATGGTAGGCATCCTTTACAATCCACACTGTTATAGATGATCATAATAGTCTTGCTTGTGTTGTAGTGGGTGCTTTTGACTTTCACTTCTCGATTCAGTTATGTTGTACATAAGGATGTTTACATTGTGGTGAGCAATTCATTTTTTTGAACTATTTAATTTTAAATTCAATCTCTTAAATCATTTTGTGTACCGTCCGCATATTGATGTTGTTTTCTATATATGAGTTCCAGATTTAGGGCTGTAAACTCTGACACTTGCTTTAGGTTGTGCTTTTCGCAAATTTGGTAGATCTAGCTTCGTAAATTTTGAATTTGGAAAAATTTCTACTGTAAATTTTGATTTTAAGCCCCTTGTATCGAATGAACTTATCATAAACTGTTCATATAATTGTTGTCCTCCCTTGACTATTTAAAAACCAAAACAGGGTATGCTTTTTCCAAGTTGGACCCAAATACCCAATGGTTTGTCAAGAGAGGAGGAAACAGAAAGGTAACTTTTGGTTTTTTCCTATCTGTATCCTTTTTCTCCATGTTAAACAATTTATTTGTCTATGTAACTTTTCTCCTGTTGTCAACATATTAGTAAAGCTTCTATTAGACAGTTCGAAGAATTATTAACAACTTTCCTGTTAATATCCAACATTATCTTTTCGCAGATGGATTAGAATCTTCAAATTTGAGCCTTTTGCTTTTGGGGCCCAGAAGCTAATTTTTGCTTTCTACCATGACATAAACTCTATAAGTTTTGTTTGCCAAATGTCTAGTTGCTCTTTCTTAGAGTAGATCAGCTCTTCCACTAAGAAAGCAAACCAACCGCTACTCCGAGTGCATGCAAATAATTAACATTTTAGAATTAAATTCTCGTAGCTTTTATCTTCTCCTTTGGTAATCGTGTGACCAGAATATGTATCTTGTATTATCTTATTTGGGACTTCAACATGATCTTCATTTATATTTTTCTTTTGTTGTTTATGTTTTTATAAATTCTAACATTCTAGCATAAATCAAATATTCTTTTCGTATATGTGTATGTTATATGGACTCTCATGCATCACATTTGTAGACTACTCAGACTCCTCAGGCACTACAATATGCACTAGTTCTGTCACCTGGATATTATTGCTGTCTTTTGGAACAACATCGAAAAAACATCAGAGTTAAATGTTGGAAACTAATACTTTTTATTTAGTGACCTTTTGTTTGGATGTAATTGTAGATGCAGTGTAATTGGAGATGTATGTAGCTAAAAATATAGTAATTATAATCACATGCATTTAGTTTGGTACTTTGGTTGGATGTAACAGAAACTGCTACAACTATAAATAATAATAATATATTTGATTTTATGCGGTTCAAAAGTTCATTTATAAAGTTTTATCACTTCATATATGGGGTGGTAGAAAAATATATATATTTTCTGTTTAAAAGAATATTAAAAAGATAAGCTTATCTTTAATTCAAAATTACTCTCTATGTATCAAACCAAATATTGGATTTTGAATCTATATGCAGTTACAACTGTAGTGCAGTTACAAATATATACGTATTCAAATGGATCCTTGGAGTAAATCAAGCGTCTCATTACTGTATTGTTTTAAGCTTGTGTAGTGCCATAATTAATAGTTGTCTTTTGCTTTTTTGAACCCTTTTTTTTTTATGGTGAAATATTGTAGGCTAAATCTCTCCAATTGTTACTAAATTAACATATTATTCCGTAATTTCTAATTGAGAGAATTGCAGGTTTTCTTGATAACTGCCTCATGTATTAATCAAGCTGAAACTTTTCATCTTGATGGATCTGGTACTGGTATGTTTTTCCTGAGTTTTGGTTTAAATGTTTTGTAGAATTAATGATAACACATAGAGTTCATCCTAGCCATGGTATCTTAAATCTTAAACAAATTATGTGAAAGGGGAGGAGAGGAGATAGAAACATGCAAGGAAAGTTTTGTGGTCCTGACACTGAATATGGTGAAGGAAAAATAATGCAGGGAAAATTGAATCAATGGTCCTCATGTTGTATTTTAGTCATCAAATTTTAATTTGTCGCACCCTAATCCCTACGATTTGTGTTTTAAGCTCAACCATTTCCTTTCTTAATAAGATACTAGAGGAGCACAAGGGGTTAAATGGCATGTAGATAATGTTGCTTATATAGCAGGGCATTTTCTGCATTTTGGCCTACCATTCAATTCAAGATCAGATGTATAGACCTTAATTTAAACAGTTAAGGTGATATTTAGTAAAAATAATTCAACTAGTTAAGATTTATCTATTTATTTGTTTTTTTTTTTAAACCATTACATAAAAAGATTTTTCTTTTTTTTTTTTTTTTTTTTTTGAGAAAAGGTAGCACACTATGTGCTTCATTTATTGAAAAGATGAATTAGGCTACATGGGTGAGGCAGCCAGGGCCTTGATGGGGGGGGGGGGGGGGGGGGGAAAAAAAAAAAAAAAAAAAAGCCGCTATGGTAGGACGTCTAACAGTTTATGCACAAAGCTCTCAGGATTTCAACAGCTCCTTTAATCTGTACACCATCACGAAGAAATCTAGTTGGATGTTTCGAAAGATTAAATCATTTCTAGCCTTTCACATAGTTCACCGACAATTCTTTC
The DNA here is from genome assembly GCA_025177825.1 of Aechmea fasciata. NCBI lineage: Eukaryota > Viridiplantae > Streptophyta > Magnoliopsida > Poales > Bromeliaceae > Aechmea > Aechmea fasciata. The sequence goes on along the minus strand of CM045925.1, from coordinate 6,239,421 downwards.
ACCATCAACCTATCCCAAATGTAAATAACATCATCTCCCAATTCCGTCGCTTGAATATTCTCTACACCCATCACAAAAATAAATTTGGTGAAGACACACTACGCTAGTAGATGGTTTACGGTCTCGTCGTGTGACATGCATAGCATACATGTCATATCACCGGTCCAACCTCTCTTCGTGCAGTATCATACTTTTTATTTAAAGATATTAATTTTCAAACTGTGTGATAATTGCAGATAGTGACAATTTAATTACAAAATATTTTAAAAATTCTTATTTTATGACTTGGATTTTCGATATTGATTCGTATCATTAAATATGAGAATTTTGGTTATCTGAATTTTCGGTTCGATTTTAAATCAATGCAAATCAAGTTAGAATATCGATTAGCCAATTTTAGCATAAGTATAGTTTGGCATAACTACTTTAATTTGGGTTCGTGAGATCCACGTAAACTTTTTTCAACTAATAAAAGTTACTACTTGTACCCTATTTATAATCTTATATGTACATCGAATAATTTTTTAAAAAAGTGATATTATACAATTAAAATATAATTCGCGATAAATATAGTTTAAATCATATAGAAAGTCTAGATATGAAAAATTTATAGTAATGTTTAAGAATTGTTGTGTATAAAATATACTTATATACATGGTTTTTTTTTTTTTTCTTCTTATTTTCTCATATCATCCCTCTCAACTATGAGAAATTATTTAGTGCACTTCATGCACCAAAAAATTGGATTGATAGGTATTGTAAAATCAAATATAATTCAATTGATATAATCTAAACTACCGGGGCAATTTCACGACAAAAAGGAAAAATTCATAAACTGTTATTGTATACAATAATTTAGTAATAACTATGTTGGTGCATTTTTATACTAAAATAGAGATTAGTTACAAAATAATATAAAATATGTCAACGAGTCGATCAAGTTGAAACACGAAAATCTCGCTCTCTTTAAGGAGATCAATTACGGCGGCAAAGCCTTTGAACCGATGCAGCAGAATACTGGCTTATCCCCTATAGGATACAACGACTCGACCCTCGTCGTGTGGCTTTACCAACTCTGCATAAGTAGATGAGCTTAAAGCTTTATCTAAAAAAACACTTTTTTGGGCCACTCTCTCTTCTCTCAAATAGAATAGAATTAGTTTTTTTTCTTGTTGTGAATAAAAACACATCTATTTTTAGGCACCTTAGAATTAGAAGTTACAAGAATTAAAACTCATAAATTTCATGACATTTAGTTAAAGCTCATAGCGCATAGGAGTTTACAGAATAGGTTAGGATACAAAAGCAAAGGAAGATATAGGTATTAAAGAGAGTAACTTGCATTCCTCGTAAATGCAAGAGTTATAAAAACTTAATTTTTCATATCTATACACTTATATGAATTCCTAATATCAAATAATAACTTGACAAGTTCTTATTTTTCTATATTTTTAAAATTATTTTATTTTATTTTTTAATTATTTTTTTTCTTCTCCTTTTCTTTAACGTCCACCTTTTTACCTTCCAATAATCCACCTTCTCTTTCTTTATTATTGTAATTAATTAGTAATTAATTTTTTCTTCCTCCTATGTCTTCTCTTCTCCTCTTCTTAAACATCAACCTCTTTACCTTCCAATAACCCCACCTTCTCTCTCTTTATTATTGTAATTAATTAATAATTAATTTTTTTCTTCCTCGTATGTCTCCATTAATCTATTCGTTCTTCTACTTTTGCTTTTCAACTTTTATTAAATCTCTTTCACCATCTCCCTTTTCCTTAAAAGTCGCTCGCTTTCATCATTATCGCATCGCGTCCATAGAATCCGTAGATCCCGTCGTGTATTTGGTGAGGATGGCAGTGGTGGTAGAAGATGAAGATCTTGGATGCGGCGGCAGCAGCGCAACAAGACGAAGCGAAAGAGAGTGCAGGGATATATAATCGACTTACTACTGATAGTATATATGGTGATAATCAAGTGATCAGAATTTTTTTTGTATTTTGCTTTTTCTTTAATATTTTTTTTAACTACCCGATCTATTAGCTTTTTCCAATTTTGTTACAGTTATTTAGATGTATGTGAAATTGTTAAACAATAAGCTGATAGAAAACATATTTTTTTTTATAGGATTTGTTTTTAGAATTAGTTGTTCTTTTAAAGGATTTGCATGTACGTTATAAATAATTGCTTACCCCAATTTACAATTTTATATATACACTGAATAATTTTAAAAAATTTACTATTATACAATTAAAATCTAATTCAACAAATACAATTTAAATCATATTAAAATTTAGAATTATTTACATACGAGTCCCCTGCAAACATAGTCAATTGCGAAAATATCCCGCAAAAGTGAAACTAGGTGAGATATCCTGCAAAAGTCCAAAAATATGCGAGATATGTCACTGGCGCCTTTTGCGGGGACATATCTCAAAAATATTTTTTTTGAGATATGTCCGCAAAAAGGCGCGGCGGGGACATATCTCGCATACTTTGGACTTTTGCGGGGACATCTCACCTAGTTTCGCTTTCTGAGGATATTTTCGCAATTGACTATGTTTGTGGACTATGTATGACCTAAAATTTATATATGAAAATTTTATAGCAACTTGAGCTAATTTTATTTAAATTAATTGAATTATTAATCTGCCTAATAATTTTATTTAAATTATTTTGTCATTCCTTCATTTATACGTCTCTCTTTCTTTCTCTCCTTTTTTCTTTCTTCATCTCCTCACTGTACTTTTTTTATACATATGTACAATTTCAGACTATTATCAATAATCAACAATGATAAAAAAAATGGATTCAATAATATCATCATTGCGCATTGCGCGGATAACTGCACTAGTTTAATAATAAAAATGTAACAATAGACTGTCATATTTCTCATGTACTCTTTGGCACCGTTTGGTTGGGGGACTAGGGGAGAATAAGGGGTTATTATTCCTCCCTAGTTTCCTAAACAAGACAAAGAGCTAAGGTGACGCTAACGGGTAGGAACAACTGTTCCCACCCCCGGATGGAACTATCATGTTCCCACCCTCTCTCTCCACTTTTGCCTTTCTCTCCGAAGAGCTCATTCTCCTTTCCACTTCCTCTTCCATCCGCGGTTTACTGTGTGCATCCGATCGGCTAGTTTTTCCATCCTTCGACAAATCTGGAGCCATCAGATTTCCTACATGAATGATCAAATGGCAAATAGGGGGTGTTGAATTAGTTGACAACTAAAAACTCAAATAAAATTAAATCAAAATAAAAATTGCACAACCAAATAAAAGAAAAAAATCAAACTCAGATAACCCAGATGATTTATCCTGATTCGGCCCTTCTGTCTACTCCAGTCCCGTTCTTCTTTTTCTCGAGGTACCGATTTTACTATCACTTGGCCTTTTGAACAGGATAAGATCAAAGCCGCTTACAATCACACAAGACTTATTTTACAACCTCTCAAGAAGCTCACAATTACAAATCAATAAATAATTAGGACTTAGCGAATTTTTTTGAAGTTGTATTCCAAACAACATCCAAGTCCTCTTTTAAATACATTAGCAATAATTTCAAAAATGGAACAAAAGCATGATTAAATCATAATTGATTTCAATTTGAATTTTAACCATATTTGCAAATGCATTTGAATTAATTCCAAAATAAATTTGAATTCATACCACATTTGTAAACACATTTGAAATATTACTATATTGAAAAGCTCATTTATACCAATTTCATAAAATTAATACTACAAATGTAAAACATTTTGAATTCATTCCTCATTTGTAAAAACTTTTGAAAGAATACCAAACTTGTAAAATACATTTATATCATATTTCATATTTTTAAATTCATGCCATAATAAAATTATTTTTGAATTTATACCATATATCTTTTATACCATATTAAAATAATGACTAATTTGACATTAAGCTCAAATTAAATCCAAAAGGTGAATTGGTCAATTTGACTCGGTTCACCGGATCAAATCCGATAAAATTACAAAGAAGTCCTCCAAATTATTGTTGTGACACTTGAATCCAATTTGGTACAATTTGATCTTGTCGGACCAATTTGAATAAATTGATTGAATGGTTACCTTGATCAAATCCGGTTCGACTTGAGCCACTTTAAATTCAATTACAACTTTGAAATTGCTAAGTAACAAATTAAATCCAAAATTTGTTTGTTATCATCAAAATTTATTATTGGATAAAATCCAACAATTTTTCTCTTTTTTATGATGACAAACAATTTGAAAAGATAATAAAAAAAAAGAAGATAAACTCCCCCTCAAAATAAGCACAATAAAAATAATCTTTCAATTAAAAATCTAAAATAATTTTGAGGTAACATTTTCTTCTTTTCAATTTGAATTTTAACCATATTTGCAAATGCATTTAAATTAATTCTAAAATAAATTTAAATTAATACCAAATTTGCAAACACATTTGAAATATTACTATATTGAAAAGCTCATTTATACCAATTTCATAAAATTAATACTACAAATGTAAAATATTTTGAATTCATTCATCATTTGTAAAAACTTTTGAAATAATACCGAACTTGTAAAATACATTTATATCATATTTCATATTTTTAAATTCATGCCATAATAAAATTATTTTTGAATTTATACCATATATCTTTTATACTATATTAAAATAATGGCTAATTCGACATTAAACTCAAATCAAACCCAAAAGGTGAATTGGTCAATTTGACTTGGTTCATCGGATCAAATCCGATAGAATTGCAAAGAAGTCCTCCAAATTATTGTTGTGACACTTGCATCCAATTTGGTGCAATTTGATCTTATCCGGCAAATTTGAATGAATTGATTGAATGGTTATCTTTGATCAAATTCGGTTCACTTGAGCCACTTTAAATTCAATTACAATCAAATTACTAAGAGTGTGTTTGGTTGCTTGTAAAAGCAACTGAAAAATATTTTCGGTTGAAAAGTGAGTTTCCCATGTTTGGTTGGCAAAGTGGGAGAAAAGCTGGACTTTCGTTTTCCGCTCAAATTGAGCGGAAAACTATTTGAGCGGAAAACGAAAACGCACTGGACCGCGCGAGGAGAAAAGCGCGCGGTCCACGAGATCAAGCGGCCCTCGTGGACCGCGTAGAGAGGCGCTCGATGAGAGAGGTCCACGGGGACCCTCTCTCTCCACCTCTTTCTCTCTCTCTCTCTCTCTCTATATATATATAAATATACAATTATAAATAATATTTTATTTGTAAATATTATTTATTAAATATATGGTAAATTATTTGTGTAAATTGCATATTCCCCGAACTTTTAGCTAAGTTTCACTTTATCCTCGAACTCCTAAAATGGACATCTAACTCCCTAAACTCTAATATTTCGTTCATGTTACCCTTCCGCCGCTTTTCCGTTAAGCCCGTTAACCGAAATCGATGAAAGGGATAAAACGAATAAAATATTTTAGAGTTTAGAGTGTTAAATGTCTATTTTAGGAAGTTTAGTTTTGGTTATGAAACTCGCCAAAAGTCGTAATGTAGTAGTGCAACTTACTCCTGCAGGGACTCTTGACTATAAATTATTTTATTATAATATGTTACTTACGGATTGACTACTAATTCTCAAGTTAGTGATCTTGAATTTATATATATTTTTTATCCTAAAATAAATCATACCATAATTTATCCTATATTTTATTGTAATAAAATAAAAGTGAAAGACTGACCGTCTCTAGAGCAAGTGGTGGTGGTTGGTACTCGAGACTCTAGTTCGAATCCTAATTGATTCATATTTACGGCTAAGTTTATTTCTAAATGAAATAATCAAGCGGGTAGCGTGCTACCTATCTCTCTCAAAAAAAAAAAGTGAAAAAAATAAATTAGAGTGGCTTAAAGATAAAAAAAATAGCGATACTAACTACCTACGATGCTCGAACACTCTACTATCCTGGTGTACTCACTAATATGATTGATTTACAATAGGTATCCTCACTCGGATACAGAGATTTTAATTCTTAGTTAATTTTCTGTAGTATTTGTTTGTCCCTTTTATCTTTAAAAGCATTGTTTTATAAAATACACTTTAAAAAATTTTGTACTTCATTCCAAACAATTAGAAAATTTTAATATAAAAATATAAAAATAATTTATAGTAAAAATTTGGCTAATTTGCATTGTTACTCCCTGAACTTTTGGTGAGTTTCACTTAACCCCCCAAACTCCTAAAATAGACATCTAACACCCTAAACTCTAATATTTCATTCGTTTCTCCCCGTCGAGTTTCGGTTAACTGAGCTTAACGGAAAAGACGGCGGTAACATGAACAAAATATTAGAGTTTAGGATGTTCTGAGTCCATTTTAGGAGTTCGAGGGTAAAGTGAAACTTCCCCAAAAGTTCGGGGTAACAATGCAATTTACCCTAAATTATTTTATAGTATTAAATATATGTACTATTATATATATTATGTATGTATTATTTATTATATACCTACTATAATGTATTTTAAATATATTTTATTTATTAAATATTAAACTATAATATTAATATATGTAATATATTAATTATTATATATTAATTATATTTATTTATAGTAATAATATATAAATATTATAATAATAATATATATAATATATTAATTATTATATATTAATAATATATATAATAAAAAATATATTACAAGGTTTTCAACTACTTTTCTTTTCCTTCAACCAAACAACCATAAAAAAAAAGTAGTTTTCTTTTCCTACAAACCAAACACTAAACTACGTAAAAGTTTTTTTCCACCGAAATTTTTTTCCACGGAAAATTTTTTTTCGCAGTTTTACGTCAAACCAAACAGCCCCTAAGTAACAAATTAAATCCAAAATTTGTTTGTTATCATCAAAATTTATTATTGGATAAAATCCAACACTCTATCCTCTATACGGCTACCTCCTCGTCCTCCAAAGCACGGCTTTGCCTCTTCTCTTCCCCGCTCAGCTTCGTCCTACTTCTCGGGTTGGCCGACGGCTGCAATCGGTATGATTTAGGGGCTTTCGCTGGAACCCTAAACACTGGATCTACTAGATTTGGCTCTATTTTACACAAGGGAAACCCTTGTGTGCGAGTTTGCCTTGCCTCATCTTCGTTCAATGCCTGCCACTTTCGTAGGACTCTCTCTCTGGTCTCGCATATCTCCGGATCTACTCTTACTTCCTCCTTCTCTCACTGCTTTTTGCTGCTGCTCGAGGTGTCATACGACTGTCCTCCGCAGCCACTAGCTCTATTCAGTCGAGCCCTGGGTGCAGATCTCGTAGATCTGATTCTATTCGCATAATTTTTCTTACTTCTGCAGGGTTTTTTTTTGCATGGCGTTGCTACTTTGTGTTGAAGCCCTTTTTGTTTAATGGGTAGAAGGCCGTAGGGTGTGTTTCATCGAGGATCCTACTTGATCTTTGTGCGGCCTACGCATTGGGAGATCATCTTCGTGCATCCCCTGTTTATTATGTTCCCGATCCGCGATAAGGTTTGGTTTTACCAAGGTTTTATTGCTCTAACATCCACGTTTGCTCTAACCTTTTTATGCTTGGAGGATATATGACTTACTGATTTGCATGATTAAATTCTATGGCACCATATCTGATCTTCATTCATGATCACTTTATGCCTTCCCTAATATTGTTAACCCTGTGCTAGCATGTTTGTATTATAACTTTGATGTATATGTTTGCCTGAATGTATGATATAGTGGGGAATAGAACATAGTAGTTTGTATGGCAATGAAGAATGCAAAAGATGATTTTGGCGATGATGACGGTTTCCAGAAGCATTAGATGGATGGCATGGATCTAGAAATCAACACACCCCCATACTCCTTGGAAACCATTTGAGCCGTATGACCCAAAATCACACCATAAGATGCAGATTTCTGTCTATTTATAATCTCTTTCAACTGCATCCTTCGTATCTAATTAGTTCTAGTGGTCATATGGTTTCACTTGTATTTCATTGCAATAAGTTGCTAATACTTCAGTTTTGGAAATAGTCTTCTATATGTTTGGACACAGTCTAACATATATATGCTTAGCTCCTTCAATATGTACAATTCCCTCGCCATCTTTATTAGCTTTTTGAACGTAATGTATGTCTGATGTTGTGAGCTTGCCGCATACACATACTTAATTGTGTCAATCCACGTGAATGGTTTTTGGTGAATTGCTATTTGCTTGAACCACAAATGCCTTCTATCAATAAACTATCTGTTAGGAGCCGATTTTCCCAACCCTTGACCCGATCAAAGGTCTTCCTCGGGAAGCACGTCGGGGTGCGAAACGGCTCTGAAAGATGACCCTCGAAGTTTGCGCCCTTCGACTGGTCAAGCGATTCGGCTGACGAGGGATCAGGTCAGCCGGGTTCGGAAACTCTATTCTACCTTCGGTTCGGCCGGATGAGCCGAATGTACAGAAAAGACCAGACACTAGGCAGGGAGATGAGCCTAATGGTTAATACTGCACAAAATCCGGTCAGCCTAAATAGCTGAAGATGACTTTCTATTGAATAAAATGGGAGGAAGTATAGGGAAAGATGTTTAGTCTACAACGGAGTGATGCTCATGGGGCAGACAGACTCCAGGGTACTACGTTAGCAAACTACTGCTAGGAAAGCAGTAAATGCAGGAAAGAAAGATGCAGTAAAATAAGGGTGGTCTTTTGTTCGCAAGAAAAAAGACTCTTTTTTAGGGTATCATAAGCCTATTTATAAAGTCGCCCCTGAGTCGGTTTATAGCCCTTGCATGATCGGCCACTATCTCATGATATTTTGGACCACCTTCAGCCGATCGGAACCGCTTGTAACTGCTTGCGGTTGCTATAACTCCCTCAATTTGGTGCGGTTCGTGTCCCCTCTGGTGCTTCCGATGTGCTCCTGGTGCACCACTATAACCGCTGTACTAGTATGGCTCAACATTATCTAAGTCTGCTCATAAGAAAGGTGTGGTGTTTGAAACCACACCAAATAGAAAATTTACACATGGATGGTGGTAGCATATTGCATAATTAATCATGGAAGCGAACTCCAAATTGGACGACAGTATGGATGCAACCATGCTAAGTTTGTTGACAAAAGAACACATTTTAGGAAACTACACCAATGGGTCATTCACAAACGTTGCATGGATTAGGATAATAACTGATTTCAACAGTAGGACCAATATGAACTTGACAATGGAGTAAGTAAAGAATTGGCTTAAAGTTCTAAAGAGAATGTTTATGTTGTATAACTGTCTTGCAAATAAGAGTAGGTGGGGATGGGATTATGTCCAGAACATTCCCATGGTGATCGAAGTGGCTAGGATGCAATAATAGCTGTATAATTTAATGACTTTCATTTCCACTTGTTATTACACTAGAATCATACCTATATTTTCATAATTATAATAATTTGTGTTCAGGATAATCCGGCGTATGCAAAATGTAAGGATAAACTCTTTCCAGCCTATAAAGACATTGCATTCCTTACTGCAAAGACAACAACTACAGGAAGATATGGTTTTCCGACAGCCCCTTCAATAGATAGCTCATCCTCATCGTCTCCTGGTAGGGATGTAAAACGGGCCGGGCGGCACGTGGGTCGCCTGGCCCCGCGCGGCACGGCCTATGGCCGGGCTACAGCACGGTACTGTTATTGTAGCATTGGTATCGGGTCAGCCCGGCCCGAGCCTGAGCCTCTGGGCCGCGTTGGGCCACTCCTATGTTGGCCAACGGCCCGGCACGGCCCGGCTCGAAATGGGCCTGGGCCGTGCAGGGCCGCCCGCCTCCCCTCGGCCCGGCACGCCACGGCCCGTTTGGGCCGTGCCAGCCGGGCCAGTCCGGCTCGGAACCCCCAAGGCCCAAAGGCCATGGGGACTTGCCCTCCTGCTCCTCCCAAGGTCAAACCTTAGGAGGAGCAGGCACCTATGGCGCCTCTCATGGCGCTGTTTGAGTAAAAAAAAATTTTTTTTTTTTGACATTTATATATAAGAATAAAATTAGAGAATAATTAGACTAGAAATCCTAGTTCGTTTGAAATCAAAATAAACAAAAAAAAAGAAAGAAAAAAAAAAGGAAAGAAGAAAGTGGGAAAGAAAAAATTTTGCTAATGAAAGAAAATAGAAAAAAATATTTAATTCCCTTATATGGTGTAAGGGATAAAAAAATTTCTCCTTTAGAAAATCCATTTTGAATTGTTGCTAATTATCCTTGGACCCTATAAATTGGATCCAAGGTGGAAGTGACAAAGGGAATTTTTTTTTTTTTTTTCTCTCTTTGGGAGTTCATAGCTACAAAAAAGAGAGGCGGAGAGAAGGGGTAAAAAAAAAAAAAAAAAAAAAGAAGAACAGTGAAAAAAAAAAAGAAGAGGTAAACAAAAAAATCTCCTTTTCCTCTTCTCTTCACGTGTGCACACAGGGTCTCTTGACCCCCCCCCCTTTCTCCTGCGCCAGTAGCAACCAGAGAGAGGTGTGCTGTGAGCACACCCCTCTCCTCTCCTGCCGTACAACAACAAAGGGAGGGTGTGTGCTCACAGCACACCCTCCCCCAAACCATACAAAAAACAAAGAAGAAAGAAAAGAAGTTTGGCTTGTTTTCTTTATTCAATGATGGCGCGGCGACGACGACGACCCGACGACTCCGACGACGCCATACGACATTTTTTTTTACGATGGTGATGGATCAATTCATACGTACTAACGGTGTAGTCGCGATTCGATTTGTCGATTTGATCAACACGACCGTCTTCGTGATAGGTCGACCCGATCAAATTCGGCATTGAATCGTTATTACATTGGACGCGCGTATTCATTAAGCCCGTTTCCTTCGACATCAAAAATTTTTGCGCGCACAAGCTACGCAATGATGACGATCATCGTGTCGGATTGATTGAGCGTCTTTGTGATAGGCTCGACACTTTCGATCTCGACATTGGATCATTACCCTCGTCGATCCATGATCATACCGAGCGGCCGTCTTCGTGATAGGCTCGACTCGGGTTCGCTCATTAAACCGGGTCGCCGTCTTCGTGATAGGCTTGACCCGCGTTCGTTAATTAAACCGAGTCGCCGTCTTCGTGATAGGCTTGATTCGGTTAATTAAACCGGGTCGCCGTCTTCGTGATAGGCTTGACCCGCGTTCGGCTAATTAAACCGATGTCTTCGTGATAGGCTTGACTCGGGTTCGGTTAATTAAACCGGGTCGCCGTCTTCGTGATAGGCTTGACTCGGGTTCGGTTCATTAAACCGGGTCGCCGTCTTCGTGATAGGCTTGACTCGGGTTCGGTTCATTAAACCGGGTCGCCGTCTTCGTGATAGGTTTGACTCGGGTTCGGTTCATTAAACCGGGTCGCCGTCTTCGTGATAGGCTTGACCCGCGTTCGGCTAATTAAACCGGGTCGCCGTCTTCGTGATAGGCTTGACTCGGGTTTGGACCGGGTCGAATTAAACCGGGCCGCCGTCTTCGTGATAGGCTTGACTCGGGTTCGGCTAATTAAATCGGGTCGCCGTCTTCGTGATAGGCTTGACTCGGGCGAACCATAATGACAAACCAAGTCGGATGATAAGCCGATTCAGTCTAATTGAACCATGGAACCAAATTTAACGGATTCAACTTGAATCAAAATTAATCCAATCTGAACCAAACCACACCGGATTCGAACCGAACCAAATCCGGTCTAAACCGAACCGGATCCGAACCGAACGGAATCCTGTCTAAACCGAGTCGAACAGGATTCGACTTGAACCAAAGTGAGCCGAACCGGATCATATCTGAACTGAACCGGATCCAGTCCGAACCAAACAATAAGGGATTCCACTCGAACCAAAGTGAATCCGATCCGAACCGAACCGGATCCGAGCCGAACCAAATTCTGCCTGAACCGAACCAGATCCAGTCCGAACCAAATCATAAGGGATTCGATCTGAACCAAACCTTAAATGATTCGACTCGAGCCGAAGGAGATCCAACCCAAGCCGAACCAAAACATATGTCGGGTTCAACTCAAATAAAAGCACATGAGGTTCGAGCCTAGCCAAGGCGAACCAATTATGAGTCGGTTCAGCCTAAACCGAACCGTAAGGGATTCGACATACGAGTCAAAGTGAAGTGATCCGAATCGAGCGAACCAGGATCCGAACCAACCGGATCCCATCTAAACCGAACCAGATACCATCTGAACCAGATCGTAAGGGGCCCGACTCACACCAAAGGGGTTTCAATCTGAACAGAAGCACATGGGGTTCGAGCCAAATTGATCGAACCACAAGCCGGCTTAACTTGAGCTAAGCCAAATCCGAGTCAAGTCATAGACGATTCGAATTGAACCAAAGTGAATCCGATCTGAACCGAATCGAACCGGATTCAAACCAAATCAGATCCCATCTGAACCACAAAGGATCCAACTCGAACCGACGTGGGTCCAATCCGATTCAAATCATACAAGATCCGACTTGAACCGGAGTTGGTCCAATCCAATCCAAACTATGAAGGATCCGACTTGAACTGAAATAGGTCTGATCCAAACTCAACCACAAAGGATCCGACTCGAACCAAAGTGGGTCCGACCTAAACCGAATCAAAAGGCATTCGACTTGAACCGAAGTGGATCTGACTTGAACCGAACCAGGAAGGAGTCAACTTGAATCAAAACAGATCCGATTCGAACTGAACCGGATTCGAACCAAACCGGATCTCATCTGAACCGAACCAAATAGGATTCGACTTGAACCAAAGTGAATCCGATCCGAACCGAACCAGATTCAAACCAAATTAGATCCCATCTGAACCACAAAGGATCCGACTCAAACCGAAGTGGGTCCGATCCGAACCAAATCATACAAGATCCGACTCGAACCGAAGTGGGTCCAACCCAAACCGAATCAAAAGGCATTCGACTTGAACCGAAGTGGAGCTGATTTGAAACAAATCAAGAAGCATCCGGCACAGACTGAAGTAGGTTCGATTTGAACCAAACCATGAACGTCGCCCAACTCAAGCTAGATCTTGATGGGTCCCGAACCAAAGTATAACGGTTCAACCCAAACCAAGTCTTGATGGGTCCCGAACTAAAGCATAACGGTTCAACCAAAACCAAAGTCCACAAATAAACCAACCCAAAACCAAAGTCCACAAATAAATCCCAAAACCCAAAATTCACAAATAAATTCCAAAACCCAAAATCCACAAATAGATTCCAAAATCCAAAGTCCACAAATAAGCACCAAAACAATCAACTCAAATGACCGAAACGTCGTTAAACTAAACCCAAATTCAATGACCGAAACGTCGTTAAACTAAACCCAAGTCCAGAACCTCCGACCGAAAAGTCGTTAAACTAAACCCTCTTTAAACTAAACCCAAATTCAATCGACTACCAAGTCGTTAAATTGGGTATCCTAATCCTCTGAAATTCATGTACAGTGGGGGTATGCCCCTGCTTAAGCCATGTAACCGGCAAATCATATCAATAAAATTTTATTTGTCCGCTTTATCTCTTTATCATCAGCATTTATATTTGGTCTCTTAATCGAGGGTTCCTTAACACTGAAAGTGTGGGGTAATTAACAGCAGATTCTTGAGTCTGTTGGAAGCCATGAACCTAACATCCTGATTTCAAAACAAAATTCAAACAAACTTAAACTCTACCATGAATGACCACTCGCCTACGGCGGGGCCGGTTTCGTTCGCGGCAGACAGGCGCCCCCACCCACGACCCCAGCGCCGATCGCGAGACCCCCGCCCCGCCTCGCCATAGCGGCTCCCGCGCCGCCCCGTGGCCCCCGCTCCGCACCCAAATCCAACGACCCCACCCCGTCTAGCCCCTCTCCACCTTTGCGACCACTTCCCCTTGGCGCCCCTATCTCTTCCTTGGCCCCCTTCTCCGAGCCCTTTCCTCCCTGGGATACCTCTACGTCTCGGAAACTCCGGGGTGAAAATTTTTATTTTTTTTTAAAAAAATACAAATTTTTGTAAAAATTAAATATTTATTATATTATAATTATTTTTATAATTTTTTACTGATTTAATCAAATTTAAAATAAATTTTTTAAAATAATTTTAAAAATAAATATTTTGGCAGAAAGCACGGCACGGTCCGTGACCATGCGCCCGTGCCTTCCAAGCCGGCACGTCGGCCGGAGCTAGGCGACTTGGGCCCGGCCCGGCAAGGCCCGAAATTGAATCCGGGCTGGGCCGGGCCGGGCCAGCCACTAGCCTGTTTCGGCCCGAAAAATATGGGTAGTGCCCGGCACGGCAAACATTACACCCCTATCTCCTGGTGAGGATGAAAGAATAGTTGGAGAGAGAATGTCTACATTCAATCTTGAACCTACGACCTTCGAAGCAGGGTCATCTGGCTAGGCTTTCAACTCCAATCTCATAAGCGGTAATAACTCACGATCCCCTAGCCCTACCGCTATTCCCACCACTGCAAGAGCAAGTGCTGGTGGCTCTGGCCACTCCTCTTGTGGGAAAAGGCTTCGTTCCCCACAGCCTGCCAATCCTCCATGGAAACAAGCATTGTCATCTGGAGGACGACGCAAAAAAATGATACCACGAGTAACGCGGTAGCAGAGATGGTAGAACTTGGTAAACAAAAACTAGATCTAGTACGGCAGATTTACCATTGTGAGGTCGGCAATCGAGTAAGCATCCCTACGATTGATACGTGAAAAAAAGTGTATAATCTACCCGGGATGACAAATGAGCAAATTTTGGCAAGCGGGTGATGCGTTAAGAGACGACAAGAATTGTCAAGTTTTTATGACTATACATGATGAGCTAGCATGCATCTGGGTTGACCGGCAACTTGCAGCGTAAAATATTTTATACAAACAATATTTTCTTGGCTTGTAGAACAAGGCTTAAATGTTGGTGGGACGGTTCTTACTGTTTATATTTTGTTACGTTAGCATTATTCTTTGTATGTATATTATGTTTTAGTTCACTCTATGTAATCATATGTTTTAGACGTGACTTTACTTACATGTAATGCTTATCTTTTGCATAATGTGATGAATGAGGTAGGTCGCATTGCTAAGGAATGCTCATTTTAGTATATTATGTTTTATTTACTTCATTATTACATGTTAAATGTGTGAGTTATGTTTTTTTCACTATATGCATTGCGTATGCATGTCATGCAATGAAACTGTCGGTTTGATTCTAATGTCGTGGTGATGAATATAAAATTCTTGCATCAATGATTGGTGAGTCGTTATATTTCAGTGTGTTTTTTACCAGTGATAAGCAATCTAATGACAATATTAGACAAAGCGGTTGGTTTGGATTTCTTTTTATTATATTATTGACGATAAATTATTTACCATCTTTCTCTTGAAGTACAAGCGGTGAATGATTTATCATTTCTTTCTATTCGTATATATAATCTTAACGACTACATAAAAGTAACAGATCTCGTGTAATGCTAGCATGCTATTTATATAATTTTAATCACAAATAAAAATTTAATAGTTCTCATACAATTTTAATAATTTCAAAAAATTCTTACAACTTATAAAAAAGGGGAAAACTTCAAAAAACCCCCCTGTGGTTTCACACTTTTTCAAAAACCCCCCTCTGTGGTTTAAAGTGTATCAAGTTAGTACCATGTGGTTTCTTACTTTATCACTTTAGTACCTGTGGTTTGAAGTGTATCAAGTTAGTACCCTGTGGTTTTGAACTTTATCACTTTAGCACCCTGTGGTTTCACATTTTATCACTTTAGTACCTTATAATTTAAAAAACCACAGGGTATTAACTTGATATAAAATTAAAGCTAAACCCTTAAGTCTTTGATAAATCTGAAGCGATACTGATCTTAAGGTGATAAAGTAAGGCTAACGTCTGGCTTCAAACAACAGGGGGCGTTTTTGAAAAAAAAAAGAAACCACGGTTTTTGAAGTTTTCCCTACAAAAAATAATATTGTGAAAATAGTGAAATGTTCACCACTTTCTATATGTTTCGCCTCCTCGCCCACTCGCATTTTCCGAACATCTCCACGGCCACCTTTTTCCCATTCCCTCTCAGATTCGCCGCCGCAAAAGATCCACCGAAATCAACTCGGGTTTCAAATCGTTCTCAATTTTATACTCCGAGGTTGGTTTTTTATTTTGCGTCTTTGATCATGTGTTTGACATCAAATTTTGTTCAAAAGTTGATTCCTTTTCCGATGATTCAGGCAAATTTTGCGATTCCGAATCATATCCAGATGGGCTTTTGAGTAAAAGAATAGGTTGTCCTTTTGTGTTTTTCGTTTTTAATTCGTACTAGTTGCCATATATCATGTCTTTAGTGATTTTCTGAGTTGAAATTTCGTTCAAAGTCACTCCTTTTCCGACCATTTAGCCTAATTTGGCCGTTCGGAATCATACGCAGCTAGGGTTTTGAGTACAATTAGGTTTGAGGATTTACCCTCGGGATGATATCAATCACTTTGATTCTCAGGTCGTTGGCATTAGCGATTTGTTTGAGCTCAAAGTTGTCTCCTTTTCCGACGATTTAGCAATGGGTTTCAAGTAAAAAAAAAAGGTTTTTGGGGTTTAATCTCGGGATGCTACCAATGCATGATCTCTAGGTCTCCCTAATCTGGATTCTTGAGGAGTAATGTCGTCGTTCAAATCGTGGAGATGCTCGTGGTCTTTGGCGTTGACCGTTGGCTCTCTGGTGGTGTTGGTTTCAGCCGTTCATGTGTTCTTCACCCCTTTGTTCCCTTCTTCCTCTTCTTCCCTCCAGTTCTTTGGTGGTGGTTGGGGCAAATCTCGCTCGCCGGTGAATGGATCGTCGGGTAGCAAAATCGAGCGGTCGGATGGTGATTTGCTGTTTCCAGCCGATTCTCATGGTGCAGTGATTTACCGCGGTGCTCCATGGAAGGCTGAGATCGGAAGGTGGCTTTCTGGTTGTGGTGCAGTCTCAGCTGCCATTGATGTTGTTGAGGTATAAAAACAATTGATCATATTGAATTGTTGCGTTTACTTATTAAACAATGGTTGTTTGGATATGGATTGCATTTAAGGCCCTGTTTAGATGCTAGAATATGGATTGCATTTAAGGCCGTGTTTAGATGCTAGAATATGGATTGCATTTAAGGCCCTGTTTAGATGCTAGAATAACTTATGCAACATATGACATATCTCTTCTCCCGTACTCAAGGATCATATTTTAGTTGAATATGGATTGCATTTAAGGCCCTGTTTAGATGCTAGAATAACTTATGCAACATATGACATATCTCTTCTCCCGTACTCAAGGATCATATTTTAGTTGGTTTGACACAAGGCATTTAACAATGTCGAAAAATAAGTGAAGAGGATTGCAACTTGTTCCGGCACGCCAGAAACACCCTGGGAACATGAATTATCCCCTTCATAACTTGTTTGGGCACCCAAAAAGGTCCAAAAGTTGGAAGAGATGCAATCACTTGGTTTATGGTTCGCACATAATGATGTATAGCCTCTTATGGGCTTTCTCCTTTATGCGCAGAACATAGGTGGCAAGAGCTGCGAGAACAATTGCAGCAGACAGGGTGTGTGCAATCAGGAATTGGGAGAATGCAGGTGCTTTCATGGATATGCTGGTTAGTGAATTTTCTGCAATTTGCATTTCCATTTAAGCTTTATGAAAATGTATAGGTCAATAATAAATAACGACATTTAGAAGAAGTAGTGAATTCAAGAATTCATGAGTAAGTCATAGCTGTTACATTCTTTATGGCATCATGCTGAAGGATCAAGTTTGAAGTAATGGTCATTTAATGCCACTTTTATTCTGATCTTCATTTTGTCCTTGCTCCAACAAATGATCACACAAATGTAACTTGTCTATGGTCTAGCTGTAATCTTACTTACACAAGGAAGTTTCTTAAATGAACATTAGGCGACAATGATTGATAGTACATAAGTAAGCAACCAATTAGATTGCTCCTTTTTGGTTAATGCAAGAGTGAAACATTTTACCAGAGGAGGAACAGTGGCAATTGTACTGGTTCATACTAGTTCATTCTAGACATGCGTAGTAATTGACATCATAAGAATTGTAATGTAGAGTTGGAGATATTTGCTAAAGGCTGTAGGCAAGAGAACGCTGCAATAAACAACTTATAGATGGGTATAAAATAGTGTGACAGTATAGGTGCTTGCTTTCTTACTTGTGATTCTGTGGTCTTTGTGTACAAAAGACGTACTTTCCTGATTGTATCATTCTACGATTTGATTGTTATGAAATGTAAGATGACAATTGACTTGTGTATGATCGATTTCACTATATCTGACAAAAGAATGCACAGATACTGTTTATAGGGTAGATATGAAGGTCGCAAGCTTTTGTCAATAGAATGTGCTGAAGCAAGAGATAGCAAGTTTACTATTACCTAGAAGTTTTGAGTTATTGAAGGGAACTGCTATTTCAAGCTTCTGCTACCAAAAAATTGACCATTTGACGATATTGAATATACTCTTTTAAACTATTAGGTTTACCGGCACCAGTTTAGAGGCAGAGTGGTTTGAAGCAAGCAGTCCACAGCAACTCTTTTCTTAGTTCTAGTCTAGTTTCTTTTGATTGGATGTTCCCCTTCTTTATGTTTCTCTTCTTCTTTCATTTGTTAATTATGGTGACAGATACTTAACTCCTTCAACACCTCAAAATTATTAGACTTCCAAAAGTGAAAAGTTGATTCAGACTACTGTCCAACTGATGATTAATTCTGATTTATGCAAAATCCATAGAGAAGCCTGCAGAAAATTCATGTTCGGACATTGGAGGCCTCTTACCTGCATCAATATACCCTAAAAAGGAACGAATTATGAGGCTCTAGATAGTAGTTTATATGATCGGCTTCAAATTTGAATATCCACCCATGTTCAATGTTATCCAAAATCTGAAACAACTGACTGTCATAAAATTTTGAGGTTTCTAGAGAATGAATGTTCGCTAAATCTTTTGTCAGACTGGCACATCTGTTCATATTGTATATTCAACTCATAATAAAAAGATCTCCAAATTAAATTATACGAACTCATAGGTAGAATAACCTTTTTGCCTCATAATATATGATGTCTTATTTTTATTTTTTCAAGTGGTATGTCTTTTTCAATCATAAAATGTAAAGTGGATGCATCTACATACGGAGTTTCCACTTTCCAATCCAATATTTTGTTTTTCCTTGTAGTTCTCTCCATATGCTCAAATTGTAAACTGCTTGTTCCTAGAATCTCTACTGGCAATTATCTCTATTGAGCCAACTAATCCTAATGAATAATGAAAAATGCTAATATTAATTCTTGGAGATAGGGAAAGGATGTGAGGAAGTGTTGCAGTTGGGCTGTAATCTTCCGCAGTCTCCAGAGAAGCCATTTGGGCCATGGGTAGTTTCAATATGCCCGGCCTATTGTGACACAACTAGAGCAATGTGTTTTTGTGGGCAAGGAACGAAGTATCCAAACCGTCCTGTAGCAGAGGCTTGCGGATTCAAAATAATGTAAACCTGGTTTATATTAACTTGTTTTATTTATTTTTCAGCGATTAACTTTTTTGTTTGCTACTAATTTTCTCTAATTTATCTGCTTCAGCCCACCCTCTGAACCTGGTGGCCCTAAACTAACTGACTGGACAAAAGCTGATTTTGAAAATATTTTCACGACCAATGGTAGTTTGCCTGGTTGGTGCAATGTAGATCCCCAGGATGCATATTCTGCCAAAGTGAAATTTAAAGATGAATGTGATTGTAAGTATGATGGTTTATGGGGGCAGTTTTGTGAGATACCCTCAGTATGCAGCTGTCTTAACCAGTGTTCTGGGAATGGACATTGCCGTGGTGGGTTTTGTCAGGTACGTGGTAGGTGCTTCCTCTTGCATTTTATGTCAAATGAGAAGCCAAGAATCAAAGATAGTTGCTTATGCTGTGTATCCTTCTCATCAGATAACAGTACAGGTGTCACAATCAAGTCGGAAGGCATTTCTGACTGTTATGTTTCATCATCATTCATTTCACTCTCTATGTTTGCAGTTTGAAGTTCGATGTGCCATATTTGTTCTGGCAATTTTGTCTTATGTGTAGTGTTCTAGTAAATGGTACATAGATTTGTATATATTAGCTCTTTTATTGAAGTGCTCACTTGACTGCACCAAATTAACTGATTCTATAGGGCCTAGGCTTCATATTGTGAATGTTTTGACAACCATGCTTTGTATAGTCATGCATATATCAATAGATATACGTGGAAAGTATGTATGAATGTACTCAGTTCTTGGGCATCAAATTCTATACATAGAAGTATAGGTTTTTGGTTACTAACAGTTTCATAGTTAAATTATAGTGTTTATCGCATTGGAAACTAAGGTGTTATGTTAGTTTATGCTACTTAATTGCAGTACAATAAACTTGGGTGGTTCTTAGCTCTTCATTGTTCTCTATATATATTTTTTCCTTGTTGATTCTTCAATTTGTTTTTTTTATAGCTAAACTACATAAATCCGCTCTGCACTTTCGGCCATGGCTCAATCACTCCCTTGCATTGAAAATTGCGTCAATTTCCAGCTTGGACTTTGCCACTGTCTCAAATAAGTCCAACAATTTGGGATGATTGTTGAATTCAGCTGTAACAAATTATGGAAATAAGTTTACAAATGAAGTTAGTTATAATGGAGTAAAATCACATAAATTGGGTTCAATTGTTCGATAAACTATCAATTTTGATAGTTTTAGCAAAGTAGGTGATCTCTTTTTTCTAATTTTTGATCTGTTAAGTTTCAAATTAGGTAGAAGTAGAGACATTGATACGCCAACTCATTTCGTGAAGTTTTGCAATGGAATTCTACAATTATCCCAGCTTTTGGACCTAGATAGTGGCGAAGTGCAGGGTGGAAATTGACAATTTGAGACGGCATATAGTGTAAGGAGTTCTTTTAATTTCTTTCTTATTTTTAACAGTTCTTTTTTTTTTATTTCTTACATATACTTAAATTGATTATTTCCAAAATATTTTAATCAAATCTTACCTTGACCACAAATACTGCCTTCCAAATGGGCACTATGTGATATTTTAGTTGTTTGTGTAATTTCTAGAACGATACTATTGTAACGTGTAAATTTGCCATTAGTTTTTTATATTTATTGAAAATTCTCCAGCCTAGCTATGGTTGTTTCCTCAAATATCAAGTAATCAGGCCATTTGCCCATTTTTCTAGTATATTGCTTTGTGTGAGATGTAAATTTGTTTTAGCTCATGTCATTACATACTAATTGAAGTATCCTTATTTCTTTCTAGTGTAATAGTGGGTATTATGGAATAGACTGCAGTATTCCATCAGCAGCATCACCCATACAAGAATGGCCTGCATGGCTTCGACCATCAAAAGTTGATATACCGGATATAACAAGTTCAGCTGGTGGGTTTATGAATATGAAAGCTGTTGTTAAAAAGAGAAGACCACTCATCTATGTTTATGATCTACCACCAGAATTCAACAGTCACCTTCTAGAAGTAAGATTTTGGACATGGGTTCTTTTATTTGTTGGAGGCATATTGGTACAGATTATGACATTTCAATGGCTTTGCTTTTGTAGGGCCGGCATTTCAAGTTCCAATGTGTAAACAGAATATACACTGAAAACAACAGAACCTTTTGGACTGATCAGTTATATGGCTCACAGGTGCTAC
Organism: Aechmea fasciata; assembly: GCA_025177825.1. NCBI lineage: Eukaryota > Viridiplantae > Streptophyta > Magnoliopsida > Poales > Bromeliaceae > Aechmea > Aechmea fasciata. The sequence goes on along the minus strand of CM045925.1, from coordinate 6,217,778 downwards.
TGGTTTGAGCAGAGTAAATGCTATTTAACTTTAGGAAATTGTCAATTTCATCTTCTTCTCTATTTTGTAGATGGCACTCTATGAGAGCATTTTGGCTAGTCCTCACCGAACATTAAATGGTGAGGAAGCTGATTTTTTTTATGTACCTGTACTTGATTCATGCATAATAACAAGAGCAGACGACGCACCACACCTTTTCATGCGGGTATATGATTAATTCCTACAATATGCTTCCTTTTATAAGTTTTTTCTTACATACAACTGCATCCTTTCTGGTTTTTTAAATGTTGAGTTGAATTAATGGTGTGAAAATGAAAAAAATTCTATGTCACTAAGACTCAGGAACACATGGCTCTGAGGAGCTTTTTCACTCTAAATTTCTACAAGAAGGTTTATGATCATATAGTTGAGCAGTATCCGTACTGGAACCGTTCTTCTGGAAGAGACCATATATGGGTGGGTATTGTACAGATGTTATGTATATAGAGCGAGTACAGTTTTATTTCTACAAATAGATGTTCTAATAATCATTCTTTAATTTTAAGTCAGTTCTTTTCATGGGATGAAGGTGCCTGCTATGCTCCTAAAGAAATTTGGAACAGCACGATGCTAGTTCATTGGGGAAACACAAACACAAAACATAAGCACTCAACAACAGCTTATTGGGCTGATATCTGGGATCAGATTCCTTCAGATAAAAGAGGCGATCATCCTTGCTTTGACCCTGAGAAGGATATCGTGCTTCCAGCATGGAAAAGGCCTGATCCAGGTGCCATATGGTTAAAACTGTGGGCAAGGTACTGTAGAAAGGATTTTCTGTCTAGCTGTCTTTTAGAAATATTTACATATATACCATTGCAAAATTTTGTACTTACACCTATATTCCTGCAGAACGTAAATTCTTGTATGTTCCCTCCAAAAGTTCTTTCAATACGTGTATATTCTTGTAGTATCCAAAACGTCCCTCAACTTTTTTCTGATAATAAATTGAATTCTCCCCAGTTGACGACTGTCCAACTAGATAAGAAATTTTTTTTTTTTTGGTTTTGTAAGAAACTGCACTTTTGAGTAGGATGTATGTTAAATTTTGATTTTTTTTAGAGGCATTTATATCTGACTAGAATATTTGGCCGGGATGTTGATGTAAAAGCTCCTAATATTGTATTGGTTGGTAAATATTTACAGGCCCCGTAAGGAGCGTACAACACTCTTCTATTTCAATGGTAATTTAGGACCTGCCTATGAAAATGGTCGGCCAGAAGAAACGTTTGTATCTCCTTTTACTTGAGCACAAAAATTATTACCATGCCATTCATGTGAGAAGTAATCTTGATATTTGTTTCCTTTTATCAAAATCACGGCAGGTATAGTATGGGTATAAGGCAGAGACTAGCCAAAGAATTTGGTTCCACACCTAATAAGAAGGGAGAGCTTGGGAAACAACATACTCCCAATGTCACAGTGACTCCATTAAGATCCTCTAGGTATTATGAGGAAATTGCTAGCTCTCTTTTTTGTGGGATTTTGCCTGGGGATGGTTGGAGTGGCCGCATGGAAGACAGTATTCTTCAAGGGTGTATTCCTGTGATAATTCAGGTACAGAAAGCTTTCCTTGTTTCTGCGCTGTCCTCAGCTGAGGTACATAATACATGAGAAAGGATATAGAATTCATTACATCAATATTTTGGAGATTTATAATGAGGTTTAGTTTCTATAAGAGTGAGGTTGCCGAGCACTCATATGGTTGTCCTCATTGTTTTACTTCTGGACTTCTTGTGAATAAAATAATCAATTTATCCTTCTTTTTCGCCTTGGTGCAGGATGGAATTTTCCTTCCGTATGAGAATGTACTCAACTACAAGAGTTTTGCTGTTCGAATACAAGAAGATGATATTCCAAACTTAGTCAAAATACTTCGGGTATCATTGACATCATTTCTCTATGCTTGTGGCTTCTAATTACAAAGGCACTTTGTGTATCATGGTTACTGTGTTGTCTACTCAGGCGATTAACGAAACAGAAATAGAGTTCATGTTGGCAAATGTACGCGGGATCTGGCAGAGGTTCTTATACCGTGACTCCATTTTACTTGAGGCTGAGAGGCAGAAGAAAGTGTTTTCTAAGGAGGATGATTGGTCCGTGGAGTTCTCAAAGCTGGGAAAAGAAGATGATGTCTTTTCCACGTTCATACAGGTACCGTGTTTATTATTTTTGTAGCAAAGCTTGGAAAAATCTGTATAGATCTAAAATTGAGTAAATATTACAGAACAAATAAATAGAGCGAATTAATAGGAGGAAACATGTTAAACTCATGATTATTTTGGGGGTTTCACCAAATATTAGGCTCTTAATGATCTTGGTGTTTTCACTAATAAATGAGTGGCACACTTGTTGATAACCTTGGGTCTTTCAACCAACAAACAAGTGATGTACCTGTTCATATTTTGTGACTATGATAATTATGCCTTTTGTCATTAAGTGAAGAACACTCAGATGTTCTCATACTTCTTTTAGATGGTTACCCAGGGATCCTGTTATTGATGCATCTATTAGGCATGGTGATTTCAATTTTCAGGTGTGAGAGAGTAGTGTTATGCAATGAAAGCAACTTTTGTGAGATAGAGTAGTGGTTGAAGAAAGGTTGAGGCCTTTCAAATTGTCTGATGAAGATCATACTAGTGATGAAGTTAGATATGGAAAATCTCTGTGAAGTTTTGAGTTGGTTAAGTATATTTCTTTATGTAAGAATAAAGATGACAACAGAAGAGTTCAAGAGGTGAAATTGTCTATACAATAGAAAAGTTCAAGAGGTGAAATTGTCTATACAATAGTAGTTAATTGACCTACCAAAGTTTTTGAGGATTATAAACAAGCAAATATATTGAACCTTACAGCACAACCATAATTTGTTAGAAAGTACGTCTATATCTTTTCAGACTGTACATAAGGTAGTCGTGATATACATGTCTACATAACTCTCTTATGTGTATATAAATCTAATGACATGATCAAAATGCTTAAGCTCAGTTATTATTATTAGGGTGCATAGCCTCTTATATTCACAATCAGAACCCCTTTTCTATCCGGTGTGGAAGTATCTGAGGCACTATAGACTCTCACCGTTGAGACCCTAACGTTCTCGGTAGGCCGAAGCCCAATCACGCATATATATAGATTAGAATTACCGGACAATGCGAGATTCTAGAGGTTGCTTCTGCGGGTTTAAGAGGTAGTGTCACGCCCCAGATTACATGTTTCCCGGGCACGCCGACAAATCCGCCGTATAGAAAGAAATTTTTCCTGTATACAAAGTGATAGTTGTACCTGTAAAACATACAATACTACAACCAGTAGTATAGAGCTGCTAGAAAATAAAACCAAAGTAGATAAATAAATAAGTTCCATATACATACATAACATCCTGGTCTACAAAATGCTCGCACCAGCGAGATACAACAAAAGTATGTATATGAACTCAAAAACTACAACTACCTGTAGTTGGTGCTCCTCTAGCTCTGGCACGTCGGGAAGGGCTCTAACTCGAGACACCCTTGCCACGATCTGAATCAGCAACAGCAGCAGCCGAAGAAGAGGGCTCTGCAAAAATAAAGGTAACAACTGGACGTGAGAACTACTGTAAAAATAAGTAGTCCTTAGTGGGTGCCGCCCTCAACGCCATCGGTCCACCCACTAAGTCTACAGAGGTACGTAGGGATAGAAAGAAAAGCTGGAATAAATCTACAGCTAAAAGCCACTACACTATCATGCTCTAACTCTAACTATCTGTAGTAAATGTCAATCCTGATCCAATCTCACCAAGGACTGTGATACACCCGTCCCGCCTGTCGAAGCTATACTAACAACCATCACGCTGGGTAGTTAGTGGAGAGCGAGTCCAACTAGGACACAACGACACCAACGCAACAGCACTAAGTCTGACTCCGGAGTGGCACTCGTGGGCGCGACCCAACCGAGTATGCAAGCGTATCTCTGTCAAGCTCAATCAGACTCTCACAGGCTAAAGTCAAGTAAACAGGGTCCAGCAGATCTAACAACCAATATGTCACGTGCGCTCAGCACAATCTGATGCCAAAACAGCAATCTGGGTCTACCGTCAACCCCGACGGCACCCAATAGTCCGAAACAATCTGAACACTACTGTAAAAATAGGCTCGGCATCCCAGCACGATCGTAACTGCACTCTAAACTACCTGAGGTATCCACCGCTCTGAAACTGCGATGATACAATCGAACCACGGCTCCTAAAGCTAAATCTGACAGTTTAAGCATATGACTAATCATAATCACGGGTTTTCTCCTAAGTCAATCCAAGTCCAACATGTACAAGTTTATAATATCAAAGGCTAAGCTCCAATTTAGATTTGTAGATAAAAGAAACACGAAATCCATGAATCGAGCAATTCCAATATGCTAAACAACACGGTGAACACATGTTGACTATAAAGCTATTTAGAAGATCAACCGATGATTAACCCACCTCAAACGCTACTCCCAATCCGGCACGACGTCGAAAACGGCGAAAATCCATGCTCGCCCGGCCTCCTAACGCAGCAACTACGACGCTCGTATGCTCGAACGACTCCCCGGCGTGACGTCGGCGACGATCCAACTCCACCCGAGAGCTTCTCCACAACCGATCAAGCTAGAGAAAGAGGAGAAGAAAATCAGTAGAAGTCTCTCTCTCTCTGCTCAACACATGCATAAGTAGCAAAGGAGAGGGTGGGTGATACGTATGAGGCATGGAAAGACCAAAATGCCCTCTCACCTACCCTGGTGTACCGGTACACGGGCATTTGTACTGGTACAAATGGTAACCCGAGAGTAGCTGCGCGAAAATAGCCGCAGTGTACCGGTACACCTTGATGGCTGTACCGGTACAGCAAGCAAAGACGTACTGGTACACCTTGATGGTTGTACCGGTACGACAAGCAGAAAATATGCACTTTTGCAGATTCCAATGCTAACTCCTGCTCTTGCATCCCACTGAGTCCGTTTTGCGTCTATTTCGCACTAACGCTACTCGGACTTGTCCCGACACTCTCTAGAGCTGTCGACAAGCCGCAACTGCTGTACTCCATGGTTACTACAGGTTGCCCATGGTATATCGCTTTGTCCCATATAGCACTTAGCTCTGACAACTGGCTGGTATTCGGCTCTGATACCCACTGTAATAATCCAGCCCGCTAGCACCAAAAACTTGTTGGGCCCAAACTACCGGTCTAAAATGCTTAAGCCTATTTATTATTATTATAGTGTGTAGACTTTTATATTTTCAATTAGAACCTCCTTTCCATCCGATGTTGGACTATTTGGACTGTTACATATAAGGAGGTTGCTAAGGTGGTTGTCATGTGCTGCTATTATTCGTCTTTAACTGATGAATCAGATTGGCTATGAATCCGAGTTAGGAATCGTGAAGAGTGTTAGAATCTAGTACTTCAGAATAAGATTTAAGATGGAACACTTAATACTAGAGTTACTGCCACTTTTATGGATCAAATGTTAAAGAAGGGCGATTAGCGATGATACTGCACAAGAGATTGAGAAGAACATTCAAATTGGAGAAATGAATATGTTGTTTAAATCGCGAAAAAGATTATGGGATCCACAATTCTCTATGCAAGCAAAATTTCTAGAATATGCGTCTACAATGTCGGAAAAGAGTGTTGGACAAATGAGAGGCTTATTTTGCTCTCAAGTAGTTAGTAGCAGCAAGTGGAAATTCTGTTGCATGACCTTCAATTCCTTTGAAGTGAAAGATGCCACGAGGAAAAGAGAAAGACCAAAAGGCTGAAGATTACACACAGAATTGCTGCGTCACGAGAGTTGTGTTACTGACAACTGTAAGGGCTTTCAATAAGTATGTTCTTACCATCCTTTTCTGCCTACAGGAGATAAATCCTCACCGTCTCTGTCCCAGCAGGTTTCCATTCCTGCTATGATCCTTCCAGATGTACACTTGATCACAAAGAACCTTTTAAAGTGTTATTTTTAGTTGAAATTTTACTTTGATTAAGCTTGCCTTGAGTTCAAAGTAATAATATTTAAAGCCATTCATCAAAGTTACTAACATATTGTTCAATGCAGATTGAAGCATAGAAAGAAAACATCATACAGTTACCATACCATACGATAGTACTAAATATCTGTAACTAAGTTGATTATATTTACCAATTCTTGTCTACCCCTTAACTCGGGGGCAAAATTAACCCATCCCAGCGCTGTAAGGAAAACCTACATTTTAGTAGTTGATATCGCAGATTATGTTGTTGCTTATTTTATTCAGAAGCATAGAAAGTTTCATATCAGGTGAAATTTAATCTACACTCGGAATGTGCACTATGCTGATTTTCTCAATTGGTAAATTATGATCTAATAACTCTGCTGCTCTTAACAGGTATTGCATTATAAATTGCATAATGACTCTTGGAGGCGGCATTTCTCTCAACAGAGAAAGGATTCTGGGCTGTCAAGGGCTTGCTTCAGAACCAATTGATGCAAAGATGAGGATCGAGTTTTTGCAGGGTGATTTTTGATGTAGGTATGGGAAAAAAATGTATGGAGACCCCCTCAACTATAGTTCGTTTTTCTTGATTGACGCTCCCTTAACTTTTGATTTTTTGTTATTGAGTGATTTTAGTCAAAATAATTTAGAATTTTATCAAATTCACCGAAGATTCCACCACATTTAATGGTTTTAATAAACTTTGTAGTAAACAAAATTGGAATATTAACAATTTTTTTTGAAATTAACAAATTGGAATAGTTCAAATAAAAAAAACATATAAGTTAAAGATGTTTGAATGAAAAATAAGTATTGAGGGGTGTAGTTTAGAATGACTTACAGTTGAGGGGGTCACAGTACCTAAGATTTGTTGCCCAGCTAAGGCGATGGGAAAACAAAAAACAGATTTATTTATTTATTTATTTATTTATTTATTTTTGGGTCCATATTTGAGAGATTAATTTTTTTTTTCTTTTTTTGTTTCATTTCTGTAGAATTTAGCATTCTTTGGTGGATTGTTGTAAATATGTTTATATTTAGTGAGACGCTTACTGTTTATGTATTTTGTTACTGCTTTGTAAACATATAGATTCTTTTCAAATAATACTAAAAATGTTCGGAGAACCCCTCGGCTATAAAAGACAAAAATAAAAAAAATGGAGAGTGCACAATAATAATTTTAAACAACTCTACATATAAATTTAATCGATTCAAATCTAGCAAAATTGTAACGACTTTTGAACTTATTTTATCCTTTTCTTGCTCTCGAGAGAAACATCAAAATAAGAAAATAAAAGAAGCAAAAGTGACAAAGTTATTTTTCTCTTTTAACCTATTTTCTTCAAACCCTTAACTTCAAACCCTTAATTAAACCTATGTGGCCCAATTTAGATCACTTAATCCGAAATAAATCCATTCAAACAATAGATCATTTAAACAATGGATCATTGCACCCCTACAAATACACTTATTAATTTAGTAAACAAAAAAAAAAGTAAAAAAACAAGCTTAGCACTAATTTTTAACAAAATATTTTTATTTACAATGCTTGGAAAGTCCTCGTATGAGATGATTTAAAAGATAACTTTTTAACAAAATGTTCACTAACAGATACAATAATGTCCCTAATATGAACAAAGAAAAAAAAAAAAGAACAGCCAGCATGATTAGGTCTCAACATTCGTATTTAATCGAAAGTTCGGTTTTTCCATCAAATAATTCAAAATAAGATCTATTCGAAGGATTTCAAAAATAATTTGAAATATCGGACTAGGGTTAAGAGAATAAAGATCGGTTAGCCTCCCCTACAATAATTGGCAAGTTAAATCCATTCAACAAACACATAAAATTCATAAACCACATTCAGATATATACGAGCTATTAAATCTTGACTAAATGATTTGATTAATCTACGTATCAGAGTAAAACCTCTTAAACGTGTAAGTTAGCTGTACGTAGAATTAATAATAATGACTTTATTGCAGAATATTATATATGCTGGTTCAAAAAATTAAATCTGAACACCGCGAACTATATATATATATATATATATATATATATTAGAAGAAACAAACAGAGAGATTAAAAACTTGAAAAAGAGAGGACAAAAAGGACCACCTTAAACAACAATTAATATATATAGAAAAATCCATGATCTCTTCTCCTACCACCTAAAACACCTGAAAATTAAAGATCGAATCAGTAGAGCGAGCACAGCTCTGTGGAAGCATGCATGCATGCATCAATATGATCGATCTTGCGCGCGCAACTGCTTCCATCCCCGGCTCGGAATCCTCGATGATCAGATCACTCTAGCTAGCTCGCCGCCGCTTCGTGGACCCATGCACTTGCTCATCATCATCATCATCATCATCATCATCATCATCTCGTTGCCGCTTCGACCCATGCACTTGCTCATCATCGTCGCCGTCGCCGTCGCCGTCGCCGTCGTCGTCGTCGACCTCCGGTTCTTGAAACTCTTGCGAGAGGGGTTTACCAGCAGCATCCTCGTGTTCTTCTCCGAACACCAGCGACAACACGTCCGGGGTGAAGACCTGTATGTGCACGGCGATGGAGGCGCCTACACCATAATGATCATGCGCAGCAGCAGCCATCTCTGCTGCTTCGGGCGCGATCCAATACCCGATGTCCACCATGTCGTCTCTGGGGACCGGAATGCTCCGCATTCCGGGGACGGTGTCGAGCATCCGGAGGACCTCAATCACGGCTTTTTCGGGGTCGCGCAGCTTGGGAGACGGCAGGGGGAACAGCTTCTCGTAGTCCGCGTACCCGTATGCCGGGAGCCGATCCTCAGGTCGAATCACTGAGACCGCCAGTCGCACCTCCGAGTCTCTCGGCGCCAGCCTCCGTCGCAAAGAATTGTCGTAAATGTCTACCCAGTATCCGTTCGTCTTCATCGAGTGAGTTCCTTCTAAAGGTGACGGAGTGGAGATCAAAGAATTAATCAAGAAATAAGAAGAGCGGAGTGGGCATGCGCAGTAGCAGTGCACAGTAGTTCGCTTCGCTCTGTCTCTCTCTGTCTCTCTATATATATATATATATAAGTTTGTTGACCGTCGACATAACCTTATATATATAGGACAAGGTTTAAAGAAGCAAGGGCCGTTTGAGGTTTTCCGAAACGGACTAGGATTAGGATTAGGTTTGTGATTATGTTTAGGAGATTTTGTGCATCCAATTAACGGTCAGAAATTTTCAGATTTTGAGCCGTTCGTGATGTATCGTGGATACAGGGGAGAATTTTGTATCGATTTTTTTGCTGTACGTTGATTTTTAGCATGCTTATATAATTGTGCTATTTGTGCCGACCAAAATTTTCACTTTCAAAATCCCCGCAAGTCCACCAAACTAACTTATTCTTGGAACCGATCCAAACTAAATTGGATTAATCCTATTTTTTAGAACTCGTATTTCTCTTATGAGTTTAATTAACAGTTTAAGAATCAAAATTAAATTATTACAAAAGTTACACATAAAATGTTCCATCATAAATACAGAATTTAAAAAGTGTGTTGGTATGTGATCAAGATGGGATCATAAAGAATATATATATATATAAATAAAAAGTGTGAGTAATATTACCTCTCAGTTTTTAGTTTGCTTAATTTGGTTAGGACATGTTTGGTTGCCTGTAAGTGAAATAATAAAAATGATAATTTGGCGAAATGTGATTATTTCGGTTGTGTGGATTATAAAAGCAAACATGTAAGTGATTTTTAAAAAGTGAACATATAAAGTGGATTATAATGAAAATCCATTTTTTTGACTTTGGCAAAAAATTTTTGAAGTCGTTGAAAGTGGGCCGCCTACTCCACGCGACTTGCGAACCACAAAAAGCCTTCTTTCATACCAAAAAAAAAAAAAAAAAAAAAAAACCACCATATCTTAATAAAAAATAACCCAACACATCTTTAAAAAAAAATAAAAAAAACAAAGAAAGAGATTTCCCTTAATTCCATACCATTTACAAAAAAAAAAAAACTACCCATCTAAAATTTTATTTTATTTTTTTATTTTTTTATATAGAACCAAACAATAGAAGTAAAAAAAAAAAAACTATATTCTTTTTTTTTTCACCTTTTTGAAACCAAATACTTGAATTCAAAAGTGACTTTTTTTTCACTTCGATCACTTACGGACAACCAATCATGCTCTTAAGAGAAGTGTTAAAAGTGAAACAAAAAAAAAATCAAATTTTAGTTATTTTCAAAACCAAACTGTATTGAAAATTATATTAAACCGAATCAAATGGCGTTTGGCGTAGATACTAAAAAAGTGATTTCTGCGGAATTAATTTTGTCACGCCCCGGATTTCACGTTCCCCACGTAAGTCGTCGACAAATCCGCTGTATACAAGAAATTTTTTCTATATACGAAGCGTAGCTATATCTGTAAAACATACAATACTACAACCAGTAGTATAGAGCTGCTAGAAAAATAAACAGGTATAAAAAAAAACAAGTTCTATATACATACATAGCATCCAGGTACAAAAGTACTCGCCCTAGCGAATTATAACATCTGTATGTACATGAATTCCAAAAAATAAAAGCACCATTACCCGCAAGAGGTGATCCTTTATCTCGGCGAATCGTCGGGTAGGGCTCTAGTTCGCAACGCCCTTGCCACGATCTACCTCAGAAGATGCAACAGCCGGAACTGGAGGCTCTGCAAAAGGAAGGTAATAACTGGGCGTGAGAACTACTGTAAAAACAAGTAGTCCTCAGTGGGTGCCGCCCTCAACATCATCGGTCCACCCACTAAGTCTACAGAGGTGAACAAGGATAGTAGTAAGAGCTAGAAAAAATTTGACTAAATTCCACTACACTATTATGGTTTAACTCTAACCATCTGTTGTAAATGTCAATCCTGATCCAATCTCATTAGGGACTGTGAACACACCCGCCTCGCCTGTCGGAGCGAACCCGTATACGAACCCATGAGTAGCTGGTGGAGAAAACTCTCTAGGGGCTGTGAATATACCCGTTCCGCCTAGTTAGGTGACACCGTAGCTCATGAGTAACCGGTGGAGAAAACTCTCTAGAGACTGTGAATACACTCGTCTTGCCTAACTAGACTACACCTCATCTCAAAAGTAGTCGGTCCTAGTAAAAAGGTCCAACAAGACGACTATGACTCCACTCACGTCACAACCTCACTGAAGGTAGAGAAAAGGGTCACTAACTATCTCACCCGGACTGCCCAAACGGATCCACCCTGTCTGTATCCAGCTACGCTGTACACCACCCCAAAGGTGGCTGGCTCAAGAATTGCCCAAACAAAAACTGCGACCTCATTGCAAAGAAACCTCATTCCGGAATGGCATTCGCAGGGCGCGACTCACACAAGTTTCGCAACAAGAAATTTAATTTTTAGCAACATTTAACTAGCAACATTTCACTAAATGACACAAATTATGAAATTTAGCAACATTCATTTATTAGTATTGCTAAATGTATTTATTTACCAATATTTAGGTACAAATGTTGCTAAATATAAATAACACCAACACTAAGAATTAAATGTTACAATGTTTAGCAACATTTTTTGTGATAAATGACAATTAGTTTTTCAAATTTTGAAAAGCCCTCCAAATTTTTTAAAATTTCATCTTTCCCTCCTTTTAGTGATATTTTCTTCCATCTCTCTCCCATTTCCTTGTCTCTTCACTTTAAACTCTCAAGAGATTTTTTACTCTCATGATTTCTTCTTCTATTCCTTAATTTTATAAAGTCTTTCTCACCAATTTTTTTATTTTATAGGATTGAAGAAATATACATTTTGGCATCGGATTATCAATTTTGTTTCTAAAGACAAGTAAGTATCTTTTTTTGTAAGGTAAAGCAATTTCATATTGACATAGATTTAAAATTTTCTTTTTTTTTCCTTAACTAGTAAAGTTTAATTTATTATGATTAGAATGGGATTACCCTTCGTTTTTTTGGTTCGTTGTTACATTAATTTATTGTATTATGTTGTATGATATGAGGTTTTTTGTTTCTTAACTTTCATCAATCTTTTTTTTATATATTTTTACTTTTAGATATTAAATTTGTGGTTATTACCTTGCTATTATTTTAATTTGATACTTTTTAATTTTTTTAGGAAATATCATTAATTCCTAGTATATTTGAGCAAATATGTGATTTTTTATGAATTGGTAAGGGCAATATATTTTATTTTTTAGTAGTTCATGGTATCATATATTTTATGATAAATTGTTTGAAATTTTAATTTTTAAATCTTTTTTTTTACAGGGTAAACAAATAAAGATTACAAGATTGTTTCATCCAAGCGTTTTGGAGACTTCTACAACGAATAAGGATGACTAATTTTTTATTTTGTCGTGATCAAATTTGTAATTATGAGGAAACTCAATTTAGTTTTATATCAAATGTGTTATTTGATTTGTAATATATTATAAGTTTTGATTGTCTTATGCTATACTTGAGATTTTTAGTGTTTATGGTTGTTGCCCACTTTGACCATCTATTGAGTAAAAAATTTGTAAGTAGAACTTGTAGAATTTTTTATTATAGTTGTAATTATTTTTTTATTATAGTTTTAATTAATTAATATTAATATAATAAATATTTTTACCAATAATTGAATATACTATTGTACGTGATTGTTTATTAATATTTGATTATTATTAACTATGATTATAATAATTAATAAAAAATTAATAATATTTTAATTTAATTAATATTAAAATTTATAATTAATTAAATATTTTTATTTAATTAAAAAAATAATAGCTAAATTTATATAAGAATTAATTAAACAATATGCACCACTATTTAATAGTTGCCCATTTAAAATTTTCATTTAGCAACATTTGTTAAGTGTTACTAATTCTTGAGCATCAGCAACACTCTCTCCATATGTTGCTAAAGGATTCAACAACACGGGCATAGGCAACATTAAAAGTTAAGTGTTGCTAAAAGATTTAGTGACGTTTTTTACTCATTTAGCAACATTTATAAATGCCACTAAATCTAAACATTCTTGTAGTTTACAAATGTCTCTGTCGAGCTCAATCAGGCTCTCACAGGCTAAAGTCAAGTAAACAGGGTCCAACTGGTCTAACCACCAACAAACTACGTGCCCTCGGTACAATTTGATGTCAAAACAGCAATCTGGGTCCACCGTCAACCCCAACGGCACCCAACGATCCAAACTTGACCCTGAACAATCTTTGTAAAAATAAGCACAGCATCTCAAGACGAGCGTAAATGCATTCTAAATTACCCAGTATCCACCGCGATGAAAGCTGCGATGATACAATCGAGCAACGACTCCTAGAGCTAAATCCGTAGTATATGCATATTACGGGTTAAATCTGGTTTTCTCCTAATTCAAATTCCAAGTCCAATATGTATAATTTATCTAATTACTACAACTTGCTTCAAATTCAGATTTCACTAAACATGTTACTCAATGAATTCAAGCTAAAAAGATATACATTGCTAAATTCATACGTGGCGACTAAACCGCGCTGAGGAGTGAAACCCGATGATTAACCCACTTCTCAAGCTAATCCCCGACAGCGAGAAAGTCATGCACCACAAGGAAATTCAGTCGAGTTTGTTCTCTGCCAGCAACAACACCTCTCTAATGATCTGAACCACAATAAAACTAAACTTGTATTATAACCTCCAAAATCAGCACTTAAGCTAAAAATCCTCAATTACAATGCAAACTTCACCTTCTAAACCTCAATTCTGGTGAAGTAAGGTTCCAAATCTAGTGTGGAAGGATAGTACACAAGGTTCAAGTGGAAACTCCAGTTTTCTTCATAGTTTGCACCATAAAAACTCAAGAAACTCAAGTTCCGGTCTAAATCAATAGTAGTAGAGAAAAACTCAAAGTTGACCATGCTAACCTCAACCAAAATCTGCAATATAGGGTTTCGTGGATTCCTCTGGAAGTCTAGAATCCAACAAGCTAAATTTCGCCGCAATCCGACACTCCTACGTCGCACACGAGCCGAAACGCCGACGGTCGACGCTGGAATTTTGCAGAATCCGCACCCGTGAGCTTGAAATTGAGTGAACATACAATAACTGGAGGAATTTTATGGATAACCCACCTCGACAGCTACTCTCGAACTGGCGCGCCGTCAAGAACGGCGAAGATTCATGCTCGCCCGGCCTCCCGCAGCATTACAACGAAGAAGACGCTCGAATGGCATCGCGGCACGACGTCGACGACGATCCAAACTCCAACGACAATTCCACCCGAACTTTACCTCAATCGGACCAAGCTAGAGAGAGAGTAGGAAACCAGCAAAGAAGGCTCTCCCTCAGCTCCCCTCTAAGAGTAAATAGGCTGTGGGGAGATGGGTGATACAAACGAAGTGAGAAAAAACTTATTTGCCCTCTCACCTACCCCCGATGTACCGGTACACGGGCAATTGTACCGGTACAAATGGGCAACCCAAGAGCAATCTACGCAGCAACTATACCGGTATATTCCTTATGATTGTACCGGTATAGCAATCAAGCTTGTACCGGTACATTCTCTTTCTGTACAGGTACAAATGGCAGAAAATTTGCTATTTTGCAGATTCCAGTGCCAACTCCTACTCTCGTATCCCTACTGAGTACGTTTTGCGTCTATTTCGCGCTAACGCGACTCGGACTTGTCCCGAAACTCACCAGAGTTGTCGACAAGCCTCAACTGCTATACACCAGGGTTACTACATCCTCCCTAACTACAAAAAGTTTCGTCCTCGAAACTTAAGCATACCTTAGCTCTGAGCATCAAATAAATAGGGATAGGACTCCCTCATCACCGTCTCTGGCTCCCATGTCGCCTCTGGCTCCTCGTGATTACTCCACTGCACTTTTACATACGGGATAACCCAGTTGCGCAATCCTTTCGTCTCCCGAGCAAGAATCCGCAACGGTCACTCCTCGTATCTCAGGTCCTCGCCAATCTCAAGTGGAGTGAAGCAAATCACATGGGAAGGGTCGAACACATATCTCCTCAATGCCGCAACGTGGAAGAAATCATGAATGCTGGCAAGCCGTGGGGGTAGAGCAATCTTGTATGCAATCGGTCCAACTTGCTACAATATCTCAAAAGCTCCAATATAACGTGGACTGAGCTTTCCACGCACTCCGAATCTGTGAATGCCTCTGGATGGCAAGACTTTGAGAAATACATGATCTCCAACCTGGAACTCTAAGTCTCGTCTTCTAGTATCAACGTAGCTCCTTTGGCGGTTCTGGGCTGTCAAAAGGTGTCGTCGAACTACTCTCAGCTTTTCCTCAGCGCCCAGCAAGATTTCAGGCCCTAACGTCCTCCTTTCACCCACGTCGCTCCAAAATAAAGGGGATCGACATCTGCGCCTATACAACACCTCAAACGAAGCCATCTGGATGCTCGCTTGATAGTTGTTGTTGTACGCGAACTCAACGAACCTCAAATGTCGATGCCACCCACCTCCAAAGTTCAGGACGCATGCCCTCAGCATGTCCTCTAGAGTCTGAATGGTCCGCTCTGACTGACCATCTATCTGTGGGTGAAACACCGTGCTAAAATACAGCTGTGTACCCAAGGCTGTCTGAATACTCCTCTAAAAATGCGAAACAAACCTCGGGTCTCTGTTCTGATACAATCGACATCGGCACCATGTAGCCTGACAATCTCATCCAGGTATAGTTGCGCGAGCTTCTCTCTGGACCAAGTGGTCTGCACTGGTAGGAAGTGAGCAGACTTGGTCAGTCTGTCCACTATCACCCAAATAGCATCGAAACCACCATGTGCTCTAGACAATCCCACGACGAAGTTCATCGTGATATGCTCCCACTTCCACTCGAGCACTGACAGACTCTGAAGCTTGCCAGCAGGTACCTGATGCTCTGACTTCACCTGTTGGCAAGTCAAACACTGAGTAACTATCATATATACATGTATGCTCAAGAAAGTGACATAAACATAATAGGTCATTCGATGAATTCGGAAAGCACCACCCACCTTTAAATGATGCCGGAATGCAAGAAGCCCACTTCCCGCGATTTATGAACCAGCACAACTCTCGCTCGCAACAAACGAAGCTAAAATGAGGTTTTTCCTAACTAGCTATCCGTAGGCTCGTCGGAACGCCGATCCGAGCTTTCCAACGCATCGGTTTTATCCTCAATTAGGATCTCATGCGATCAATTTCAAGCTAGACCTTCAATCCTACAAAATAGCATTTTCAAGCTTAAGCTCTACATACACTGTTTCTATACAAAGTTCACAAAAGTGCATAGAGTAAATCAACTCTTACTAGCCCAAGAACCTCAAAACTAAGTACTTTAGATACAAGAGATTAAACTCAGGTTATACTAACATACCTACAACTTGCATATACAACCCAAATTTACTTGTATGTTGTTAGCATAGTATAGTTTCTAATATTATATAGCATCTACAAGCTTTAGCCTGTAATAGATGCAAATTCTTGTTATAACTATACTCCAACTCTATTTTTATCAACAGTTCATATACATAGCTACTTGATTTTGTTTCACTTTTTCTTTTTCTTTTTTTTTCTTTTTTTTTTTTCGTCAATTTTTGTTCTGTTTTTCTAGGAAGCCTTAGCTGCTTCCACCTTATATGCTTAGTTCATCTCTTTTAATGCATGAAGCAGGTAGCATGCTACCTTTTTCTCAAAAAAAAATCAACAGTTCATATACATACATACTGTCAACATATAGTTCTTCTCTAGGTTCCATATTTAACCAACAATTCCTCTATATATGCTGTCCAATTCTTGATTTACACAGCATCTATAAGCTTTGGAACCCAGGAATTCCATTGTTCCAAATCTCTCTATAGAGTAATCATCTTAAACTCTATCATAAAGATAGCAACCCAAGCTCACTTATATAATGTTAATACATGGTTTCTCTCTAGGTTTTCATGGCAATTATAAATACTAGCATCAAAGAACTCCAAACCAAACTTTTTTATAGAGTAATTACTCTAAACTTATCATGAAAATAACAACCTTCCTCTAAGTCTCATTTCCAGCAACCATTCACATGTATACTTTACATCTATGTACATACACATAACATAGGGTTTGTTCTTTATGTTTCATGGCGACTTCAAACTCTAGCAATTAAGAAATCCTTGTTCAACCCTTCTATTGAGCAAATACACAAACCCTATCAAAGAAATGTGCTAACTTTACCTCAAGTTTCATTCTCAACAAATAATCTACATATATATATATGCTGCCTACAATGCAGTTTTTAGAATTACCTAATATTTATAAGCTTTGAAGTCCAAAATTCTATTGCTCAACCTCTAGGGACAGTAATTATCACAACTTCAACAAGAAAACAACTATTCCATTCATATATGCTGTCAACATACTTCTTCTAAACTCTCTAAATTTTTTTCATGACAACATAAGCTCTTTCTCTTGGTTTTCATGGTCAAAGCAATCTCTAGTATCTAAAAATCTCAAGTAATTAGATCCTTTCCTTGGGTTAAATACAATAACCCCAACCGAAACATGACAAACTTACCTTAGATTCAACTCCACTAGCTGGTTCCCTGCCTAAAAACCTTCCTCTCAGCTCAAGATACACTACAAAAAATCTTGCATCTAAGGATACTTTAAATCATAATTAGCGACGCTTTAAAGCGTCGGCAAAAATAATCCCGACGCTTGTAAAAGCGTCGGGTAAAGAGTCGTTAAATAAACATGTCGGGATAAATATACCGACATTTTAATATAGCGTCGAAAAATATATATAAATATTTGATAAAAAGGCGACGCTTAATCATAATATCGGCAAATTCTAAATATTAAAGACGCTAGAAGAAAGCGTCGTCTAAAATGCATCGTCTAAAACATATTTTGTTGTAGTGACAGCATCTCCACCATTTCTTCTTCAACAAAACCCTTCTCAATAGGTGCTAGAGAGAGAGAAAAGAAGAATCAGAATATCCGTTTAGCAGTTTAGCAATGTAGAATCTGATATTTCTCCCAGGAGCCCTTCTGAATATCCGTTTGCTCTCAAATTTGACAGTCATGCTCGATTAAGAATAATAAGAAGAACGATATATTAACTTTTCAGTTTGGACCACTTTTTGTCACCGAAAGCTCTACCGACTGAAAGCTCTAGCAGATAGTAGTCAGATTTTATTTTTCACTTTTCGGATGTCAAAATGACATAAAATTTTAAATTTAGGCTCATAAAAATAATCTCGATATATTATCAAATTTTCATAATTTTCTGACACTATGAATTTTCCTATGAATTTTCTGCTAAAATATCAGTATCGTTCCTTATAGAAAATTTTAAATCATCTGTTCTCACTCCAATTTCAACACAAGTCATTTCGGACTTACATCTTACTTCTTCAAGTCCAATAAAAATAGTATCTTATACTATCTTTATTTATTCTTACTTTTACATTAAAAATTAGGTATATTATTCTCCGGCCCTCCGTTACCAAAAGTTTCGTCCGCGAAACTTAGATACCTACCTCTACTCATCTGGTCAACCAGATAAAACAAATTTTAATGCTCACCAATATACAGAATTATACTATTCTGTAATTTTCTCATTTTCGGAAAATAGTTCGTATAATCAAAACTTATATTCTCATTTACCAAACTGATCTACGCTATATATCACACGGACTATTTTCAAAAAATAAATTTTTAAGTCCAAAATGGACTAATTAATTCAACAGCCCACATGGTTGATTTTGATATTTCTGTTCTGCACAACCCCAAAAAAATAAAGAAGAAAAAGAAGGCTTCATGCTTGCCCTGTTGGATTTCTATATTTTAGAGCAAAATATCGGATCCAAACCGTTTCTGTAACGAAACTAAACTAACATAAACATCGAATCCCACAACCAAATTCGAAAGCAATAATTTCTCCTTACCAAATTTTCAAAAATAATATTATATTCAAATCTAAGTTTCTTGTGAATTCAAATGTAATATGAAGCATGCATTCATGCATTATAATAGTAACCAGCATCAAGATTTGGGTTTCGACAGTACGGAAAAAAATCATATTTTTATTTTTTTATACCCATAGTCAAAACTATACTCATTTAGTATCAATTAAATTTGCTCTGTTTGGATTTATATTTAGATAAATATCAGGTATCCATATCATTGACATCTCCACATCTCTATTATTGGGAATAGGAATGTGAGGTTGACCTTTTTTTTTTTCCAAACTATACAATTGGTTAAATAACTTTCTGAAAAAAATTATTTGACTAAATAGTTATTAATTTTTTTGCCAACTCAGTATCATAGTGAATCTTTCTGCTAAAAATGATGAATGATTCACCACTTTCAAAATGACGGTAAACTATTCACTGTCCTCTAAATTTTCTATTAAAGTGATTAATCGTTCACCGCTTTCTTGAAGGTGGAGAACAACTCACCGCTTTTAAGAGGTTTCTAGATGACACGATAAATTCCTAATAAAGACCTCACCTACAATCACTTTGTACGATAAATTTTCAATAGAAACCTCAAAGAGTATTAGGTAAGGACATTTGATGGAGGATGATACTGTTAGGATTTGGTTAGATTTGTAATTAAATTCTAGTTAGATAAGATTAATATTTAAATCTGTTGGAGATATACTAAGATTTAAATATTAATTAGAGGATAAATCTAACTAGATTAGGATTAATATTTAAATCTATTAGAGATTGATTATGATAGATTTAGATATTAATTAGAATAGAAATCCTAAATATACTAGGATTTGGGTACGTTATGGGGTTAGCATTATATATAATGCTATTGGGCTAATTAAGCCAATTGTGCTGAAGAGCCGAAACAGAGAGGAGAGTACGGCAGGAAGCCAAAAGGCAAAAGGTGCTGTGAGTGCATTTGGTGCCGTACTTGAGAGAGAGAAAAAGAGAGAGAAAGTTATGGTTTAGTGCACCTTGTGCACGGGTGCACGAGGAGAGGTCTTCTTTATGGTTTTATAGAAGACGAGAGAAGGGTAGAAAAGGTTCAAGAAAGAGGGCTCGGGTTGTAGCTACTCTGTGCAGAAGAGGAGTCAGGTGTAATTTTCTTTTATTGAATGAATCTTATTTTACCCGCATATTTTCGGTTTTGGTTTTTTCTCTCTTTTGTGATTGTATCAGCTTTTGCTGAGGAGACGGGTTTATGGTAAAAATCCGATTCGACGCTTCCGTTGCGGAGTCCCAACAATCGATACCGGATCCACTGTGACGCCCCAACTTCCCAGGGGGTCACCCATCCTAGGACTACTCCCGTCCTAACACGCTTAACTCTCTTAACCTCTTGGGCCTTGCCACCACCCAAAATGCTTAAGCCGGGTTAAGAGTTTTAGCCCTATTATATCTTATATATAGGACTAACTGGGGTCTTACAATCTCCCCTCCTTTAAGCCCTGACGTCCTCGTCAGGCTCAGACTCACAAGTACCAGGCGATGTGAGACTCGTCTCGCTAGCCCGTCATCCAGACCCTGGCTCAGCCGAGACTTATCTCACACTTCCGGCTGGTAATTGTCTCTGATACCATCTGTGACGCCCCAACTTCCCAGGGGGTCACCCATCCTAGGACTACTCCCGTCCTAACATGCTTAACTCTCTTAACCTCTTGGGCCTTGCAACCACCCAAAATGCTTAAGCCGGGTTAAGAGTTTTAGCCCTATTATATCTTATATATAGGACTAACTGGGGTCTTACAATTAAAAGATAAGTAGCACGCTACCCGCTTCGTTTATTTCATTTAGAAATAAGCTTAGCTGAAAATATGAATCAACTAGGATTCGAACTCAGGTCTCGGGTACCAACCGCCAGGGGGTCACCCATCCTAGGACTACTCCCGTCCTAACACGCTTAACTCTCTTAACCTTTTGGGCCTTGCAACCACCCAAAATGCTTAAGCCGGGTTAAGAGTTTTAGCCCTATTATATCTTATATATAGGACTAACTGGGGTCTTACATCCACAACAGTCGGTATCGGAGCGGGTTGCGGATTCACGAGATCCGGTACCGGGGCGAGTGCCGGATTCCCAACAATTGGTATCAGAGCCGAAGGTTATCGATCTACGGGAGAGATCGACGGAGATGGCCACGAAATTCGAAATCGAGAAGTTCGACGGCAAGAACAATTTCGGATTATGGCAAATTAAAGTACGGGCAATCCTCGTACAGCAAGAATTGGACGAGACGTTGAACGGGAAGGAGGCGAAACCGGTGGATGTCACGGATGTGGCATGGACGAAGATGGAGCGGAAGGCGCTGAGTACACTTCATCTATTATTAGCAGATGAGGTTCTTTACAACGTAGTCGGCGAGACGACACCGGCAAAGTTGTGGAAGAAATTGGAAGATCTGTACATGACCAAATCCTTGACGAACAGGTTGTATCTGAAGCAGCGACTGTTTACGCTGCGGATGCAGGAACCGGCCAGCCTTCAGGAGCATCTTAACGAGTTCAACAAGGTGGTGGTGACGGTTGACCGGATCGGAGTCAATACGGATGACGAAGATAAGGCGCTGATCTTACTATCTTCGCTACCGACGGCATATGAGCATCTGGTGACCACGTTGCTTTATGGCAAGGAGACTGTGACATATCGAACTTCTAAAGTCTTGAAGTTACGAGGTATGTTGGCTTAGAAGGCCATAAGAGTGGTTAGGTGAAGTACGGAAGCTTTCGGGTGTTTTCGGTGCACTAGGTGCGAAAACGGAGCCCGAAAGGCTACTTTGGGCCGTGAGCCAAATCCGGCACTTGCGCGGATGAAATGACGATGTGGACATGATTTAAATCATGTGTGGAGAGGCTCGGTTCAATTTGAAAAGAATCGGAGGTCAAACGAGCAAAAAGTGAGTTGGAACGGAGAAGAAACGGAAAAAGCTGAAAATTTGGCTAAGTCCTTGGAGTAGGCTGATGGTCCCTGGGGGACCGGTCCACTGAAAGGAGCCGGTCCGGAAAGGCTGTCCGCGAGAGCGAGCTCTGCAGGACCGGTCTCTTAAGGGGAGGCAGGTCTCGGTGCGCAGTGGAGCGAGGCTCTCAGGGCCGGTCTGGGTTAGGGAGGCAGGTCTCGAGCCGAAAATGCCCGGTTTGAAATTGTTTCAAATATTGTAAAGTTGAGGGGCCTTATAGCAATTGTGCAGGGGGTTAGTTGTAAAGAGAGGGATAAAACCTCTTCTCTTTCTCTCTCTCCCTCACTCTGATCGCTCCCTCTCTCTCTCTCTCTTCTCTGTTCGACAGCAAGAAGAAGAGAAGAAGGAAAGAAGAAGAAGAAGAAGAAGAAGAAGAAGAAAAGGAAGAAGGAGATGGAGAAGAAGATGATGGTGATGATGATGATGACCATCTCCTCCTTCTCCCTCAAGTGGGCAAGCTCTTGAGAGGTAAGCTTGAGCTCTCCCTCTCTCTCTCTCATGGTAGATCCCCTTGTAGTGGGTCTTAAACCCTAGAGTTGGGATTTATGGAACCCTAGCATGCTAGCAAGATGAATATTCCCCATTTCGTAGATCGATTTGGTGAATTTGGCTATAGTAGCATCTAGGGCATCCAAATGGGGATTTTAGAAATAGATGAGATTGATCTCATTTGACCCCATAGAAACCTAATTGGGGGTGCAACGAACGCGTTGGCGCGCTCGGTTCGGTGATCCGACGGTTGCAAAGATATTAATATTTTAATATATTCATACCAGATGTCCGCAGCACGCAAGATAGGAGCCCTAAATTCACGAAACGGGCCAGGGCAACTTGAAGAAGTGGGGCAACGGCACGAAGTCTCAGATCGAGATTCGGAGATCGTTCGGTTGGTCGCGCACGAGTCGAGCCGAATCGGGTCACGGGTGCCGCGGGCGGCCGATTGCAAGTGTCGACGAGCAATCGGAGAGCAAAACCAAGGTGGGTGTGTTTACCGAAGCGACTAGGTCGCCTGTATGTCTAAGAGTCATTTAACTCTTGTTGATGCATGTTCAATAACGCATAAGTAGAAATGCTAAGTAGTTGCAAGTAAATGAATGAAATGCATGATAATAGCATAAAGTACGATGCTAGAAGAGTAAAAGAATGCATGCTTAGCATAATAGAAACATGCATATGAGTGGATTGATAGACATAAGAGAGCCAAGTAAAGAATGCCAAGTAAAGAATGTGAGTCATGGACTAAATGCACATATAGATCGAGTGGCATCTAACCTAGTGTAAAGAACATAGGTTATAGTAAACCTAGAGTCAATGGACCTAGGAGTGTGGCATCTAACCTAGTGTAATGAACATGGGTTATAGCAAACCTAGAGTCAATGGATCTAGGTGAGTGGCATTGTGTCAAGGACATAGGTTGAACAACGATGGCAATGGACCCAGTGTGAGCAAACATAGGTCGAGCTAGAATGACATTGAACCTAGAGTTAAGACAATCTAGGTTATGTGACAAGGAGTGAACCCTGGAGTCAAGTGGACCTAGGATGTAAAGAACAATGGACCTATTGGGTCGACTCTTGAGGGTTAAGGCCAACCCTCAAGCAAGTGGAATGGATTAGGAATCCCAGTAATTGTGAGCTCGATAGTTCTGGTTCCGCGGGTGTGTGCGGCATGTTCCTCTCCCACCCGAAGAACTTCGAGGATTGTGACTAAGCAAGAACAAAGTGAGCGGTAGGGTTTATGCGGCATGTTCCTCTCCCGTTCAGGGAATCTTCACTAGGGGTGTATGCTGCATGTACCTCTCCCTGGCGGATCCACGACCACGGTGCACGGACCTTCGGGCGGACCGTTGGGCGATGTGGTTCTTGGCTTGCGGTGAGGTGTATGTGACGGGGTCCTTCACCTCGAGCCGAGAGCAAAGTGCGGATTATCCGCTATTGATTGACTCGTGGCGAGTCGGGTGGCTAGCTGGAATCAGGTAGAAAGAACCTTGAGGGCTAGTGTTATGTATGGTGAACCTAAGGTAATAGACACCTTAGAAGCAAGTTGGACTTGAGATGGAAACCTAGGGTTATAGAAACCTTGGAAGTTAATGACATGAGCTAAGGTAAGTAGAAACCTTAGAGTTACAAGTGGTATGAGTTATGAATAGCTAAGTAAGAATGTAATAGCTAAAGTACAGAATTGCGAAAAGGTAAAGAAAAGCTAAGAGCTAAAGTAATAATTTGCATGTTGCACTTGTGCGGCATGTTTTTATGTTAGTTGCAAGTTATATACCTATATATGTTTTTGGACTAACATATTTGCAGTGCCTCCTTGGACCTATTGGTCGAAATTTGTTCTCTTGGGTGACCGTACCCACGAGAACTATGGACAATAGTTCTCACCCCCGTGTTGTGGTTTTGGGGGTACGGTATACACGTGAGCGCGGCGCAGCGCGAGGCAAGGCGTAGATACGTAGATAGCGCCCTACCAGAGACCAGAGGTAACGATACTCGAGGCCGTTTTAATAGCGGGGACTAGAGGGTAGTGAGCAAAATGTAACTAAGCGGTGAAATGATGTAATAATGAGTAGATTGTATTTGGAAGTCTAATGTAAATTAATCGGTGATGTAAAATGAATGTGGAATGAATGTAATAACATAAGATGTGTTTATGTTGTTTGATACCTAGCTTCCTTATGCAATCGTTGTATGTTGAATACTGTTCCCAGTTGGAACATCTTGTAATTATATCGATTGCGACGCCTTGGACGTACGGAAACTCGTCCGTTCGGCGGTCTCTTGCCGCGCCGAATCGGCGAATTGGCGGGCTCGGGGCGTGACAGATTAGTTGGTATCAGAGCATAATTAGAGAATGGGACAATGGTTTAGGGGAACCTAGGAGACCCTAGGGTAGTAAACCATAGGGGAATAAGGCTCGTGAGAGACGAGGACTTGTGACTATTGGCGAAAGGTTAATCGATTGGGTCAAGAGTTAGAAACCTCTAAGACGGATATTAGAGGTAGACTCGAGGTGTGGGTTATTCTCAACCGAGGATGTTCATGTTGGGTATACACAACATGAAACCGAGTGATGAGAATAGATGCCCTTGCATGACTTTCGCCCGATTTGAGTCAATGTTAAGTTGTTTCGTGCTTGACCTACAAGGTTGAGAGTTAATCGAGTTGTCTGTTTCGGGAAAAGATGGCACCGCGTGGCGATCTTCACCCGGATCGGCGCGGGAGGGAACAAGTAGTGTTCTGAGCAACCCGAGGCGAGTGGAGACCCGGTGCTCCGCGAGCGGATGAGTACGCTCGTGGGCGTAGTCTTTGCCACGGGAGGAGCGAGATCAAGGAGCTCCATGAGTTGTTGGCACGACAGCTGCGGCGGCCGCGCCGGCCGCGCCGTGTGCCGACGGGAATGGCGACGGATTCGGGAGCGACTCACGGATTACGTGGAAATGGAGGCGAGAGAAGGAACGGGCTTTGGCGGCCCTTATGGCCTTCAAGGAGTTCGATCCGCCTATCTTCGATGGAGAGAACGTCGATCCATGGATCGTAGAGATGTGGATTGACTCTATGGAAACGCTCTTTGAGGAGCTACACACCTTGGAGCGGGACAAGGTACCTTTAGCTGTTCATTGCTTGAAGCAGTCAGCGAAGGCGTGGTGGAACGGCATTCGACGAGATCGATCGCCTAGTCTCCCTCCTATGGCGTGGGATGAGTTTAGGGGGTGGGTGTTTTCTACGTACTTCCCCGACACGAAAAGAAAGCTTCAGACAAGTTCGGAAGCTGCAACAAGAGACCGCTACGTGAGAGAGTACGAGCGAGAATTTTCTCGTATCGTGAATTGTGTCCGGATGTGGTGCGGGACGACAAGGAAAGAGGCCGAATGGTTCTGCATGGACTTCGACCAGGGATTTACAAGAAGGTGCAAATCCTTAAGCTCACAACTTTTGCGGAGGTGTTGGACCGGGCATTGTGGGCCGAACATGGCGAGGCTTTCGTGCGTGAGGAGCGCGAATCTCGTAGGCATGAGCGAGGATGGGCGAGGCCATCGTTGAGCAATTTGGGTGGTCAGTCAAGTTCTAGACACCACTCAAGGTCGTCCTCTACCCGATCCTCCTCTGGATGTGTGATCTGTGGTGGCTCCCACCAGGCGCGGCGGTGTGCGCTGCGTGATGGAAGGTGTATCCGTTGTGGGCAGCCGGGCCATATGCGGGATGAGTGCCCGCAAGGCGAGAGTCATACCCTGATGATGGCGACGATGTTCTCCTCTCGGACAACTTTGTGGACGTGCGGCCTTTGGCACGGTGCGGAGAGCGGGGTGTGGTGATCAAGCAGCGGAGGGTTCGCGGCGGCGTCAAGCGGTCCTGAGACCTACGACCCGGGTTGTGGAATCTGCTGATGACTTCGGGCGGTATGAGTTAATTAAATCAAGCGAGAATTTACGCATGATTTTAAGTTAATGCATTGCATGTATTCATTGAATGGTCGATTGCTACTATTGATACATCATTATAGTAGGGACCTAGTGGTGAGAGGAGATACCGGGCATGCTTGCGGTGTGAAAGTGTGGCGCTGCTAGAGCGGTAGAAAGCCGAGTGGCACTAGCAAATGGCTAGTTGCGACTCGTGGTAGAGACGAAGTGGTGCGGCGACTCTCAAGGCAACGAGTAGTGGATTGCGAGAGTTAAGCCGTGATACTTGAGGATACCCGAGTAATCCGAATGTTTCGGATGTAGTACCGATAGACCAACGGTGGAAGTAGAGCATTTGTTGAGAGCATGATCGACTAGTTGCGAGTACGCGCGTTTGAGGCCAAGTGATACCTCGAATTGGGGTGGGCGAGTGGTGCTCGTGCAGAGGCCGAGCGGCCAGATGCCTGGGATAGTTAGAACCACTATTGAGGAAATAGTTGGTTAGCGGCGAATTTGGCTGTGGGCCTAGCGATACCTCCATGTGGGGTTAGAAAAGTTGCTTAGTAGGCGGTGCGTGGGGCGCGATCCTGCCCAAAGGCGAGACTTAGCGTAGAAACGCTACGAGAGCGTGGAACGCCGTACAGGTACTCGTAGAGTGCGGTTCGATTCAGCCGAGAGAGTGGATTGGCAGTAGCACTTTAGCGTTGCTAAGTGTGAAGCGGGCCATGGATCACTCGTGGGGCTGATGGCTTGCACTAGGTGCCAAGGAGTCGATAGATTGCGTAGCTCTATAGAGCATGTCGTGTAGGATGACGTTAGCGGGTAGTGCTTGGGGACGACCCGTGCCTGGACCATTTGTGGTATGGAGCACAGGCCCATTGGGCGGCGCGATCATTCGAGAGCGACGGCCGTACTGTTGGTAGGGCGAGAGTTTTGGTCGGGACGGTAGTCGAGCTTGAACCGAGAATGTGAAATGTTGGATCTTAAGATCGATAATGCGCGAGTGCGGTTGTGACCCAATCAGAGTTGAGTGTGGTTTGGGGTCTTGATTGCTCTGATTGGAGTGTGTGCGAATTCCCAGTGAGAATTTCGCCGAAAGTGCTGATTGGGTCTACGCCATTAACGAGAGAACGCTAAGCGTAGTTGAGACACGTCTAAGCGATAGGCTGACGTAGAGTTGGCGACCATTGGTCCACCGTAGAGACCGAGGTAAGCGGTGAGTTGATAACTCTAACGAAGAGTTGGCTAGGATTCGCGAGCGAAGTGTTCGTGTAAGTGATCGCAGCTAAGGAGCCGAATAAGTCGTGGCAATTGAAATTGAAGCAAGTGGTCTCTAGGAGACACTTCGATAGAAGAAGCCACATGACAATTGAGGATAATGCTCTTTTACGGAATGGAGGCGAGATGCGCCAAAGTGTACCGTCTCACGATGGAGCAAGATTCGATTGATATTGAAGCACTCATGTGATGCTCCTAAGATGTTGCTTTAGGCAATGTGGGTGATTGGATCCGAGTGCGCTCAGAGACGAGACGAGTAAACGCCAGGTGAGGTTCCTTGCAAAGCTTTGCAGTGATGTTGGAGCGTGAGAGGTCGTTGAATGTCGACTTGCGCTTCCACTAATGTTTATCGGAGTTGTAATGCACTTTTGAAGTTGTGCTTAGCAAATGTGAATGAAACTAGTCTCACATTCTTCGTGATGGGCCTGTAAATGATTCTATTTAGTGAAAGGCCGCTCCGAAGACAAAAAGTGCATTGGAATCTCCTAAATTACTCGATAAATTGAATTGGATTGTGAGTTGATGGAAATGAGTAAGTTTGCGGACGAAACTCTTTTAAGGAGGGAGAATGTGACATATCGAACTTCTAAAGTCTTGAAGTTACGAGGTATGTTGGCTTAGAAGGCCATAAGAGTGGTTAGGTGAAGTGCGGAAGCTTTCAGGTGTTTTCGGTGCACTAGGTGCGAAAACGGAGCCCGAAAGGCTACTTTGGGCCGTGAGCCAAATCCGGCACTTGCGCGGATGAAATGACGATGTGGACATGATTTAAATCATGTGTGGAGAGGCTCGGTTCAATTTGAAAAGAATCGGAGGTCAAACGAGCCAAAAGTGAGTTGGAACGGAGAAGAAACGGAAAAAAGCTGAAAATTTGGCTAAGTCCTTGGAGTAGGCTGATGGTCCCTGGGGGGACCGGTCCCTGAAAAGGGAGACCGGTCCCGGAAGGCTGTCCCGCGAGAGCAGGCTCTCTGGGACCGGTCTCTTAAGGGGGAGACCGGTCTCCAGCTGCGCAGAGTGGAGCAAGGCTCTCTGGGACCGGTCCTGGGTTAGGGAAACCGGTCTCTGAGCCCGAAAGTGCCCAGTTTGGGCTGTTTCAAATATTGTAAAGTTGAGGGGCCTTATAGCAATTGTGCAGGGGGTTAGTTGTAAAGAGAGGGATAAAACCTCTTCTCTCTCTCTCTCTCTCTCTCTCTCTCTCTCTCTCTCTTCTCTGTTCGACAGCAAGAAGAAGAGAAGAAGGAAAGAAGAAGAAGAAGAAGAAGAAGAAAAGGAAGAAGGAGATGGAGAAGAAGATGATGGTGATGATGATGATGACCATCTCCTCCTTCTCCCTCAAGGAGAGAGGTAAGCTTGAGCTCTCCCTCTCTCTCTCTCATGGTAGATCCCCTTGTAGTGGGTCTTAAACCCTAGAGTTGGGATTTATGGAACCCTAGCATGCTAGCAAGATGAATATTCCCCATTTCGTAGATCGATTTGGTGAATTTGGCTATAGTAGCATCTAGGGCATCCAAATGGGAATTTTAGAAATAGATGAGATTGATCTCATTTGACCCCATAGAAACCTAATTGGGGGTGCAACGAACGCGTTGGCGCGCTCGGTTCGGTGATCCGACGAGCGGTTGCAAAGATATTAATATTTTAATATATTCATACCAGATGTCCGCAAAGACGCAAGATAGGAGCCCTAAATTCACGAAACAACCGGGGCAACTTGAAGAAGTGGGGCAACGGCACGAAGTCTCGGATCGAGATTCGGAGATCGTTCGGTTGGTCGCGCACGAGTCGAGCCGAATCGGGTCACGGGTGCCGCGGGCGGCCGATTGCAAGTGTCGACGAGCAATCGGAGAGCAAAACCAAGGTGGGTGTGTTTACCGAAGCGACTAGGTCGCCTGTATGTCTAAGAGTCATTTAACTCTTGTTGATGCATGTTCAATAACGCATAAGTAGAAATGCTAAGTAGTTGCAAGTAAATGAATGAAATGCATGATAATAGCATAAAGTACGATGCTAGAAGAGTAAAAGAATGCATGCTTAGCATAATAGAAACATGCATATGAGTGGATTGATAGACATAAGAGAGCCAAGTAAAGAATGCCAAGTAAAGAATGTGAGTCATGGACTAAATGCACATATAGATCGAGTGGCATCTAACCTAGTGTAAAGAACATAGGTTATAGTAAACCTAGAGTCAATGGACCTAGGAGTGTGGCATCTAACCTAGTGTAATGAACATGGGTTATAGCAAACCTAGAGTCAATGGATCTAGGTGAGTGGCATTGTGTCAAGGACATAGGTTGAACAACGATGGCAATGGACCCAGTGTGAGCAAACATAGGTCGAGCTAGAATGACATTGAACCTAGAGTTAAGACAATCTAGGTTATGTGACAAGGAGTGAACCCTGGAGTCAAGTGGACCTAGGATGTAAAGAACAATGGACCTATTGGGTCGACTCTTGAGGGTTAAGGCCAACCCTCAAGCAAGTGGAATGGATTCCGGAATCCCAGTAATTGTGAGCTCGATAGTTCTGGTTCCGCGGGTGTATGCGGCATGTTCCTCTCCCACCGGAAGAACTTCGAGGATTGTGACTAAGCAAGAACAAAGTGAGCGCTAGGGTGTATGCGGCATGTTCCTCTCCCTATCAGGGAATCTTGGCTATGGGTGTATGCGGCATGTTCCTCTCCCAGCTGGCGGATCACGACCACGGTGCACGGACCTTCGGGCGGACCGTTGGGCGATGTGGTTCTTGGCTTGGCAGGCCGAGGTGCAAGTGACAGGGTCCTTCACCTCGAGCCAGGCAAAGTGCGGATTATCCGCTATTGATTGACTCGTGGCCGAGTCGGGTGGCTAGCTGGAATCAGGTAGAAAGAACCTTGAGGGCTAGTGTTATGTATGGTGAACCTAAGGTAATAGACACCTTAGAAGCAAGTTGGACTTGAGATGGAAACCTAGGGTTATAGAAACCTTGGAAGTTAATGACATGAGCTAAGGTAAGTAGAAACCTTAGAGTTACAACGGTATGAGTTATGAATAGCTAAGTAAGAATGAAATAGCTAAAGTACAGAATAGCGAAAAGGTAAAGAAAAGCTAAGAGCTAAAGTAATAATTTGCATGTTGCACTTGTGAGGCATGTTTTTATGTTAGTTGCAAGTTATATACCTATATATGTTTTTGGACTAACATAATTGCAGTGCCTCCTTGGACCTATTGGTCGAGCTGTTCTCTTGGGTGACCGTACCCACGAGAACTATGGACAATAGTTCTCACCCCCGTGTTGTGGTTTTGGGGGTACGGGTATACACGTGAGCGGCGCGGCAGCGGCGCGAGGCAAGTGGCGTAGATACGTAGATAGCGCCTACCGGGAGACCAGAGTAGCAGTACCCTGAGGCCGTTTTAATAGCGGGGACTAGAGGGTAGTGAGCAAAATGTAACTAACTGGTGAAATGATGTAATAATGAGTAGATTGTATTTGGAAGTCTAATGTAAATTAATCGGTGATGTAAAATGAATGTGGAATGAATGTAATAACATAAGATGTGTTTATGTTGTTTGATACCTAGCTTCCTTATGCAATCGTTGTATGTTGAATACTGTTCCCCGTTGGAACCTTCTTGTAATTATATCGATTGCGACGCCTTGGACGTACAGGGGAAACTCTGTCCGTTCGGCGGTCTGCCGGCGCGCCGAATCCGACTGAATTGGCGGGCTCGGGGCGTGACAGAGACCATAAGCGTGGAGGCGGTCACGGCGGCGCTTCTCTCGAACGAGATGCGGAAGATGACTCAGGAGTCCGGCACGCAGAGCCGGGATACTGCTTTGGTGGTGAGAGCGAAGAAGGAGGCGACAACATCAGCGACCGGATACCGACAGAAAATGCCATTATCTGAGGTAGAGTGCTTTTATTGTCACAGGAAAGGACATATAAAGCGCAATTGTCGGAAACTTCAGGATGATCTGAAGGAGTTGAAACGGCAGAAGGAGATAACTGTCGTGAACCAGGACGAGGCGGTATCAGCGATGGCGCAAGCGGCAGAATCGGAGATGTTTAATCTTGACGTGCTATATGCGGCGACCGGAGGTGCGAAAATTTCGGATGATGCGTGGGTGCTCGATTCGGCATGTTCCTTTCACGTCTGCCCGAAGAAAGAGTTTTTTGCCACCTATAAGGCGATCAACGGTGGAAAAGCTCTAATGGGGAACGGGACGGCGTGCAAAGTTTTGAGAGTCGGCACGGTGAAGATGCGAATGCACAATGGGGTCGTGAGGACGGCGACGGTGTTCGACATGTTCTGGATTAAGCGGAATTTGATCTCGTTAGGCGCGTTGGACTCGAAGGGTTGTGATATTTCGGCTTCGGGTGGAGCTATGAGGGTCAGCGAGATCGGGTCGTGTGCGAGGCGAACAAGCGTGGGAACTTGTACGTTCTGAACGGGAGCACAGTCGGAACGGGAGCGAAGACGGTTTGGGTTCCAAAAGTGCGCGGAGGTGAAGTCGCTCGAGGTGAAGCGACGGATGCAGCGACATCGAGCGGAAGAGACAAGCTCAAAGTGGAGCTTGCATGGCGAGCTCGACGCAGCTATTGAAGATTACAAATCAAACCAAGGTGGAGATTGTTAGGATTTGGTTAGATTTGTAATTAAATCCTAGTTAGATAAGATTAATATTTAAATCTGTTGGAGATATACTAAGATTTAAATATTAATTAGAGGATAAATCTAACTAGATTAGGATTAATATTTAAATCTATTAGAGATTGATTATGATAGATTTAGATATTAATTAGAATAGAAATCCTAAATATACTAGAATTTGGGTACGTTATGGGGTGAGCATTATATATAATGCTATTGGGCTAATTAAGCCAATTGTGCTGAAGAGCCGAAACAGAGAGGAGAGTACGGCAGGAAGCCAAAAGGCAAAAGGTGCTGTGAGTGCATTTGGTGCCGTACTTGAGAGAGAGAAAAAGAGAGAGAAAGTTATGGTTTAGTGCACCTTGTGCACGGGTGCACGAGGAGAGGTCTTCTTTATGGTTTTATAGAAGACGAGAGAAGGGTAGAAAAGGTTCAAGAAAGAGGGTTCGGGTTGTAGCTACTCTGTGCAGAAGAGAAGTCAGGTGTAATCTTCTCTTATTGAATGAATCTTATTTTACCCGCATATTTTCGGTTTTGGTTTTTTTCTCCTTTTTGATTGTTTCAACTTTTTCTGAGGAGACGGATTTATGGTAAAAACCCGATTCAACGCTTCCGTTGCGGAGTCCCAACAATCGATACCGGATCCACAACAGTCGGTATCGGAGCGGGTTGCGGATTCACGAGATCCGGTACCGGGGCGAGTGCCGGATTCCCAACAGATACTTTGGGTTGACGACCACAAATCTCTCTGAAAACTTAAATGGGATATTTAAGGGACTTCGTGCTTTACTTATCACGACTTTAGATAGTCTAATTGGGATATATTGTCCAACGATTTGGGCTTGTGAAATTTGAGGTATTCATTAAAAATTTGTCATAAAAATGATTGTGAATGGAATTAAAGATATCTGCTGAGAATTTGTTGTACCAGCTTTTATTAATTGGGTATAAAGGGGGAAATTTCTTAAAAGCGGTGAATCGGTGAACGATTCGTGCTTTTAGTGGAAAATTTAAAGGCGATAAATTGTTCGTCGTTTTCGTAAAGGCAGTAAACAATTTACCGCTTTTTACATAATTATATACTGTAATATTGAGTTGATAAAAGAAGGGTTATTTGACTAAATAATTTTTTAGAAGGTTATTTATTTAATTATAAAATTTTATATGGTTATTTTTTAAAAAAGTTTTCAGTGCATGGTCTGCACTTTTTTTTTTGAAAAAAGAAAGATGAAGGGGAAAAAAAAAAAATTCCCTCTACAGTCAGGCCTGAACTATCCTCAAAGCAAAGTCCTCCCTAGTCAATAATTTTCCAATCAACTGATCACTGGGAGAAATTACAGACAGTCTTCACTCAAAACTGAATTCATCAGTAAATCCAACTGTTTCCTCTTCCTTTCTGTGCACACAAAATGCAAGCACTGGGAACTGCCCTAGTTTTATATATATAAATATATATACCACTACCTGGTGTATGCCCCATGCAGTCATGGTACCAACTCAATTACATCAAATTACACAACTCAATTACATCAAATTACACCAACTGTCCCTACTAATGACAAACGATAGTTGGCAGTTCGAATCCAATTGATTCACATTTTCTAAGTTTATTTAAATGAAATAAACGAAGCGAAAATAAACGAAGCGAGTAACGTCTATCTATCTCTCAAAAAAAAAAAAAAACATCAAATTACATGTGATCCACTTGCATCTAAAATAAGGGGAATGATCATATTCATCTCATAATCACATACTCCTGTAGCTAGCCTGCCTTGCCTTTTAAGTCACTCATACTTTTTTGCTCTCTACTCCATATTGCTAGCATGCTTGCTCTTTGAATAATGCCCCCTCATAATGATGTTGTAAACAATATACTAATTAACCTCAAGGAAAGTGGATCTGCAGTAGAAAATCCCTCCATATATATGTAAAGTTACTTATCCAGCTCATATGCATCATGGTCCTCTAAAAAGCATGTAATATGATTAAGTAGATCTCAATTCCTAATGCATCTCACATGCACGCTCTTTTCTTTCTTAAAAAATATAGATCTTGTTTGGGTACACCAACATCTTCATCAGGGTATCTCTTTGATTTTGTTTGGCCGTCGGAATGTGGTATAAGTTGAATTTCTTATTCAGTATGAGATTTTTCTTTTGTAGACGGAAGTTAAGAATATGTTCAAATGTCTCATATAAAATTGCATATTCGGCATTCGAGTCATTTCATTTCAAATAAGATAATTAACTTCCGAATGAAATATGTTATCGTATCAAATCATGGCTGCCAAAACCCTTTCAAGGGTGAAGATCACTCATATTTTTTCAATTACTAGGAAAATTTTTATACTGAAAGTTAAGATACTTTTTTTCCTTCAATTTACTCAAAAGGCATCTAATATCAAGTAGATGAGGAGGGTGATCAAATATTTAGAATGTGGCTACGATATTCGGTCTTCAAGCTAAGTCAGTTTTTTAATAAGATAACTCACCACGTAGATGAAATATATCCTGCCAAATTATAAATTATAAATAATAAGACCTTTCAAGAAGTAAAACAATTAATTAAACTCATACTTCCAATGGTTCAAGAAAATTTTTGTACCGAATAAATTATTCTAAAATCTAAAGACGACCATAATGTCTTTTGTGGACCGCATTATGTATCTTGAATATCATTTAGGCTTAGGAGTACGTCTCCTATACCTTCAAAAGTATGAGGCCTCTATGCTTGTAAATTATTTTTAATGATATGACATTCGATTTGATATTCGATATAATGTTTATAAATTTAACGGTGTAGAACAATCTAACTTACATAAAATTGTAATAAAAATTCTACTTGATATCAAAAATAAGATCAATACTTCTGATTCAAAATTTGAGTCTTTTATCACTATTTTTTGTAAGATTTTTATTTTCAGCCGTTCATTTTGAGACTATTCGTTATCGGACAAACGAAGTCAAAAAATTATAAAATTTCGTTGCTAAATAGCTCTAATAACGTAAATCATGTCTAATTAACAAAATTAATTGTCGAATTGAATGCCCCATTATTAAAAATAACCTATAAGTACGGAGATTTTCATACTTTGGAAAATGTAGGAGCCTAGCTAGTTCTAGGTTTAGAGTGTTTTTAATATCTATATGTATGCAGCAAATTTCTTCTCTTTTTTTTTTTTTTTTTTTTTTTTTTTTGAGAGAGATAGGTAGGATGAATACGTGCCCGTTTATTACTTGGTAAAAAATAAGTTTAGTTAGAAATGTGAATCATTTAGGATTAGAGGCTAGGAGCTGCAGTGTTTCGAATTAAGCAAATCGCTTTTGGCTTGTTTTAATTCTGTTTAAGGACGTTCGGTTATGCAGCAAATTTCTGAAATGAGGAAATCATCACCATTTGAAAGAGATCGAAACACTTCTCGGGATGTATCTTCTTTGGTTCGGCGCATTCGCACTACACAAATATATAATCATTTTACGATCATATTTATTTTCTCTCTTGGGTCTCCCTCCGATAAATCGACATTAATTCCTTAACTTAAGTAGTGCTCAGCATTTTTAATTATTTTTTATATAGACCGATTTCTAGTGCATTGAAATTTGAAAAGCCACGAAGGGCACGATAATGGTTATATCTTATTTTACAAGAAAACACAATCACATCTCGAGCAACTAACCCTCCGCCGTTCAGGGATTTAGGACGTACGACACATGAGGAGGCCAGCTGGGAATACAATTACGCTAGTATAAAAAAGTTCAGTGACTAATTAAGGGCGTGATTGCTTTTATGAAAGTGGAAAGGGGTTAAGTAATTTTCGATTATAAATGCTTAATATTTTGTTTCGTTGGCCATAAATTCGTCTCCGGTGAAACTTAAATCTTCAAAAATAACAAAATTGACATCGGCTTATCCCAGATAAAGTCTATCGGGAAAACACAAGAATAATTAAAAAAACAAAAACTAACTCATATCTCGCACTAATAATTTTTATATTATTTACTTTCTATCAAGCAAACAGTAAAATTAAAGAATTTCTGTTCAACAATTATATGAACAATTAAATAACATAAAAAAAAATAATTTTCATTCCAACTCTAGCTCTTCAAGAAATTTATTATCTTCGGTAAAATAAATAAACCCTAATAAAATATCCAAAAGTAAAAAGTTCATGACAATATTGTAACATCACCAAACTGCACATCTTTCTCTAATTATATATCAAAACCCGTGTAGCTTTTGTTTTTTCCTGAATTGTATTCTTTAAACTTGGTACTAATTGAACATTCATAGCTTACAGAGAGGGTTTCTTTTATTAATGAATTTCCTCGCTAGACAAATGAGTCACAGGACAATAGTAGGAGTGCAAGCCGAGATAGGGTCCGTACTAGCTTGCTCAGCCTCAGTGGAGTATAGTCACGGGCCTTGTCCCTTTGCTAATTTCGATAACGGCGCCAAGAGCCATCAGAATTTCTAACAGCAACAACCCATTGTTTTCTTCTATTCTTTTTATGCCCAGCAGGTTTCAAATAGGAATATGTGCAAACAAAATCTCATTATTATATATAAATTAAACAGTATTATTATATATAAATTACAGAGTTACAGTGATCTTACAGATATGTTATAGTGATTAGAGATTTTTAGCATACCACTTGATTGTTGGTAAAAACGATGTCTTAATGCTAAAGAAAAAAAAAAAAAAAAGAACGAAAAGAAAAGAAGGATGAACATCAATTTGCCCTCCTAAGCTTCACTTGCCGTCATATGTTCGAAATTGTACTTAATTACTGTCACGTCCCGGATTCCTCATTTTTCGAGCGCACGCCAACAAATTCGTCGTATATAAAAAAATTTCTCCTGTATACGAAGCGTAGCTGTAAAAACAAACAGTACTACAACCAGTATTATAGAGCTGTAATAAAACTAAACAGGTAGAATATAAAAAATTCTATATATACAAAATATCTGGATACAAAAACTATACTCGCTCTAAGCGAGTTACACAACCGTATGTACAAAACTTCCAAAATAAAGTACATCTACCTACAGCAGTAGTCCTCTAACTCAGCACTTGACGGGTAGGGCTCTAGCTCGCGACGCCCTTGCCTCGATCAGCCTCAGAAGGAGTAGCAGCCGAAACCAAAGGCCCTGCAACAACAGTGAAAAAAAAAAAGGACGTGAGAACTACTGTAAAAACAAGTAGTCCTCAGTGGGTACCGCCCTCAACATCATCGGTCCACCCACTAAGTCTATAGGGGTAAGAAAAGGTAGAAAGAAAGCTGAAACACTCTACAGCTATATGTCACTATACTATCATGCTTTAAAGTCATCACCTATAGACCAATGCCATAATAGATCTAATCTGAAAGGGGACTAAGCATACCCGTCCCTGAGACTGTGAACACATCCGTCCCGTGCCCGGTTGCGACTGTACAGCTACCCCAACTCTAACCCTCGGTGGAGAGTAAGTCCAACTGCACACACCCGACACCAATGCGAAAGTACGGCGCCCAGTTCCGGAGTGGCACTCAGGGGAGCTACCGAACCGAATATGCAGTGTATCTCTGTCGAGCTCAATCAGGCTCAAAATAGCCAAAATCTCATAATTGGAGTCTAAACAGGTCTAACAACCGACTCTCCGTGCCCTCGGCATAATCTGAGACCAAAACAGTGATTTGGGCCCACCGTCTACCCCGACGGTCCCCGACAATCTAAAACAGTCTAGACACTGCTGTAAAGATAAGCTCGGCACCCCAGCACGAGCGTAAATGCAAGCTACACTATCCTGGGTATCCATCGCACTAACCCTGCGACGATACTATAACAACACGGCTCCTAGAGCTAAATCCTGTAGTGTATGCACGTGTCGGTCAAATCGTGGTTTTCTCCTAAGTCAAATTCAAGTCCAACATGTATAAATTATTACTTACTAATCATGCTCCCAATTCAAATTTTATTCATGTTATAATCAATGAATTTGAGCTAAACTTAATATTCTATAACCGAAATCATACACGTCGACTACAAGTACTTAGGAGCGAAACTAATGAAAACCCACCTCGAAAGCTAATCCCTAGCAGCGAAGGGGACCTCGAATCAACCACGACCCCTGCTGGTCGGTTGAGCACCTCCAAGGCTAGCAACCAAGCTAACTCCAATCTCTACACACAGAAATCCAACACTTAGCACCAATTTCAGCACCTAGGTTCGAATTAGCTCAATTCCGATACCAAAACTCACCTAAACCGCTCCAAGTCTGGAGGGACCAGTGCCGAACCCAAGGGAGTAAGCCGGAGGATGATCCTCAAGTCCTAAATCCCTCTGCTCTTGAAGTCGATAACCAGAAAATTCCAAAAATCACAATTATGCTAAGAAGCAACGGCGGAGAAAAGGGAGATTCAAATAGGCTAACCTTCTCCCAATCTGGCAATCTTGGGCTCTATAGCTTCCTCTCGAAGTCCCGAATCCAGCGAACGAAGTTTCGTCGAATTCCGATGCTCCTACGCTGCGAATGAGCCGAAATACTGCAAGTCGACGCTGGAAATCTGCAGCAGTAGCACCCAAGCTCGAAAATTGTTAAAGTTGAAGTAATGGAAAGGATTCCGACGGGTCACTCACCTCAAAACTTCTCTATGATCGGAGTCACGTCCAGAATGGTGAAGGAGCGCACTCGCCCGATCTCCTCGCATCACCCCGACGTCGAACGTATACTCGAACGGCTCCGCGGCGCGACGTCGGCGATCTTCGACTCCACCCGAGTTCCTCCACCTCAATCCGTCAAACTAGAGGGAGAAGAAGGAGAGTAGTAGCAGCAGAGAAGTCCCTCACCTTCTCTCTCTACGTGTATAAGCTGGGAGGGTGCTGGTGATATAAATGATGTGGAGATCTAAATGATGTGCTGATTTGCCCTCTTATCTACCAAAGTATACAGATACACGGGCAAATATCTTGGGTACAAATAGGCCAACCGAGAGCATCTCTACGCGAGGCTATCTGGTACACCCTTGGTTGTTATCTGGGTATAGCAATCGGTGAGGTACAATCCAATATTTGTCTTAGGTACACAATATAGAAAATCTATTATTTCGTGATTTTCAAGATACCAGCTGCTCTCGCGTTCTCACTGAGTCGGTTTGGCGTCCATTTCGAGCCAACGCGACTCGGACTTGTCCCGACACTCACCGGCGACAAGCCTCATTTAGGTTTCTACAATTACTCATTTTAATGGTTAAATTAGGAAAATATTTTTTTGTAAGTGTTTTCACTTTTTCTTCTTAACTTCCAAAAATCTATATTTTACTCCTTAGGCCCTGTTTGGATGGGTATTTTTTTGGGGTAAAGTATTACTATCCTATGGGTATAGGAAAAAAATCCTAAATGGTGTTTGGATGCTTCAAAAACATCCCAACAAAATAGGGTATAGTGTAACTATACCCTAAAAAACAGGGTAAAAGTAACATCCAATATTTTCTCCGAAAAAAATTACTCCATTTTTGGGGCACCTCTTTCACCCTCGTCTCGCGCCTCTTTTCAAATTTAAAATTTAAAATTTGAAAGTTTGAAATTTTGAAATTTAAAATTTAAATTTTAAATTTTAAAAATAAAAAATTTAAATTTTATAATTTTAAAATTTAAATGTCAAATTTTAAATTTCAAAATTTCTAACTTTTAGTTTTCAAATTTTCAAATTTTAAATTTTAAATTTTAAATTTTAAATTTCAATTTTTCAAATTTCGAATTCAAATTTAAATTTCAAATTTCAAATCTCAAATCTCATAGTTTAAATTTCAAATTTTAAAATTTCAAATTTCAAAATTTTTATTTTAAATAAAATTTAAAATTTAAATAAAATTCGAATTTCTAATTTCAAATTTCAAATTTTAAATTTTAAATTTCAAATTCAAAATTTAAAATCTCAAATCTCATAGTTCAAATTTCAAATTTTAAACTTTAAACTTTAAATTTAAAAATAAATTTAAACTTTAAAGTTTAAAATTTGAAAATTAAAATTTTAAATTTTAAATTTTTATTTTAAAATTTTAAATTAAAAATTTTAAAAATAAATTAGATTTTTAAATTTTAAATTTTAAAATTTTTAAATTTCAAATTTGAAATTTGAAAATTTAAATTTTAAAACTTAAAATTTCACATTTCACATATAAAATTTTAAATTTTAAATTTTTATTGAAATTTTAAAATTTAAAATTTAAATTTTAACTTTTAATTTTTAAATTTTGAAGAATCCTGTGAAATTGTACAATACGTATCCAAACAGCTTAAAAATTAAATCCGTGGAATTTTTTTAGAGT
The DNA here is from genome assembly GCA_025177825.1 of Aechmea fasciata. Lineage (NCBI taxonomy): Eukaryota > Viridiplantae > Streptophyta > Magnoliopsida > Poales > Bromeliaceae > Aechmea > Aechmea fasciata. The sequence goes on along the minus strand of CM045925.1, from coordinate 6,177,209 downwards.
CGTAGGATTCTCTATTTCATCTAGACCAAAACCACAGTTTAAAAATCCGTGGAGATTTTTTTGTGCATCCAAACAGCTTAATATTTTAAGTTGTTGCATTTAGCCTCTTTTGTCAAGATTCCATCACTATTTTGTTCATTAATTTCTTATAATTTATATCAAAAATAACTTTCAAAATTACAAAAATATATTAAAAAATATTTATCTCTTATAGAAAAAGTAAGAGCAATTTGATCATTTTGCTCTTTCTATTAATATAGTACTCCGCTAAAAATATTCCTGAAATTAAAAAAAAGGCAAAATGTAGATTTTTGAAAGTCAAAAAGAAAAAAAAACTAAATGGGTATTTATACGACGGTCTTTCTGTAATTTAGCATTTTTTATTTTGTTTCACCTTGTATATCGACCTTTAATAAAATTGCCGAATAGTTAAATATAGTTTATTGAAATATATTGTAGTAAAGTAAAAAATACATTAAACCATGAACATAGAGGTTAAGTTAAAAAATTACTCCCAAAAAACAGAAAAAAGCTGCTCATATATTTACTTTTTTGGTGTATGATATGCCCTGCATCCATCTAATTAGGTGAGTTGTATATATCTACCACATAATATTGTAACTAGTAAAATAATCTCACCTGCTAGATAAGATAAAATGTGTATCATACATCCTTTTTAACGGCGCTACAAAAAAAAAAGAAAGAAAGAAAGAAAAAGAGTACCAGTTGATAACGAATTCATACCTGTTCTTAGTTAAAAGTTAAAACTGACTCCCTTGAATAATAACACTACTATTTATAATTTCAATTTACATCTAATTAAACTTCCTATAGCTCTTCGGCATGCATATAAAGCTAACGCGACCACCTCTTCCTCAGTGCACAGCAATTAAACATGGCTGGTGAAAGCATAGGAGAAGAGCAAGAAGCCCTCTTCCACTACTCGGCCTCGCCGTGCGCGGCCGTCTACTACGTGCAGAGCCCCTCCACCACCTCCCACGCCAACAGCACCCACCCCCCCTCCGACAACAACTCCGCCTTCCTCTCCCCCTTCCCCGCCCCCGACGACGTCGTCACCACCTTTGTCAGCCACCACCACCACCAACGCCACCATGACGAGGCAGCCGACGCCTCCCATCGCCTCGCCCTCTCCCGCTACTCCTCCTCCCGTGGCTCCAACAACTCCTTCCTCCACGAGAAGAAGGTGCATGTACATCTCGAAACTTAAGCCGACAGAAAATGATATTTATTGATATTATTATTCTAGTTCTCTCCTTTTTATGTATAGTCTCGAAACTTTTCAAAGGTCCCGAATGCGGAGAAAATTAAATTTTGTAACGCGATCGTCTTATTTTTCACTTGAACTTCAGTCTCCGAGCATCAAACAATATTGATCTAATTAATATTTCTTATAAAATTAATAACTATTTTGTACCTTTCTATGTAAATGATTCAATTGATTTGTGGAGTTTATGTCGAGCATAATTAGATATTATTGTACAATAAAAAATTAATCTTTTCTTTAATTAAGGGTTTACCATCCTATATACACTTTAGGCTACTCTGATACAATATAAAAATAAATAAATAATTAATTACACTAAAAATCAAAGCTAATTAATAATAGATGACGATATTGTTTAACATCTTTAAAAGGTAGCATATGGCGGCCGCGGCGGGAGCGCAGATGGTCAGTTTGGGAGCGGCGGCGGAGGCGGCCGGCAGGTGCTAAGGATTGTGAGCGGCCGGCAAGAGGAGGGGGAGGAGGATGGTGGGAGGAGGAGTGGGGTCTGGAGATTCCTGGCATTGGATCCTACTGCGCCTTATGTCTGCGTCCTATTTCAAGTGCTGTGGAAGCTTGCAATGAGCACCGCGTTCGGACTGCTTGTGTTCTTCTTGGCCACCAAGCCTAAGCCACCCAAAGTTTCCTTCAAGGTACTGTTTACTCTAGCTCTTCGCTCTTTCTTTTTTTTCTTTTTTTCTTTTTACGTATAGTTGGCTTTTTTTTTTTTTTTTAAGTAAAAATGTCTTGAATTTTATGTTCAATAATTTTGATGTGTACATGGTTGGCCCAAAATGCTTAAGCTCAGTTATTATTAAATGACAACCCCATTCCAATCACACCACACGATCGCAGGCGATGTGAGACTAAATCTCGCTATCATCCGATTCAGCTCGGTAGAGACTACGCACATGTACTGGTGGTGAGCAGCTCGATACTCAAATGTAACGACCAGCCCATTAGCAATAATAACTCATTGGGTAACCAAAATCTTGGCGAGTTATTATTCTTGGTGTCTAATCTTTTATAAAGCCGATAATGATTTTTATCCGATGTGGGACTATTAATTGGGGTGTCACACTAAGGCATGGGTCCTACAAAACCTGTGGCATTACATACCTTGGTGCAGCCTTTAGAAGTGTTGGGCCAGGCAACCGAGCCGCTCGGCCCGTTTTAATTTCGTATGTGTCATGACTCAGGATGCGTGATAAATTGGCACTCACAGCTGAACCTGAAGTGTATGTATTCATCATGCAGGTAGGCAAAATGGAGCAGTTTAATCTTGGAGAGGGGGTGGACAACACAGGCGTTATAACTAAAATTCTCACTTGCAATTGTTCCATCAACATGGAGATCGAAAATTACTCCAAGGTCTTCGGATTGCATGTTCATCCCCCAGCGTTGGAAATGGCTTTTGGGCGCCTCAGATTTGCAACTTCACAGGTAAAAAAAAATGAAGTGATTCCAGTACTGTTCTCTGCTGGTAATTATACAGCAATATTATTACCGACCGTTCTTAACGTAAGGTGCAAAGTATTTGATGGTTGGTACCCAAGGTCGCAGATTCGTATCCTAATTGCTTTATATTTTCAGCTAAATTTATTTCTAAAAAATAAAGTTGCAGGCAGCATGTTATACTTTTCTCTCAAAAAAATATATATTATAAAACAATATTATTATGGCATATTTGGCACTAGATTCAACAAGAAAAGGGTAAATTGCACATTTGGTACATCCTCAAACTATCATAAAAGACACTTTGGTTCTCAAGTTTTAATTTATTTAATTTTTTGTTTGAACTTTTAGAATTGTTGCAATCAAGTCCTATAATCTAATTTAGTTTACTAAATATTGATATATCGCTAATATGAAAGTGATGTAGCAGTGTTATGCTTGGTGAATGGTGATATACCAATAATTTTGCTGCGACATTAATTATTTTTACATTAGTTATGCATTAATATTTAGTCAACTAAATTAGGTCGTGAGATTTGATTGTAACAATTCTAAAGGTTCAAGCTCGAAATTATAACAAATTATAGCTTGAATATTAAATTGTCACACATCTCATATATAGTTTGAGTACCAAATGTGCAATTTATCTAAATACTGCAATTAAAGCACTGCTGTTTGATGATTTTTCTTAGGGTCCATTTGGTTCAACATAAAACTGTGAAAAATATTTTTCTTAAAAAAAAAAAAAAAAAAAAAGTTTTACGTTTTTTAGTATTTGGTTTGTATGGGAAAAAATAGTTTTTCTATCAACATTTGCTTAATTAGTTGAACAGAAAAAAAAATTACATTTGTTTGGTTCGGTGGAAAAAAATGAATGAAAAAAGTTTTACGTAGCTTTAGTTTTCGTTTTCTGCCGAAAAAAAGTAAAAAACAAGAACTTCAATTTTTTTTTCAAATCCATTAAAATACTTTTACGGAAAAATATTTGCAGGTCGAACCAAATAAGCAAAAAAATGTTTTTCATACCGCAAATAAATTTTCGGTTTGTTTTATGCCGAACCAAACTCTCCTTTAGCTTGTCTTAATTCAATTGGTGTCAATTAATTATGAACATTTATGTTCAGAAAAGGTCAGTTGCTTTAAACTCTTCTGGTGTCAACTATTTTATTTTATTTTATATTAGTTAACTAGATCAGTTGCTGAAATAGAAGCTAGAAATGATCCTACTTTAAGGGCGTGTTTGGTTCGCATTATGAAAGATTACTAGGAGTAAAAAGATATCCGAGAATCTTATTCCCATTCATCATATTACTAAGAATATCATATTTCTGTGTTTGGTTATGATCATATTATTTAGTTATGTTATTTAAACCTATAAAAAATATACAATTAATTTATTTATTTATTTTAATTAATTTTAGATAATGCTATCAAAAATTTTAATACCTATTTAGAAAATGGGGTGAGAGAATATAGCTTAGAGGGAGAGAGTATAATTAAAGAAATAGGAAGGGATATAGAGTCGAGATTAGAGAGAAAGATTTGAGATTTTAGAAAATAGGGGGAGAGAGAGCTTAGTTTAGAGAGAGAAAAAGAGTTGAAGTTTAGAGAGAGAGATATGAGGTTAGAGTGTAATGGAAAATAATACTAACTAGCCGGCGGATAGAGAGAAAAAAAATTAGACATTATGATTACCTCAATCTATTAATATGAGGATACCCACCCTCCATCAAGGGAATGAGATTAGTACTTTAGGATGCATCTTATTCCCAAGTTAATCTAATATTACCAACTAGATTACTTAGTGCATTTAGCCAAACACCGTCATATATTTTTATTCTCATTGGATTACAAGGAATCTTAAAAAGAGAGCGCGAACCAAATGCACCCTAAACATCATGGCTTGTATTTATAAATGTATATCCCTATCATAGACAAAAGGAAATTGATATTAACATAGCTGGTTTCATTATTCACAGGGTAGATTTCCTGTATCTAGCTAAAGTTTAAGCAATTTTGCCCTGTGAATAGCAAAGTTAATACTAATTTCCTTTACAAACTTATTAAGTTTATCTAGCTAGTTAATTAGCTATTATAAAGTAGTTTTTTTTTTTTTTTGGTTCTTTACTGTTATATACCTTTTGGTATCTATAGTGAGCAGGACAAATGGCTGTGTATATATTTTTGGAAAAACTTCAAATACTCCCCTGTGGTTTTGCAATTTCTTACTTTAGTATCCTATGGTTTAAAGTGTATCAAGTTAGTACTCTGGGGTTTCGCACTTTCTCACTTTAGTACCCTATGGTTTAAAGTGTATCAAGTTAGTACTCTGTGGTTTCATTTTTGTATCAAGTTAGTTTCCTGTGGTTTCATTTTTCTCTTTTTATTATCCATTTCAGGGTATTTTTTCGTTAAATCAGTGACAAATGTAAAACTAAAGGGTACTAAAATGAATATTTGATAAACCTAAGTAGGGTATCTAAAATTTTTTGTATATAATTTAACGAAATATTAAACCACAGGATACTAAAGTGAGAAAGTGCGAAACCATAGGGTACTAACTTGATACACTTTAAACCATATGGTACTAAAGTTTGAAAGTGCGAAACCATAGGGTACTAACTTGATACACTTTAAACCATAGGATACTAAAGTAAGAAACTGCAAAACCACAGGGGGGTATTTGATGTTTTCCCTATATTTAAACTGTCTTTGAATCATATGCCTCATCTTTTTTCTCTTTTTTTTTGGTACATAGACCCCTTTGCTCCTCTTCTACCCTTGAGAGATAACTCTTTTTGAGTTTTCTTTAATTTGCTAATCACAAGATCCATTTATTCAAAGCTGATATTTTAGTTGCTATATTGTGCATTCTCATTTTTTTAACAAAAGACAATAAAAACATAGTGTTATAGGCATAACAATACTATACATTCTACCAATGTCACAATGTAGTTTCAATGTCGAAAATTATGCCTACTAGGTAAGTTTCATCTTCTGATTGGCTTCCTTTCTCATTTAAACCCTAGGGTGAGGAATCATACGTTGCGACTGTAACTTCCTTGACCTTAAATCTCTCTGTGGCTGTGAAAAACAAACCGATGTATGGCGCTGGCTGGAGTATGCAGGACATGCTCGATTCAGGACGGGGTTTGCTTCTGTTAGTTCGAGTTCAATCGAGGTCGAGTTACCGAGCCGTTTGGAACTTGATCAGGTTGAGGTATCATCACCATGCAGAGTGTTTCCTCTTCCTTCGTAGCGTATATCATACCCAAATCTACAATAGCACTTGCAACTACTGATGCCCACTTATATACAACCATGCAAATGTGTAAATAATTGTGTGCATTTAATTTCTCTTGTATGGTGAATGGGCTAGATCATATTACAAGGTGCATGTGTTCATGAATGTATTGATCAGATTGATGACTTTTTTGCTTGAAAATAAATTTCTTTCTTATCTAATGTTTATGTTATTGTGATCCTTTAGCCCAAATTGCTGGGCACATGGCTTCAATTGCTCTCATTGCATAAACTTGCCATAACCGTTGGGTCGGAATTCATGCCATATCGAACCCTGTACCAAAAAAAGGTGGGATGACAAAGTCTGAATCTGAATTCATATTAGATTATGTGAAGCCATGTTCCGAATCGATATTATGGTCAAAAATAGAATATTTTGAAGCTAGTGGTTGTCACATCACATGCGGCCGGTACTCAACATTAGGTATCGGTGCTCAAATGTTCTCTCAAAAGAAAGGTACCGGTACTCAACCTAGTTTCGGTGTGCGACCTGAAGTTCCTCAAACCTGAGGCTATGGAAAATTGGATTATTGAATATCGGTACTCAATCTGGAGTACTGTTAATTGCTGCATATGCTGAGGGCGTTGTCAGCACCGATACTTGAGACCGTGGCAGACTATATAAGTTGGATTCGACTCCAACTTTGTCTAATCTCATGCTTTAAGATTAGGGATTGTCCAGGAACACCTTGAAGAAGGCTTTTAAGAGGAGATCAATGGCTAGGAGTGAATCGGGGACACGGATAGACAGAAGAAAATGTTTCTGCTTCATTGTTGTATCCTAAATTGAGAGAAAAACGTGGAAGAGCTTCTTAGAGAGAAATTCTTATAACCCAATCTACTCTTTGTATTATCGTGTCATGGACTAATCGAAGAAGCCATTGAGAAGGCCCGTGGACGTGGATGTAGGTCGATGCACGATTGGTCGAACCACGTAAACCTTCTGTTGTATTTTTCTTTGTTCTTTATTATTTTATTATCTCCATATATGCTTGTTTTCTATAATCATTCTCATCTATTTTCATCCACATAAGATACAATTTTCTTCTGCATTCGTGTGCCGTGTGAGTTTGAGGTGTGCTCGATAATCTCTTGGTCTGTCCCTTCAATTCATGCCGTACTGGACCAACTTCTGGCCATGATCTTGGCCGGCGGAATAATGTTTGTCTTCTCGGAATTAGACCTCAAGTTGTGTCATTTGCTGCCAGGCAGTTCTTATCTTTGTTTGAACATGGTACAGCCTGTCTTCTGCCAACTGCGAAGTTAAAATGCGAGTATATATGTTGGACTTCTGCAGCTCAATTTTTTACCTTTGCTTGCTCTCCTCCCTTCAGAAGACCTCATCTTTGGCATTGGTGTAGCCATTTTCTTGGCTATCTGGCCTTCAGACCAGTCCTGCCTCACAATAGTTTGTTCCATTTCTCTCGCAGAAACCTAGAAACCTGGATGAATTGCATCCCTAGTCTACTTTTAGGTAGTAAGTTCCATTTTAATTGGTTCGCAAACTTTCAAGTTCATGGTTAAAACTCCAAATATGCAGTTTTAATCGCACCGGTCTAAAATTTCAAAATTTTGTAGATATTCACATTCCTCTAAGGGTGCGTTTGGTTCGCGTTATCTTTTTAAGATTCCTTATAATTCAATAGGAATAAAAAAATATGACGGTGTTTGGCTAAACGCACTAAGTAATCTAGTTGGTAATATTAGATTAACTTGGGAATAAGATGCATCCTAAAGTACTAATCTTATTCCCTTGATGGAGGGAGGGTATCCTCATATTAATGAATTAGGGAATCATAATATGTCTAATTTTTTTTTCTTTCTCTCTATCCGCCGGCTAGTTGGTATTATTTTTCATTACACTCTAACCTCATATCTCTCTCTAAACTTCAACTTTTTTTCTCTCTCTAAACTAAGCTCTCTCTCCACCTATTTTCTAAAATCTCAACTCTTTTTCTCTAACCTCGACTCTATTTCTCTTCCTATTTCTATAATTATGCTCTCTCTCTCTCTAAGCTATATTCTCTCTCCCCTTTTTCTAAAAAGGTATTAAAATTTTTGATAGCATTATCTAAAACTAATTAAAATAAATAAATAAATAAATTGTATATTTTTTATAGTTTTAAATAACATAACTAAGTAATATGGTACGCAAACCAAACGAAATGTTATATTCTTAGTAATAGGATGAATGGGAATAAGATTCTCGAGATATCTTTTTACTCTTAGTAATCTTTCATAATGCGAACCAAACGCGCCTAAATGTATCATTAATCTGTATATCACGAATATCCTTATTGTTAACTTCTGTTAAGCTTGTCCAAATTAAATAAGGGTTAAAAACCTAATGTAAAATTGCTGCTTATCCCGCAATAAGTTTGCTAAATATTTAACTCATTGGGGAGTAGAATAGGAATTTAGATCTTATTAATCAAATTTGCATGGATTTTTATTAGTAAGGGCATTACAGAATATTTTTGGGATTTAAAAGACATTGGTGATATTTGAATTTTGAATTTTGAAGAGAAATTGATGAAATTAGAGATTTTTCAGAGTATATTCATGAACTCTACTATTAAAGGACAAACTATTACCTGCACTCGAACTCTAACTCCTTAAGAAGTTTACTTTATGCTGAATTTTATCTTCAGTAAAACAAATTGACCATAAATTGTCCAAAAATGAAAAGTTCATGAAAATATTGTAACATCAGCAAACTGCACATCTTTCCCTAATTATATATCAAAACCTGTGTAGCTTTTTTTTTTTTTTTTTTTTTTTTTTTCTGAATTGTATTCTTTAAACTTGCTACTAATTGAACATTCGTATGAAAGATAACTTACAGAGAGGGTTTCTTTTATTAATGAATTTCCTCACTAGACAAATGAGTCTCACAGGACAATAGTAGGAGTGAAAACCGAGATAGCTAGGGTCCGTACTAGCTTGCTCAGCCTCAGTGGAATATAGTCACGGGCCTTGTCCCTTAGCTATCGTTTGGTTCGGGGTTAAAAGAAAAACTAGTTATTTCAAAAATAGTGTTAAATTTAGAATTAAAATGGGGTTAAAGTATTTTTATATTTGGTTGGGGATTGGAGTTAGTCCGGAATAGTAAAAAATAGTATTTGGTTGGAGTAGGTGGGATAAAAAGAATAATAAATTATTATGAATAAAAAATAATGTTTGGTTGGGATTTGGTGGGATTAGGTGGGGTTAGCGCTAAGCTGGGATAGCCTATTTGAGGTGGGGTTAGCTAACCCCGCCCATTTTTTAGTGTGTTTGAAAATAATATGAGAGTTAGGGGGTTATTCCATCCCTTAATTCCGAACCAAACAAAGGCTTAGCTAATTTCGATAACGGCGCCAAGAGCCATCAGAATTTCTAACAACAACAACCCCATTGTTTTCTTCTATTCCTTTTCTGCTCAGCAGGTTTCAAATAGGAATCCTTGCAAACAAAATTTCAATGAGAAGCTCTTCAGTTAGGAGTTATTTAATAGCTATCTATCTGTGTGAGTGTTTCAAAATTATCTGAGTCCAATATGATATATTACAAAAAATCTTACGTTTAAGTCTGCTTTAAATGATATTTAGCGACGCTTTAAAACGTCAGTAAAAATAATCCCGACACTTGTAAAAGCGTCGTGTAAAGAGTCGTTAAATAAACATGTCGGAATAAATATACCGACGTTTTTATATAGCGTCGGAAAATTTATATAAATATTTGATAAAAATATGTTTATTAGCGTCACTTAATCATAGTGTCGGCAAATGCAGAATATTAAAGATGCTAGAAGAAAGCGTCGTTTAAAAAGCGTCGTCTAAAATATATTTTGTTGTAGTGATAGCTCACAACAACACTCCTTGTTGAAAAGCTCTCTGAGTTGAAATTTTATTCAAAAAAAAAAAACTTGCCAACTGCTCTAAACAGTATTATTATATATAAATTACTGAGTCACGGTGATCGAGATATGTTATAGTGTTAGATATTTTTAACATACCACTTGATTGTTGGTAGAAACGATGTCTGAAATGCTAAAGAAAAAAAAAAAAAGAAAGAAAAGAAAAGAAGGATGGACATCAATTTGATAACCTTCACTTTGATATCATATGTTCAAAATTGTACTTAGTTTCTAATTTTAAGGGTAAAATTAAAAAAAAAAAAAAAATTGTAAGTGTTTTCACTTTTTCTTCTTAACTTTCAAAAATTTATATTTTACCCCTTAATATTTTAAGTTGTTGCATTTAGTCTCCTACCGTCAAGATTCCAACACTATTTTGTCAATTAATTTCTTATAATTTATATCAAAAATACCTTTCAAAATTAAAAAAATATATTAAAAAATATTTATTTCTTATTAAAAAAATAAGAGCAATTTGATCATTTTGCTCTTTCTATTAACACAGTACTCATCTGAAAATATTTCTAAAATTTTAAAAAAATAAAATATAAATTTTTAAAAGTTAGAAAAAAAAGTAACTAAATAAATATTTATATGAAAGTTTTTTTTTGTAATTTAGTCTTTCTTATTTTGTTTCACCTTATATATAGCCCCTCCCGCCACCACCTCCCACGCCAACCCCTCCGACAACAACTCCGCCTTCCTCTCCCCTTTCCCCACCCCCGACGACGTCGTCACCACCTTTGTCAGCCACCACCACCAACGCCACCATGACGAGGCAGCCGACGCCTCCCATCGCCTCGCCCTCTCCCGCTACTCCTCCTCCCGTGGCTCCAACAACTCCTTCCTCCACGAGAAGAAGGTGCATGTACATCTCGAAACTTAAGCCGACAGAAAATGATATTTATTAATAGTATACTAGTTCTCTCCTTTTTTTTTTTATGTATAGTCTCGAAACTTTTCAAAGGTCCCAAAATGCGATGGTCAGTTTGGGAGCGGCGACGGAGGCGGCCGACAGGTGTTAAGGATTGTGAGCGGCCGGCAAGAGGAGGAGGAGGAAGAGGAGTGGGGTCTGGAGATTCTTGGCATTGGATCCTACTGCGCCTTATGTCTGCGTCCTATTTCAAGTGCTGTGGAAGCTTGCAATGAGCGCCGCGTTCGGACTGCTTGTGTTCTTCTTGGCCACCAAGCCTAAGCCACCCAAAGTTTCCTTCAAGGTACTAATTACTCTAGCTCTTCGCTCTTTCTTTTTTTTTTCTTTTTTTCTTTTTTTTTTACGTATATTTGGCTTTTTTTTTTCTTTTTTTTTTTAAAGTAAAAATGTCTTGGACTTTATGTTCAATAATTTTGATGTGTACGAAACCTGTGATATTACATACCGTGAGGCAAGCTGGATTGCCGCCCTAAGGCATGGGTCCTACAAAACCTGTGACATTAATTACATACCTTGGTGCAGCCTTTAGAAGTGTTGGGCCAGGCAACCGAGCCGCTCGGCCCGTTTTAAATTCGTATGTGTCATGACTCATGATGCGTGATAAATTGGCGCTCACAGCTGAACCTGAAGTGTATGTATTCATCATGCAGGTAGGCAAAATGGAGCAGTTTAATCTTGGAGAGGGGGTGGACAACACAGGCGTTATAACTAAAATTCTCACTTGCAATTGTTCCATCAACATGGAGATCGAAAATTACTCGAAGGTCTTCGGATTGCATGTTCATCCCCCAGCGTTGGAAATGGCTTTTGGGCGCCTCAGATTTGCAACTTCACAGGTAAAAAAAAATGAAGTGATTCCACTGTTCTCTGCTGGTAATTATACAGCAATATTATTCTTAACGTAAGTGGTAAAAAATTCAATGGTTGGTATCCAAAGTTCCAGATTCGAAGCCTACTTGTTTCACGTTTCCAACTAAATTTATTTCTAAAAAATAAAGGCTGATGACGGCGTGTTACTTTCTCTCAAAAAAATATATATTATAAAACAATATTATTATGCTATATTTGGCACTAGATTCAACAAGAAAATGGTAAATTGCACCTTTGGTACATCCTCAAACTATCATACAAGACACTTTGGTTCTCAAGTTTTAATTTATTTAATTTTTTGTTTGAACTTTTAGAATTGTTGCAATCAAGTCCTATAATCTAATTTAGTTTACCAAATATTGATATATCGCTAATATGAAAGTGATGTAGCAGTGTTATGCTTGGCGATATACCAATAATTTTGCTGCTACATTAATTATTTTTGTATTAGTTATGCATTAATATTTAGTCAATTTAAATTAGGTTGTGAGATTTGATTATAATAATTTTAAAAGTTCAAGATAGAAATTATAACAAATTATAGCTTGAATATTAAAGTGACACACATCTCATAATTTGAGAACCAAACGTGCAATTTATCTAAATACTACGTACAAAGAACGTAGTTAACTGTATAAATTAATGTACTACTTATATCTTCTATTTACTGGAGAGGGCAGCGGGGTTGGGACTGGGGTTGGGCCAGAGTTTTTTTTTCGACCATTGTCCAGTGTCCACTAATTAATTAGTATTAAAGAAATTATATATATATATATATATATATAGAGTTGAACTAGAATCTTATCGGTAGTAAAGCAGTCGTTTTACTACCGATTTGTTTTCGATGATAGAGCTTCCAAATTGACGATCGACTCCGTTGAACATGATCTATATCATTTGAAGTGTTTAGAAATCAAATTTCAAATCTTTTCGACTTCATTTGCCTAATGATCAAACGGTTTCAAAATTTATAATTTTAATGGTCGATAAGAGGCGTTTCTCGTTTAACGGCGTAAAGATATCCAAATCAATTGAATTTTTGTTAGAAAATTCTTTAAACTATTTAAAACAAGATCTATACTCTTGATCTTGATTACAAGATTCCTATTATCATTTTTTAAAGAGTATTCATTTTCAGTTCATTTTTATGTCCACTTGATGGATAAAAGAACAATATCGAAAGTGCGTGAAATTTGATTTCTAGGTAGTTTAAATAGTTTAGATCATATTTAACGGAGATCATCAATTTGGAAGCTCTATCATCGAAAACAAATCGGTGGTAAAGCAGCGGATTTTACTACCGATAGTATTCTAGTTCAACTCTATATATATATATATATATATATATATATATATATATAGTTCGCTACTATCCTTTTAATAGGATAGGAGCACTTGTCTATCGATTTTTTCGGATCAATTCTTTTTATCATTTCTAACCATTGTATTAAATACATAACCAGGTGGGAACCACTCAACCAGGGGACCATTCATCTAGCAGTGATATCATCCTAACCCTACAATTTCTCATCCAAGGGTTAAAAACTTGATAGGACAAGTGCTCTATCACTATTAATATAATAGTAGCCCTAGCCTATATATATATATATATATATATATATAGTAGGGCAAGCTGTTATTAGGAATAGATCCTTGTGCTCCTGAATTTTTAATCACTCATCAAGTTTGATGGGTTGTTAGAATGAGAGAAGGATGACATATTCAAGAGAAATTCAAAAGAAGAAAAATTGAGACATTTAATTTCTCAACAATATCTCATCCTTTTTTTATTATTTTTACATTAGTTATGCATTAATATTTAGTCAACTAAATTAAGTCGTGAGTTTTGATTGTAATAATTTTAAAAAGTTCAAGATAGAAATTATAACAAATTATAGCTTGAATATTAAAGTGTCACACATCTCATAATTTGAGAACCAAATATGCAATTTATCTAAATACTACAAAGAACGTAGTTAACTGTATAAATTAATGTACAAATATCTTCTATTTACTGGAGAGGGCAGCGGGGTTGGGACTGGGGTTGGGCCACGGTTTTTTTTTCGACCATTGTCCACTAATTAATTAGGATTAAAGAAATTTTATATATATATATATATACTAGCATTTCACCCGTGCGATGCACGGATAATATAATAATATAAAATAACAAAAGTTATTATATAATGATTAAAAAAATATTCTAATTAATATTATATTTTTTTAATAAATAAAAAAATATAATATTAATCTTAATTATAGTACATATTAAAGTACAAAAGCTAGAGAAAAAAATTTATGAACCAAAGTAAATACTCAAGTAAAAATCAAAATTCAACTCTATTCTATTATCTATGAATTGATGTGAAAAACAATTTACAATTACATATTGATGTGCAAAATAAAATAATAACTAAAATTGATATCAAAAATTACAAATTGGTATAATTTGACTTAATTTGATTTAATCATTGTCTAATAAAATTGTTATTCTATATTTGAGTATAATTATAATAATAATAATAGTGTTTAATAGTGTTTCCTTACTATATTCTAAATAATTGTTTAATAGTTTTCAATATAATGTGACTTAATTTAATTTAATACTTTTAGAAAGTCATCCGTTAGAGAAATAGTAGATTGAGTTGAAAGAAAAAGAAAAAAAATCTGCAATCCCGAAAACACCTATAATGAAAAAAAGAAAAAGAAAACAAAATCGAGACCATAAAAAATACCCCCTCGAAAGTAATAAAGCAGAAATTTAATTAATTAATACTAAAATTAAAATAACAAAAGAACCCAAATCACACTAAAAAAAACCACAAAAAGATAACAATCCAAAAACAACTAAAATGAAAATTAAAACAACAAAAAATCAAAATCAAACTATTGCACGGATGCCCCCTAATAATCCATAATAAAAACAACCAAAAACCCAAATCAAAGTACAAAAAGTGGCCCTAAAAGAACCCTTTGATTTGGATTTTTCTTTTTCTTTGGTGTTATGTTTTTTAAATATAATTAAACACTATTATTTATTCAAATTGGTAAAATCTATTACTACCATACTGTGCATAGGTAAGTATGAACTTTGTTATTGAATAAATCAATTGTCTCATATACACCCTTCTTCATCAATAAGAGATGACATCAAGGAAAAAAAATTCAAAAAAATCCAAATCAAATCATCAAACTATAAATAAAGGGAAAAAAAATTCAAAAAAACATAACACCAAAATAAAAAAAAATATCTACAATCCTGAAAACAAAATATGAGACATATAGAAAGCATTTTATTTCCTAATTATTTTTTTCTTAAAAAATATAATTTGACTCAATTTGAATTAATTTGAATTAAATTTAATACTTTAGTATATAGTAATAAATAGATTTGCTATATATAATTATATGTAATTGGTATAATTTCTTAATTAGTATAATTTGATTTAATCTGATTTAATAATGTTTCTTAATTAGTATAATTCAAATTAAGTTAATTCAAATTAACTCGACTAATTTGAATTAAGTCAAATTAATTGATTCATATTATTTCTATAATTAATTTAAATTAAATAATTAATTAAAATTGGTATTCTATATTTGAGTATAATTATCATAATAGTGTTTAATAGTGTTTCATAGTCAAATTTTAGTTATTTCTTTAATCGGTATAATTTGACTTTACTTGATTTAATAGTGTTTCATAATAAAATTGTTATCCTATATTTGAGTATAATTATAATAATAATAGTTTTTTCCTAATAGAAAGTATTTTATTTTGTAATCTATTTTTCCTAAAAAAATATAATATACCATAAATATAGAGTTCAAATTAATTATAATTCAAGTTATTTCCTAATTATAATATACCATAAATGTATCGATTAATTCAAATATGAGATTCTCGGACACAATTAATTCAAATTAAGTTGTATCTTTGAGTCAATTCAAATTAAGTCAAATTAAATCAAATTAATTTTAAAATCAATTCAAATTAAGTCAAATTATACAAATTAATTTGAATTAATTTATAATATACCATAAATTAAATCTTTGAATTAAGCGATACATTAGTTCATAATATACCATAAATTAATTTATAATATACCATAATAATATAGTTCATAATTACTATATATATAATAATAAATTTAAAAATCCATATTTGAGCTTGACACGTGGCATATAGCATATGAGCCAACGTGTCGACTTCTCAATGTTACCTAAAATACTGGTACTTTAGTAATATAATATATAATAGATATATATATATATATATATATATAGAGTAGCTACTATATTATTATGAGTAGTAGAGCCCTACTACTCATAAGTTGTTTTCGATGATAGAGCTTAGATCGACGATCCACTTAGATTAAATATGATCTAGAGTATTTAAAACTTCTAGAAAATAAATTTCGAAATTTTTCAAAATCATAATAAAGTCCATCAAATGGGCATAAAATGAGCAATGAAAATCGAACGACGTCCTAAAAATAGATGATCGGATCCTTCAATTTAAGATCGGAGTTATTGATCTTTATCCAGGTAGTGAATAGAATTTTCTATCAAAAATTCAACCTATTTCAATTCTTTTACCGTTAAACTACCAAGTATCACATATCAGTAGTTAAAAATTGTCAATTTTGTGAGCTTTTGATCGTAAGGTAAATGATTTGAAAAATTACAAAATTTATTTTCTAGAAGTTTTAAATACTCTAGATCATATTTAACGGAATGGATCGTCGATTTGGAAGCTCTATCATCGAAACAACTTATGAGTAGTAGGGCTCTACTTACTCATAATAAGTATAATAATACTACTATATATATATATATATATATATATATATATATATATATATATATATATATATATATAAATTACTATCCTTTTAATAGGATATGAGCACTTGTCCTATTAATTTTTTAACCTTTGGATCAACTCTTATCATCATTTTTAACTATTAGATTAAATACTATAACCCGGTGGGGACCACTCAACCCTAGGGGACCGATTCAACTCTAACCGATTAATATTATCACTAACCCTTATAATTTTTCATCCAAGGGTTAAAAACTTGATAGGACAAGTGCTCTTATCCTATTAATAGGATAGTAGCCCTAGCTATATATATATATATATATATATATATATATATATATATATATATATATATATATATATATATATATATATATATATAGTGCTAGGATGCTTATGGAAGCACGGAGGCTCCGTCTTCCACTTTGTTTCGATGTTAAATGCTTTCGAATCAATGATCGCTCAGATTAGACTTGATCTAGAGTATTTGAAATATCTAGAAAATAACTTTTACGATTTTTCGATATCATTTGCCTAGTGATCGAAGTGGCTCAAAATCAACGGTTGAAAATAAAAATCTTACAAAATATGATGATACGACAATAAAATTTTAGATCAAAATTATTGATCTTGTTTTATATGGTATAAAGAATTTTCTATCGAAATTTCACGTGATTTGAATATTTCTACACCGTTAAACTTATACATGGCTAAAATTATTAATTTTGAGCCCTTCGATCACTCGGCAAATGTATCGAAAAATCGTAAAATTTATTTCCTAGGTACTTCAAATACTCTAGATCAACTCTAATGGAGCCGATCGTCGATTCGAAAGTCGAACATCGAAAACAACTTGGAAGCACGGAGGCTTCCGTGCTTCCATAAGCATACCAACACAACTCTATATATATATATATATATATATATATATATATATATATATATATATATATATATATATATAGAGAGAGAGAGAGAGAGAGAGAGAGAGAGAGAGAGAGAGAGTTGAGCTAGAATACTCTCGATAGTAAACGGGGCATTTTACTATTGAGTTGTTTTCGATGATAGAGCTTCCAAATTGATGATCGGCTCAGTTGAATATGATCTATACCACTTAAAGTGTTTAGAAATCAAATTTTAAATATTTTCGACATCATTTGCCTAATAATCAAAGGGTTTCAAAATTTGTAATTTTAATGATGGATAAGAGACGTTTTCTCGTTTAACGGTGTAAAGATATTCAAATCAATTAAATTTTTGTTAGAAAATTCTTTAAACTATTTAAAACAAGATCTATACTCTTGATCTTGATTACAAAACTCCTATCATTATTTTTTAAAGAATATTCATTTTCAATCATTCATTTTAAATTCACTAGATGGATAAAGAACAATATCGAAAGTGCGTGAAATTTGATTTCTAGGTAGTTTAAATGGTTTAGATCATATTTAACGGTGATCGTCAATTTGGAAGTTCTATCATCGAAAACAACTCGATAGTAAAACGCTACATTTACTATCGAGAGTATTCTAAAATCAACTATATATATATATATATATATATATATATATATATATATATATATATATATATATATATATATATATATATATATATATATATATATATATATATATATATATATATTTTAAATTCGATCTAATTCTACCCTCTTTCATCATAAAAATTTAAAATATAAAATTCTTTATATCTAATTTTTAGATAGTGTAGATTATATGTTATTAAACATAAATTTTAATTTTATAATATTGACCACTTAAGAGAGAGAGAGAGAGAGAGAGAGAGAGAGAGAGAGAGAGAGCTCGGATAGCTAAAAACATGGTGGAAATAGCAAAATCAACTCCAACGTCATCATCATAGCCGCTAAATTTGCATCCCACGTTTCAGATCTTCATTGATAGCTTTGAGTCATTTTATTTTTATTATTTTCTCCAACATCTTCTCTGTGTTTCTTTTCCTTTTTTTTCGTTTCTAACTTCTATTTTTTTACTTTATATGGTTGTGGATCATATACAAATAATAAAAATTAAATTTAAAATTTAATTTTAAATTAAAGTTAAATTTTTTATTTTTAAAATTTACGATTGTAAATTTTAAATTTCATGATTTAAAAAAAAAGGGGAGTTAGAAATTTAAATTTTAAATAAATTATATAAATTTTTTGCTGCGAAGCACGGACCTACACTAGTTTTATTTAAATCTAGACAATGTTGCAACATTATAATTTATATTATATAGATAATATGTCAGTAAGAAATATATTAAATTTTCATACAATATTTTTTATTTTAATAATATATACTTAGTATTTTATTAAATATTATAAATATGTATAATATGACAAGTAGCAGTGTAGGCCCCTTGCTTTTGGCAACTCACGTGTCCAATAATTAAGCGTGAGCGTGCTCACTCGCGGCCCGCATGAAGATTCCGCGGATACATGACTTGTATACCGCATATCTTGCAACCATAAGTTTTTATTTTTTTACTCGTTTCAAGCGAAAATCGAAAAGAGTAGATTTTTTAAGAATCTATAAGATTATTTTATAATAAATTATTTTTAAATCAAATTAAACGGATGAGAAATTATTTTTCAAACTGAAAAATCTTTTGAGACTATTTTTACAAAACCAAACATAATAAATAGTAATAAAAGGCCGCAAACCTCACAAACCTTGAATAAAAAAGGACAAATAGTCTATATCACGAAAAATTTTTAGGTTTCTTATTTACCAGAAAGCTAATGTTGAAAATACCCTTCTTATGTTCCAAGTTCTTTCTAATTTACCACTGGAGTTAAATTCCGTTAGTGAGGTGCTAACAGTTGTCGTTATCCCTGCAAAATTACCATTTTGCTCATTCCAATATACCCTTGTACCGTAACCAACGTTTTTTATATACCTTTCATGTAGCAAATACTTTTCTTATTTGCCCTTGATCGAACAGGCATTCGGCGTGCAGGGGTCCGATGGCGCTGCGGCCCTCTTGCTCCCGGCACCGGTAAGGCAACGAAGGAGGAGGAGGACGACGAGAGCGGCGAAAGATGGGATCGTCATTGTGGCCCTCTTGCTCTCGATGTCGGCCAAGGCGGCGAAGGAGGAGGACGATGGCGACGACGAGAGGCGGTGGAAGAGGAGGAGCCGGCGGTGTTGGCGGAGGAAGAGAGCCACGGTGTTGGCGGAGGAGCCGACCGATGGTGGCAATCAAGTTGGGAAAGAAAGAGAGGATAAGCTTAGAGATTAGTATAATAAGGTAGGGGTAAAATAGGTATTTTAGATAGTTTTAACTCAAGTATATATTTAACTCATGTTTAACCCGAGTTAAACTAACAGGGATAACCGTGGGGATATTTTGGATTAACAGTGTAACCTATGATGAATATTTTAGAAAGAAAAAAAAAAAGTCAGGATACGAGGAGTATATAGATAATTACCCCAATAAAAAAAAAAAGAAAGATAATATGGTGGGTCAGGAAAATAAAAGATAGGGGTGGAAAGAGAATCTCTCCCGAAATCCCAGGAGATTTTCTCGCTGCTTGTCAGACCTCCAAGAGATTCCTACCGTTTCCCTCGTGAGATAAGTGCGGACGGGCCGACAAGTGGAATCCAACTAGGATTCCAGCAAGTTGGCGTGCGGTTGGACGCCAGCCGAACCCGCTCTTAGCTGCGGCGCAATAAACCTTTGGCGTCCGGAGTCGCGCAGCACTACGCCCCCGCCTCGCAACTCGCTCTATAAAAGGGGCGCCACCGGGAGGTTCCCATTTCAATCCATCATCCCCCATCCCTTCCCTTCCCTTTCCTTCCCATTACGAGTATTAGAGAGAGGGAGAGAGAGAGAGAGAGGGAGAGGGAAATAATGGGGGGCTGGGCCATCGCCGTCCACGGAGGGGCCGGAGTGGACCCGAACCTTCCGGAGGAGCGGCAGGAGGCGGCGAAGCGGGTGCTGGCACGATGCCTGCAGATCGGGGTGGAGGCGCTGCGCTCGCTGTCGGGGGCGATGACGGCGGTGGACGTGGTGGAGTTGGTGGTGCGGGAACTGGAGACGGACCCCATCTTCAACTCCGGGAGGGGGTCGGCTCTGACGAGGAAGGGCACGGTGGAGATGGAGGCCAGCATCATGGACGGTCGGGGCAGGCGCTGCGGGGCCGTGTCCGGCCTCACCACCGTTAAGAACCCCGTCTCCCTCGCCCGCCTCGTCATGGACAACTCCCCCCACTCATACCTCGCCTTCGACGGCGCCGAGGAGTTCGCCAGAGACCAGGTTTCTTAATTTGTTTATTATTATTATATTTAATTTCTAAATCTCCCGATGCATTTATTTCTCTCCTTCTTAATTTTTTCTTCGAACTGCCCGATTAATCCTCTTGACGGGATCTGTCATATTTTCTTTAATGCACGAATCACGATCAATATGAATATGAATATGAATGAATGCCTGACACTCCCCCCAAACAAACAACAAATACCTACCAATCAAACAGTGTACGCATCAAGAAGCTGCAAGTAACTTCTTAATCAAATTTAAACTTTCTTCTATCCAGTCTTTTAATTCTTTTTCAAAAAGAACTAACTAATTAAGGATTAAACATGTCATATATATATTACAGTACTCGATCATCTGAAATACGTACACTCCTAATTTAATTGTTCGGTTAATTAATAAACTGCTCTACAAGTATCAAGGAGGAGGCATACTCGAAAAGCCTGCCTGACTCGAAAAGCCTCTCTTTTTAATAATCCAATAACCGGCCGGTATTACTCTTTGCCCTAAAAATCACATTCTGAAAGGCCAAAAGATGTTACATGAAATGCTATCTTTATATACCCCATTTGCAGTATATACGTTAATGTATAGATGTGAGATGATTAGTGAAATTTTTTTTTTTTTGAGAGATAATATGAATCAACTAGAATTCGAATTTGGGACCTTGGGTTTCAATATGAATCTTTTCTTGCTTTTGCTCCAGAAACAATCAGTGTTAGTGAAAATTTTCACCATCTATTAAATAAATAGGTGGGCCATAAAACTATAACCATCTTTTTTCCGTGTGTGAATAGCATTGCACATCATATAGATAAGTATATATACTAGTTGTGTTTTCTTTTTCTTTTTTTTTTACTGTATGAAAAGTATGCACCAGTCCAATTTGACACGTATGGTCTAAACTGATGTCCTCCTGGCAAGTCCCACGTTTAATTTAAGTGCATATATATTCTTTATTGATTTCGTACTACGCTATGGTGGACAAATCTCTGACGTACATGCTGGCCCTAGCCTAAATTGTTTATTTGCGCAAACTATATATTATTTATTCACAAATTTGTTTTATATGTAACAGTTTTTTTTAGGCCAGATACTTTTGTATTCATAGCTTTTGGTTTTTTTTCTTTTTTCTTCTAATAATATTAGTAAATTATTATTTCACTTGATACTGAGACCAGTAATACAGTATTAATTGCTACTCCCATAATTAATTTTCGATTGTAATCCTACAATTAATACAATCGTTTAAGGGCCCGTATTTTTTCTATTAGTCTTATGACCTCTTGTTTTCTTGTATTGCTAAAGCACAAATTTTTTTTTCTTTTTTAAAAATCCTAGGAATAGGATTAAGTATTTTTGTTCCATCTAAGAGGGGTGTACCTACGAAACATGATCTTCCTTATCTATCGAGTTACGAATGTGTGGTGTGTACATAACTCGTGGTGTGATAGGGTATCACGTCTGGGGCCCATTGCCTAGCTAACCCTTGATGCTCCGGTTGTGTGACTGCTGTTGCTATATTGCTACTTTTCTTTTATTCTTAGGCGGCTAGGCGTTTGGTTGAGTTAAGAAAAATCTATTTATTCCAGAGATAGTGTTAAGTTTGGGGTTAAAGTATTTTTGTGTTTGGTTGAAAGTTGGGATTAGTCGAGGATAGTGAAAAATAGTGATTGGTTGAAGTAAGTGGAATAAGAAAGATATTGTGTTATTATGAATAGAAAAATAGTGTTTGGTTGGGATTTGGAGGGGTTAGGTGGGATTAGCTAAGTCGGGATAACTTTTTAAGGTGGAATTTACTAATTCCACCTCTTTTTTATAGTGTTTGGAGATAAAATAGAGGTTAAGGAGTTATTAAATCTTAACCCCAACGGCGGCCAGGGGTAACCAGCAGAAAGGAGATGCGAATTGTCCTAAATTGGGGTGGGGCCCTGCTGGCTGCTGGGCACGCGCCGCCCATCCCTAATTGGCTTTTCCAGTTTCTTTTTACTGATGTCCATCCCAATTGGCTTCGCTAGTTTCTTTTTATTGACAGAATTATAGTTTCTTTTTATTGGCAGAAATTCATGCATGTGCTACCCCTCCTAATTGGCTTTGCTAGTTTCTTTTCATTGACAGAATTATAGTTTCTTTTTATTGACAGAAATTCATTCATGCATGTGCTATGTGCATACATACAAATTATGCACCATATATATATTCTCCTTCCGTACACCCACCATAAAATATAAAAATTTAATTATTAAATTTTTTTTTTTGATAATTTATAATTCTTTAATTATTATTATATTATTATATTTGGTAAAACTTATTTAGTTATCTATTGCGTCCCTTATTCTAGCTAGGGCATAAGCAATTTTTATTAGGATTTTAATTAGAGAAATAAGAAGTGATAAGTGATAAGTGTAGTAAAATCAAGATTATAGAATTACAATTTAAAGTGGATTGTAGTAAGTAGTTTTCGTATGGTAACTTTATGGGTAGTTTATTGGTATGTTTTGAGTTATAGGTGGTTCATTGGTGTATTCTGCTGGAAATTCAAAAAATTCTATTTAAAGCCCAGTTTACTAATAAGGGAAAAACAAACAAACGAACGAACTATATATATTATATATATATATAGGTATACATGTTAAAATATCACGGACAGAGTGGACACAAATTAATTTGTTTGTCGACTTCTTTTTTTTTCTTTTTTCTTTTTTTTTTTTTTTTTTCTTTTTTTTGAGAGATGTCGACTTATTATTACTTGGTTATGTTACAGGGTGTTGAATTGGTGGACAACAGCTACTTCATCACCGAAGAAAATATTGGCATGCTGAAGCTAGCCAAAGAAGCCAACAGCATCATGGTTTGTATTAACCGAAAAGATCATTATACGACGTAGTACTATAATAAATTAACTGTTCCGTCGTAATTCTAAAGTTAAAATATTAATTACAAATCCTAACAAATTACTTATCGTTGATCATTTTGAACGGAACAGTTTGACTACAGAATCCCCCTGCTTGCGGCGGATACGTGCGGCGCAAGTGCGGGGCCGATGGTGGCGACCGCAGATGACGCGCTCCAGCTGATGAACGGCCTCCCAATCAGCATCTACGCACGGAGACGGTGGGGTGTGTGGTCGTCGACGGCAATGGGTGGTGCGCGGCGGCGACGTCTACTGGCGGGCTCATGAACAAGATGAGCGGCCGCATCGGCGACTCCCGCTGATTGGGGCGGGGACGTACGCATGCAACCTGTGCGCGGTGTCGTGCACTGGGGAGGAGGCCATCATCCGCAGCACACTGGCGCGGGATGTCGCAGCCGTCATGGAGTACAAGGGCCTCGGCCTCCAGGAGGCGGTGCACTTTGTCATGAAGGAGAGGCTTGTCGAGGGCAAGGCCGGCCTCATCGCCGTGTCCAGGAACGGGGATGTCGCGTACGGCTTCAACACCAACGGAATGTTCAGGGGATGCGCCACCGAGGATGGGTTCATGGAGGTCGGCATATGGGAGTGAGCGATCGACGACCGGCCTCCCAGCCGGCCGGCTCTTTAATTGTGTATGTGGAATATCATGTGATCGTCGTCACTTGGTTATCGCTCGATGGCCTTAACGATATATATGTACTCCTCTCTCTCCCCCTCTCTCTCTCTGCTTGTTTCTCTCTGCTTGTTGGGTGTGAACTCGCTTGAGCAATAAAATATTGTAATGGGAAAATAATTAATTATCTTTATTTTATTTACTGTGGTGCACCTAGTAATTAATTAGTTATCCGGCCGTGTCTAAATCTTGAGGTAGGGTGATTTAGTAAGGACAAATTTCCAGTTTCGCTGCTCTTAAGCTACGATTTCGATTTCAAGTATAAATTGCGCACCAGAGGCCTTCAAACTGCAGTTTCGATCGAAAACAACAAATGAAATGTTATACCCAACAAAAAGGCAGTGCATGCTTGTCCTGTTGGAAAAATCTTTCTGATCTTTTATTATAATATTTTTTAAAAATAAC
The DNA here is from genome assembly GCA_025177825.1 of Aechmea fasciata. Taxonomy (NCBI): domain Eukaryota; kingdom Viridiplantae; phylum Streptophyta; class Magnoliopsida; order Poales; family Bromeliaceae; genus Aechmea; species Aechmea fasciata. The sequence continues at coordinate 6,152,369 of CM045925.1, read as the reverse complement.
TCGAAAGTTCAATCTATGTTTAGATAAATTTTGAAAACGGAAATTAAATAACAAATACTGTAAATAAAAAGTTTAGATAAGGCTTGTGAGTCGAAGCGTGCAGAGCACTGTCCTAGAAGCTAAAGAAGCTAAATTACCCCTCCACGTGCGAGGCTTCCCGGCAATTACTCCTAGCGATACAACGACCACGTTCCACCCCGTCGGCACGCTTCCAAGGTGGCGTAAGATGAACCAAACCAGCTTCAGATCCAGCAAAAGAAAACTCGGCGAAAATCTGAAACTCAGCAGAGATCGAAAAATCGACAATGGGGCTTTAGGTATGCTCGGGTTATTGCAAATTGTCATTAACTTGTGCAATCTCGTCCTATATTTATAACGAGGGCGAGAATCTTGGTTCAACTCGTCAAATCCGAGTAGAACAAGATAAGCCTAAAAATAAGAATAAGTATTAAAATTAAGATTAAGATAAAGATAAAACCGAAAAATAAAAATAAAAAAAAAAACGGGTGGAGGAATCACACGTGCGGCCCGGCTCGTGCTCGCGTGTGTATTTAAACGAGAGCATAACTTCCATTTTCTCCCAAGCAACTAGCTTGAGAATAAAGAACTATATAAAAGCTAACAACATCTTTTATATTTTCGATGTGGGACTAAACATCACACAAGGAAATCAAGTTGGGCTCCTAAGAGGCCCAATAACAATTATTGGGCTTCTCATGTAATTTTAATAAGTTTTAAATCACAAAACCCAATAAAATCCAATATTCCCCTACATGATTTAAAACTTAAAAAAATAAAAACAAATAAACCGAAATTCAAAATAATTAAAAAGAATGTTGGATCTCTTATACCACGTATTCGGCAAAGATACCTTTCAGGTTTGAACCTTCACTTAGCACTTGTCGATGTACATCCAAGGGCACGATGGTGGACTACGCCTTGAACCAAGACCGGTGAATCGGATTTCCGCGAATAGCACACATGATACAGCTGTTTAGGTTCTAAGCGGGTGAGCGCTTTTATGGCCATGCGCTAGTATCACTTCATGTGTGTTTTAGAGAATCGCACTCTTCCCATAATCGTGGCCTCACAACTCCACACATATAGTAGGTCCTCAAAGGGTATCTGCAATATCACACCCTGCCTCATAGGTCTCAGAGCCATTTAGGACCAATGCCCTTCCTATCCACTTACAGATATGAGCATTGTCGTCATAGGAATGAGGATATAAAAACAATGCTCTTCACAACTACCTGTTCGACTTGTTTCTACCCATTGCCATCCCCCTCGACGATTCTAGGATCACTGTCCTAGATAATCCTTTCGTAAGCTGATCAGCCAAATTCTTTGTAGATTTCACAAATTCCAATTTAATCACACTTTTCTTTAAATTCGAATGAATTTATGTCTCACTTTCATGAATCTATTCATCTTCGTCTCCACATTCTCTTGGGCACATTTATCTATTGCAAATTGCAATCACAATGAATACATATAAGTACTAAAGGTCGCTCCATAAGTGGCATATCATAAAAAAACTCTCTAATCCACCTAGCTTCTGCTACAGTTGTATCCAAGGCTATAAGTTCAGATTCCATAGTATTTCTAGCAATCAAAGACTGTTTAGTTGATTTTCAAGAAACAGCTGCTCCTCCTAGAAGAAAGACAAATCCAGTAGTCGACTTTATATTAGCTGTATCACTAATCCAATTAGCATCACTATATCCTTTCAATACTGCAGGAAAACCAATGTAATGCAATCTATAAGATACGGTCCCCTTCAGATATCTCAAAACTCTTTCCAAAGCATTCCAATGCTCTCTATTTGGATTATGGGTATATCTTCGCAATTGGTTTACAGTATAAGCCAAATCAGGTCTAGTGTAATCCACCAAATATCCTAAAGATTCAATAATCTGAGAATATCTATTTTGACCTATTAGATCTCCTCTATTCTTTTCAAGATGCACACTAGAATCATAAGGTGTCGACATAGGGTTTACATCAAAGTATTCAAACTTTTTCAATAACTGTTCACTGTAGTGGAATTAACTCATAATAATTTCTTTTGATTTTCGGATGATCTTCATGTTAAGAATAACATCTGCTTGCCCAAGATCTTTCATATCAAAATTTTCATTTAATAATTTCTTTACATCATATATCACATCCATATTAATACCAAAAATCAAGATATCATCAATATATAAGCATAAGATCACTATCTGTTCATTATATTCCTTCGAATACACGCATTCATCAGACATATTCACATGAAAACCACTTGATACAATCAAAGAGTCAAATTTTAAATGCCACTACTTAGGAGCTTGCTTAAGTTTATATAAGGATCGATTCAACTTACATACTTTGTTCTCATGTCCAAAAACTATAAAGCCTTCTGGTTGTTTCATATAAATCTCTTCATCCAAATCACCATTCAGAAATGTTGTCTTAACATCCATTTGATGAACAATCAAACCATGGATAGAGGCCAAGCCAATCAACACTCTAATAGAACTAATCCTAGCAACATGAGCATAAATATCAAAGTAATCTACTTCAGGCTTCTGTGCAAATCCTTGTGCCACTGATCTAGCCTTATACTTATCTACAGATCCATCAGGTTTCAACTTCTTCTTAAAGATCCATCTACAACCTACAGGCTGACACTCGACAGGTAAATCAGTTAACTCCCAAGCATGATTCTGTAAAATAGACTGCATCTCAGAATTAATAGCCTCTTTCCAAAACGATGCATCTACAGACGTCATAGCTTGGTCAAAGGAAGACGGAGTATCTTCTACTGGTAGGATACAAAAATCATCTCCAAAATTTTTCGCTACTCTAGGACGCTTACTCCTAGGTTCAATTTCTTCTATATGTTCACTAATTCTAGATCTGGTAGAACTACCTATAAGCTCAGCTGGAATAGGTCTATCTACTCTAGTTCTAAAAGAAAAAATATCCTCAAACTATACTACATCTCTAGCCTCCATAATAGTGTTATTAGAAATCTCACTAATTTCAAAATTCACCATCAAAAATCTATTAGTATTGCTATCTTGTGCATAACCCACAAAAACTGAATCCAGTCTTAGGCTCAATCTTTTTCTTCTTATTCTTAGGTATCTTCACTTTAGCTAGGCACCCCCACACTTTAAAATAATTTAAATTAAGCTCCTACCTTTCCAAAGCTCATATGGAGACATATTAGACTTCTTGTGGGGAATTCTATTCAAAATCACACATGCAGAAATCAAAACTTCCCCCCACAAGTTCTCGGGTGCGCCTGAACTAATAATCATCGAATTCACCATATCCATCAAAGTTCTATTCTTACGTTCAGCAACTTTATTAGATTGAGGTGTATAAGGTGCAGTTACTTAATACACAATTCCAAACTCTTGACAAAAAGCAGTCATCTCATTTGAAGTATATTCACCACCTCGATCAGACCTCAAAATCTTGATTTTCTTATCTAATTGATTTTCAACTTCAGCCTTATAAATCTTTAATCGCTTAAAACTTTATCTTTTGATTTGATTAAATAAACATAACAATATTTTGAATGATCATCTATAAATGTCACAAAATATTTATTTCCACCTCTACTAAGTCTTTGTCCATCACAAACATCACTTTGCACCAATTCTAAAATATCGCAATCTCTATCTACAGATTTAAAAGATTTTCTAGACTCCTTACACTACTACATGTACAAGATTTAGTGGCGACAAATGTCGCCACCATAACCAAAATTGTTGCCACGAAAAATTTTTTGGTGGCGATAATTTGTCGCCGCATGCCGCCGCCTAAAACCCCGAACTGTCGCCACGAAAACTTACATAATTAGTGGCCTATTTTATGACTAGTTTTATGGTGGCGACTATTGTCACCACCATTTTTCTGATATAAAGTTAATTTTTTTTAAAATATAATTGGTAGTAATAGATATTATTGATTTAGTATAAATTGCTAAAAAATAACCTATAGTTGTAAAAATTTCTAATTCTTAAATTTTAACCTTTAATTTCAATTTAATCCTCTCAAAACCAAATTAAACCTAAGCAGTATGGCTCAAACACCTTATAACAAATATATATTAAATCTAATTGAATCTCTATAAAGTATTTAATCATAAAATTAATCCACACAAATAAGTATGGCTGAATCAAACTTTGAATGTTAAGAAGACCATAAATAATCTTTACAATATAGTTCATCTTATTAGAAACCTGTCCCATAGCCAATCAAAACCAAAATTTCTCATTCTTAAATTTTAACCTTTAATTTCAATTTAATCCTCTCAAAACCAAATTAAACCTAAGCAGTATGGCTCAAACACCTTATAACAAATATATAATAAATCTAATTGAATCTCTATAAAGTATTTAATCATAAAATTAATCCACACAAATAAGTATGACTGAATCAAACTTTAAATGTTAAGAAGACCATAAATAATCTTTACAACATAGTTCATCTTAGAAACATGTCCCATAGCCAATCAAGCCTAGGATATCATTATGGAAGTCAATATTTGTTACAAGAATAATAGGAAGGTAGGGCAACCCTTCCAACCTTCCAACCTTTCCTAACAAGAGCCACAAAATTTTCCAACTTAATACTCATATATCCCATTTGCAACAAACTCATGAACCTCAAGTTTTGTTCGACCATTGAAAAAAGGACCTCAGAAAAAACCCAAGAATCTCGAAAAAAGGATTAAACAACAATAGAATGATGCTATTGGTAACTCAGAGAAGAAAATGTTCACCGCATTCATGATTTCACACAGATAAGAAAAGAACCGTGTTACGGCAAGTGACAGAAAGCAAAGATCAGTGTTACGGCCCTTCCAAAGGCGGCCAATTCTCGTGAACATATCCAACAGTGGCTTCAAGGCATGTCAAAATTGATTACCCGTCAAATGTATATAATTAAAACGCTTTCGTTCAAACGTAACCAAGATAGAATACCAAGATGAACTACAAATATACCTATATGATGACATTCCCAATATATTGGCAAAGTAATCAGAAAATATAAGAAATAATACTTAATGCCAGGTGCTAACTGGAATAGAATTACATTCAAAATAACTAGACAATTAACACACCGTGAAGACATTTTTGAAATCGATTCCTCTGACGACTCCAAATTCGGCATCTAAATTTCGCCGGAACTTCTTCTTGGTACTGCTAGATTGCACTTGACTTTCTCTACTTGTTTGATCCTTCTCCTTAGTCTGATTATCATCTCGTTGCTATTAGAATACCAAATAGCCCCCGCATTGAATTCCTAAGAAAAACATAAAAGTGAGAGATATAGATAGAGAAAAATAACTCGGTGCTAGTTACTAGTTATCATAGTTACATTTCGTGAGTAACCAAGTTCGATTACTAATAAAAAGCTACCTTTGACCCAAAAATCAAGAGATTCAAAACTCTCTATACCATAGAAAATATGTATATTATTTTTTAAAAGAAAAAAGCTCAACACCAATCCGCCCATGGAAAAAAAGACCAGAACAAAAGGGGATACATGTTACACCATGATTTTGAATAAGAAGAGAAATTTCAAGAAATGGCAGATCTATCCACTCTATCAATAACCGAGCTGATCTGGTGCATCATAGAGGATTTACCTTTGAAATGATTCCTACAGGTTGGATCAGGAAAAAGAAAATCTTGCACAAAAGAAAAGAAAAAAAAAGAGAAGAAAATATATAAAAGAAAGCTACCTCAAGAATATGAAGCCGTGAATTTTGTGGCAATTCAGCATTTAAGATGGCAGATCTTATTTCGAACTGCAGAAAGCAATGCAACCGTTCAGAAAATTTAACCACTCAAGCAGATAGAAATAAAGTTGCAGCAATTAAAGTATAACCACTAAAAGTACTTCTACACAATTACTTGTACCTAGCAAATCCAAATTCTAAAAGATATTTACTCTCTTAAGGGCATATTGCTATCAATTGAGTTGACAAATATCAAAACGTTCCCTGCAAGAAGCCTGGGCTTTGGCTTTAAGAGAGCATATATGTAGAGTAGCTTATCATGAGCGTTGCAAGAGATCTGAAAAAAAAGGAAACAAAAAAAAGTAAATAGTAAAAAAAATAACTTTGACACAATATTTACAAGAAAATTCACACCGGGCATGCATCTGGATGAAATACTCATGGGAATATCAAGTACACACCTACTTACTACTTCACTAAGATTCATTGACGGCGTAAATGAATAAAAAAGAAAACCAAAATGATCCAAACTTGGAATTAATCTAGCATAAGAGAATGGTCCCTATCCAATATTGTTCAATATTTTCAGGAATTAGATCACTATTAGATTGGCCTTCTTTAGAGAGAGTCAGAATTACAGGCTCGTGCAACAGGAGCTTCTTCAGTTTATCAACATCAGGACTGCTAGACAACAATCACCATCAATAAGAATGCACTAATAACAATGACAAAATAATCGAAAGGAAAGACAATAATTTGAAATCCATCTTTTGGGTATGTGGAAATTAAAGACGAACACACGATACAAACAATAGTTGAAAATTACTCTGAATTTTGATGGAAGTATTTAATTACTGAACCTAGTAGTTGTGGATATAAGAATGCACCGATGACTTCTTGGGATATGAGGGATTAGAGCTTTCAAGTCAGCCTCATGTCCGTGAGAAAGGAGAAGATCAGCCTGGAAAATAAACGCGAGTAAATAAGGACCTACCTCAAAAAAAGAACCCATTAAAGATGTCAAACGACAACATAAATGACCAAGTTAATACCAACACTCAAAGGCCTATCATTACTGAAATTAAATCATAATTTAAAATAGGCTGTGGGTTCGAATCAAAGCAACTCAAATTACACTTCCACTTGTGGAGCTAAGATGGAGTATATGATAGGACTCTCATGTCTATAAAGTTTCGTAATGAGTGACTTTTGTTAATGGTGTCAATGTGTCATAGTTAGAGTCGGCAATTCTTTGTCAACTTCAGACCAATCCAAAAAAAAAAAAAAAATCATTCCAAATTATCATTCGAAAAGGAAATCAAGATAATAATGATTAATCAAAATATTTGACAGGTCCAGCTAGCTCAGTTATAGAGTAAACATGTTCTTCCATGGCAATTAACATATTCACATGCCTCCGTGATTTATCTCCAGACAATTTGTTAATGGATGTCAATAGAAGCAAAGCATCTAGTAAGGAAAAACGGAAAGAGGACTGCAGAAAGATAGTGCTTGAAATAGCAAGTCCACAGCTCCATACCTTCTGTTAGTCTCACCTATCCTAACTTGTGTGCCACATAGGAAAATTTTGCGAACAAATCCCTTGTAAAAGAGTTCCTTCTTTAAGATACATCATGTCCCGCAAAAAGAGAAAAATAAGACAAAGAAGATACTTGGTCTAAGGACAACTATTAAGCTTTCGGTAGGACATTTTCCTCAAAATTTCCTACCTTTGCATGACACAAAGATCAAGATGGTGGATGTAGTCATATATAAGTGGGACCCTCAAAACTTTTCATTTTAGTACGAAGTCAATGTTTATTGTGGGTAGTCACAATAAAAATGTCCTTAGAGATGTAAGCATATTCAAATTTGTAGAAAATTGCAATTTAACTCACGAAATACTAGAAGGGAAAATGCAGTAAGAACAGCATGGTCATGTAAATGAACTAACCCAGGCTTCTTTCTCACTAACTATCAGGTCATTGGTTGCTTCATCGATCCTGGTAATGAGCACATGCATCCTGCACCCAACCTGCACAAGTATAAGTCAATTGATCATAAAAGTAACTTACCATTAAAAAGTTAATTTAGATTTAAAAAATGTGATATCATGACGGTCATAGAATGAAGGAAAAAATAACAACTGACACATGCAATTAAAAAGACACTTATAACACACTTACATTGCTTTTCAAATCTGTGAAATTATTTACTCTATTCATCAACTCAGCTTTAGGGAGGAATGCTCTCAGCCCCTGCACTGCAAACAAGTGAGATATACGATAGCATTATGGCATCGTATTAAGTGAGGCAATGCTAGAACATATTCGCATCTCAATTCTCGTGAGAAGGCCGCCGGTGTTCCACTCAAAAATTTTAACTTCAATGGGCTCATTAAGTTGCATAATCTGCACGGAAGAGTAAATAAACTATCATTCCAATACTTGTTACGTAACTAGGCCGCAGCATATCTAGTTCCTGAAGTTTGATCCTGATTTCAATTATGTTCCTAGTGTTTCAAACTTTAAACAATCTAACCCTGAATTCTATTACGCATAACAATGAAGTCTTTTTGTTAGTGTGTGTGCGAAATTGAAATCGGATCTAACTTTAGTGGATGAATTGTTAAAGCTAAAACTCTAACAATGAAGTTGAATTCACAACCAAACTTCAGGGGCTAAATTGTCACAATTCAAATTCTAAGCCAAACTTCAGGGAACTAAATTGCAATTAACCCTTGCAAACATTATAGAGAAGAGGAGTAGAGAAACCACTCCAAAACATGAATCCTATGTAATCAAAACAAGTACTTTGATACATTTCTTGCACTTATAATGCAAGCCTATTAAGATTTAAGAGACGAGAACCTGCCTCACTCGGTGCCACGCGATCCTCCAAAACATCCTTCTCGCCGATAACAGCGGTCGTCCGCTAAGTGTTCGACCGAGAACCTCAGAGAACAAAACCGCCCCCACCTCGACGACCGGCCTCCCCGGCAGCTTCTTCCTACTCAATGCCTCTTCATCCCTCACAATCCCCATCTTCCCCCGAACCCTAAACTCCTCCTTATCCTCCCCGACATCGCAAAGCAAATATGGCATCTCCTCCTTGTACAGCAGGAGCACCTCCTTGGTGAGCATCGTGCCCAGCATATCTGCGCTGATGCTCACGTCGAGCTTGTTCTCGTTCCCCGACACCACCACGCCCACCACCAAATCCCCAGGCTTTGGATCGTAGTACTCGACAACTCGTTAAACTCCTCATTTGCGCCGCCCCCCCGTGAACGACGCGGAGGATCCGGCCTTGAGCGGAGCGAGGCGGAGCGGAGCCCCCGTCTTCGTCGGCGAGCGAGATCTACGAGGCGGAGAACGCCTTCGTCCTCCGCGGCCCCGATGGATTTGGCGGAGTTGAGGACGGAGTCGAGGATGGCGCGGGTGGAGGCGAGGATCAGAGGCCTCCGTCGTTGCTCGACCATGGCTACAGAGCGGAAAAATTTTGGGGTTTCGATTGGAAATTAGGGTTTTAGCGCGATGAAGAGAGAGAGAGAGAGACAGAGAGGGGATGATGAGAGCGTACGAAGAGAGAGAGAGAGAGAGAGAGAGAGAGAGGGTGATGAGAGCGTACGAAGAGAGAGAGAGAGAGAGAGAGAAATTGAGAGGTAGATGTCCTCTTTCAAAGGAAGTGTTCTACACTATCACACATACACCACGTCATCAATAACAACTCAATTATATTTTTTTTAAAAATAAAAGTATAATAAAAATATTTTTTTACAATTATGATGAGACATATATTTCTAAAAAAATATTTTTGATTGATTTGTTACACCACGTTACATATATACCCCCGGTTGCATTCTAGAATTTTTCCTTTCAAAAGGAGAGGAAAGGGAATATTTTCCGGATCAAAAAGGCAGAGGGGAGGTAAGGGCGGGATGCAAAATTTATTAAATATTAGCGGCGACGTATATTTGTTGCCACTATTGTTTATATATTGGAGGCGACATTTATTTATCACCACCATTATTTATATATTGGCAGCGATATTTATTTGTCGACATCATTGTTTATGTATTGGCGGCGATATTTTTATGTGGCCACCATATCTTCTACATTCGTCGCGACAACTGTTGTCGCCATGAAAAAGTTGCCGCCAAATCTGCTTCATCTTGTAGTGAATTGCTATTTTATGATTTTTCTTGGCGTCCATTTGGTTCAACATAAAACTGTGAAAAATAATTTTTCTTAAAAAAAATATTCAGTGGGAAAAAAAAAGTTTTACGTTTTGTTGTATTTATTTGTAGGGAACAAAATAGTTTTTCTATCAACATTTCCTTAGTTCAAAAGGAAACAAAAATATTACATTTGTTTGGTTCGGCGAAAAAAATGAATAAAAAAAATTTACGTAGCTTGAGTTTTCGTTTTCTGCCCGAAAAAGTGAAAAACAAGAACTTCAATGTTTTTCAAAACCATAAAAATACTTTTACGGAAAAACACGTCGAACAAAATAAGTAGAAAAATATTTTTAATACCGCAAATAAATTTTTGGTTTGTTTTATCTTTGAACCAAATGCTCCTTTAGCTTGTTTTAATGCAATTGGTGTAAATTAATTATGAACATTTATGTTCAGAAAAGGTCAGTTGCTTTAAACTCTTCTCGAGTCAACTTATTTTTTTTTTTTTAATATTAGTTAACTAGATCCGTTCTGAAATAGAACCTAGAAATGATCCTACTTTAAACATCAGGGCTTGTATTTATAAATGTATATCTCTATCATTGACAAAAGGAAATTGATATTAACATAGCGGGTTTCATTATTCACAGGGTAGATTTTTTGTATCTTAGCTAAAGTTTAAGCTATTTTGCCCTATGAATAGCAAAAGTTAATATTAATTTCCTTTACAAACTTATTAAGTTTATCTAGCTCTATTATAAAGTAGTTTTTTTTTTTTTGGTTCTTTACTACTATATACCTTTTGGTATCTATAGTGAGCAGGAGAAATGATTATGTATATATTTTTGGAAAAACTTTAAATACCCCCCCTGTGGTTTTGTAGTTTCTTACTTTAGCATCCTATGGTTTCAAGTGTATCAAGTTGGTATCCTATGATTTCGCACTTTCTCACTTTAGTACCATATGGTTTAAAGTGTATCAAGTTAGTACTCTGTGGTTTCATTTTTGTATCTAAGTTAGTAGCTTGTGGTTTCATTTTTCTCTTTTTATTATCCATTTCAGGGTATTTTTTCGTTAAATCACTAGATGCTTTACGTTACATTTAGTTGAAAGAAGAGGAGAGGCGACGAAGGGGAGCGGGGAGGGCGGATGGGTATGAGGAGGTTGCGCGATGCAAGGTCGGGAGCGGGACAGGGATCGAAATCCTTGTTGCGATCCCACCAGTCCCATCAGCGATGGTGATGTGATCGGGATCGCAATAGGGATTTTGATCCTCGTCCCGCTCCCGATCACGTCACCACCGTTGACGGACTGGGGTGAAGAGAAAGAGGAGAGAGCTTGAAAGAAATTTAGATAAAAAAGAAATAAAATTTCAAGTTAAATTTTAAAGAATTTAAGAGAAAAGTAGAGAATTCGAATTGATGTATTGGGGAAAGACAAATGTCTTTAAAAATTTTCTTCTACCAAAGAGATGGAATAGGAAATGACACATCTTTTAGGATAGGTTGGAGATAATTTTCCTCCTTAGTCGCTCTTTTACTGATTTGTGTATTTTTTTTTTCAAAATTTTGTTTGTCAATTAATTTAATTTTTTTTTTCACTTTTAATGTTCATCTAAATTTGTGCTTATCTTAGCATTATCATTGAGGTAATATATGTCATAGAAATTGACTTAGTATAAACTTATTGTATAAACTTTTTACCCTTAGTAATAGATTTGGTTTTTTTTAACATGCAAATGACATCATATTCAAATGATGTTGTTCTTTTGAGCATTTTGTCAAATAAGGGTTCTTTTTAATGTATTAATTTTCTAACAAATTTATGAGAGCAGTGATTATTATTTTCATCTAAGTCGTGGATAGAGGCTACAACTTTTAAAAATATTATTTCTCAATCTTTTTTTGTTGTACACTACTATTCATGAATAAGTCATTTGAGTTACAGAAAAATTGATGGAGTAAAATTATCAAAAAAAACTAATTAAATTAGCATTTGCATCAACAAACTAAATATAGTATATAGATTGTTGGCTTATAGATATATGAAAAGTGGGTTTTTACAATTTAACGATAGTTAAAAACTAACTATTATTATTTTTTAATTTATTTGTATGACTATCATATATTCCTTCGTACTTTTTCTTCTATTTCTTTACATGTTGTACTAATTCTCTGATGGCATGACAATTTGGATGTCCATAGGCAAATGTAATAATAATTGGCTTTTAAGATAAATCTAATTTGAGTTAGGAAAGATAATATGACAGATAAATATCTTTATATGATTAGTTAAATGTGAATTTGAGCTTCTTTAGTTTTTCTTTCATTATTTATTATTTTTCATAATATTTTAAATATTTCTTCTGCTTATTTTTAACTTTTTTATTTGTTTGTTAAATCTATAGTATGTAGATTTTTACTAAAGTATTTCTACCCGCCGTATTGCACGGGTACGTACGCTAGTTGAAGCATTAAATTAGAAAGACGAGGTTGATAAACGACTGACAAATGCATGGTGTAAAGACAACAGGATAAACTAGGTGCAAGCAACGATTTTTACTTTAAAGTAAGAACTAGAAAAAAATATTGTTAAGTTAAGTTATATTTTTGGTTCTCCGATTTTAAGATATGTAATAGTTTGGTTCTCAAATTTGATTTGTTAATGATTTCTGACTCGAACATTTTAAATTAATGCAATCATAACTCGAATCCCAATCAATTTGATTAGATGGTGATTTGTCATGTCATTGATGTGCTACCATTTTGGTAGATAACATGAAAATAATTATGGTGCCAGATTACTAATTAGACCATTAAAACTAAATTATAATAATTTAAAAGTGTAACCACAAATAGTAAAAAAATTTATAAAAAAATTAAAATTTGAGGATACAAATGTCATCGATTGATAGTAGAACCTAAACTATAAATTAGCTATTAAGGTAATATAAAAAGTTTAGAATTAGAATATTATATTTAAAAAGCTAAAACAAAATTGAAAATTATTTTTTATAATAGAACATCCGATTCTACGATCGACTCTATTAAATACGAATACGGTCCGTTGAAATTATTTAAAAAATAATTTTTATAATTTTTTAGTTAGGTTTGCCTTATAGATGAGTAGGGGTGGCAATCCATTTCATTTGTTATGGCCGGCTAAATGTTCGGCTCGAAATGAAAGCTCGAGATCATTCATTTCGTTTAGTAAGCGAACGAAACATTTGAATTTTTTCATTTAATAAGCAAGAACAGTGAGATCGATTCGCTCGTGTTAAAGCTGGATAACATATATTTTATATTTATATAATTTATTTAATTTATATTTAAATATATAAATAAATAATTATATATAATATATATTTTTATTATTTAATTTTTAGTAAAATATAAATATAAATGCGAGCTTAATTATAAAAAGACTCATTTGTATATACAATTTTAACTAGATCAAAATCCAATGGATAAGATTTTATAAATTTATTTTTTTAATATATTTAATCTAATATTTTTTAATTTATTGTTCGTTAGTAAATTTCGTGGCCAAATTCGTGTTCGGCTCGTTTATTAAGCAATTAACATAAATTTTCGGCTCGATACTTTAATTAATAGCTGGCTCGTTTACACCCCTATAGATGAGTAGTTACAGCAGTATAAATTCGGCGTTTCAGTCGTGGTATGATGATTTCCTTCCCTCCTTTCCTCGGCCACCCGACAAAATCCACACTCGTCAAAGTCAAAGAAGGCTCAAGTCTTCATCATCGCCGATAAATGCCCCTCCATGTTCCGAGCCAGCCCCTGCCGACGTGCCCGCGCGCCCTGGGCGGCGTGCTCCTCTCGCTGTCGGCCGCCCGCGCCCTCCCGCAGGGCCAGCAGCTCCACGCCCACCTCCTCAAGTCGGGCCGCGTGCCCTCGTCGTCCCCTTCCTCCCCGCTCTCCCTGCTCTCCAACCACCTCATCACCTTCTACGCCCGCTGCTCCCTCCCCTCCACTCCCTCCGCGCCTTCCGCGACCTCCCCGCCGCCCCGGCTCCCCCCCCCGCCGCCGCCTCCTGGTGCGCCCTCCTCTCCTCCCTCGCCCAGAACGCCCTTCCCCTCCTCGCCCTCTCCGTCTTCCGCTCCATGCTCCGCGCCGGCGTCCCCCCTCCGACCGCTCCCTCCCCTCCGCCGCCAAGTCCGCCGCCGCCCTATCCCTCCCCTCGCTCGCCCGCTCCCTCCACGCCCTCGCCCTCAAGTCCCCCTTCTCCCCCGACGTCTTCGTCGCCTCCTCCCTCCTCGACATGTACGCCAAGTGCGCCCTCCTCCCCGACGCCCTCCGCCTCTTCCAACTCATGCCCTCCCGCAACGTCGTCTCCTGGTCCGCCCTCATCTCCGCCCACGCCGCCGACCCCGCCCTCCACCCCTCCGCCCTCGCCATCTTCCGCTCCGCCCTCGACTCGGCCGTCGACGTCAACGACTTCACCCTCTCCTCCGTCGCCCGCGTCTGCGCCGCCGCCACCCTCCTCGCCCTCGGCGCCCAGGTCCACGCCCGCGCCGCCAAGTCGGGGCTCGACGCCTCCCCCTTCGTCGGCAGCGCCCTCGTGTCGCTCTACTCCAAGTGCGGCCTCGCCGCCCACGCCGACCAGGTGTTCGACGAGATGCCCCGCCGGAACCTCGGCGCCTGGAACGCCGCGCTCGCCGCCGCCGCCCAGCACGGCCGCGCCGCCGACGCGTTCCGCCGCTTCGAGGCCATGCGCGCCGCCGGGTTCCGCCCCAACTACATCACCTTCCTCTGCCTGCTCACCGCCTGCAGCCACGCGGGGCTCGTCGGCGAGGGCCGGCGATACTTCGCCCTCATGCCCGAGCACGGCGTCGAGCCGGGCCCGAGCACTACGCCGCGATGGTCGACCTCCTCGGCCGCTCCGGGCGCATTCCGGAAGCGCTCGCATTCGTCGAGTCGATGCCGGTGGAGCCGACAGAGTCTGTGTGGAGCGCGCTGCTCACGGCGTGCCGAATACACAAGGACAACGGCACCGCGGCGCTCGCGGCCGGCCGGCTCTTCGCGGCGGCTCGCTCGGCTCGGAGCGAGCATCTTGCTCTCGGCGCGTACGCCGCGGCGGGCGGTATGCGGACGCGGCGCGCTCCGGGAAGGAGATGCGGGACCGCGGCGTGCGCAAGGAGAGCAGGGTGCGGTGGCGGAAGGTGCACACGTTCGTTTCAGGGGACCGGAGGCACGCGATGAGCGAGGAGATATATAGAAAATTGGAGGAGGTCGGGGAGCGGATGGAGCTGGCGGGGTACGTCGCCGACACGAGCGAAGTGGGGAGGGACGTGGGCGGTGAGGAGAAGCGGGCGGCTGTGAGGTACCACAGCGAGCGGCTGGCCATCGGGCTGGGGCTGCTGGTGGTGCCGGAGGGGGTGCCAATCCGGGTGATGAAGAATCTCAGGGTGTGCAGCGACTGTCACACGGCCATTAAGTATCTGAGCAAGTGCACCGGCCGCACGGTGGTTCTCAGGGACAACCACCGTTTCCAGGTTCGAGAATGGCCGGTGCTCGTGTGGGGATTTACGGTGACTTGTGTGATTCCACCGACCGTCCCTAGCACAAGTGGCAAAGGGCTTGGTGGTTGGTATCCGAGACCTGAGTTCAAATCCTAGTTGATTCGGGTAGTGTGCTACCTATCTCTAAAAAAAAAAAAAAAAAAAAATATTTTTCGTTCCTCTACCGCCTGTGCACGGATCGAGGACACGGGACGATCCCGCCAATTATCAACGGCGGGCTAAGTCCATCATCGAATACGGGCCTAGATATATACACTCCACTCGACTAGGGACGGAAAACTTTGGGCGGGCTTACTCGGCCTTTTATTTATGATTTTTGATTCTTTGAATATGTGCGTATCTTACCCAGCCTATTGCTTATCCCCAATTAACGAAATGAGAGCACTCATTATTGTTTTTTTTTTGATTTCTAGACCGGATATAAGACTTTTTTTTTTTTTTGCTTTGGCCTTTTCAAAAAAAATTTATTTTAAAAATAGTTCCACCAAATTTATAATTATAATTTTGGTCATATTCCTACTACGTAGGCACTACGTCAACGTCACACAAGCAGAGTGGGACTAGGGTGTTAAATTAAACACTATGAATCATTAATCATGTCACCATGTTCCGTGTTTGGACATGGTGAATGGTTCACCGTATCTAGACATGGTGAGGTTCATCATGTCTAAACACGGTGAACTATTCACCGTGTTCTCTTGGTATTAGACCGCCAGCCCCCCGAGCTGTCTTCGCTACTCTCCTCTCTCGCTCGATCTCTCTCTTTTACTCTCTCTCTTTCTCTGTGGCCTACTCCAACCTCGCCGCCGCCGCCTTGCCCTCTCTCGCCGGAGCTGTTTTTCCCACCCTCATTCTCTCTCTAACCCTAGAACCTCCGACCTCTCTCTATTCCTCTCACTCTACCCCTTCTCACAGCGGTAATATCTTTCATCTCTCACTTCCGCGCACTTTTTGTCTGAGCTCAAACATCCCCTTCCCAAAGCCCCCCGCTCACAAAACCCCCTTCTCTCTCTCTGACCCCCTCCATCTCTCTCTCTCTCTTACAGATCACTCTCTCTCACAAAGATCATTCTCCCTCTATCTCTCTCATAGCTCTCTCTCTCTCTCTATCATCACCCTCTTTCCTCTAGAGCTCTTAATCGATATAAAACACACGCCGATCGTGTTCGCAAAATGGTAATTTCATCTCTCACCCTCTCATTTTCTTGTATGTTAGAGATGTGCTATGTTAATATGTTATGAGTATAATACTTTTGTATATTTTATTATATTACTTTAGAACTCTATATCTGGCGAATATGTTTCTTTTTATATTCATTGGGACGAAAATTTAGTCGTGAATAATAATGTACCATGATATATTAGTAGCCATAGAAAATTAGTTGCCATCTGACGCGATATCACATTTCGAAAATTTGAGTTGGAATATACAATGTTATTAACTATGATTGAGTGGAAGACTGTCTCCATATATGGGTTCGATGTCCAATGGGAGCCAACGAATGAGAATTAGTTAACATATCAAGTGACAATGTACTATCTGCCGTGATGAGTTTTTTTTTTCTGTTCTATGGATATATAAAATTATTTATAGAGAAACATATGTCGACGATACAAGACTGTCCAAGTACCGTTAATTATACGAAAATGCATAGTAGTGATTATCAAAGGAATTACATTAATCGCGAACGAGTTCCTACATCAAGGTATAGAGTAATGACCTTTATAAATGTTTTTCATAACTCCTCAATGTGTTTAGTTACGCAAAATTAATAAGCTGTCTTGTAAGTGTTACGAGAGTTTGGTGTCCCATGTTTGCTAGTTAGTACATCATTGCCATCTACTATGATGGATCCGTCTCTATTGGTTGGTCAAAATGAGCAGTAGATGATTGTATGATTTAGTTACATAAGAATTACACTAATGTGAATAGTTATTTAATCTTAAATATTTTTACAGATTACTATCCCTCATAATCAAAGTGAAGGTCCATCATCTAGTGTTTGTGAATGGAGTGATTAGAAAGTGAGAACTACAATTGATAATGATGACGTAATTGAAAGTACTGAGAAGTATGTTATTGAAAGTGATGAAGAGGATCAAAGATGAATTGATGCTGATTCTAGTAATGATTAGGAATCCTTCCGCATCCTTTGGATCCTGATCATGACGGTGGTTTGAATACATTCGCATGTGTCGTTCGACATGAAGGCGTTAAATGAATTGAAAACTCAAATGTCAACAACGATGATCTACCAGACCCGGCGGAATTCGAGGAATTTGAAGATCAACGACAATGGTTTCTCCTAGGTAATGAATTAATTTATCAAACTGTTGTTGATGCATATACTGAACAAAATATTGATCAAGGTCCTCCAAGTGATGAGGCATGGGCTAATCGGACATTTTTTGATAAATCATCCTTGGTGAACGCTTTGCAAGCTTGGCACATTGCATATAATGTGCAGCTTAGGGCCGTTTGGTTGCATGTAGTTACAACTACACTGCAGTTGTAACTGAATGTAAGTACAAATTTCGTGTTTGGTTTGATGTATTTAACTCTTGCTGCAATAGGAATTGCATGAGGAGGCCCAACTGCAGCAGTTCGAACTACGTCCAAATTGGCCGTAGTTCCAACTACAGCAGTTGGAGAGAGTAAATTTAAATAAAAGGTATGCTTACCTACTCAATATTTTTTAAGCAAAAAATTATTTTTTTTTTTTTGAGGTAATATCATCATCATATATATAAAATAATAAATTTTAAAAATTATTTCTCAACTGCATGTTACCAAACAAATTATTTGTACTTGCAGCGTTTTCTACTACATCCAACCAAACATGATTCATGTAGTTGTAACTACTGTATTTCCAACTACATGCATCTCTAACTACACTGATCTCTAACTACATTGCATTTATAATTATATCTAACCAAACGGCTCCTTAAAGTTGTTAAGTCAAATACAAATAGATACACTGTGAGATGTGTAGTCCATTCTTATCTATGGAGATTACATGCCTTTCAACCGAAAGGTTCATTTTTTAAAGTAAAAACATATAGAGGTCCGTCGATTCACGAGCCTTTTGGGCTTTTGGACCGTTGAGTCATGGCTGGAAGTATTGCCGTTACTTAGTATTGATGCTACCCGTTTGTATAGAAAATACGGAGGCCATGCATTAATTGCCACAGTGTCGATCTTGTTGGCCTAGTGGCCCTAATCTTGTATTAAATTTTGATGATAACAAATAATCACTTTTAAATTGGACTAACCTCTTTATCTTGAGTTTTGTGTTTCTAGATCATTCTATCTTCTAATGGACTCAAGATGGGCAAATCTCTAAGTATTAAGCTTCAACTTTGGAAGCTACATTTGCTTCTTTTGTCAAATTGACAAACTCACTCTCTCTCTACTTTTACTTGAATTAAATCTCAATTGGAGTGAGATATTCTGAGCTAATTTAATTATTTATAATTCTCTCTTCTCAATCTGCTCAAAACTTTACATTCTGTCAAGTTTGGGTTTTCGGACCCTGTTCCGGGCGACCCACAGTGAATCCGAAATCTACAGTATTTTTGGGTCTGCCTCCTTGATACTCGAGCTATCCACAGATCACTCTTTTTAACTGTTCTGGGAGACCGTACAGAAGGTTAGGTCGGCCAAAGCGCTGACGAGTTGCGTGTTGTACGATCGAGATTATCGAGGAAGCACGGCAACTCGGCGCGAGCGCGCGCGCGCGTCTTTGAAATTCCGGGCGCCCACGCAATGTCAGGAAGCCCTAAAAGGTTTTGTCAGGAAATTCGGCGCGCGTGCCTGACCCGGTCAGAAAGTCAGCGCGCATGTCAGGGCGCCCGGTAATCATGACGTACGGATCCTGAAAAGTGGCGCACGCGGCTGACAGGATGCAGGAACCGCAGTGCGCGTACACAAGTTCCGGGCGCCCGGAATGTACTTTAGGGCGCCCGAAATATCAACGTCCAGGAGCTGGCCGAGGCTATAAATAGATGACCTTTGGGCTTCTCAAAGGCATCTTCTTGCACTTGAATTTAAGCTTTTCTTAGTTCTAGTCTAGTTTCTTTTGATTGGATGTTCCCCTTCTCTATGTTTCTCTTCTTCTTTCATTTGTTAATTATGGTGACAGATACTTAACTCCTTCAACACCTCAAAACTATTAGACTTCCAAAAGTGAAAAGTTGATTCACACTACTGTCCAACTGATGATTAATTCTGATTTATGCAAAATCCATAGAGAAGCCTGCAGAAAATTCATGTTCGGACATTGGAGGCCTCTTACCTGCATCAATATACCCTAAAAAGGAACGAATTATGAGGCTCTAGGTAGTAGTTTATATGGTCGGCTTCAAATTTGAATATCCACCCATGTTCAATGTTATCCAAAATCTGAAACAACTGACTGTCATAAAATTTTGAGGTTTCTAGAGAATGAATGTTCGCTAAATCTTTTGTCAGACTAGCACATCTGTTCATATTGTATATTCAACTCATAATAAAAAGATCTCCAAATTAAATTATACGAACTCATAGGTAGAATAACCTTTTTGCCTCATAATATATGATGTCTTATTTATTTATTTTTTTCAAGTGGTATGTCTTTTTCAACCATAAAATGTAAAGTGGATGCATCTACATACGGAGTTTCCACTTTCCAATCCAATATTTTGTTTTTCCTTGTAGTTCTCTCCATATGCTCAAATTGTAAACTGCTTGTTCCTAGAATCTCTACTGGCAATTATCTCTATTGAGCCAACTAACCCTAATGAAAAATGCTAATATTAATTCTTGGAGATAGGGAAAGGATGTGAGGAAGTGTTGCAGTTGGGCTGTAATCTTCCGCGGTCTCCAGAGAAGCCATTTGGGCCATGGGTAGTTTCAATATGCCCGGCCTATTGTGACACAACTAGAGCAATGTGTTTTTGTGGGCAAGGAACGAAGTATCCAAACCGTCCTGTAGCAGAGGCTTGCGGATTCAAAATAATGTAAACCTGGTTTATATTAACTTGTTTTATTTATTTTTCAGCGATTAACTTTTTGTTTGCTACTAATTTTCTCTAATTTATCTGCTTCAGCCCACCCTCTGAACCTGGTGGCCCTAAACTAACTGACTGGACAAAAGCTGATTTTGAAAATATTTTCACAACCAATGGTAGTTTGCCTGGTTGGTGCAATGTAGATCCCCAGGATGCATATTCTGCCAAAGTGAAATTTAAAGATGAATGTGATTGTAAGTATGATGGTTTATGGGGGCAGTTTTGTGAGATACCCTCAGTATGCAGCTGTCTTAACCAGTGTTCTGGGAACGGACACTGCCGTGGTGGGTTTTGTCAGGTATGTGGCAGGTGCTTCCTTTTGCATTTTATGTCAAATGAGAAGCCAAGAATCAAAGATAGTTGCTTATGCTGTGTATCCTTCTCATCAGATAACAGTACAGGTGTCACAATCAAGTCGGAAGGCATTTCTGACTGTTATGTTTCATCATCATTCATTTCACTCTCTATGTTTGCAGTTTGAAGTTCGATGTGCCATATTTGTTCCGGCAATTTTGTCTTATGTGTAGTGTTCTAGTAAATGGTACATAGATTTGTATGTATGAGCTCTTTTATTGAAGTGCTCACTTGACTGCACCAAATTAACTGATTCTATAGGGCCTAGGCTTCATATTGTGACTGTTTTGACTTTTGACAACCATGCTTTGTATAGTCATGCATATGTCAATAGATATAAGTGGAAAGTATGTATGAATGTATTCAGTTCTTGGGCATCAAATTCTGTATATAGAAGTATAGGTTTTTGGTTACTAACAGTTTCATAGTTAAATTATAGTGTTTATCGGATTGGAAACTTAGGTGTTATGTTAGTTGATGCTACTTAATTGCAGTACAATAAACTTGGGTGGTTCTTAGCTCTTCATTGTTCTCTATATATATTTTTTCCTCGTTGATTCTTCAATTTGTTTTTTTAGCTAAACTACATAAATCACTTTCGGCCATGGCTCAATCACTCCCCTGCATTGAAAATTGCATCAATTTCCAGCTTGGACTTTGCCACTGTCTCAAATAAGTCCAACAATTTGGGATGATTGTTGAATTCAGCTGTAACAAATTATGGAAATAAGTTTACAAATGAAGTTAGTTATAATGGAGTAAAATCACATAAATGGGGTACAATTGTTCGATAAACTATCAATTTTGATAGTTTTAGCAAAGTAGGTGATCTCTTTTTTCTAATTTTTGATCTGTTAAGTTTCAAATTAGGTAGAAGTAGAGACATTGATACGCCAGCTCATTTCGTGAAGTTTTGCAATGGAATTCTACAATTATCCCAGCTTTTGGACCTAGATAGTGGCGAAGTGCGGGGTGGAAATTGACAATTTGAGACGGCATATAGTGTAAGGAGTTCTTTTAATTCTTATTTTTAACAGTCTTTTTTTTTATTTCTTACATATACTTAAATTGATTATTTCCAAAATATTTTAATCAAATCTTACCTTGACCACAAATACTGCCTTCCAAATGGGCACTATGTGATATTTTAGTTGTTTGTGTAATTGCTAGAACGATACTAACTATTGTAACGTGTAAGTTTGCCATTAGTTTTTTATATTTATTGAAAATTCTCCAGCCTAGTTATGGTTGTTTCCTCAAATATCAAGTAATCAGGCCATTTTTCTGGTATATTGCTTTGTGTGAGATGTAAATTTGTTTTAGCTCATGTCATTACATACTAATTGAAGTATCTTTATTTCTTTCTAGTGTAATAGTGGGTATTATGGGATAGACTGCAGTATTCCATCAGCAGCATCACCCATACAAGAATGGCCTGCATGGCTTCGACCATCAAAAGTTGATATACCGGATATAACAAGTTCGGCTGGTGGGTTTATGAATATGAAAGCTGTTGTTAAAAAGAGAAGACCACTCATCTATGTTTATGATCTACCACCAGAATTCAACAGTCACCTTCTAGAAGTAAGATTTTGGACATGAGTTCTTTTATTTGTTGGAGGCATATTGGTACAGATTATGACATTTCAATGGCTTTGCTTTTGTAGGGCCGACATTTCAAGTTCCAATGTGTAAACAGAATATACACTGAAAACAACAGAACCTTTTGGACTGATCAGTTATATGGCTCACAGGTGCTACTGGTTTGAGCAGAGTAAATGCTATTTAACTTTAGGAAATTGTCAATTTCATCTTCTTCTCTATTTTGTAGATGGCACTCTATGAGAGCATTTTGGCTAGTCCTCACCGAACATTAAATGGTGAGGAAGCTGATTTTTATGTACCTGTACTTGATTCATGCATAATAACAAGAGCAGATGACGCACCACACCTTTCCATGCGGGTATATGATTAATTCCTACAATATGCTTCCTTTTATAAGTTTTTTCTTACATACAACTGCATCCTTTCTGGTTCTTTAAATGTTGAGTTGAATTAATGGTGTGAAAATGAAAAAAATTCTATGTCACTAAGACTCAGGAACACCTGGCTCTGAGGAGCTTTTTCACTCTAAATTTCTACAAGAAGGTTTATGATCATATAGTTGAGCAGTATCCGTACTGGAACCGTTCTTCTGGAAGAGACCATATATGGGTGGGTATTGTACGGATGTTATGTATATAGAGCGAGTACAGTTTTATTTCTACAAATAGATGTTCTAATAATCATTCTTTAATTTTAAGTCAGTTCTTTTCATGGGATGAAGGTGCCTGCTATGCTCCTAAAGAAATTTGGAACAGCACGATGCTAGTTCATTGGGGAAACACAAATACAAAACATAAGCACTCAACAACAGCTTATTGGGCTGATATTTGGGATCAGATTCCTTCAGATAAAAGAGGCGATCATCCTTGCTTTGACCCTGAGAAGGATATCGTGCTTCCAGCATGGAAAAGGCCTGATCCAGGTGCCATATGGTTAAAACTGTGGGCAAGGTACTGTAGAAAGGATTTTCTGTCTAGCTGTCTTTTAGAAATATTTACATATATACCATTGCAAAATTTTGTACTTACACCTATATTCCTGCAGAATGTAAATTCTTGTATGTTCCCTCCAAAAGCTCTTTCAATACGTGTATATTCTTGTAGTATCCAAAACGTCCCTCAACTTTTTCTCCCCAGTTGACGACTATCCAACTAGATAAGAATTTTTTTTTTTTTTTTTTTTGGTTTTGTAAGAAACTGCACTTTTGAGCAGGATGTATGTTAAATTTTGATTTTTTTTAGAGGCATTTATATCTGACTAGATTATTTGGCCGGGATGTTGATGTAAAAGCCCCTAATATTGTATTGGTTGGTAAATATTTACAGGCCCCGTAAGGAGCGTACAACACTCTTCTATTTCAATGGTAATTTAGGACCTGCCTATGAAAATGGTCGGCCGGAAGAAACGTATGTATCTCCTTTTACTTGAGCACAAAAATTATTACCATGTGATTCATGTGAGAAGTAATCTTGATATTTGTTTCCTTTTATCAAAATCACGGCAGGTATAGTATGGGTATAAGGCAGAGACTAGCCAAAGAATTTGGTTCCACACCTAATAAGAAGGGAGAGCTTGGGAAACAACATACTCCCAATGTCACAGTGACTCCATTAAGATCCTCTAGGTATTATGAGGAAATTGCTAGCTCTCTTTTTTGTGGGATTTTGCCTGGGGATGGTTGGAGTGGCCGCATGGAAGACAGTATTCTTCAAGGGTGTATTCCTGTGATAATTCAGGTACAGAAAGCTTTCCTTGTTTCTGCGCTGTCTTCAGCTGAGGTACATAATACATGAGAAAGGATATATAATTCATTACATCAATATTTTTGAGATTTATAATGAGGTTTAGTTTCTATAAGAGTGAGGTTGCCGAGCACTCGTATGGTTGTCCTCATTGTTTTACTTCTTGACTTCTTGTGAATAAATTAATCAATTTATCCTTCTTTTTCGCGTTGGTGCAGGATGGGATTTTCCTTCCGTATGAGAATGTACTCAACTACAAGAGTTTTGCTGTTCGAATACAAGAAGATGATATTCCAAACTTAGTCAAAATACTTCGGGTATCATTGACATCATTTCTCTATGCTTGTGGCTTCTAATTACAAAGGCACTTTGTGTATCATGGTTACTGTGTTGTCTACTCAGGCGATTAACGAAACAGAAATAGAGTTCATGTTGGCAAATGTACGCGGGATCTGGCAGAGGTTCTTATACCGTGACTCCATTTTACTTGAGGCTGAGAGGCAGAAGAAAGTGTTTTCTAAGGAGGATGATTGGTCCGTGGAGTTCTCAAAGCTGGGAAAAGAAGATGATGTCTTTTCCACGTTCATACAGGTACCGTGTTTATTATTTTTGTAGCAAAGCTTGGAAAAATCTGTATAGATCTAAACTTGAGTAAATATTACAGAACAAATAAATAGAGCGAATTAATAGGAGGAAACATGTTAAACTCATGATTATTTTGGGGGTTTCACCAAATATTAGGCTCTTAATGATCTTGGTGTTTTCACTAATAAATGAGTGGCACACTTGTTGATAACCTTGGGTCTTTCAACCAACAAACAAGTGATGTACCTGTTCATATTTTGTGACTATGATAATTATGCCTTTTGTCATTAAGTGAAGAACACTCAGATGTTATCATACTTCTTTTAGATGGTTACCCAGGGATCCTGTTATTGATGCATCTAGTAGGCCTGGTGATTTCAATTTTCAGGTGTGAGAGAGTAGTGTTATGCAATGAAAGCAACTTTTGTGAGATAGAGTAGTGGTTGAAGAAAGGTTGAGGCCTTTCAAATTGTCTGATGAAGATCATACTAGTGATGAAGTTAGATATGGAAAATCTCTGTGAAGTTTTGAGTTGGTTAAGTATATTTCTTTATGTAAGAATAAAGATGACAACAGAAGAGTTCAAGAGGTGAAATTGTCTATACAATAGAAAAGTTCAAGAGGTGAAATTGTCTATACAATAGTAGTTAATTGACCTACCAAAGTTTTTGAGGATTATAAACAAGCAAATATATTGAACCTTACAGAACAACCATAATTTGTTAGAAAGTACGTCTATATCTTTTACATAAGGTAGTCGTGATAACATGTCTACGTAACTCTCTTATGTGTATATAAATGTAATGACATGATCAAAATGCTTAAGCTCAATTATTATTATTAGGGTGCGTAGCCTCTTATATTCACAATCAGAACCCTTTTTCTATCCGGTGTGGAAGTATCTGAGGCACTATAGACTCTCACCGTTGAGACCCTAACGTTCTCGGTAGGCCGAAGCCCAATCACACATATATAGATTAGAATTACCGGACAATGCGAGATTCTAGAGGTTGCTTCTGCGGGTTTAAGAGGTAGTGTCACGCCCCAGATTACATGTTCCCCGGGCACGCCGACAAATCCGCCGTATAGAAAGGAATTTTTCCTGTATACAAAGTGATAGTTGTACCTGTAAAACATACAATACTACAACCAGTAGTATAGAGCTGCTAGAAAATAAAACCAAAGTAGATAAATAAACAAGTTCCATATACATACATAACATCCGAGTCTACAAAATGCTCGCACCAGCGAGATGCAACAAAAGTATGTATATGAACTCAAAAACTACAACTATACGTAGTTGGTGCTCCTCTAGCTCGGCACGTCGGGAAGGGCTATAACTCGAGACACCACTTGCCACGATCGAATCGACAACGACGGCGAAGAAGAAGAGGGCTCTGCAAAAATAAGGATAACAACTGGGCGTGAGAACTACTGTAAAAAAAAGTAGTCTTCAGTGGGTGCCGCCCTCAACGTCATCGGTCCACCCACTAAGTCTACAGAGGTACGTAGGGATAGAAAGAAAAGCTGGAATAAATCTACAGCGGAAAGCCACTACACTATCATGCTCTAACTCTAACTATCTGTAGTAAATGTCAATCCTGACCCAATCTCACCAAGGACTGTGATACATCCGTCCCGCCTGTCGAAGCTATACTAACAACCATCACGCTGGGTAGTTAGTGGAGAGCGAGTCCAACTAGGACACAACGACACCAACGCAACAACTAAGTCTGACTCCGGAGTGTCACTCGTGGGCGCGACCCAACCGAGTATGCAAACGTATCTCTGTCAAGCTCAATCAAACTCTCACAGGCTAAAGTCAAGTAAACAGGGTCCAGCAGATCTAACAACCAATATGTCACGTGCGCTCAGCATAATCTGATGCCAAAACAGCAATCTGGGTCCACCGTCAACCCCGACGGCACCCAACGGCACAACAGTCGACTATAAAAATAGGCTCGGCATCCCAGCATGATCGTAACTGCACTCTAAACTACCTGAGGTATCCACCGCCCTGAAACTGTGATGATACAATCGAATCACGGCTCCTAAAGCTAAATCTGACAGTTTAAGCATATGACTGATCATAATCACGGGTTTTCTCCTAAGTCAATCCAAGTCCAACATGTACAAGTTTATAATATCAAAGGCTAAGCTCCAATTTAGATTTGTAGATAAAAGAAACACGAAATCCATGAATCGAGCAATTCCAGTATGCTAAACAATACGGTGAACACATGTCGACTATAAAGCTATTTAGAAGATCAACCGACGATTAACCCACCTCAAACGCTACTCCCAATCCGGCACGACGTCGAAAACGGCAGAAATCCATGCTCGCCCGGCCTCCCAACGCAGCAACTACAACGCTCGTATGCTCGAACGACTCCCCGGCGTGACGTCGGCGACGATCCAACTCCACCCGAGAGCTTCTCCACAACGGATCAAGCTAGAGAGAGAGAGGAGAAGAAAATCAGTAGAAGTCTCTCTTTCTCTGCTCAACACATGCATAAGTAGCAAAGGAGAGGGTGGGTGATACGTACGAGGCATGGAAAGACCAAAATGCCCTCTCACCTACCCTGGTGTACCGGTACACGGGCATTTGTACTGGTACAAATGGTAACCCGAGAGTAGCTGCGCGAAAATAGCCGCATGTGTGTACACCTTGATGGTATGCGTACGGCAAGCAAAGACGTACCTTGGTACACCTTGATGGTTGTGCAGTGCGACAAAAAAATATGCTCTTTTGCGATTCCAATGCTAACTCACGCTCTTGCGTCCCATCGAGTCCGTTTTGCGTCTATTTCGCACTAACGCTACTCGGACTTGTCCCGACACTCTCCAGAGCTGTCGACAAGCCGCAACTGCTGTACTCCATGGTTACTACAGGTAGCCCATGGTATATCGCTTTGTCCCATATAGCACTTAGCTCTGACAACTGGCTGGTATTCGGCTCTGATACCTACTGTAATAATCCAGCCCGCTAGCACCAAAAACTTGTTGGGCCCAAACTACCGGTCTAAAATGCTTAAGCCTATTTATTATTATTATAGTGTGTAGACTTTTATATTTTCAATTAGAACCTCCTTTCCATCCGATGTTGGACTATTTGGACTGTTACATATAAGGAGGTTGCTAAGGTGGTTGTCATGTGCTGCTATTATTCGTCTTTAACTGATGAATCAGATTGGCTATGAATCCGAGTTAGGAATCGTGAAGAGTGTTAGAATCTAGTACTTCAGAATAAGATTTAAGATGGAACACTTAATACTAGAGTTACTGCCACTTTTATGGATCAAATGTTAAAGAAGGGCGATTAGCGATGATACTGCACAAGAGATTGAGAAGAACATTCAAATTGGAGAAATGAATATGTTGTTTAAATCGCGAAAAAGATTATGGGATCCACAATTCTCTATGCAAGCAAAATTTCTAGAATATGCGTCTACAATGTCGGAAAAGAGTGTTGGACAAATGAGAGGCTTATTTTGCTCTCAAGTAGTTAGTAGCAGCAAGTGGAAATTCTGTTGCATGACCTTCAATTCCTATGAAGTGAAAGATGCCACGAGGAAAAGAGAAAGACCAAAAGGCTGAAGATTACACACAGAATTGCTGCATCACGAGAGTGGTGTTACTGACAACTGTAAGGGCTTTCAATAAGTATGTTCTTACCATCCTTTTCTGCCTAGAGGAGATAAATCCTCACCGTCTCTGTCCCAGCGGGTTTCCATTCCTGCTATGATCCTTCCAGATGTACACTTGATCACAAAGAACCTTTTAAAGTGTTATTTTTAGTTGAAATTTTACTTTGATTAAGCTTGCCTTGAGTTCAAAGTGTTAATATTTAAAGCCATTCATCAAAGTTACTAACATATTGTTTAATGCAGATTGAAGCATAGAAAGAAAACATCATACAGTTACCATACCATACGATAGCACTAAATATCTGTAACTAAGTTGATTATATTTACCAATTCTTCTCCACCCCTTAACTCGGGGCCAAAATTAACCCATCCCAGCGCTGTAAGGAAAAAACCTACATTTTAGTAGTTGATATCGCAGATTATGTTGTTGCTTATTTTATTCAGAAGCATAGAAAGTTTCATATCAGGTGAAATTTAATCTACACTCGGAATGTGCACTATGCTGATTTTCTCAATTGGTAAATTATGATCTAATAACTCTGCTGCTCTTAACAGGTATTGCATTATAAATTGCATAATGACTCTTGGAGGCGGCATTTCTCTCAACAGAGAAAGGATTCTGGGCTGTCAAGGGCTTGCTTCAGAACCAATTGATGCAAAGATGAGGATCGAGGTTTTGCAGGGTGATTTGATGTAGGTATGGGAAAAAAATGTATGGAGACCCCCTCAACTATAGTTCGTTTTTCTTGATTGACGCTCCCTTAACTTTTGATTTTTTGTTATTGAGTGATTTTAGTCAAAATAATTTAGAATTTTATCAAATTCACCGAAGATTCCACCACATTTAATGGTTTTAATAAACTTTGTAGTAAACAAAATTGGAATATTAACAATTTTTTTTGAAATTAACAAATTGGAATAGTTCAAATAAAAAAAACATATAAGTTAAAGACGTTTGAATGAAAAATAAGTATTGAGGGGTGTAGTTTAGAATGACTTATAGTTGAGGGGGTCACAGTACCTAAGATTTGTTGCCCAGGGAAAACAAAGAACAGATTTATTTATTTATTTATTTATTTATTTTTGGGTCCATATTTGAGAGATTAATTTTTTTTTTCTTTTTTTGTTTCATTTCTGTAGAATTTAGCATTCTTTGGTGGATTGTTGTAAATATGTTTATATTTAGTGAGACGCTTACTGTTTATGTATTTTGTTACTGCTTTGTAAACATATAGATTCTTTTCAAATAATACTAAAAATGTACGGAGAACCCCTCGGCTATAAATGACAAAAATAAAAAAAATGGAGAGTGCACAATAATAATTTTAAACAACTCTACATATAAATTTAATCGATTCAAATCTAGCAAAATTGTAACGACTTTTGAACTTTTTTTTTACCCTTTTCTTGCTCTCGAGAGAAACACCAAAATAAGAAAATAAAAGAAGCAAAAGTGACAAAGCTATTTTTCTCTTTTAACCTATTTTCTTCAAACCCTTAACTTCAAACCCTTAATTAAACCTATGTGGCCCAATTTAGATCACTTAATCCGAAATAAGTCCATTTAAATAATAGATCATTTAAACAATGGATCATTGCACCCCTACAACAATACACTTATTAATTTAGTAAACAAATAAAAAAAAAAAGTGAAAAACCAGCTTAGCACTCATTTTTAGCAAAATATTTTTGTTTCCAATGTTCGGAAAGTCCTCGTATGAGATGATTTAAAAGAAAACTTTTTAACAAAAAGTTCACTAAAAGAAAAAATAATGTCCCTAAAATGAAAAAAAAAAAAAAAAAAAAAAAGAACAGCCAGCATGATTAGGTCTCAACATTCGTATTTAACTGAAAGTTCGGTTTTTCCATCAAATAATTCAAAATAAGATCTATTCGAAGGATTTCAAAAATAATTTGAAATATCGGACTAGGGTTAAGAGAATAAAGATCGGTTAGCCTCCCCTACAATAATTGGCAAGTTAAATCCATTCAACAAACACATAAAATTCATAAACCACATTCAGATACGAGCTATTAAATCTTAATTAAATGATTTGATTAATCTACGTACCAGAGTAAAACCTCGTGTAAGTTAGCTGTACGTAGAATTAATAATAATGACTTTATTGCAGAATATTATATATGCTGGTTCAAACAATTAAATCTGAACACCGCGAAATATATATATATATATATATATATATATATATTAGAAGAAACAAACAGAGAGATTAAAAACTTGAAAAAGAGAGGACAAAAAGGACCACCTTAAACAACAATTAATATATATAGAAAAATCCATGATCTCTTCTCCTACCACCTAAAACACCTGAAAATTAAAGATCGAATCAGTAGAGCGAGCACAGCTCTGTGGAAGCATGCATGCATGCATCAATATCATGATCTTGCGCGCGCAACTGCTTCGATCCCCGGCTCGAAATCCTCGATGATCAGATCACTCTAGCTAGCTCGCCGCCGCTTCGTGGACCCATGCACTTGCTCATCATCATCATCATCATCATCATCATCATCATCTCGTTGCCGCTTCGACCCATGCACTTGCTCATCATCGTCGCCGTCGCCGTCGCCGTCGCCGTCGTCGTCGTCGACCTCCGGTTCTTGAAACTCTTGCGAGAGGGGTTTACCAGCAGCATCCTCGTGTTCTTCTCCGAACACCAGCGACAACACGTCCGGGGTGAAGACCTGTATGTGCACGGCGATGGAGGCGCCTACACCATAATGATCATGCGCAGCAGCAGCCATCTCTGCTGCTTCGGGCGCGATCCAATACCCGATGTCCACCATGTCGTCTCTGGGGACCGGAATGCGGAGCAATATTCCGGGGACGGTGTCGAGCATCCGGAGGACCTCAATCACGGCTTTTTCGGGGTCGCGCAGCTTGGGAGACGGCAGGGGGAACAGCTTCTCGTAGTCCGCGTACCCGTATGCCGGGAGCCGATCCTCAGGTCGAATCACTGAGACCGCCAGTCGCACCTCCGAGTCTCTCGGCGCCAGCCTCCGTCGTAAAGAATTGTCGTAAGTGTCTACCCAGTATCCGTTCGTCTTCATCGAGTGAGTTCCTTCTAAAGGTGACGGAGTGGAGATCAAAGAATTAATCAAGAAATAAGAAGAGCGAAGTGGGCATGCGCAGTAGCAGTGCACAGTAGTTCACTTCGCTCTGTCTCGCTCTGTCTCTATATATATATATAAGTTTGTTGACCGTCGGCATAACCTCATATATATAGGACAAGGTTTAAAGAAGCAAGCAAGGGCCGTTTGAGGTTTTCCGAAACGGACTAGGATTAGGATTAGGTTTGTGATTATGTTTAGGAGATTTTGTGCATCCAATTAACGGTCAGAAATTTTTCAGATTTTGAGCCTTTCGTGATGTATCGTGGATACAGGGGAGAATTTTGTATCGATTTTTTTGCTGTACGTTGATTTTTTGCATGCTTATATAACTGTGCTATTTGTGCCGACCAAATTTTTCACTTTCAAAATCCCCGCAAGTCCACCAAACTAACTTATTCTTGGAACCGATCCAAACTAAATTGGATTAATCCTATTTTTTAGAACTCGTATTTCTCTTATGAGTTTAATTAACAGTTTAAGAGTCAAAATTAAATTATTACAAAAGTTACACATAAAATGTTCCATCATAAATACAGAATTTAAAAAATGTGTTGGTATGTGATCAAGATGGGATCATAAAGAAATATATATATATATATATATATATATATATATATATATATATATATATATATATATATATATATATATATATATATATATATATATATAAATAAAAAGTGTGAGTAATCCTTAACATACATAATTTGACAGTTTAAAAAGTTATACGTGTGAGCCTCATAATTTTTTTTCATTATTTTTTCTCTTTATCTCTCTCTTCTCCCCTAGCTCTTTCATATTTTTTATTTTAGTCCCCAAAAATAAATATTCAAAATTTTGAATTTAAATCATGTCATCGCCTAATTAGTTTTTTTTTGCATGTCAATTTTGGTCCCTAAATTTTACATATTTTTGGCTTTAGTCCCTAAAAAAATTTGAAAATTAGTCTTAAAATTAAAATTTTCAACTAATTAGTAATTAGAATTTTGAATTATAATTCGAATTCAAATTTTAAATTGAATCTAAATTTTGATTTCAAACTGAAATTTTTAAAATTTTGAATTCAAACTTAAACTTTTTTATTTTGAATTTGATATTTGGATTTGCATTCAAAATTAAAATTTTAATTTAAAAATAATGAGATAAATAGTATTAATGCATAATAGGAAAAAAAAAAAGTGATGCTAATAGTTATAATAATTTACTGTTATATCGTTTTCCCGCCGCATCGCGCGGGCCCTAAACTAGTATTAATTACCTCTCAGTTTTTAGTTTGCTTAATTTGGTTAGGACATGTTTGGTTGCCTGTAAGTGAAATAATAAAAGTGATAATTTGGTGAAATGTGATTATTTCGGTTGTGTGGATTATAAAAGCAAACATGTAAGGGCGTGTTTGGAACAGGGTAAAATCGGGTGGAAAACAAATTTTCTGAGAAAAATTATATTGCGGACGTTTGGATCAAAGGAAATTTTTTTTCCAGGAAAACTAATTTTACATATAACCCGAAAAACACACCTTTTCGTTTTCCGCGGCAGAGGAAGTATCGCGGCGCATGGCTGCATGATGCAGCGTGGTCCACGAGGCCATTTCGGTCTCGTGAACCGCGTGAGAGGGAGGTCCACAGTGGACCTCCCTCTCATTTCAATATATATATATATATATATATATATATATATATATATATATATATATATATATATATATATATATATATATATATATATATATATATATAATTTTATTTATAAATATATATTTATTTATTATATATAATATAGTATTTTATTTTTATATAGAAATATTATTATATAATTTATATTTATAAATTTGTAATTATTTATTAATATTTCTAAATAACTCTTATATATTATTAATTAATATATGTTATAATTTTAAATATATTTAATCTATATATACAAATTATAATAATATATAAAATATATGAATTATTATATATTTAATAATATATAATAAAAATATAATTAAATATATAATAAAAATATTAAATAGTTTTTTATCTATTTTTTTTCCTTCCAACCAAACAAGAGTCATGGAAAACTATTTTTCTTTTCCGACAAACCAAACACTAACGACGTAAAATCGTTTTTCCACCGAAAATTTTTTTTCATCGAAAATATTTTTTTCACGGTTTACGTGGAACCAAACACACCCTAAGTGATTTTTAAAAAGTGAACAAATAAAGTGGATTATAACGAAAATCCATTTTTTTTGACTTTGGCAAAAAAGTTTTGAAGTCGTTGATAGTGGGCCGCCTACTCCACGCGACTTGCGAGCAACTAAAAGCCTTCTTTCATACCATCTACAAAAAATAAAAAATAAAAAATAAAAAAAACCACCATATCTTAATAAAAAAAAAACACATCTTAAAAAAAAAAAAAAAACAAAGAAAGAGATTTCCCTTAATTCCATACCATTTACAAAAAAAAAAAAAAAACTACCCATCTAAAATTTTATTTTATTTTTTTATTTTTTTATATAGAACCAAACAATAGAAGTAAAAAAAAAAAAAAAACTATATTTTTTTTTCTTTCACCTTTTTGAAACAAATACTTGAATTCAAAAGTGACTTTTTTTCACTTCGATCACTTATGGACAACCAATCATGGTCTTAAGAGAAGTGTTAAAAGTGAAACCAAAAAAATTAAATTTTAGTTATTTTCAAAACCAAACTGTATTGAAAATTATATTAAACCGAATCAAATGGCGTTTGGCGTAGATACTAAAAAAGTGATTTCTGCGGAATTAATTTTGTCACGCCCCGGATTTCACGTTCCCCGCGTAAGTCGTCGACAAATCCGCCGTATACAAGAAATTTTTTCTGTATACGAAGCGTAGCTATATCTGTAAAACATACAATACTACAACCAGTAGTATAGAGCTGCTAGAAAAATAAACAGGTATAAAAAAAAACAAGTTCTATATACATACATAGCATCCAGGTACAAAAGTACTCGCCCTAGCGAGTTATAACATCTGTATGTACATGAACTCCAAAAAATAAAAGCACCATTACCTGCAAGAGGTGATCCTTTATCTCGGCGAATCGTCGGGTAGGGCTCTAGTTCGCAACGCCCTTGCCACGATCGACCTCAGAAGATGCAACAGCCGGAACTGGAGGCTCTGCAAAAGGAAGGTAATAACTGGGCGTGAGAACTACTATAAAAACAAGTAGTCCTCAGTGGGTGCCGCCCTCAACATCATCGGTCCACCCACTAAGTCTACAGAGGTGAACAAGGATAGTAGTAAGAGCTGAAAAAAATCTACAGCTAAATTCCACTACACTATTATGGTCTAACTCTAACCATCTGTAGTAAATGTCAATCCTGATCCAATCTCATTAGGGACTGTGAACACACCCGCCTCGCCTGTCGGAGCGAACCCGTATACGAACCCATGAGTAGCTGGTGGAGAAAACTCTCTAGGGACTGTGAATATACCCGTTCTGCCTAGTTAGGTGACACCGTAGCTCATGAGTAACTGGTGGAGAAAACTCTCTAGAAACTGTGAATACACTCGTCTTGCCTAACTAGACTACACCTTATCTCAAAAGTAGTCGGTCCTAGTAAAAAGGTCCAACAAGACGACTATGACTCCACTCACGTCACAACCTCACTGAAGGTAGAGAAAAGGGTCACTAACTATCTCACCCGGACTGCCCAAACGGATCCACCCTATCTGTATCCAGCTACGCTGTACACCACCCCGAAGGTGGCTGGCTCAAGAATTGCCCAAATAAAAACTGCGACCTCATTGCAAAGAAACCTCATTCCGGAATGGCATTCGCAGGGCGCGACTCACACAAGTTTACAAATGTCTCTGTCGAGCTCAATCAGGCTCTCACAGGCTAGAGTCAAGTAAACAGGGTCCAACTGGTCTAACCACCAACAAACTACGTGCCCTCGGTACAATTTGATGTCAAAACAGCAATCTGGGTCCACCGTCAACCCCAACGGCACCCAACAGTCCGAAACAGCCTAGACAATGCTGTAAAAATAAGCCTGGCATCTCAGCACGAGCGTAAATGCATTCTAAATTATCCCGAGTATCCACCGCGATGAAACTGCGATGATACAATCGAGCAACAGCTCCTAGAGCTAAATCCGGTAGTATATGCATATTACGGGTTAAATCGCTGGTTTTCTCCTAATTCAAATTCCAAGTCCAATATGTATAATTTATCTAATTACTACAACTTGCTTCAAATTCAGATTTCACTAAACATGTTACTCAATGAATTCAAGCTAAAAAGATATACATTGCTAAATTCATACGTGGCGACTAAACCGCGCTGAGGAGTGAAACCCGATGATTAACCCACCTCTCAAGCTAATCCCCCGACAATGAGGAAGTCATGCACCACAAGGAAATTCAGTCGAGTTTGTTCTCCGCCAGCAACAACACCTCTCTAATGATCTGAACCACAATAAAACTAAACTTGTATTATAACCTCCAAAATCAGCACTTAAGCTAAAAATCCTCAATTACAATACGAACTTCACCTTCCAAACCTGAATTCTGGTGAAGTAAGGTTCCAAATCCAATGTGGAAGGATAGTACACAAGGTTCAGGTCGAAACTCCAGTTCTCTTCATAGTTTGCACCATAAAAACTCAAGAAACTCAAGTTTCGGTCTAAATCAATAGTAGTAGAGAAAAACTCAAAGTTGACCATGCTAACCTCAACCAAAATCTGCAATATAGGGTTTCGTGGATTCCTTTGGAAGTCTAGAATCCAGCAAGGTAAATTTCGCCGCAATCCGACACTCCTACGTCGCACACGAGCCGAAACGCCGACGGTCGACGCTGGAATTCTGCAGAATCAGCACCCTTGAGCTTGAAATTGAGTGAACATACAATAACTGGAGGAATTTTATGGATAGCCCACCTCGACAGCTACTCTCGAACCGGCGCGCAGTCAAGAACGGCGAAGATTCACGCTCGCCCGGCCTCCCGCAGCGTTACAACGAAGAAGACGCTCGAATGGCACCGCGGCACGACGTCGGCGACGATCCAAACTCCAACGACAATTCCACCCGAACTTTACCTCAATCGGACCAAGCTAGAGAGAGTAGGAAACCAGCAAAGAAGGCTTTCCCTCAGCTCCCCTCTAAGAGTAAATAGGCTGTGGGGAGATGGGTGATACAAACGAAGTGAGAAAAGACTTATTTGCCCTCTCACCTACCCCCGATGTACCGGTACACGGGCAATTGTACCGGTACAAATGGGCAACCCGAGAGCAGTCTACGCAGCAACTATACCGGTATATTCCTTATGATTGTACCGGTATAGCAATCAAGCTTGTACCGGTACATTCTCTTTCTGTACAGGTACAAATGGCAGAAAATTTGCTATTTTGCAGATTCCAGTGCCAACTCCTACTCTCGTGTCCCTGCTGAGTACGTTTTGCGTCTATTTCGCGCTAACGCGACTCGGACTTGTCCCGAAACTCACCAGAGTTGTCGACAAGCCTCAACTGCTATACACCAGGGTTACTACATCCTCCCTAACTACAAAAAGTTTCGTCCTCGAAACTTAAGCATACCTTAGCTCTGAGCATCAAACAAATAGGGATAGGACTCCTTCATCACCGTCTCTGGCTCCCATGTCGCCTCTGACTCCTCGTGATTACTCCACTGCACTTTTACATACGGGATAACCCAGTTGCGCAATCCTTTCGTCTCCCGAGCAAGAATCCGCAACGGTCACTCCTCGTATCTCAGGTCCTCGCCAATCTCAAGTGGAGTGAAGCAAATCACATGGGAAGGGTCGAACACATATCTCCTCAATGCCGCAACGTGGAAGAAATCATGAATGCTGGCAAGCCGTGGGGGTAGAGCAATCCTGTATGCAACCGGTCCAACTCGCTACAATATCTCAAAAGCTCCAATATAGCGTGGACTGAGCTTTCCACGCACTCCGAATCTGCGAATGCCTCTGGATGGCGAGACTTTGAGAAATACATGATCTCCAACCTGGAACTCTAAGTCTCGTCTTCTAGTATCAACGTAGCTCCTTTGGCGGTTCTGGGCTGTCAAAAGGTGTCGTCGAACTACTCTCAGCTTTTCCTCAGCGCCCAGCAAGATTTCAGGCCCTAACGTCGTCCTTTCACCCACGTCGCTCCAAAATAAAGGGGATCGACATCTGCGTCTATACAACGCCTCAAACGGAGCCATCTGGATGCTCGCTTGATAGTTGTTGTTGTACGTGAACTCAACGAACCTCAAATGTCGATGCCACCCACCTCCAAAGTCCAGGACGCATGCCCTCGGCATGTCCTCTAGAGTCTGAATGGTCCGCTCTGACTGACCATCTGTCTGTGGGTGAAACGTCGTGCTAAAATATAGATGTGTACCCAAGGCTGTCTGAATACTCCTCTAAAAATACGAAACAAACCTCGGGTCTCTGTTCTGATACAATCGACATCGGCACCATGCAGCCTGACAATCTCATCCAGGTATAGCTGCGCGAGTTTCTCTCTGGACCAAGTGGTGCCTTGGTAGGAAGTGAGCGAACTTGGTCGATCGTCCACTATCACCCAAATAGCATCGAAACCACCATGTGCTCTAGGCAATCCCACGACGAAGTTCATCGTGATATGCTCCCACTTCCACTCGGGCACTGACAGACTCTGAAGCTTGCCAGCAGGTACCTGATGCTCTGACTTCACCTGTTGGCAAGTCAAACACTGAGTAACTATCATATATACATGTATGCTCAAGAAAGTGACATAAACATAATAGGTCATTCGATGAATTCGGAAAGCACCACCCACCTTTAAATGATGCCGGAATGCAAGAAGCCCACTTCCCGCGATTTATGAACCAGCACAACTCTCGCTCGCGACAAACGAAGCTAAAATGAGGTTTTTCCTAACTAGCTATCTAGCTAGCTAAAGTGAGAGATATAGATAGAGAAAAATAACTGGTGCTAGTTACTAGTTATCATAGTTACATTTCGTGAGTAACCAAGTTCAGATTACTAATAAAAAGCTACCTTTGACCCAAAAATCAAGAGATTCAAAACTCTCTATACCATAGAAAATATGTATATTATTTTTTAAAAGAAAAAAGCTCAACACCAATCCGCCCATGGAAAAAAAGACCAGAACAGAAGGGGATACATGTTACACCATAATTTTGAATCAGAAGAGAAATTTCAAGAAATGGCAGATCTATCCACTCTATCAATAACCGAGCTGATCTGGTGCATCATAGAGGATTTACCTTTGAAATGATTCCTACAGGTTGGATCAGGAAAAAGAAAATCTTGCACAAAGGAAAAGAAAAAAAAGAGAAGCAAATATATAAAAGAAAGCTACCTCAAGAATATGAAGCCGTGAATTTTGTGGCAATTCAGCATTTAAGATGGCAGATCTTATTTCGAACTGCAGAAAGCAATGCAACCGTTCAGAAAATTTAACCACTCAAGCAGATAGAAATAAAGTTGCAGCAATTAAAGTATAACCACTAAAACTACTTCTACACAATTACTTGTATCTAGCAAATCCAAATTCTAAAAGAGATTTACTCTCTTTAGGGCATATTGCTATCAATTGAGTTGACAAATATCAAAACTTTCCCTGCAAGAAGCCTGGGCTTTGGCTTTAAGAGAGCATATATATAGAGTAGCTTATCATGAGCGTTGCAAGAGATCTGAAAAAAAAGGAAACAAAAAAAAGTAAATAGTAAAAAAAATAACTTTGACACAATATTTACAAGAAAATTCACACTGGGTATGCATCTGGATGAAATACTCATGGGAATATCAGAAGTACACAGCCTCTACTTACTACTTCACTAAGATTCATTGACAGCGTAAATGAATAAAAAAGAAAACCAAAATGATCCAAACTTGGAATTAATCTAGCATAAGAGAATGGTCCCTATCCAATATTGTTCAATATTTTCAGGAATTAGATCACTATTAGATTGGCCTTCTTTAGAGAGAGTCAGAATTACAGGCTCGTGCAACAGGAGCTTCTTCAGTTTATCAACATCAGGACTGCTAGACAACAATCACCATCAATAAGAATGCACTAATAACAATGACAAAATAATCGAAAGGAAAGACAATAATTTGAAATCCATCTTTTGGGTATGTGGCAATTAAAGACGAACACACGATACAAAAAATAGTTGAAAATTACTCTGAATTTTGACGGAAGTATTTAATTACTGAACCTAGTAGTTGCAGACATAAGAATGCACTGACAGCTTCTTGGAATATGAGGGATTAGAGCTTTCAAGTCAGCCTCATGTATGTTCTTACAAACATACAACCACAACAAAGTGTAAATGTAAAGAAATTAACTTACATCCATACACAATCACCATTCACCACAGGTTCATTCACATTTATTCATTCATAAAACCACATCTATCATTTGACATGTTTCCTCCTCGGAAACTGATTTTGAAATGTTAAGTTGATAAAATCCACGATAGAATCTTTTAAAAACTGTTTCCCACACGGAAACCTTTTCTTTCTTTAAAACGCTACCACGAGGGGTAGAAAACTATTTTGTCACATAAAACCAAAACCATATTATATTCCAAACCAAACGATCTTTATAATTCCAAAATAGTTTTAGAGAGACTGAACCATATACAAAGCTAATTACTTAATCAAATAAAGTAAGGTGTAAGGTAAACAAACCACGGGTCGGGAGCTAGCACGCGTGCTAGGTACGCTCCTCTCCTGTCGTCCCACTAAAACCTGATGAAACACCTGAAAAAGAAGGTGAGGGGTGAGAACATGTAAACATGTCTCCCCCTCCCAGTGGATACCTCGCGGAGATAGACACAAGAGGAGATAATAGTAGTACAGTAGCTATGATAAACAAATAAACGGGAGAGATATACGTAAATGAAACAACAAACATCGTAAGTATGCGTCAACGTATAGAAGCTCAAAAGTACCCAATCGAACCAATGCTCTCTTGGTACGTACTACGGACCTCATGCGAGAGCCCTCTTGGTCACTAGTACCGCAGACCTCAAGCCAATGCCCCCACTACTCTACCATGCATCCAACCCCAGCATAAAGCTCCAGGACTCACGGGTCGAACCTCTGCGACCACTTTTTCTAAAAGAACACCCAACTTGCGGTGGATCGGGCCGGTGTTCGTGACGTGCGGCAGTATCGGGCGATTAATGCAATTATGCTCAATTATTAACCATCGGCAACTAGCCGAGCAATCCCGCCCCCCAGGGCCCATCGACCACGTGGGTCGTCAAGTAACCGAAGAACCAACCGGTGTACCAAGTGCGAGTGTGATCGACCAAATAGGTCCCAAGTACGAAAGTGACCGACCAACCGAGGTCCCAAAGTATGCAAAGTAACGACCAACCGGGTCCCGAGTAGAGAAAGAAAGCGACCAACCGGGTCAACTAGGATGGAACAACTCAACATCCTCTCAACCGTATGCAAGTACTACGAAGGAAACACAAGAACTCGACCACTCGGGTCAACTAGGATGGAACAACTCAACATCCTATCAACGCGTATGCAAGTACTACGAAGGAAACACGAGAACTGACCAACTGAACAACCAGGTCACTGAGTATACTGAAGTAGACTGACCGAACAGGTCACTGATGTCATAGGCTGACAAGAAGCAAACTACTCTACTCCTACACATGGTACTAAGCATGGAAACACTGAGTAGAGTAAAACTGTAACAAACAGGTGCAAGATATATCTAGGATAAACGATATAAACGATGAGGTGGAAGGAACGTCACCGGCGTGTACCACTGTACGGACGTCGGATCGAAGTACCCACCTGTACAAACACGGCGTCTGACTCTCGTCTGAGGAAGAAGTATCGACCGGACCTAAGGAGATCCACCAGGTTAGTGTCTAACCCACAAATACTAAACACCGAACACATAACTCCATAATTAAACCCACGGGAATCGGTTTCCCAAAACCAATTGCCGTATTGAGCCGGAAGTCCCGTAAACCGCACCGGGACTCCGCCGGGACCCACGAACTGTCCCGAAACGCAACGACTCCTACCAAGAGTCACCCGCTGCCCCAAACACTCTTATTCGGATGTTTTGGCAAACATAAAGTACCACTATAATACAATTATCGTCGGATAATTGTACGACTACGGGTTCCCGGAAGTGTCTATTTCGACAGCGGAACCCACCGTCGCTCACCCGTCATTTCCGAACCCTCGAAATGACGCGAGTGACCAGCCAACCAGGCTTAACGACTACACAATAGCTCACAAAGCACCGTCGGAATAATTAGAACCGAATCCGCGTTCCGTCGGCGGATTTCGCCGAGAAACGCATCGAAAATGCATTTTCGATCTTCGCAATGGCCTGGGGCCTTGGACAATCAGTCCATAGGTTATCCCTAACTCACACATGCTGTCCATAGCAACCACGAAGAGTACAATTGCACAAAAGCCCTCCGAATTACCCGAAATCGCACTATTTCATGTGATTTCGGGGCTTTTATGGTTCGACTACTCTAACCAGAACTCATTCAGCCAAACCAATACACTCGCTGATAGGTTTCGGCGTGCCGGAGACCGTGCTCACCTTTCGGAGCAATTTCGGACACTATAGAGGGCGCGGGAGCGACACGAAAATCTGAAAACAGCGCGCACTGCACGAAAAATGGGTATATCTCGCTAACCAGGGGCTTGTTGACCCTAACTAAGGTGAGCGCTGTGATCGTCACTGACAGACGATCACCGTGCTCCCCTCCGGAGGCATCGGAACAGTCTCGGGTCACCGGAATAGTGCACGCAAGCCGAAGCAGCAGCCAAACAGGCCTGATTAAGGTCGACATCGCCAAATCAGTGAAACAGGGCTTCCCCGACAGAAATTAAGGTGAGCACGGTGATCAGCGAGGTGTCCTGATCATCGTGCTCCCATCTGTTAGGATCGGGAAGGCCCGGGTGGCTCGGAATAGAAATCCCACATACAAAAGCCCTATTTCTAAGCTTTGGCAGGAGCAAGCTAGCTCCGGCCAGTCTCCGGCGGCACGGCAGTGCGCACGGCGGCCCAGGATGGGTGAGGAGGAGGTAGGGAGTATGATGCTCACCTCGGTTAGCGATGGGGTGCGGCGACGGCGACAGTGGAGTGATGCCCTAGCTGCACCACTAGAGGAGAGCTCGGGCTCGGGTCCGTCTGTTGGGAGCTCCGGCGGCGGGCACGGCGACGATCGAATACGGCCGGCCGTGGGAGGCGGCGCGCGGTCGGCCGTCGGCGGTAGGCGGCGGCGGCGGCGGCGGGTGCGGCTCGGCCCGCACGGCTCTGTGCGGCCGCGGGAAGATGGCGCGGCGGTCGGCGGCCACGGGGACCCCGGGATGGCGGCGCGTGAACAGGAGAGTTGCCGGAGGTCCACGAGGGAGGCCGCAGGAGGTCCAAGGTGGCGGGCGCGCGCGGGGAGGCCGCGACTCAAGCTCGGCCTTGACGCGGGCTGGCGGCCGCGAAGGATCCCGACGGCGACGGCGGCGTGCCGGCGGTGGCGACGGCACGCGGGGTCGCCGGTGTTCCGGGGAGGCGGTGCGGCCGCGTCCGGGTGGTGGCGACGAGCGGGGCAACGGTGACCGGGCTCGCCCAGGCTCGGGCGGAGCGGCGCGAGTGCAGCGGCAGTACGGCGGCGTGCGATGCGATGGCGGCGCCGCCGACGGCGAGCGGCGAGAGGAGGTGGCCAAGGCTCCGGGAAGACGTCGGAGATGGCCACCGGTGGCGGCGGCGCGAAAGGGGTTGCACCAGATCTCGGCGGACTCGGGTCCGGGTGGCCGCAGTGGTCTAGCGGCTCCGGCGCGGGGCCGGGCTGGGAAGCTTCCGGCGAGGTCGGGGGCGATGCTGGCGCAAATCTGGAGGTGGTGCAACCTCCTGTCTCCTTCAACCCGAGAAGAGAGAGAGAGGTAGAGGGAAAGAGAGATGGAGGGATGGAGAGGAAGGAGGAGCAGCGGCCGGCGGCGCTCCCTGGTGGCCGGGGCGCGCGAGGAGTCCGAGGGGAAGAGGAGGAGGCGGCTAAGGAGTCGGTTACAGAAGATGGGGGCTAAAAGCTAGGGTTTCATGAGGAAACCCTAATTCACAACATATGTATACATATATACAATTGCAGATTAGTCCCCCCACACTTAATATTTTCATCTAAGTCCCCCACAGCATGGGTAAAATGCACAAACGCACCTCCACGTCCGATTTCATGCGAAACGGTACATAAAATATAGGAACTTTTGCGAAAATACCCGATTTGCCAATATCAACCTCTCCTCGATCAACTCGTAATTCCCGCCGATCCGTCCGTCAGATTTGCGAACGGATCGCGCCAGTGCGATCAGCACGACGGAGACAATGAACCCACGATTTTGTTTCGCCTCGATCGGTCACAGATTCGCAAAGAAATCCCCTCTCAACAATCCGATTATTACACATCGACCCCCTTGCGATCATCTTGTAATATCCGACGATCCATCCGGCGGATTTCCGATCGGACTGCGCCAGCGCGTTCAGTACATCGAGGGCATCGAAACTACCATTTTGTTTCGCCCAGTTTGGTCGCCGTTTTGCAACGAAACCTATCTCTCCATCAATTCCCGTAATAAACCAACTTATTAACATATATACTTTATATATGTAAAATTGTTCGGGACCCTTTTTCTCGACAACCGTGCATTGAAATTCGATTCCGTCAGTGCCAACGGTTCCAGTATATCTGAGCCGTTCGAAACGAGCTATTGGAAGCCTATATTTGGAATCCAACAGGTACCCGAACCTAACTTCTATTCCCGGCTCATCCGGAAAACTGAAGTTACTATTCACTTTAAGTCAAACTTCATAATCACGTATCTTCTCCGTTTTAGCTCATTTTCTCCTGAAACTTGACGAGTGCTTATGTAATTAAATTACACACATAAACATCGTCAACAGAGAG
Organism: Aechmea fasciata; assembly: GCA_025177825.1. Classification (NCBI taxonomy): domain Eukaryota; kingdom Viridiplantae; phylum Streptophyta; class Magnoliopsida; order Poales; family Bromeliaceae; genus Aechmea; species Aechmea fasciata. The sequence continues at coordinate 6,107,862 of CM045925.1, read as the reverse complement.
TCAAATGACACAGTCAAAATTTCGGTCTTCACAGTGGTCGTCCGCTAAGTGTTCGACCGAGAACCTCAGAGAAGAAAACCTTCCCCACCTCGACGACCAGCCTCCCCGGCAGCTTCTTCCTACTCAATGCCTCTTCATCCCTCACAATCCCCATCTTCCCCCGAACCCTAAACTCCTCCTTATCCTCCCCGACATCGCAAAGCAAATATGGCATCTCCTCCTTGTACAGCAGGAGCACCTCCTTGGTGAGCATCGTGCCCAGCATATCTACGCTGATGCTCACGTCGAGCTTGTTCTCGTTCCCCGACACGACCACGCCCACCACCAAATCCCCGGGCTTTGGATCGTAGTACTCAACAACTCGTTAAACTCCTCATTTGCGCCGCCCCCTTCGTGAACGACGCGGAGGATCCCGGCCTTGAGCCGGAGCGAGGCGGAGGCGGAGCCCCCATCTTCGTCGGCGAAGCGAGATCTACGAGGGCGGAGAACGCCGTCGTCCTCCGCGGCCCCGATGGATTTGGCGGAGTTGAGGATGGAGTCGAGGATGGCGCGGGTGGAGGCGAGGATCAGAGGCCTCCGTCGTTGCTCGACCATGGCTACAGAGCGGAAAAATTTTGGGGTTTCGATTGGAAATTAGGGTTTTAGCGCGATGAAGAGAGAGAGAGAGAGAGAATGATGAGAGCGTACGAAGAGAGAGAGAGAGAGAGAGAGAGAGAGAAATTGAGAGGTAGATGTCCTCTTTCAAAGGAAGTGTTCTACACTATCACACATACACCACGTCATCAATAACAACTCAATTATATTTTTTTTAAAAATAAAAGTATAATAAAAATATTTTTTTACAATTATGATGAGACATATATTTCTAAAAAAATATTTTTGATTGGTTTGTTACACCACGTTACATATATACCCCCGGTTGCATTCTAGAATTTTTCCTTTCAAAAGGAGATGAAAGAGGATGATTTTCGGATCCAAAAGGGCAGAGGGAAGTAAGGGCGGGATGCAAAATTTATTAAATATTAGCGGCGACGTATATTTGTTGCCACTATTGTTTATATATTGGAGGCGACATTTATTTATCACCACCATTATTTATGTATTGGCGGCGATATTTATTTGTCGCCATCATTGTTTATGTATTGGCGGCGACATTTTTATGTCGCCACCATATCTTCTACATTCGTCGCGACAACTATTGTCGCCACGAAAAAGTTGCCGCCAAATCTGCTTCATCTTGTAGTGAATTGCTATTTGATGATTTTTCTTGGCGTCCATTTGGTTCAACATAAAACTGTGAAAAATAATTTTTCTTAAAAAATATATTCGGTGGGAAAAAAAAAGTTTTACGTTTTGTAGTATTGATTTGTAGGGAAAAAAATAGTTTTTCTATCAACATTTCCTTAGTTCAAAAGGAAACAAAAATATTACATTTGTTTGGTTCGGCGGAAAAAATGAATAAAAAAAATTTACTTGAGTTTTCGTTTTCTGCCAGAAAAAGTGAAAAACAAGAACTTCAATGTTTTTCAAAACTATAAAAATACTTTTACGGAAAAACACGTCGAACCAGATAAGTAGAAAAATATTTTTCATACCGCAAATAAATTTTTGGTTTGTTTTATACTGAACCAAATGCTTCTTTAGCTTGTTTTAATGCAATTGGTGTAAATTAATTATGAACATTTATGTTCAGAAAAGGTCAGTTGCTTTAAACTCTTCTCGAGTCAACTTATTTTTTTTTTTTTAATATTAGTTAACTAGATCAGTTGCTGAAATAGAAGCTAGAAATGATCCTACTTTAAACATCAGGGCTTGTATTTATAAATGTATATCTCTATCATTGACAAAAGGAAATTGATATTAACATAGCGGGTTTCATTATTCACAGGGTAGATTTTTTGTATCTTAGCTAAAGTTTAAGCTATTTTGCCCTGTGAATAGCAAAGTTAATATTAATTTCCTTTGCAAACTTATTAAGTTTATCTAGCTCTATTATAAAGTAGTTTTTTTTTTTTTTTGGTTCTTTACTGCTATAAACCTTTTGGTATCTATAGTGAGCAGGAGAAATGACTGTGTATATATTTTTGGAAAAACTTTAAATACCCCCCCTATGGTTTTGTAGTTTCTTACTTTAGCATCCTATGGTTTCAAGTGTATCAAGTTGGTATCCTATGATTTCACACTTTCTCACTTTAGTACCATATGGTTTAAAGTGTATCAAGTTAGTACTCTGTGGTTTCATTTTTGTATCTAAGTTAGTACCTTGTGGTTTCATTTTTCTCTTTTTATTATCCATTTCGGGTATTTTTTCGTTAAATCACTAGATGCTTTACGTTACATTTAGTTGAAAAAAGAGGAGAGAGGCGACGAAGGGGAGCGGGGAGGGGCGGATGGGTATGAGGAGGGTGCGCGATGCAAGGTCGGGAGCGGGACAGGGATCAAAATCCTTGTTGCGATCCCACCAGTCCCATCAGCGATGGTGATGTGATCGGGATTGCAATAGGGATTTTGATCCTCGTCCCGCTCTCGATCACATCGCCACCGTTGACGGACTGGAGTGAACAGAAAGAGGAGAGAGCTTGAAAGAAATTTAGATAAAAAAGAAATAAAATTTCAAGTTAAATTTTAAAGAATTTAAGAGAAAAGTAGAGAATTCGAATTGTCAGATCGGGGAAAGACAAATGTCTTTAAAAATTTTCTTTTACCAAAGAGATGGAATAGGAAATGACACATCTTTTAGGATAGGTTGGAGATAATTTTCTTTCTTAGTCGCTCTTTTACTGATTTGTGTATTTTTTTTTTCAAAATTTTGTTTGCCAATTAATTTAATTTTTTTTTTCACTTTTAATGTTCATCTTAATTTGTGCTTATCTTAGCATTATCATTGAGGTAATATATGTCATAGAAATTGACTTAGTATAAATTTATTGTATAAACTTTTTACCCTTAGTAATAGATTTGTTTTTTTTTTAACATGCAAATGACATCATATTCAAATGATGTTTGTTCTTTTGAGCATTTTGTCAAATAAGTGTTCTTTTTAATGTATTAATTTTCTAACAAATTTATGAGAGCAGTGATTATTATTTTCATCTAAGTCGTGGATAGAGGCTACAACTTTTAAAAATATTATTTCTCAATTTTTTGTTGTTGTACACTACTGTTCATGAATAAGTCATTTGAGTTACAGAAAAATTGATGGAGTAAAATTATCAAAAAAAACTAATTAAATTAGCATTTGCATCAACAAACTAAATATAGTATATAGATTGTTGGCTTATAGATATATGAAAAGTGGGTTTTTACAATTTAACGATAGTTAAAAACTAACTATTATTATTTTTAAATTTATTTGTATGACTATCATATATTCATTCATACTTTTTCTTTTATTTCTTTACATGCCGTACTAATTCTCTGATGGCATGACATGCAATTTGGATGTCTATAGGCAAATGTAATAAAAATTGGCTTTTAAGATAAATCTAATTTAAGTTAGGAAAGATAATATGATAGATAAATATCTTTATATGATTAGTTAAATGTGAATTTGAGCTTCTTTAGTTTTTCTTTCATTATTTATTATTTTTCATAATATTTTAAATATTTCTTCTGCTTATTTTTAACTTTTTTATTTGTTTGTTAAATCTATAGTATGTAGATTTTTACTAAAGTATTTCTACCCGCCGTATTGCGCGGGTCCGTACGCTAGTTGAAGCATTAAATTAGAAGGATGAGATTGATAAACGACTGACAAATGCATGGTGTAAAGACTACAGGATAAACTAGGTGCAAGCAACGAATTTTACTTTAAAGTAAGAACTAGAAAAAAATATTGTTAAGTTAAGTTATATTTTTGGTTCTCCGATTTTAAGATATGTAATAGTTTGGTTCTCAAATTTGATTTGTTAATGATTTCTGGCTCGAACATTTTAAATTAATGCAATCATAACCCGAATCCCAATCAATTTGATTAGATGGTGATTTGTCATGTCATTGATGTGCTACTATTTTGGTAGATAACATGAAAATAATTATGGTGCCAGATTACTAATTGGACCATTAAAACTAAATTATAATAATTTAAAAGTGTAACCACAAATAGTAAAAAAATTTATAAAAAAATTAAAATTTGAGGATACAAATGTCATCTGCTGATAGTAGAACCTAAACTATAAATTAGCTATTAAGGTAATATAAAAAGTTTAGAATTAGAATATTATATTTAAAAAGCTAAAACAAAATTGAAAATTATTTTTTATAATAGAACATCCGATTCTACGATCGATTCTATTAAATACGAATATGGTCCGTTGAAATTATTTAAAAAATAATTTTTTTAATTTTTTAGTTAGGTTTGCCTTATAGATGAGTAGGGGTGGCAATCCACCATTGCTCGCGAGCACTGTGTTCGGCTTCGAAATGAGCTCGAGATCGACTCGCTCGTTTAGTAAACGAGCCGAACACGAGTGAATTTTTCACTCGTTTAATAAACGAGCCGAACACGAGCCGAGATCGATTCGCTCGTGTTCGGCTCGATAACACTTCGAATACATATATTTTATATTTATATAATTTATTTAATTTATATTTAAATATATAAATAAATAATTATATGTAATATATATTTTTATTATTTAATTTTTAGTAAAATAAAAATATAAATGCGAGCTTAATTATAAAAAGACTTATTTGTATATAAAGTTTTAACTAGATCAAAATCTAATGGATAAGATTTTATAAATTTATTTTTTTAATATATTTAATCTAATATTTTTTAATTTATTGTTCGTTCACCGTGACAGCTCGTGTTCGACTCGTTTATTAAACGAGCGAACATGAGCCGAATTTTTCGGCTCTATACTTTAATAAGTCAGCTCGTGTTCGGCTAGTTTAATAACGAGCCGAACACGAGCCGACCCCACTCGCTCGTGTTCGGCTCGTTTACACCCCAATAGATGAGTAGTTACGGCGGTATAAATTCGGCGTTTCGGTCGTCCTATGATGATTTCCTTCCTCCTTTCCTCGGCCACCCGACAAAATCCACACTCGTCAAAGTCAAAGAAGGCTCAAGTCTTCATCATCGCCGATAAATGCCCTCCATGTTCCGAGCCACCGCCGACGTGCCCGCGCGCCCGGGCGACGTCTCTCCTTCGTCGGCCGCCCGCGCCTCCCAGGCCGCAGCCTCCACGCCCACCTCCTCAAGTCGGGCCGTGTGCCCTCGTTGTCCCCTTCCTCCCCGCTCTCCCCGCTCTCCAACCACCTCATCACCTTCTACGCCCGCCGCTCCCTCCTCCACTCCCTCCGCGCCTTCCGCGACCTCCCCGCCGCCCCGGCTCCCCGCCTCCCGGTGCGCCCTCCTCTCTCCTCGCCCGTAACGCCTCCCCTCGTCGCCCTCTCCGTCTTCCGCTCCATGCTCCGCGCCGCCCCTCCGACCGCTCCCTCCTCCTCCGCCGCCAAGTCACCGTCGCCTCTCCTCCCCTCCTCGCCCGCTCCCTCCACGCCTCGCCCTCAAGTCCCCTTCTCCCCGACGTCTTCGTCGCCTCCTCCTCTCGACATGTACGCCAAGTGCGCCTCCTCCCCGACGCCTCCGCCTCTTCCAACTCATGCCCTCCCGCAAGGTCGTCTCGGTCCGCCCTCATCTCCGCCACGCCGCCGACCCCGCCTCCACCCTCCGCCTCGCCATCTTCCGCTCCGCCTCGACTCGCCGTCGACGTCAACGACCCGTCCGTCCTCGCCGCGCCGCGCCGCCGCCACCCTCTCGCTCGGCGCTGTGTCCACGCCCGCGCCGCCAAGTCGGGGCTCGACGCCTCTTCGGCGGCGCCTCGTGTCGCTCTACCAAGTGCGGCCTCGCCGCCCACGCCGACCGTGTTCGACGAGATGCCCCGCCGAACCTCGGCGCTCGGAACGCCGCGCTCGCCGCCGCCGAAGACGGCCGCGCCGCCGACGCGTTCCGCCGCCGAGGCCTTGCGCGCCGCCGGGTTCCGCCCAACTACATCACCTTCCTCTCGCTCGTCACCGCTGCGACCACGCGGGGCTCGTGGCGACGGCCGGCGATACTCGCCCTAATGCCCGAGCACGGCGTCGAGCCCGGGCCCGAGCACTACGCCGCGATGGTCGACCTCCTCGGCCGCTCCGGCGCATTCGGAAGCGCTCGCATTCGTCGAGGTGGAGCCGACAAAGTCGGTTATTGGGCCTTATTTGCTCCCACGGCGTCTTGGGAATACCGAATACACAAGGACACGCACCGCGGCGCTCGCGGCCGACCGGCTCTTCGCGGCCGGCTCGCTCGCTCCGAGCGAGCATGTCGCTCTCTCCGCGTACGCCGCGGCCGGGCGGTATGCGGACGCGGCGCGCGCCAGGAAGGAGATGCGGGACCGCGGCGTGCGCAAGGAGACCGGGCTGAGCTGGCTGGAGGCCGGGGGGAAGGTGCACACGTTCGTTTCAGGGGACCGGAGGCACGCGATGAGCGAGGAGATATATAGAAAATTGGAGGAGGTCGGGAGCGGAGTCAAGTGCGGTACATCGCCGACACGAGCGAAGTGGGGAGGGACGTGGGCGGTGAGGAGAAGCGGGCGGCTGTGAGGTACCAATGAGCGGTGGCCATCGTGGTGAAGCTGGTGGTCGCGGAGGGGTGCCAACCCGGGTGATGAAGAATCTCAGGGTGTGCAGCGACTGTCACACGGCCATTAAGTATCTGAGCAAGTGCACCGGCCGCACGGTGGTTCTCAGGGACAACCACCGTTTCCATCAGTTCGAGAATGGCCAGTGCTCATGTGGGGATTTCTGGTGACTTGTGTGATTTTGTGGCCAACATTTTTCGTTCCTCTACCGCCCCAGGTACCGGACTGAGGACACGGGACGATCCCGCCAATTATCAACAGCGGGCTAAGTCCATCATCGAATATGGGTCTAGATATATACACTCCACTGCTGATTAGGGACGGAAAACTTTGGGCGGGCTGACTCAGCCTTTTATTTATGACTTTTGATTCTTTCAATATGTGCATATCTTACCCCGCCTATTGCTTATCCCCATTTAACGAAATGGGAGCACTCATTATCGTTTTTTTTTGGGATTTCTAGACCGAATATAAGACTTTTTTTCTTTTTTTTTTTGGCATTTGGCATTTGGCCTTCTTAAAAAAAATTTATTTTAAAAACAGTTCCACCAAATTTATAATTATAATTTTGGTCATATCCCCACCACGTAGGCACTATGTCAACGTCACACCAGCAGAGCTAGGACTAGGGTGTTAAATTAAACACTATGAATCATTCACCATGTCATCATGTCCCGTGTTTGGATATGGTGAATGGTTCACCGTGTCTAGACATGGTGAACCTCACCATGTTTAGACACCATGTCTAGACACGGTGAACTATTCGCCGTGTTCTCTTGGTATTAGACCGCCAGCCCCCCGAGCTGTCTTCGCTACTCTCCTCTCTCGGTCGATCTCTTTCTTTTACTCTCTCTTTTTCTCTGTGGCCTACTCCAACCTCGCCGCCGCCGCCTCGCCCTCTCTCGCCGGAGCTGTTTTCCCCACCCTCATTCTCTCTCTAACCCTAGAACTCCTGACCTCTCTCTATTCCTCTCACTCTACCCTTTCTCGAGGTAATATCTTTCATCTCTCTCTCTTCCGCTCACTTTTTGTCCGAGCCCAAAGACCCCCTTCCCAAAGCCCCCCGCTCACAAAACCCCCTTCTCTCTCTCTGACCCCCTCTATTTCTCTCTCTCTCTCTCTCACAGATCACTCTCTCTTACACAGATCATTCTCCCTCTATCTCTCTCACAGCTCTCTCTCTATCATAACTTTCTTAATTTCCTCCAGAGCTCTTAATCGATATAAAACACACGCCGATCGGGTTCGCAAAATGGTAATTTCATCTCTCACCCTCTTATTTTTTGGTATGTTAGAGATGAAATTATAATATTTTTGTACATTTTATTATATTACTTTAGAACTCTATATCTCGGTGAATGTGTTTCTTTTTATATCCATTGGGACGAAAATTTAGTCGTGAATAATAATGTACCGTGATATATTAGTAGCCATAGAAAATTAGTTGTCATCCGACGCGATATCACATTTCGAAAATTTGAGTTGGAAATATACAATGTTATTAACTATGATTGAGTGGAAGACCATCTCCGCATAAGGGTTCGATGTCCAATGGGAGCCAATGAATGAGAATTAGTTAACATATCAAGTGACAATGTACTATCTGCCGTGATGAGTTTTTTTTTTCCGTTCTATGGATGTATAAAATTATTTATAGAGAAACATATGTCGACGATACAAGACCGTCCAACTACCGTTAATTATACGAAAATGCGTAATAGTGATTATCAAAGGAATTACATTAATCGCGAACGAGTTCCTACATCAAGGTATAGAGTAATGATCTTTATAAATATTTTTCATAACTCCTCAATGAGTTTAGTTATGCAAAATTAATAACTGTCTTGTAAGTGTTACAGAGAGTTTGGAGTTCCATGTGTGCTAGTTAGTACATCATTGCCATCTACTATGATGGATCTGTTTCTATTGGTTGGTCAAAATGAGCAGTAGGTGATTGTATGATTTAGTTACATAAGAATTAGACTAATGTGAATAGTTATTTAATCTTAAATATTTTTACAGATTACTATCCCTCATAATCAAAGTGAAGGTCCATCATCTAGTGTTTGTGAATGGAGCGATTGGAAAGTGAGAACTACAATTGATAATGATGACGTAATTGAAAGTGATAAGAAGTATGTTATTGAAAGTGATGAAGAGGATCAAAGATGAATTGATGCTGATTCTAGTAATGATTAGGAATCCTTTGCTCCGCATCCTTTTGGATCCTGATCATGACGGTGGTTTGAATACACTCGCATGCGCCATTCGACATGAAAGCGTTAAATGAATTGAAAACTCAAATGTCAACAACGATGATCTACCAGACTCGACGGAATTCGAGAAATTTGAAGATCAACGACAATGGTTTCTCCTAGGTAATAAATTAATATCAAACTGTTGTTGATGCATATACTGAACAAAATATTGACCAAGGTCCTCCAAGTGATGAGGCGTGGGCTAATCGGACATTTTTTGATAAATCATCCTTGATGAACGCTTTGCAAGCTTGGCACATTGCATATAATGTGCAGCTTAGGGGGCCGTTTGGTTGCATGTAGTTACAACTACACTGCAGTTGTAACTGAATGTAAGTATAAATTTCGTGTTTGGTTTGATATATTTAACTCTAATTGCAATAGGAACTGCATGAGGAGGCCCGACTGCAGCAGTTCGAACTACGTCCAAATTGGCCACAGTTCCAACTACAGCAGTTGGAGAGAGTAAATTTAAATAAAAGGTATGCTTACCTACTCAATATTTTTTAAGCAAAAAATATTTTTCTTTTTTACATTAGAGGTAATCTCATCATCATATATATAAAATAATAAAATTTTAAAAATTATTTCTCAACTACATGTTACCAAACAAATTATTTATACTTGCAGTGTTTTCTACTACATCCAACCAAACATGATCTATGTAGTTGTAACTGTTGTATTTCCAACTACATGCATCTCTAACTACACTGCATTTATAATTACATCTAATCAAACGGCCCCTTAAAGTTGTTAAGTCAAATACAACTAGATACACTGTGAGATGTGTGGTTCATTCTTGTCTGTTGAGATTACATGCCTTTCAACCGAAAGGTTCATTTTTTAAAGTAAAAACTTATAGAGGTTCATTGATTCACGAGCCTTTTGGGCTTTTGGACTGTTGATTCATGGTTGGAAGTATTTCCGCCGATTACTTAGTATTGATGCTACCCATTTGTATAGAAAATACGGAGGCCATGCATTAATTGCCATAGGTGTCGATGCCAATGGTGGTTTATTTCCGCTAGCGTTCACAATTTGTGAGGAAAAGAATAGCTCGAGTTGGGACTGATTTCTAAGTTGCCTACGAAGGTGCATAACACGATCTCGAGTTATTACACTCATTTCGGGTCGTTTTAAAGGACTAGCGTATCTCGTTATACTTGTATTCCCACCATCAAAAGGTCATGTTCATCAATGGTGTTTGCAATATATGAAGGCTAATATGAATATTCATTTCAAAGCAAAACACTTAGGATATTTTGGAGAATTGGGAGTGCTTCATAAGAACGAGAATATTATGCATTAAAGGAAGAATTGAAGGCTATAGACTCAGAAGCTTGGCTTTGGGTTGACAATCTTCATGCCGATAGGACATATTGGGCTAAAGCTTTTGATGGTGGTCGATGATTCGGTATTATGACAACGAATTGATCGTAAAGTTTAAATGGAGTGTTTAGGAGAGTTCGTGCCTTACCGATTACAACTTTTGTGATGGCAATATTTCATCGAGTGGTAGAATTTTTTCTAAAATATTGTGTGGAGGGCGCTGCAATGTCTACACAATTTGTATCGACTGTTGATAACACTATCAATAGCGGGATGGCATGTGCTAAAGCATATACAGTTCGACGATTTAGAGCTCACGAGTTCGACGTACTTACTGGAAAGGATTTGCAATACCAAGTGATTATCAATGGAAGAGCTTCTACTTGTTCATATTTGTGTTTGCAACTCAAAGGAATCTCTTCTTCACATATTTTGTTATGTTGTAGTTATTCACACATGAATATAAATTACTATGGCGTATGTTCTCCTTGGTATACTGTCGCACCCTACCGTAAGGTTTATGAACCGCAGTTCCATCCCGTTCACGATCGTCGTTGTTGGGTCGAGTCATATAATTCACCTATACTTCCACCACGCGAGAAGAAAAAAGGACGACCCAAATCTACGTGCATCCGTAATGTTAATGTTATGGACGAAGGCGCGGGAATAGGAGAGGTGAGTGTAGTATGTGTAAACAATATGTCGATTAGAAAAGCGCATGTCATGAAAATCAGTAAAGAATGACTGAGAGACGTCATCGCTAAGTTTTTTTATATGAAAATTGTACTTCTTTTTTTTCTTATTTTATGCTTATGCACTCATATTACATCATTTTGTTTCTCATTGATTTTATTTGACTATTTCAGATAGACGATCACGAGGAGCTGAGATCGATCGATACATCTGTGCTGTCTGAGCAGCCACACCATAAATCCATTTTGATTAGAGAGGAGCTGATGTTTTTTTAAACATTCAAATTTACTGGTAAACTATGTACTAATATTGAACTGGCATTTATAATTATACAGGGTTATTCTCCTATTCAATTTACGGAGTATGGCCATAAATTGAACTGATGGAAAATTAAGCATCGTGCAGTTTTGGATCTATTGCGACGAGAAGGATTTTATTATGTGTTACGATTGCAATGCCTATAGTTAGATCAGTCCTTATTGGAATCATTAGTCGAAAGGTGGCAGAGGGAGACGTAGACTTTCCTTATGTGACACGAGGAGATGACTATTACTTTGATGGACGACGCTGTTATTATTGGACTCTGCGTCCATAGTGGGGTTGTGACTGGAAAGGCATCATATCAGTGGCCACAGCTCTACGAGCTACTCGGGGTGATTCCTGAGGATATTAGTGGCGGTGAGATAAAGATAGACTGATTATACCATCATTTTCATGATATAGCCATAGATGCACTCCCCGCTATTGTACGAGTTACAGCTGAAGCATATATACTATTTTGAGATAGGATGTAATTTGTTGTCAAATCCAAGCAAAAATAGAGTGCATTTGAAGTAGTTGCCACTATTAAAAGATTTTGACGCCTGCGCTGAACCGGTGACTTGGCATAGGGTGCAGCTACGCTAGGTCATCCCTATCGGGCATTAGGAAATGCTTGCATGAGAGGGAAGGTGGAATGCTGTTGTTTTAGGACATTACTTCAAGTACATTGTCTTACTAGCTTTTTATAGATCATGACTTTTGTTGTAATTTCTAACTATCATTTTGTATAAATATGGGTATTATACGATTAGACGTGCCCTGCCAGATATTCCATATGGCGGAGTATTAGACACCCTATAATAAGTTGCCAATCAAATGAAAATAGTTTTGGAGACCCTACCTACGCTTTCAGACATTGTACCTCCACGGCCAACAGAATATGGTGGACCATTGACGTTGGGCCATGTACCACTATATAGAGAGGTCATCTTCACCGATAGAGGAGCCATCTTATCATCCAGACATAAGACCAGTACCAGTACCAGAACCAGAGGATCCACCTCGATCAGTCGATATTGTTTATCGTAGGCGCCGATGGCAGTTGCAGTATCTCCACGCAGATCAGCCCTCATCTTCAGCTCCTCCACAGCCAGACATACTACCGACACCTGTTATGGTTGAGCACGAGATCAGACGGGTAATTGAGACGTAGGACACTGAGCCAATTATTGAGAGTGCTGCTATCGAACATCTTGACCAATAGAAAATCACAGAGCCCTTCGATGAGTATGGTGTTGATTGTGATCGCGGTTGTGGTAGGGAACGTGTAGGTAGACGTGGTCGAGGGACTAAGAGGCGAATATGACATTACATTTTTGTAAATTTTAAATTGTACGAATCTTTCTATATTATTGAAAAACTTGCTCTATTTTTTTATATTTTGTTGTGATGATATGATATCGATGATCTATTGATGTTGTATTGGATTTATTGTTGTATTGTTGCATTGAATTTGTTGTTGTATTGTTGATATTAAATTTCTTGTATTGTTGTGTTGGATCTGTTGTTGTGTTGTTATGCGAAATTACAGGTGTGATGGGACTCTACTGAACAAGGTGAACCATTCACTGTGTTCAGACACAGTGAACGAGTCACCATGTTCAGACACGATGAACGGTTCCCCGTGTTCAAACACGATGAACGGTTCTCTGCGTTCAGTGTATTATTAGCCAACAGCTTTGGTGCAGAACTAAAGGGACACTGTGAATGATTCACCGTGTTCAACTTATTCCAACAGCCTCAACCCTGTTCGTGTGACGCTGACGTGGCGCCTACGTGACAGAGATAGGGCTAAAAGTGCAAATATAAATTTGGTGGGGCTATTTGCAAAAACAATTTTTTGAGGGGGCCAAATGCAAAATTAGGCCCAGAATATATTTTATCAAGGCAGAAAATACAATAAAAAGATATTTTCTTATTTATAAATGATGAAATACCTGTATACTGGAGGCGTATAGGATCATTTTTGAGGAGGAACTGATTAGATTATCCATCAAAATTTTGTGAGGTCTAGATTTCATTATCTTTGGCAATAGTAAGAGTGATAAATACTTAGATATGTACATATCCCAGAAAAAACCAAAGTGTCAATGGATTAGATTTGTTTTACAACAACTACTTGAAATGTATTTGTATAACATTCTTTTTTGATTGGGTATGGCTTGGCCCATCCCCACAACCAGGCAATTAGTTAATCGTAGGCATATATTTTAGTTAGTAGTCGTATAGTGAATATGCCAACTTATCCTTGCAAACTCTTAACCCTAAGGGGTGGAATAATCCCTTAACCCCTATTTTTTTTTCAAAAATCCTCAAAAATAGGTGGGGTTAGTTAACCCCACCTCAAATGGATTATCCCGACTTAGCTAACTCCACCAAACCCAACCAAATACTATTTTCTATTCATAATAACCTACTATCCTTCTTATCCCACTTATTCCAACCAAACATTATATTTTATTATCCTAGACTAACTCCAACCCCCAACCAAATACAAAAATACTCTAACCCCACCTTAACCCTGAACTTAATACTATCCCTAGAATAACTAGCTTTTTCTTAACTCCGAACCAAACGGTAGATATTATTACTGCGAAAGATAACCAAGGATCATAAGGTCTTATTCAAAATTATATTGCTTCATCTGCCCACGAGGAATTGTCAAAACATTTGACTATTATAACTCATTCCAATATAAAGGGTTAGTAAATCAAATAATAGATAGTAAATGGATCGGTTTGAAAATAAATTTGTTAGTGGTAGAATATTATTCTCGTCAGATTTGAACCATGAGCGTCTGACTTTATTATTACATTAATTGCTAAAATCCATATTGTATATTTGAAAAAGTTGGATATTCTTAGTAACTCTTATTCAAGACTCAAGGAGCATGAAAATATCCATGCCATTCGCAACCATTTTTTTAATTCCCAGTTTATAGAAGTCAGTAAATTGGTGGGTGACATTGAGAATCTGGAACACATCCTATTCTCCTGTAACTACGCGAAGTTGGTTTGGAATTTCCTCCTACAAGCTATTCCGGCTACTCATGTTCTGGTCACTGAGCTCCCAGGAAGCTTACCAACCCGGTGGACTCGAGCAAGACTATCTTTGCAAGGGCACTTGAAGAGAAACTTCGACCTTTGTTTCGCTGCGGCATGCTGGGAACTATGGAAGCAGAGGAGCTGCCGCATCTTCAACGATCAGCTGCTCCGCTTCGACGAGACCGGAAATAGAGTTTGTAGCTTGGTGAAAGTCTGGCTATCGGTGTTGGGAGGGCGCTAGGAGCTTCTGCCTGTTGACTATCTTAGTCTTTTCTTTTCCTTTCTTTTCTGTTCTGTTGCTCCTAGTCTGCGGTTTTGTCTTTTTGGTCTCCGCGGCTAGACTGTGTCTTCTTTTGTTTTGCTCCACTACTAACAACTTACAAATAGGGTACATCCCTGTTTCCTCAAAAAGTAAATTGGTGGGTTTGTAACATGTTTAATTTGGGTCCCAAATTTGCCACACGGAAAGAGATCGACCCCAATGCTGCTGCTGCACCGTTTGGAGCTAGGCCAGGTCCAAGCCCACCTCACCAAGTCCCTGAAACCCAACCTCCTCAACTCCCTCCTTGGCGCGCTCTCCCGCTCAAAAACCCCCGCCAAAGCCATTCAAATCTACTCCCTCATGGTTCACTCCTCCTTCCCCCACGACCACTTCACCTACACCTTCGTCCTCAAATCCTGCTCCCTCCTCGCCCGCCGCCACCGCCACCGCCACCGCCCCCTCGGCCGCCAAGTCCACGCCCGCCTCCTCAAATCCGGCCACCACTCCGACCTCTTCGCCCAAAACGCGCTTCTAAGCTTCTACTCCGCCGACGTCGATGCCGACGCCGCGCGCCGTGTCTTCTCGGGCATCGCCGACCCCGACGTCGTCTCCTGGACCTCCCTCGTGTCGGCGCTCGTGAGAAACGGCTGCGATGCGGAGGCTGTTGATGCGTTCGCGGGAATGGGGGCGAGGCCGAACGCGATGACCCTCGTGAGCCTTCTTCCGGCCTGTTCTGCTCTCAAAGCTCTCGATATCGGGAAGTCCGTTCATGGGTTTTGTTTCCGGAGCTTCGGCCGACACGGTAGTAATGTCATTCTGGACAACGCCATCCTTGATATGTATTCTAAATGCGGTGATATGGTTTCTGCACAGACTCTGTTCGGCGAAATGCCTCGCAGAGATGTGGTCTCTTGGACCACGATGGTGTCTGGGTTGGCACGGAACGGAAGCTATAAAGAGGCCATATTTGCATTTTGTGAAGTGCTTTTAGATGGAGAGGTCGAGCCTAACGAGGCCACCATTGTTAGCGTGTTGGGTGCGATCGCTTCCCTGGGGTCTTTAAGTTTGGGAAAGTTGGTGCACTGTTACTTGCTTAGGAGTCAACTTGGCGTTGACGGAATTTTGGGTAATGCTCTGATTAACATGTATGCCAAGTGTGGTGATGTCGGTTTGGCTTTTAAGGTGTTCAGGGAGCTTTCGTACAAGGATTTGGTTTCGTGGTGCACCGTTATCAGGGGAATGGCCATTAATGGTAGAGTTAAGCACGCTTTACAGCTTTTCTCTTTGATGCTACAATATGGGGCTCAGCCCGATGGCATTGTTTTCCTTGCATTGCTCTCCTCATTTTGTCACGCCGGGTTGGTAGACCACGCTTTGGTGATATTTGATGCCATGAGTAAGGTTTATGGGATTACGCCACAGAAGGAGCACTATACATGCATGATCGATGCCTATGGTCGAGCCGGGAAATTCAAGCTAGCCGAGGACATTGTTAGAGAGATGCCTAGTGAACGAGACAGGCATGTGTTGGGAGCACTGTTAAGTGCCTACAAGGTGCATGGTGGTGATGAGGCTAAATGTGAGCGCCTTAAAGAATTGCTTCTCGGAGGAGAGGTGGGTGCTGGAGGGGGTACATATGCATTGTTGTCAAACTTGCTGGCTGATGCTGGTCGATGGGAGGGCGCTAATGCAGTTAGAGATCAAATGGCAGCAAGAATGGTTGTTAAGACCGCTGCATGTAGTTGGATTCAGGTCTAAGGACTTGATTATGATATTCATTTGGTCTAATTATATATGAACATGAATAGCCAATTGTATTATCTGATCTGGGAGTGAAGTTTGCATTTGTAGACTACACTAAGAAGTAATGTCACACACGTTGTAAGCTTATTCTGAGATAGGAAAAGAGAAAAAAAGATTTCGGCTTGAGGGCTCAGAATTGTTGGATGCATGAATCTCTTGTTCAGCATATCTCCTTTGTTTATTCAGGGGACGTGGTACTTCGTTGATGGGAGAGTTAGGAAAGATGTTTACAACTACATAATATATGCAACCTCTAAATCACAAATTACCTCCTAGGTGGAACCTATTACCCTGGAAAGTTGGAATTATTGATATCTCACAATACCAAAAATCAAAGGTCGTAAGAACAAAAGAAAATCTCCATTCCGCACTAGTTGGATGACTTATTCCTGCATCCAAACAGGTCTTCTTCAAACATATGAACCTGTTGATAAGAGGGTTTCATCATGAGGGAGAAAGGACCATTGTAGCCATTAAAATTGGCTCATTATCTTTCACCGGCGCTGGATAATTCCACCTGCCTAGTAGAATCAAGCTAAAGCTGCTGCGTGTTGCCTAACGGTGGTTCAGAGACTATTTGACAAATTTTCTCTTAGCATGAAAAACCACCTCTGCCTTTCTTGCGGAGAATTGTGCTTCTGTTTCATCTGGAAAATTTGGTACTTCTCTATCTTTATTGTCCTTGCTCTGATTGCATTTTCATGTCAGCAATTCTCTTATTTATAGGATAGTGAAGGTAATTGTCTTGCTTTTATTAGCGAACTACCTGCTTTGTGCAATCCTTGTTTGAGTTGCTTTAGTTTGGTGCTACTTAATGGCATCATTCTTCCCAAACGTGTTATTTTGTTTTTAAGTTTAACAATCTGAATACCTTGATCCATTTAGTCTTACAATACAAACAATGTTAGTAACCTTACAGGTAGTGACAGGGGCACGTACAAACAATGTTGAGATCATATGACGAGAAAGTCAAACATTGTTGAGATCATCTAGATGCACAAAAACCAATTACTAGATCTGTCTACTTTCACTTTAGAAGTTAATAAATGTTGGAGTGGGGTCGATAGCTTGAGTTTTTGAAGTTCAAGTCTCTAAGGAGAATATGGTGGAAGGAAAACTAGAAAAAGAGAAAACTAGGTACAGGGAAAAGGATGTAAAATAGTGGAAAAGGGAAAAATAAGGAATAGGATTGATAAGATGGAATTCCTTTTGACAGATTTTCTCTGCTTATTTCTGAAGTTATTAGATGCGACAAAGCAAAGACAAAGTAAGAATGATTGGGAATAATAAACTATAACATGGCGGTTGTGGTTAATTTAGATTTTGTGATTTAGAAACTCAAATCAGAATAGGGCAATCGAAGAGGACCATTCTTCTCCTCAAAACATCAATTGTTTTCAGAGGTCCATCTTATATTCAGATCTTAGCATATGAAGTCTGCCATAAACCATAGATAAATCCTCCTTACTGTTGTCTAATTGCAAAGATGGAGATACACTATAAGGTTGATAGGACTTCATTACAATAAAGCATATACAGTTATGCCTGTGTTATACATCTAGTGCAAATAAGTACCAGATAAGAAACAAAACAAGTGAATAGACAACCGGAAATTAATACAATATGCATAAGATAATAGTTTCATTCACAAACCTCGAATTGTTTGTAAGAGAAAGACTCTTAGACTTGTTAATGATGAATCACACCACAAAGAAAAGAATAGTAGAAGATGATGAACGATAAGTGCAGTGACGGTTTTAAATCATGTATTTTTAGTGTGAGTCTAGCATCAGAACTTTTCTCTTTTCCGTATTTCTCAAATTCACTGAGGTTAAAAATACTGAAAGATGACCTTCTTTAATTGCCGCATTGACAATTTTTCTTTTTTCTTTTTTCGTTTTTCGTTAGGGGAAAGGACATTGACAGATTGTTTAGAGCACTACATTAATTGTTTCTTTGACAGAAAAAGGAGAAGAGAAAGAAAAACAGCAGTAACTTTATTTAGTTTGGCTGTTCTCATGACATACTAAAAAGCTGGAAGAAAAAAAAAACTATGTTAACCCCTGGATGCTGCCTTTGATGCATAGAACTTCAGGGAAAAACAAAAACAGAAAACAGATTGCTAAAATGTCTAATCCCTTTGTTCGGCATTCCTTTATGCAAGTTGGGAAATCGCCTTTAACTTGTGCGATTACTAATAGCTAATGAAGGCTTTGATTTTATCAGATCTTAATCGAATTTCTCCTCTTATACTTTGTTTTCTCCTTTTATTCTTTCTACTAGGCCTTCAGTAGGAAGTTAAATCTTTGAGAGATGTATGCAATTTAATACTGCAGTAGAAGAGGAGTTGAGTGCTGAACTTGGTGCAGAGAGAGATTTTAATTGCGAAGCAACCAACAACATGGGATGATCATGCTACTCTGAAGCCTATCTGTATATTTATGTAGATGCATACTTCCAGATCTCTCATTGGCTATCTTTACTCCTATGCTAAACAGATTTATTGCTCATATTTGAGACCATCACACTAGCATTATGCTGCACAATTGAATGCTATGTCTGGCAAGGAATTATTAGTATGTATTATTGATCCAGAAAGACAAATTTATTGCTCTATTTGAATGGAGAGATGGGGATCAGAGAGATGAAAAGTTCGGCGGGAAAAATAATCTTCTCTCATTTGTCTAGAAATTTGAAAATAGAATGGAGGAAATGGAGGGAATGTTTCTCTAGAGGCTCATTTTCCTCCTTGCTGTAAAGCAGTGAGAAAGGAAGGTACATAAAAATACCACCTGTTCTTCTTCCAGAGTTAAATGGATCCTCTTATTTATTCCAAATGTTTTGGAATATTTTTTCTAAGAGAAAGGTAGTTTCGTTTATTTTTGGGGATATTGAGTACTAACC
This sequence comes from Aechmea fasciata, assembly GCA_025177825.1. Classification (NCBI taxonomy): domain Eukaryota; kingdom Viridiplantae; phylum Streptophyta; class Magnoliopsida; order Poales; family Bromeliaceae; genus Aechmea; species Aechmea fasciata. Next base: position 6,088,625 of record CM045925.1, on the reverse strand, counting down.
ATCTAGCGTTCTGCCACATGTGCTTGAGACGGTGAGCAGAAATATACCAAATAATAGCCGGTTGTTTCCAATAATATCTGACTAAAAAGTCGTTTTTATCGTGATATTAACTTATTTAGTAATTTTGCTAATTTTTCATAAGAACTTAAGAGTGTTTGTGTGATGAATTATAGTTTTTATTCGTGGCAAATTTAAAATTGTCTTTGAACATTACATGTGTGGTGCCCTTTTGTTTCCTTTTTGCTCTCAAAATATTCTCTACTTTGTTCAGGTCAAGCGTGCTGAGAGTCTCGAGACTTGCTTGGTTAGTTGGTTATATCTAGGGATGTCAATGGGTATGGATACCCGAAAAATTACCCGAACCCGAACCCGAACAGGACGGGTATACCCGAGCTAAATGAATATGAATTTGGTTATGGATATAAAAAATAAAAACCCGACGGATATGAGTACGGATATGAATTTTGTGTATACCCGACCCGAACCCGAACCCGAACCCGAACCCGAAAAAATTATATATATATTTTTTATTTATTTATGTAAAATATAAAATATTATAGTAAAATATTTAATTATGTTTATTTATATAACATGAATGTATTTTGATTGTATTTTATTGTGTTTTAAAATTTTGATTTTACTATAATATATTTTAAAATATGATAAAAAATTCATTATTTTGGGTTTGGGTTTTCGGGTTCGGGTTCGGGTTTCGGGTTTTTTGGTCGGGTCCGGATATGGGTATGAATTTTTAAAACCCGTCGGGTTCGGGTTCGGGTTCGAGTATTAACCCGGGTTCGGGTTCGGGTTCGGGTTTTGAAAACCCGACCGTTGACATCCCTAGTTATATCACCGAGCGTCGCATGTTGGATGAACTATTATTTGAGCAGTAAAATTAGAAAAACTATATTAAAATAAAGGCTTTGTTCTGTGCTCTTAATCTTATTTCAACTTCTTGTTAAAGTAGTAGAAACATGTTTTTCTTTTCACTTTTTCTTTTCAAAAGTTAGGTTTGACGCCTAACGATTCATTGAATGAAAATTCGAGTAGAAAGTCAAGGTACAAAGGTTTCATGCGGTGGTGAGGAGCTTTTTCATTTTTTTCCCATGAAACCACGCCTATCAAAACATTTACTCAAAGAGTCGAAATACACATAGAACAACATAAATTCTAACCGACCGTCCCTGACATAAGTGGCAAAAGGGTTTGGTGGTTGATGCGAGACTAAGTTCGAATTCTAATTGATTCACATTTTCAGCTAAGTTTATTTTTAAATGAAATAAACGAATTGGGTAGCATATTACCTTTCTCAAAAAAAAAAAAAAAAAAAAACATAAATTCTAAAATGTAAGTATAAGAAATGCTAATTATTTTAAATTCTCTATAGGATTCAGCAAAGTAATCATTTATATTGAAAATTCTATTATAGGAGAAACTAGGAGTTTAGTGAAGTTCAAACTCAAGAATTCTTAGGCTTAGTTTGGTTTTGAGATCAATCTAACGCTATTAGATAGAATGGAGTTGAAAAAGTGTTCTTCGAAAATATATCGTATACGAAAACAAATAGAATATTTTTTTATGAGAGCCTTTCACCGCATATAACGCAATCCCCCCGCAATCTCAAATAAAGTCTTACTTGCATGCCATGCAAAACTTAAAACTACTATAAAAATGTTTGGTAGGCTCACTTTGGTCAACGCGGTCCTTACCAGCATACCACTCTACTTCCTCTTCGTCTACAAGGCACCTAGCTGGGTGATCAAGCGACTCGAAGCCCTACGCAGAGATTTTTTCTGGACCGGCCAAAGTACTTGCCCTAGCAAGGGTGTCTCGGTCGCATGGAGGAACGTCTCGGCCAAACGGGATGGTGGACTAGGCATCCTTGATATAGATGATATGAATAAAGCGCTCTTAGTCAAATGGTGGTGGAGATTTTTCTCTGCTCCCCAACTGCCGTGGACTATTATCATACGGGCACTTTTTTACCGCAGGAGAAGACCGCTTAGAGAGGGGAGAGGATTCCGGCCCCCCTCGCAATGGTGGAAAGGTGTTTTAACCACCAAAAAGGTGTTCAAATGGGGAATCAACCACACACTGGGTAACGGACGCTCGATCGATTTTTGGCGAGACAGATGGTGTGGAGATACCAGTCTCCAGGCAGCCTTCCCGGATGTGTATGAACAGGTGGAACGTAAATCTATACGGGTTAGGGAGTGCGTGGGAAGCACAGACTGGAACTCGACTAGGATTCTAGGCGATGTGATCCCAGACTCGCCAAGCCTGGGGCCCACTATACAGGAACTCAAAGAGAGAGTTTCCGGCTTCATTACCGGCTACGGAGAAGACGTGGTAGGCTGGAGATGGAGTACCAATGGTTTTTTCTCTGTCCAATCGACCTATCGAATGCTAAACGATGGGGGTACGAGGGACGGACGGGCCAAGTGTATTTGGAAACTGCGTATCCCACTGAAGATCAAAGTGTTCTGTTGGCTGGTCCTTAAGAAAAGAACACCCACGGTTGATAATCTCAGTAAGAAAGGCTGGGTTGGCAGTATGGCTTGTGCGCTTTGTGGGGTTTCTGATGAGTCGGTTGATCATCTGTTCACCCAATGCGTCTGTGCCAAATTCCTCATGGCCACAGGAGTCAAGGAAATCCAACTGGACGACCTGGGAGATGACGTGCTTGCTGTGTGGGATAGGTGGAAGGTACGCCCCGAGGTACAAAGTAGGGGCAAGGGCCCGGCTTTGGCCGCATGCTGGTGGAGCATCTGGAAGGCCAGGAACAACCTAATCTTTCGCGAGATTCAGTTCGACCCCGTGGCTGTGGCGTGCAGCCTTAGGCAGCTTATAGGTTCTTGGGCGGATCTGCTTTGATTTCCTTCTTTGCTTTCTATTTTTCGTTTTCGTTTTAGTTCCTTAGTTTCCGTACTTTGCTTTTCTCTACTTTACGTTTTGTATTTTCCCGTCCGAGGCCCTGGTTGCCTCACCGATGTAGCCTAATTCATAATTTTAATGAATGAAGCCGGTAGCTTGCTACCTTTTCTCAAAAAAAAAAGTAAAAAGGGTCGAGGTATTTTTGTTTTGTTAGGCCACACCAATCATTAAATAAGTTTTATGAAATCACGTGATAATTAACTCCATCTACCCAACCTTGCAAAGTAGCTAGGCCCTTCTCTTTAAGCGTTCTTAGTTACCTCCCCCCACTATCTAAGAACAAGGTAAGGCTGTGTATATAGTTGTATGAAACATCGTATTCATTGTACCGATCATCTCTAGCGCAAGTAAAAAAAGATTTGATTATTGGTATTTAAGTTCGAAATCTAATTACTTTATATTTTTTTTCATATGCAGTGTATATTTTTTAAATTTATTTAAAACGTATATAATATTTAATAAATAAGAGGTGCGGTAAAATATTTAGAATTAATATTCACTCAATTTTAAATTTTTTATTTTAAATAAGCACATCACCAAGTAGCTCAAATATTTTATCCAATTAAATCTTAGATGCCAAAATCATTACATGAGCAAAATTTAAACTCTTTTCTTACCATGCATATCACAAGGGTGCCGCTGGAATGCATGAATATTTTATTTGAAATACATTTTTAGTTTAGTTAAGAAGAATGTAGTATTTCGTAAATAAAAAATGAATAGCATATTTAGCCTTCAAGTTATAATTTTTTAGAATACATACAATAAATCATTATGTAGGTCTATAAATTACACTGTCTCATCAAATTAGCTATACCTATCTTCTATACATTATTTCTCAAAGTTTGCCGTGTGACCCCTCCTTTATCCTTACATTCTCCCTTTTTCTCATTTTTTAATGTTTCGTCTTCTCACCCCATTTCTACATGATACTTCGACTTCATACCAGCTTACATTCCAATTAATGTGAAGTAAAATAAGATTTCTCCGTATTCTTTTTTCTTTGTATTTTTGACGCATAAGAAAGATACATATTTTGTAATTTTTTTAAAAATTTTTCTATTTTAAAATTATATCTAGATTGAAATTCGGGTTTCGTGGATTGCGGCGTGGTATCACGGGAGAAAGCGAAGATAAATTTGGAGTCAATGAGGGAAAAAAGTGATAAATTTGGAGAGATTTGTACGGAATCAACGTGACTTGACGAAAAAAAAGCTCGACGTCGACAATGGGGCAATAGTGATGTGGAGATGGAAATTCGTCTCCTCGATATCAGCAATACTATTAAGATGCATATGGAGTAGTAATTTTATTGTTGCTTTTTTTCATTTTCCTATTTATTTACTGAAATTGTTGTATGTATATATATTTGTTTCATCTCTTCTATTTTTATATATGTTAATATATATTTTTTTTATTTATTAATATCTTATGGTAATTCAAAAAAATTAAAATTTTTTTTTTGAGAGATAAAAAAAAATTAAAATTGTTACTTTGTGAATCTTTTGTCTTTTATAACATTAACCCACTATAATGCACGGGTAATTTTGGTAGTAAGATATTACGGTCGATTAAGCAGTAAAAATAAAGTCTTACTTTCTAATGGCATAAAAAAATTATATTTATGATGATAAATGAGAGGAAAGACAGTGGAAGCTATTTAACTTCATGCCTCATCTTGTGGGGAAATCTGTAAGAAACTGCCGACAATTATTATCAATCAATCAATTATTTGATAATAATTTACCTACTATTCTACTTAAAAGAAAACGGAAACATCCGTCGGTCAACTTACGATTTGCCACTTTACCACCCCAGCAAAACTATTGATGGCAGCCGTACAATGAAGGAGTCGGGGTCGTCTGGAAGCTTTCGGAGAAGAACAACCAAAAAGCTCCAGAAAGTGTACTCGCTTACGAGTAGGGATGCAAACGGAGCGGATCTGAGCAGCTCCGCCCGCCTTCCGCCCCGACTCCCGTCCCGACTAGTAAAACTCGTTCCTCCTCTCGAATCCGTGACCGATTAAAAAATACATTTCATAATCCGTCCCGCTCAGAACCCGCCTTCCGCCCGAGCCCCATATCTACCCCAACTAATATTTTTCATAAAATTATAATATTATTAATATTTTATAAAATATAAAATAATAATTTTTAATAATATTATATCTATAATTTAACAATATTAATTATAAAAATAAAAAATATCAATCTCAATTCAAAATAAAAGTAAAAAAATTCAAATACATTAGAAATGAGAGTACTACTAATTTATTTGTATTTTAAATTTTTTAGTAAATACATTATTTTTTAAGAATATTTTTTAAAATAAAAATAATTTCGGAGCGGATTCGGAGCAAATTCAGGGCGGATTATGGCGGGACGGATTAGGGACGGGTCAAAATTTTTTTCGTTTCCTGCCTCGAATCCGTCTCGGATCATAAAATTTGCCTCATTTTCCGCTCCGAATCTGTTTATTTTTTCTCATTTACTATCCGACGGGGCGGATCGGGGCGGGCGCTCCGCCAACCCATATCCATTTGCATCCCTACTTGCGAGTCCACTACAGCCACGGCAGCCTGGTAAATTTGCACTGAGACCCCTTAAACTATGGTACGTACGAATATGGCCCCTCAGTTTTATTAGTATTATATTATTATTTGGTAAAAACATATGGAACATATAACTAAATTTAGTGAATAGATGCAATCTTTACGGATGCAATTGTAATCAAATGGTGTGACTTTTAAAGCATCAATGTGAAAGAATGTGAAATTTAATTTAGTGAAAGGATAAGACATGAAAAGATATGTCTTTATAGTGTGTCTTTTTGAATATATATTCATTAAAATTAATTTTTAATATTAATTGAGCTTGATCTATAAAACTAATTAGTAGTTATGATCAAATAAAAAGTTACAATTGAAAGATCATTTTATAAAACAACCCTTCATAAAATGCCAATTCATGAAGCACCCGTTCGTGATTTATAAAAACCCATAGTATTTGTTGCTGAAGAATGAATAGTTGAAGAGTTTAAGTCTCCATTCATAATAATTCATTCTTATTTTTTTATTTTATTTCTATTTGACAACTCTTTTATATTTCCGTAAGTATAGTAGCTCTACACTTATCTAATCTTTTTAATTTGATCTATTTAATAACTCTTATATTTCGAAATTTGAATGTATTATTTATTCTTCTAAATTTGATTATAAATTTTATATAATTTATGCAGCTGTGATTTTATTTATGAGAATAATATGTTACGAATTTTATTGGTATATTTCGTGACGAGTCATGTCGAGTTATTATGGGTTGAGTTGGAGCCGTCAAGGTTGCAAAAAGAAAAGATAAAGGTGGAAGATTCAAAGACTCAAAATTTGAATTCATAATGCTCGATAAGATTTTGTATTGTTAGTTGTGATTCATAAATATATTTAAGTCTTTAGAAGTCATTAGAATTGAGAAAATTATAAATATTAAAAGCTAAAATTTTTTATATTCAAGATCCTGTCAAACTCAGGACCTTGAAAAGAGAGTCAGAACCTTAAAACTGTTAGGATCCGAACCTTACAGGGAGTATCGGGACCTTGGTACTCTGGAAAGTATCAAAATTCAGACCCTGGATATATAAGGTTCGAACCCTAAACCCGTCGTAAATTTTTTAAAACCTGTTTTTCAATTCTAATTTGATTATAATGGCTTCCAAACCTACAAATAAGATGTAAGAGTATTTCTAAAACGTGGTTAAGTATAGATTATTTTTTAGAAACCCCATAAACTTGTAGGAAGTTGTTCTTTTCATATTTTATAACAAATTTTTCTCAAATTGATTCTTGATGTCCTAAATTATTAATATTCTTCTAGAACAAATTTGAGGTTTGTTTAGAGACATTTTCTATGATTCTTTTATAATTATTTAAGCAATAAATCATCACCAACGTTATTTGTTTTGCTCCGAACAGAGTGGCATCATGGATTCAACGTGATCAAGATGATTTGTGGATTCAGATTGTTGGTGCTCGTGGATTCGAATAGCACTCGTAGATTCGGATGTGAGTCGTGGACGATCCATTGGTGTGCGCAAAATCCATAGAAGATAAAAGTGAAGTGCTCATCTGTAAAGTCGGTAATTAGCTTATAATCTTTTATTTTATAGTGGATTTATCATTGTGTGTTGGTCACGTGAGTTTTATACTCCTAGTTGAAATTTTTTCACGCAAATTTCGATATGCTATTTTATTTTTTGCATTTATTTTCATTGTATCAAGTTGTGTATTTTTAGTCGTTATACATGTTCACCCCTTTTACGTAATTGATAGTTTCTAGATAGATTTTTAGGATTCCCCTAACATTCATAATAAGCTTAAAATACATGCCAAAAGAGCCATCAAATAATTTATGTTAAATAAATTGAAAAATTAGGTACCAAGATTAATATATAATATTTTAGAAATTTAAAGGAGTGTCACGCCCCGGGGCCGGCAGGGCCTTCCCCAAAGCGTGCCCAGACCCGCCATATGTCAACACATATAAGGCGTCTATCAAAAACAGCGGAATTAAAACAGTACAAAAGGCTAAACTAAAGATATCAGAGCAACATACAGCTAGCCCTATCCACAAGTAGAGAGTAGGAAGACTATAACAATAAGGAAGCTAACAATAAAAGCATAAATATAAGGTTAAATACAACATCTGTCCAAAAAGTGGTGGTCTCTCTAAATACAGGTACAACTCTCAACCTCTCTAAACAAAAGATACAAGAGAGATAACCACCTATCGATCACACTCGCCAAATGTCGCTACCCCGAGGCGACACTCTTGCCGCGGTCCCTAGCCTCCCCCGATACGGAAGGCACTGAAAAGAAAACAGAAACAAAGGGCGTGAGAACTATAATTTATAGTTCCCGGTGGGCAATTACTGACCTGAACCATTGCACCACTAGGCCCAAAGAAAATAAGGTAAGTAAGCGATAAAAAGAGATATATACTGCTGAAATAAAAGTATGATAAAATGTTACATTATCAATCCACAAGTACACTAAGTTTGTATATAAAATTTTCAAACTTGAAATAGCAACATACAAGGGTTATGTTCTATTATAGCAAAATAGTATACTATAATGTCCATAAAGAATTACTAAGTATACTACACATCCAAGTAATGTCCACATAATCCAACTACTTAGTCCTATCTAGTAGTGATTGTCATATTTGATGAATGTCCAAGTTCAATTCTCTTTCTCTAGTATTTACACAAAATAATCCAACTTCTGCCACCTAAGTACCGTGGTAGCCCAACATCCCCCGCAAGAAATGAGTCTGTCTCAAACGGTCCCGTAGGTTTCTCAATACCGCACGCGCGAACAAATCGCGAAGGCCAGCTCCGGAGTGCCGGTTTGTAGGGAGCGACCCTCACAAGCATGTGCGAAAGAGCACAAATGGCAACAAGTATAGTCAAGTCTCAAGTCCAAACCTCACGTCTCAACATGAAAATAGTACTAGCAACCCTAAGGTTTAATTCAATTACTCTCATGACACTAGATTTTCTATGTCAAAGTTCACTTACAAGCCTAATGTCGCTTGATGACATTAACTTATTATTCTACAAGTAAATGTCAAGACTAATGCCGCTTTCTGACATTAGCTTTTCTACTATGTCATGCATAGTTTCTAAGTCCAACAATACCATATTACATGTCACTTTCACTAAGTCTAACATGTTCTCAACTTTTAATAGAATGCTATAACATACATATCACCGCCAAGACCAGTCTCTACAACATAGAGGTCAAAATTTACATTATACATAAGATGTATGTTTTAAGCATTCTAAAATTTACAAATAAATTATATATCATGAAAATGTACTAATTTCCATTTAACCATAAGCAAATAAGCACCAATAAAAATTTCTCATTGTGCTAGGTGAGGCCAAACCCACCGTCGCTCCAAGCGTCGCTCCGAACCGCTAATGAAGCTTCGATTCCCACTCCTAATACCCTACAAAGTAAATATTAGGAGTTACAACCTCAAAAGATGAGTCTTGAGCTCAAACTTTAAATATTTAGGTCAAAGTCAAGAAATACTCACCTAAATGTGCAACAATCCTTTTAGAAATTTTAAAAGAAAGCTAGATCCCTCCCAAGGCAATCTAAACAAAGGTTCTAAACCATTCAAAAGGAATCTAAAAGCCTTACATCAAAAATTCCCAAAATAAATCCTAATCTATCAAAACTAGGGTTTCATCTAGTAGAAAGCTCCAAACCACGAATCTAAAGAAAAAGAGATGTTTTCCTACCTCTTTGAAGCTTCAAACCAAGTCCAAAATCCTCAAGCCGTGAAGTTCTCTCCTCAACCAAGCACCAACTTCAAGTTCCAAGCTTCATCCATGGTGGAGTAGGCACCACAAGGCAAAAAGAGAAGAAAAGAAGAGATTGAAATTCACCAATAATCAAAGAAATACAAAGGAGGGAAAAAAGGAGGAGTCCTCTCACCTCTTGCTGCTGTGAAGGGACTCCAAATGAGCCCTAGAGGCGTGCTACACATTAATAGAAGGGTACAATTGCAGAAAAGTCCCCAGCTTTCGCCTGACCGCCGAGTCAGACGCAGATCCAACTTGTAACGGTACAAGTCCGGCGAAACAGCCAAATTCGAGTCTCGGTTAGCCCAGTCCAGCCCCTCCCATACCGGTACAAAATCCCTCTTGTACCGGTATATGGCAAGATACAATAGACAAGAATAATCTTGTACCCCCAGCAGGGCACCCAGAGCAACCTAAAATTCAACTTTTTGGACTTTAGTGCTTGGAACTCATCCACTAACCTCGGTACTCGTGCCATAGGTCGGAACACAGTCAACGACCCTCCAGAAAATCTGAAAAAGTTCAGATCCCACAACCAACACTCGAACTTTGCTATTTGCTAAAGTTCAGTGCGTCACAAAGAGGCTATATAATTAGAGCTTTCATAGAATACTATCGTACTATCGATTTGTTTTCGATGATAGAGTTTTCAAATCGACGATCGGCACCGTTGAACATAATCTAAACCATTTAAATTATTTAGAAATCAAATTTCATGAATTTTGGCATCACTAACTGAACTATCAAAAGGTCACAAAATCTATAATTTTAATGACCGATATAGTGCGTTTGTTCGCTTAACGGTATAGAAGAGTTCAAATCAACTAAATTTTTATTAGAAAATTCGTTAAACTATTTAAAATAAAATCTAGACTCTAGATCTCAAATATAAAAATTGTATAATCACTTTTTAAAAAGATATTCATTTTCAGCCATTTATTTTTCTGTTCACTTGATGGACAAGAGAACAATATCGAAAATGTGTGAAATTCAATTTCCAGATAGTTTAAATAATTTAGATCATATTTAACGGTGCCAATTATCGATTTGGAAGCTCTATCATCAATATTCTAGTAAAGCTCATATATAATTATTATACCTTTATAAAGAGCAAAACCCCAATAATTTTAATTTTTTTCTTAAAAAAAATCCTAATAATAACAAGTAGTGTAACTTACGGATTGAAAAGGTTTAAATTTACCCCCCCCCCCCCAATTTGGGATGGGATTGTCCCAAAGGCATTAATTAAAATTAAACACGCAAGCTAGAGGGGAGCCTGCTCTAAATTTTCATCGTGTGAAGCCGCCCGGCGTGTCCCACCCCCAACCCCACCCCACCCCAACCCGGAGGGCTCAAATCCCCCCTCTCCGTAACCACTAACCACGCTTTTATATATGTCAAACCCAAACATAAAAACAAAACAAAGAATCGCAACAGATTTTTTTTTTTTTTTTAATTTTTTTTCTTCAGAGCTGCAAAACTGCTGCCCCACATCCTGTCAGTCGACCGACTGATCATGTTTGGGATTTTCAGTGTCGACTGATCAGGGTTGGGATTTCGAGTGTGTTTGCTGCCGGCAGGGCAGGGCAGGGCAGGGCAGGCAGATGCTGCAGCTGCTGTTCGCAGTGGCGTTCTCGGCGGCGCCGCTGACGCTGTACGTGCCGCCGGTGCGGTGCCTGAACCACTTCGTGGAGGCCGTCGAGGCGATGCTGCGCGAGGCCGCGCCCTCCTCCCTCCGCGCCTACCTCCGCCTCCGCCTCGGCCTCCGCCGCCTCCTCCGATTCCTCCGCTGGTAAATTATTAATAATAATCATCTCAATAGCAACAACAACAACAATAATAATCGATGATGTAGAGATACATCCACACGTAGAGTACCTGTAGCTCCTCCTCCTCCTCCTCCTCCTTCTTTCCCTTTTAATAAACGTTTTAGGGCTGTGACTAATTGAGTTTGAGTTTCTTCTTCTTTTTTTTTATATATATATATATTTTGGGTGGGGCGGGGGTATGGTTGTAGAAATTTCGTGAGATTTTATGTAGATTGAGAGAATCACTACTTTTATTTACTTTTGGCCAATTTGATTTGGCCCCTCTTTCTCTTATTAGATTTTTATTAGAGTAATAAATTTCACCGAATTTTGGGAAAACAACTGGTACAATTTTGCTTATTGGGTGATGCAACTATTCTGGATGATCTATGGGTAGATCCTGATGAGATCTATCGGTTTTTTTTTTTTTTTTTTTTTTTTGTCTCCTTGGAGCAATCTCAAATAAAATAAAATAAAATAAAAAACCGTTTTTGTACTTAAAATGGAAAAAAAAAAAAAACTCTAATACTATCAAACTGTGATGCGAAAAGTACAGAGATCGAAAAGAGCGATTGCTTTTCTTAGACTGTTTCTACCATTAATTTATAATAATATTAAAGAAAACAAAAATATTTGAAGTTCTTTTATAAAAAATTTAGTGAATTTCTCAGGTTGTAATCTGACTTGCAATTCATTGGCTAAGAAGCAGGGATAGAAAGGTGGGTTTGTGTGGTTTTCTGTCGCTTCCTTTTGTAACACCTTTGGTTGATAGAAATGCTTTGGTTTATGTATGGAAATTTTAATTCGAGCAATGCTACAGTTACATTCTGAGTCTGTACTTTGATGATCAACTAGTATAGGATGCGCGCATGCATGATAGATATGAATTAAAATATATTATAATTAAAGCTTTAAAATTGAAAAAATTATAACTAAAAAAATACAAAGAATTTATAAAGTAGTCTTATATACATTAATAAAAAAAATAGATAGATATAGATATAAAATATTTAAATAATATATTATTCGACAGAAACTTATGTTTGACCAATATTTTAGAGTCGGTTTATGTTGCAATGGATGCGTTCAACAATTTTTAACACATGGCAAGCCACTATTGGCCCATACCTTAGTGGGCAACGTGGCTCCTTTTCAAGCTATTTTGCAACTCTCAAATTATGTATTGTATATATGTGCTAAAATTAAAATTTAATCCGAATTAGACTACTATATTATTACTAGCATCAAGTCATTAGTACTATTAGGTTTTCGATATTTGGATAAAGGTATATTCAGATAGGATGACGGTAGTTTCTTTAAAGTGGAATAGATAATTGGTTGAATACTATGATTCAACAGATGCAAATGGTCAAAAGAGTAAATCTAATAGTAAAAAAATTGATAGCATCAAACGCTAAGATTATTGATAGATAGTATTACCAATAGTAGCTTTCATCTGATCCTGCATATATAATAAATAATATTTAAAAAGCTTATATATAAAAAAATTGTATACTGATAATCTATTATTCAAGCATCAAACCCTCTTTAAAATGACAAAATTCAATTAGCCTGCTTGTTGTTTAGCGCATTTTTCCTTTTTATTACTATATGTGGTTGAAAAGCCCTATTTTGTTGCTACATTTTAGCATCATGTGGTTTGTCAACTATACTACTTAAACATTATGTAATTTGTAAGTTACAGCATTTTGATGCCTACTTTACATAGGTCTTCTCAGTGATATAGCGAAAAAAATTATTGGATAACAAAGTGAAACTTTTGATAAAAACATGCTTAACTACGATGCGGCAAGTTGAAGTTTTCCATTCTAAAATTAAACTGTGGTATTGAAGTGGAAACCATCAATCATTTATTCACAAGATGTGTTTTCTTAGAATTTTATTGGTGACGACCTTGGTGGCTGTACAGTCTAGAGACTTGGGAGACGATGTGAATTTGGTCTGAGATAGATTGATGGATAGGCCTGGAGCGCGGTCTATGAGTGCCTGGTTAATCGGACTTGTATCCTACTGGTGGGTCACTTGGGAGGTTAGGAATGGCGTAATCTTTCGGAAGGCCCAACCGGACCTCTTTCTAATAGTCTACGAGATCAAACAGCTGATGATCCTTTTGGAGCAGTTTCTTTCCACTAAAAGGCACTAGAACTTTCTTCTTTTCGTTTTTTTTTTTTTTAAGCCCGCCCTTGCCGAGGCCTCTGTTACCTCATCCCCTGTAACTTAGTTCATCATTTCAATGAATAAAGCTAGTAGCGTGCTACTTTCCCCTCAAAAAAAAAAAAAAAAAAAAAAAAAAAAAAAAATCAGTGCACAAAATTTATATATGTACTATCAGTTTTGTTATCGTGGCAAGTTCTATCAAACTTAACGAAGATTTTGTTTTTAGAGAATAGAAGGTGTTTTTGAATGCTTGAAGTATTACACCAAAAGACATCAAGTTTGGAATGATCAACGGTGTTACCTCCAATTTAGAAAAAATCTAGAATTAATAAGTAAGCTATTGGGCCCAGTTGATATGGGCCCTAATACGCTTTTACTTATTGGGCTTTTGTATGTGAACATATTATTTAAATTATATAGCAATATATTCAACAATCTCCTCCTATGTTCACCATGCAGCACAATCTAATACGGTGGTCAATGTAATGTTCAAACAAATATGAATCATTCACATTCAGTCCAAGACAATCAACTCGGATTAAAACCCAATCATCAATTGCAATTCAAATGAGTGAATCATCCTTATCATGAATCTGTTCTGAGATCGGCATACCAAAAATAATTCTCAAAATCAGTTTACAACCAACATATGCATAACAATCAGGTATAAGTAGACCAGTCAAAATAATCCAAGGCCTTACAAATACAAAAATAATAATAATAATAATAATAATAATAATAATAATAATAATAATAATAATAATCACAAAATAGAGATAGCAAAAAGCAAGTCTTAACTAAATGGACTCTATCAAAACGGGCAATAGTATGTGAACTGTCAAGTCTCCGTACACTCTAAATGATATATATATATATATATATATATATATATATATATATATATATATATATATATATATATATATATATATATATATATATATATATATATAAAATTGAGCTCCTATGTTTTTAAAAGACATTTATTTTTTAATTCTTGTGTCTGATGTGTGGTTAGGATGATGTGGGCCCCTTGGGTTAAGTGGGTGGTTGGTTGAATAGTATAATCTAACGAATGATCAAAGTCGTAGATCTAACGGTAAAAAATTCACAAGCACCAAGTACTTGGTGCTTGTACAAGCACCGTAATGACTATATATATATATATATATATATATATATATATATATATATATATATATATATAGTAGAATGTGCTCTCGGGAGCACGCAGCCCTCTCGTGCTCCTAAGCCGTTTTCGATGATGGGACTTCCGAATCGACGATCACCGTTAGACTTTTTGAAGTTTCTAAAAATAATTTTTGTGATTTTTTTATATCATTTACCTAGCAATTGAAATGATTCAAAATCAATAATTTTTAGCAATTAAATTAAAAATTCAATAAAAAGTGATGATATGGCACAAAAATTTTCGATCGAAATATTGATCTTGTTGTAGATAGTATAAAGAATTTTCTATCAAAATTTCACCCGATTTGAATACTTCTACACCGTTAAACTTGAAAATGGTATATATCAACCGTTAAAAATTATTGATTTTGAAATCTTTTGATTGGTAGGTAAATGATATCGAAAAATCGTAAAATTATTTTCTAGAAACTTTAAATATGCTAGATCATGTTTAACGGAGCGATCGTCGATTCGAAAATTCTATCATCGAAAACGACTCAGAGTTACGAGGTCTCCGTGCTCCCGAGAGCCCGTATTCTACTCTATATATATATATATATATATATATATATATATATATATATATATATATATATATATATATATATATATAGAATTGAGCTAGAATACTTTTGGAAGTATTACCCCCATGGTGCTATTAGGTTTTTAGCCATTGGATCTATTCTTTGATTATTAATAGCCCTTGGATCAAACATTATTCCACCTACCACCACCTACCACCATCATCTCAAACACTATTCCACCTACCACCATCATCTCAACCTCACATCTCCCCATCCAATGGCTAAAAACTCAATAGACCACCCCAACGGTGCTATTGAAAGTATTCTAGCTCAACTATATATATATATATATATATATATATATATATATATATATATATATATATATATATATATATATATATATATATATATATATATATAAGTCCTATGCTATCAATAGCACGGAGGTCTCCGTGCTACCAAGTTTTCCACCGTTAGATCCACCCCTTTGATGATTTTCACCCGTTAGATCATACTATTCAACCAACCACCCACTTAACCCTAAGGGGCCCACATCATCCTAACCACACATCTCTCAATCCAACTACTAAAAACTTGGTAGCACCAATGACTTTCTATTAATAGCATAGTAGCCTAGTTCTATATATATATATATATATATATATATATATATATATATATATATATATATATATATATATATATATATATATATATATATATATATAGGCTAGGGCTACTACCCTGTTAATAGGATAGGAGCACTTGTCCTATCAAGTTTTTAACCCTTGGATAAAAAATTGTAGGATTATGATGATATTAGTCGGTTAGAGTTGAATGGTCCCCCTAGGGTTGAGTGGTTCCCACTAGGTTATAGTATTTAATCCAATGGTTAGAAATGATGAAAAGAGTTGATCCAAGGGCTAAAAAATTGATAGTGACAAGTGCTTCTATCCTATTAATAGGATAGTAAGTTTTATATATATATATATATATATATATATATATATATATATATATATATATATATATATATATATATATATATATATATATATATATATATATAGTAGAGACTCTTTGTGTTCCTAGTGACCATCCATCAATTTACTACTCTAAGTTTTTAACATTATAATTTAGATGGATGGTTAAGGTGAGAGAGAGAGAAATTGATGAGATATTCAAAAGATGAGAAATTGAGAACCTTAATTTCTCTCCAATTCTCTTCTTCTCTTCACCTTAACCATCCATCAAAATTGATGGATGGTTAAAAACTTAGAGCACAAGGATCACAGATTATTAATAGACAATAGTACTCTATATATATATATATATATATATATATATATATATAGGGTCTACTATACTATTATGAGTACGATCGCTCGTACTCATAAGTCGCTTCGATGATAGAGCTTCCGAATCGACGATCCATACCGTTAAACGTTATTTAAAGTATTTAAAACTTCTAGAAATTAAATTTTATAATTTTTTAACATCATTTACCCTACGATCAAGAGCTCACAAAATTGGCAATTTTTAATGGCCGGTATGAAATACTTGCTAGTTTAACGGTGTAAAAGAATCAGAATTTGTTGAATTTTTGATAGAAAATTCTATTCACTACCCAGATAAAGATCAATTGTTAAGGATTTTATAGGTTATCGGATTTCGTGAGGTTATTGGAGTCTTGAAGGAGTCGAGCACGAAGATGCAAATTGAAGTTTCAAGTCTCATCGGAGATGCTCGGCACCTCAAGTATGATGTAAAGATTATTTTTAGTGATTTAAATTAATCTATAGTTATTAAAAGACTTGGATTGTACTTTAAATTGGTTACTGAGTTTTGTTCACAAAATTAATTAGGTGGATATATAAACTCTTTATACGAATGCGTATCTCAGTAATTTAAAAAAGACGAGGGTCTATCCGAGTCCACGTTTTCCACCGATGCATAAAGCATCTAAAATAAAAGAAATTGATGCTGGCCATTAGATCTGCCAGTTGGACGATGATGCTCGAGATACGAGTTTTTAGCTGCAAATTTGTAAAATTATTATTAGAAAATATTTTAAAGTACATGACTTTGCCAGATTATTTATTTCGAATCATTCATTTTGTGGGGTAAAATTTCGATAGGGAGTTTCACGATATCTCATTGGATGGTCTCTGATCTGCTCTTGGTCGTTAATGGATGAATCATTTATTAATTCTTAGATAAAGATAAAAAATGATATGGTGATAAATTTAGACTCTCCAAGAAGCCGTTGTTGGGAAGCTCTCAACTTAAGTTTTATTATTATTATTATTATTATTACTATTATTATTTGTGTCTCTTCCATAGTTTTTTTTTTTTTTTTTTTTTTTTTTTTCATTTAGAAATAAATTTAGCTATAAATGTGAATCAACTAGGATTCGAACCTGGGTCACGGATACCAACCAACAAGCCATTTGTCACTTGCTCTAGGGACGGTCGGTTCTCTTCCATAGTTCCATGCACTAAAAAATACTTTAGAATATATGAAATTTAGATTTCAGAATTTCTAATGCTTTGGATTTTGTATGTTTGACTCTATGAATTGTAAATTCAGGTGGCCTTAGGGGTGTAAAACGGGTCGGGCCATAGCCCAGCATGACTACTGTAGCATAGTGCCGGGCCGGGACGGCTCTAGGCCCGGCTCGATGGGCCGTGCTGGGCCGATTTTCTTGGGCCCAACAGCCAAGTATGGCACGACCCAATATGGGCCCGGATCGTGTCGGGCCGAAGGGAAGCATGTTGCTCGCTCGGCACAGCTCGGCACAGCACGGCCATGCCAACAGGGGCCAGCACGGCACGAACCCCAAGGCCCTGTTGCCTAGTAATTAAACGCATTTATGGGACATCACTAACCATTCGACATTCCTCATGCATACAGGGCTATTAACAAGCCGAACACGAATGAGTTAGGATTCGACTCGTGCTCGCTTGTTTAATAAACTAGCATAACATAATTTTGAACTGGATTGCCGGCCCTAAAGACGCACATGCGCTTGTAAGTATAAAACTTAGATAAACTGATATTAACACTTTGATATTAATAAACGAGTAAATCAAGACTTTATTCTCAAACATACATGACACACACAAATTGCAAGCCACGGACATTACAAGTACACGACTTACAAGCATATGCATGTATCCGTATATAATGTTCAAACTTTCCTAAGAGAAAGCAAAGCAACAAAGTAGGTTGCCACTTCTTATATATATAGCATAGAAAATGAACCGTATATAATACTTATAGCAGTAGAATATATGAAAGTTGTACGTGCATGCGTGTGCGTCGCGCCCCTACGGGCATTTGAAGGTGGAGGATTGCTTGCCGCAGTAATTGAGGAGGACAGGGAGGTAGAGAGGGATTAGGTGGTTGCTGCCGAGGACGTTCAAGCTCAGGGCGATGCAGAGGCAGGCGGTGACCTCAACGTCGACCAAACCGGCGATCAGGGGGCAGCATTCCCCGTCCGGCGTATGGCCGATGGTGGCATTGATGAGCCCGCCCAGCACGTTGGCACACACTCCGAGCTTCAACGCATCGATCGGGCATGAGGAGGGGGGCGGCGGGGCGGGGGTCGGAGGGGTTGGGGTCGGCGGACACCACGGACACAGATAGCTTGGGGTGGCGGAGGAGAAGAGGGTGGCGAGGGTTAGGGTTAGGGCTAGAACTACGAGGGTGTTGGATGCCATTGTTTGATATGTATTAGAAGCACTCTTCAATTAGCTAAGTTGTTTACTTGTTGGTCAGTGAATATATGCATGGCTTGGATGTGGAAGGGGTTGTGGTGTATTTATAGAGGGGGAATGACTATGTATAGGGTTAGATCCTGCTTGTGTCCTCTACTCTTTTTCAAATTTAGGTTTACATAGTTTGTTTTATTATAAGGCTCTTTTTGAGATTGTGAGAAAACTATGTTATACGCAGAAAAAAAATATATATATAATTTTAAAAAATATTTTATTATTTTCATAAAGATTCCATTAATTGCACATATATATACACAGTAACATTTAAGTATGTTAAGATATATTTTTAGTGATTTCACAAATCAATGAAGTAGGATCGATGCCCTTATATGGTTTCACTCCAACTTCAATTTCTTTTGTCAAATATCACTGAAAATGAACTTGAATACAAAGCAGGCCCTGCATATAGCTCAATGAATGTCATAATAATTTTTAAAAACTATGCTACAATTAGGTTTGAAATACTTTACTTCTTCTAAATCTCATGTTTAATAGCACGGATATATATATCACTCATTTGAAAAATTTATCATGAAAAATAACTTATGAGTACAGAGAATTTCATACTAATTTGCGGGATTAGGTATATATTTTTACATGCATGATTGCTGAATTAGACTATCAAGTTGGTGTAAATATATAATTTGAAGGATTTTTAGATTAATTAATTCATGCATTAATTAATTCATGTTCAAGGTGTTATATCGGTGATTAGCAAAACTCAACAAATAGTAGTACGTACGTACGTACGACAATTAAATTTCTCCAAATGTTTCACTTATAAATAATTACTAATGTATATATTGCTGTTTAATTTTGATGAAGATAATTCTAATTAATCAGTTCATGCACATATATAGTCGTAATTAAGAAACATAAAAACTTCCCAGCGATCGAGCACTAATAATTCATAAGAGATTCTTTAGCTGAGATGTTCCAAAACGTTTCTTACAATCGTGAACATTAAATTAATGTGGGAATTGAATCCTCTATATATACACATTGTTCTCGCACAGTTTTAATATGTTGTTAAATTTACGTGCTAGCTAGTATATCTTCCAAAATATTTCTTCAATGGTTTGGTCTCCGTACAGCGTTGGGTTCGAAGATGGTCTAATTTTTTGTTGGCCGGGTCTGCCACGTTGGAGCCTCCCACGTGACGAGCGATGCAAAAGGATCTGGGCTGGTAGAGCTACTGTCCCGATCCACTAGCACCAAATAAGACAAAAACAAAATATTAATAAATAAAATTAATGTTTTTGAATTCACTCTAATTCATTACTAGAAAAACGGAACGGACGGTCGGGGTTTTTCCTTTCTAACTTCTTCTTATTCTGAATTAAATAATAAATTGTAATAAAAAATAGAATAAAATTAACCTGTTTGTCCTTGAATCTGTATCGTTTGCATCCCTACACTTGACATATATATGTGTTCAATCGCAACACATAACAATTGCATCTCTCAGCTTGACATATAAATATAATAAATATTAATCTGCTTGCCTCCCGAATCTGCGTCATTTGCATCCCTACACTTAATAAAAGATCTAACTTTGGTGCTTTTGAGTTTTTTTTGGATCTACTTTTTGTTTACTAATACTTTGGATCAAACACTATATCCACCTACCACCATCATCTCAACCCTACATCTCTCCATCCAATTGTTAAAAACTCACAAGCACCAACTCTATATTCTAGCTCAACTCTCTATATATATAGAGTTGAGCTAGAATACTCTCAAAAGTATTAAAGAGATGGTGCTTGTGAGTTTTTAACCATTGGATGGAGAGATGTAGGGTTGAGATGAGTGGTAGGTGGTGTAATAGTGTTTGATCCAAGGGATATTAGTAAACAAAAAGTAGATCCAAGGCTAGAAACTCAAAAGCAACAAGGAGTTGGTGCTTGAGTATTATTCTAACTCTATATATATATATATATATATATATATATATATATATATATATATATATATATATATATATATATATATATATATATATATATATATATATATATATATATATATAGTCCGGCTACTATCCTTTTAATAGGATAAGAGTATTTGTCCTATCAATTTTTTAGCCTTTGAATCAATTATTTTCATCATTTCTAACCATTGGATTAAATACTATAATCCAAATGAGGACCACTCAACCCTGTGACCATTCAACTCTAACCGACTAATATCATCCTAACCCTACAATTTCTCATCCAAGGTTAAAAACTGATAGACAAGCGCTCCTATCCTATTAATATGATGATAGTAGCCCTATATATATATATATATATATATATATATATATATATATATATATATATATATATATATATATATATATATATATATATATATATATATATATATATATATATATATATATATATATATATATATATATATATATGAGTGTGTGTGTGTTCATTTGCAACACATAACAGTGCATCCATACACTTGACATATATATAAGTTTTCGTTCACAACACAAAACAAATTATAAGTACGCGGACTTAAATTAAAAGGGTGAAAATTAAATGAGATTGGGGGTTTGATGGGATTCGAACTCGAGAAAATTCTGCTATGATATTATGTTAATTTATATAACAATTATTATTCTCCAAAAGTTTAAACCGTCGAGAACAGTATTTTTAATATAAAAGATGTCCGGGATCCAAAATGTGTTGATTAATTCGCAAATTATTCGCAAATTTTTGGAAATTCCAATCAAACCGACAGTGTGCTATTTTCTTTTAAAAAAATAATTAAAATACAAATTTTCTGAGCTAGCCAAATTATTCATGAATTATTAAATATTATAATAAAAATCTTATATTTTTTAATATTGAGGTATGGGTTAATTTATATTTTATGCTGAAGTATGAATTCCCTATTCGCTCGTCCTAAAAAAAGAAACTTACATATTTTATGTTTAATTATGGTCTATTTTATTTTCTTTCTTTCTTGATTGTTTATATATCAAAGTGTATAATATATATAATTTGCTATTATTTTTTTATTTTATTTATTTTATTTTGCACCTTTTTCTTTTTATATTTTTAAGAATTATAATCATTTATGTTAATGGCATAAATCTTAAAAAAAAAAGTTTAATTTAATAGCCGGATTTTTTTTCTCAAATTTTTAATTGATGAAGGTATAATTTTCATATAAATCGTGTATCCGAATAATTAAGAAATTCCTTTTTTAAGCCTTATTTTTTAATGAATTCAAAAGTTAGGATACAAAATTTATTTGTATTAATTACTTTCATATTGAATTGTTGTCAAATTCGAATTAGCTAACTATGGTTAGAACTTCTTATTTTTCAATGATTTAAAAATCAAGTACAATAGTGATCCGAAAATGTTAATGTGTCCAGAATCATTGGTTCAACATGCAGGTGGGTCAATTACTAGTTGAACAAGTGACATTTAGCATGATGTTGTACATATTTAATTATTATTTTTAATTTTATCATATAGAAAAAAAAAACACATACATTATTTTTCAATATTATACTTTTTGTAAAATACTGATTTTTAGACCAAATTAAATAAATATAAATTTTTAAGTTTCACTTTTCATAAAATTAATCTATGCCGGTAGAAAATAAAATCAGCCAAGCTATTTTAAACCGTCAGATTTTAATATGACTAATAAAAAAAGACGGAGCCGTTTTGATTAAAACCTGATCGATTTGCTAGTTCGATGATTAAACTACTTTGACTTATCTAGTTCAAAGAGTTGAGTCAGATCGTTTTATACACTAAATCACGGTCAGATCAGTCGAACCGGCTGGTTCCACCTGATTTTGAAATAAATAATGTTTTTTTCTTCCCACACTCAACCAATATATATATATATATATATATATATATATATAGTAATTTAGAATACTCGAGAGTAAGCGGGGGTTTTACTCTCGAGTTGTTTTCGATGATAGAGCTTCCAAATCGACGATCCGCTCCGTTGAACATGATCTAAACCATTTAAACTACCTAGAAATCAAATTTCACGCACTTTCGATATTGTTCTTTTATCCATCTAGTGAACAAAAAATGAATGGTTGAGAATGAATATTCTTAAAAAAATGATGATAGGAGTTTTGTAATCAAGATCAAGAGTATAGATCTTGTTTTAATTTTCTTAGCCTTTATATATATAATAGTCGACTATGGTGCTTGTGTACACCCGCCATTCCTACCATCATCTCAACCTCACATCTATCCATCCAATGGCTAAAAACTCAAAAGCACCACCTTTATGGTACTTTTGAGAGTATTCTAGCTCAACTCATATATATATATATATATATATATAGAGAGAGAGAGAGAGAGAGAGAGAGAGAGAGAGAGAGAGAGAGTTGAGCTAGAATACTTTTAAAAGCACCAAGTAGGTGGTGCTTGTGAGTTTTTAACTATTAGATAGAGAGATGTAGGGTTGAGATGATGGTGGTAGGTGATGGTAAGTGGTGGTAGGTGAAATAGTGTTTGATCTAAGGAGTATTAGTAATTAAGGAGTGAATCCAATGGTTAAAAACTTGAAAGCACCAAGAGGTTGGTGCTTCCAAAAGTATTCTAGCTCCACTATATATATATATGTATATATATATATATATATATATATATGTATATATACATATGTATATCTATATATATATACATATGTATATATACAAATATATATATACATATCTATATAAATATGTATATATATATATGTATATATACATATATATATATATATATATATATATATATATATATATATATATATATATATATAGAGTAAGGCTACTATACTTACGGAAGCACGGAGGGCTCCGTGCTTCCACGTCGTATTCGATGTTATGGCTTTCGAATCGTCGATCACTCCGTTAAACTTGATCTAGAGTATTTGAAGTACCTAAAAAATAAATTTTGCGATTTTAAAAATTATTTGCCTAGTGAACGGGCTAAAAATCAACTAGTGAAAATAAAAATCTTACAAAACGCAATAATGTGTCATTAAAAATTTAGATCAAAGATATTGATCTTGTTTTATATAGTATAAAGAATTTTCTATCAAAATTTCATGTACTTTGGATATTTCTACACCGTTAAACTTTCAAACGGCTCACTATGACCATTAAAATTATTTGATTTTGTGATCCTTCGATCACTAGTCAAATGATATCGAAAAATCATAAAATTTATTTTCTAGATACTTCAAATACTCTAGATCAAGTTTAACGAAGCCGATCGACGATTCGAAAGTCACAACATCGAAAACGACGAAAGCACGGAAGGCTCCATGCTTCCGATAAAGATAGTAGCCTCACACTATATATATATATATATATATATATATATATATATATATATATATATATATATATATATATATATATATATATATATAGAGTCGGATCTTCTTATTAGTAGTAAAACTCCATTGTTACTACCACTTTTTAACCCTCGGATAAAGCTCTTATCATTATTTCTAACCATTGGATTAAATATTATAACCCATTGGGGACCACTCAACCCTAGGGGACCACTTAACGCTAACTACCTAATATCATCCCGACCTACAAATTTTCATCCGAGGGTTAAAAACTTGGTAGTAAAAAGGGTGTTTTACTAAAAGGGTGTTTTACTACTAATAGTATTCCAATTATATATATATATATATATATATATATATATATATATATATATATATATATATATATATATATATATATATATATATATATATATATATATATATATATATAGTGCGTCTGGTATGCTTCTAGAAGCACAGAGCGCTCCGTGCTTTCACTTTGTTTTCGATATTCAGACTTTCGTATCGACGATCGGCTCCGTTAGAGTTGATCTAGAGTATTTGAAGTATCTACAAAATAAATTTTGCGATTTTTCGATATCACTTATCTCCGCCGCTCCCTAGGAAGAGAAAGTAAAAAAGAAAGAGAGAAAAAAAAAAAAAGAGAGAAAAATGTATAAGGGTATTTTGGTCAGTTTGCTAAAAAAGTGGACCGAATCTGCAAAAATGAAAAAGGTGGCCCGATTTTACAAAAGTCCAAAATAAGTAGATTTTTTATGCAAAAAGGCCTAGTTTTTTTTATACAAAAAGGCTAAGAAAATTTGAGCAATGCAATTCACATACCCAAGATGGGTATAAATTATACACTTCACCTATTCAATGTATTAGGTTTCTTGGTCGGTAACCTCAATGTAAACAATGAAATATCTACTCATTAAATAAGTGAGGTATAAACTATATACTTTAAATGGGTGTGTAGGTAGCATTTTCTAAAATAAATTAGCATCTCTCAGTACCAGGTTCAATGGAGCCATGCCAGCAAGTGATCGTTCACGATTCTCCAATCAGATTTTTTTTTTTTTTTTTTTTGAGTGATAGGGAGCACGTTATCCTCTTTGTTATTTCATTTAGAAAAACTTAAAATGTGAATCAACTAGAATTCGAACTTGGGTCGTATCAACCACCAGCTCCACATGATCTAGGGACAGTCGGTTCTCCAATCAGAATTTGACTCTCTGGACTGTAGATTGTGCCGAATCTATACGACCCAAATATGAATTACTTCTTAATCATGTAATTAAACAATTGTATTATTATTTTTTTCTTTATGAAAGTACATTGTTGCTATATATTAATCAATAAAAATCAGTCACACAAATATGTTCGCGAGCTAGTTCGTGTTCGGTTCAAAATGAGCTTGAAATTGAATTGCTCATTTAGTAAACGAGCCAAACATGAGTTGAATTTTTCAGCTTGTTTAATAAATTAATAAGCTAAACACGTGATAAGATAAGCTCTCTCGTACTCGACTAAATAACAGTTCGAATATGTATATTTTATATTTATAAAATTTATATAATTTATATTTATATATATAAATAAATATTTATATATATATATATATATATATATATATATATATATATATATATATATATATATATATATATATATATATATATATATATATATATATAATTTGATTTTTAGCAAAATAAAAATATAAAGTCAAGCTCAATTATAAAAAGCTTATTTATATGTAAAATTTCAACCATTAGATCAAAATCTAATGGATAAAATTTTACAAATTTATTATTTATATATATATATATATATATATATATATATATATATATATACAATTTAATTCATTTAACTTATCGTTCATTGGCTAGCTCGTGAGCCGGTTCATATTCGGCTCATTTATTAACGAGCCGAATACGAGCTATATTTTTTGGCTCGATACTTTAACGAGTCGGCTCGTTGACACCCCTACACACGGATAGCTGTAACAATAACTACATTTCGAATTATAGAGGATTTTTCACCTTCCACCCACTTGCCCTTGGCATTTATCATCATATGGATAAAGCTCTGGTTTCCAACAGCTTGCATCCCACTGTGTTATTCATGTATTGGCATTAAATATTTAGAAGTTAGGGTTTAGGATTTAATAATAATAATATTTAGGATTTAATAATGATGTTGCCAAAATATCAAACAATATTATCGTGATCCATAATAGGGAGTGGGAGCACTGTTGCCCTCTAATAGGGACGAGGGTTATGCAACATTATATTATCATCCTTAATCTCTTACCTATAAGATAACACACTAACTTTAATACATAATTGTATTATCATACTTACCGATCGTTTCTAGAGCAAGTGGCAAAGGGCTTGATGGTTGGTATTCGAGAGACCCAAGTTCGAATCCTAGTTGATTCACATTTTCAGCTAAATTTATTTCTAAATGAAATAACGAAGCGGGTAGCGTACTATCTATCTCTCAAAAAAAAATTAAATTTGTATCATACTTATTAGTAGTGTTTTTGTATTTCTAAATTTTTAACCATCAATCAGTTTTGATGAGTAGCAGAGATAAGAGAGAGAGAAAAAAAATAGAAAGAAATTTGAGTTTCTCTTTTTTTTGAATTTCTTTCTATTTTTTTTTTATTTTTTCTTATTTTAATTATTCATCAAAACTGATTAATGGTTAGAAACTTAGGAGCATATAAGTTACTGTACTTCTAATAACACAGTAATCCTTAGAAACTTAGGAGCATATAAGTTACTGTACTTCTAATAACACAGTAATCCTGCTCCATACTTATAGCCAAATATGGTTTACGGAGGGGCCTTCATCCCAAATCCTAACCGAAAAAATAGCTGAACCGAATGGAAGCGAACCGCATCAAATCGAACCAAAAGTTAAATTTTTTTACAAATCGGTTTGGTTTCGGTTCACAGTTCTCTGAAGATGGAATTTTTCGGTTCATTTTCGATTCTTAGTTTTTTAAAAACCGGTTAACTGAATCGGACACTTTATTTAAGTTCCGATTTGGTTCATATGTATCTATCTCTATCCGATATCCGTTGACCCGTCTTTTGGTTTGCCCGATTCGGGAGCAAAGCCCCGTCCGATATGGAGCTTCGAAAATCCACTCTAGTGAGGCAGGCGACGTTCGAGATCTCTGGGCTGGAACTACTGGAATCCTTGCTGATCCGGCGAAAAAACAAGGTTTGATCCTCCTGGCTGTGACGTGGTGGGTAACTTGGACATATAGAAACAACTCTGTGTTCAGAGAAAAGATGCCCAATGTCACCTGGTCTCTTGAACGGGTCAAACTACTAATCAGCAATTGGACCACAATACTCTAATATCTTTTCTGTATCCCTAACCTTGTTCTACTTCCTTTAGTTTTCTAGACCTTTTTTTTTTGTTTTATTTTTATGTTTTATTTTACTTTTTTGCCGGCTTCTCGGAGGCCTAAGATACTTCCAACTTGTACGCTTAGTTTATTTGACTTAATGAATGAAGCAGGTAGCTTGCTACCTATTTCTCAAAAAAACAAAAAAAAAACAAAAAAGAAAAAAAGAAAGTCCACTATAGTCTCACTTCTTCTCCTTGGTCTCACCACTCATTAGTAACTACAACCCACATTGAGCTACAGGGTACAGTCTAGGGATTTCCACGGGTACAGATACCTGAAATGTTATCTAAAATCTAAATTCGAATATGGACGAAGCGAATTTATTCGTTGCTAAACGGATATAGTTTTCTGGATAACAAAAACGAAAATTCGACGGATTTAAATTCGGATATGAATTTTGACTGTATCAGGCCCAAATCCGAATTAATTTTATATTATATAATCTATATATGTTTGGTGTTATAAGATTTAACATAATATGTTTTGAAATATTGTAAAGAGAAATAATTGTTTCCGGTCGGGTTTTCGGGTTGGGGTTTGGATTCGCGATCAAATTTTAAATTTTTAGTTGGATTCATATAAATTCTTTAAATTTGTCGGATTCAGATTCGAATTTTAAGTTTGACGGTGAAATTTGGATTTGGATTTTTGAAAATCCCTTCCGAATTCTATTATTCGTTCGTTGACATCTTTCTACTGTAGACCTCGAATTCAATTTAGAGCGTGGGGAAGGGAGGAAACCCTATATAAAAAGAATCCACTCGCTCGCTGGTTAGTGGTTACAGCTTACGACGCTTCCGTGAGCTCTCCCTCCGTAAAATCCCGACGCCATGAGCCTCTCCTCCTCTATACGCCTCGATTCCTCCTCTTCCTCCCCCTTCCTCTCCCAAGGCCCCAAGAGGAGCCCCCATGGCGCCCGCGAGGGGGGTCCGAGATTCCTCCTCGCATGGCCGAGGCCGGGTGGCGTCGGCTTTGCTAAGGATCCGCGGCGGCCCCTCGTTGCGGCGGCGGCGGCGGCGGAGGCGGCGGCGGCGGAGGTGGCGCGCGGCGGCGACGTCCACGACCGCGTGGGGTCGCTGAGCCTGGTCGCCGCCGTGCTCGGCTCCCAGTGGGGGATGAAGGGAGGGGAAGCTCGTCGATATCCTCGCCGAGCGCTTCGACATCGTCGCTTGGTGCCAGGTTATCCTCCTCTTTTGCCCTAGTTTCTCTTCCTTTCTCTTTGTCCTCATCTCCCTTTGTGTGGTTTGTGGAGAAAGATCTTACATTGATCGCCAGCTTGAAGTTGGTTGGGGATTAGTGTTTTGAGGTGGTTTTAGTATGTTTAATCTCTTTGTTATGTTGATTCATGTGCTAATTATTCGTGCAGGTGAATTGCTGTTTGGTAATCAAAATAGAAGATGCATTATCCTTAATATGAGTTATGAATATGCTTGTTTCATGTTGTTGCTGTTTTCCGCATTTAGCATAGCAATTATAATTTAGGGGAGGTTTTCTTCTTCAGTTTTACTTTAAGTAATTTGTGTTGTTCCCAACTTTTTGAATAGTTTTGGCTATTGTGATTGATTTTGTTGCAAAGATTGGTTCAAGTTGTTTAGTTTTATGTCTCGTCATACTCTGTTAACTTCTTCTGAAATGTAAATATATACCTTCTGGTATCTGCGGTGCATTTTGTTCAGTATCTTGCACAATCATGGGTAAAATATTTGCATAGTTGATAGCTCACTTCAACGAAATTTTGTAGCTAAAATGGCTGCCTACTTCACAATTTTTTGCTAAAATGGTTGCTAAAATGATTGCTATCTACTGTTTTGTGTTCAGTTTTTACTGAATTTAGCACACACTCGTTGACTTCCAATCTGGGTAAAGGTGTACCCATTCATTGACTAGGAGAGACATAGTTTATTAATCTGGTTCGCGAATATCAGACTGTAATTTTATCAACGGATACACCACTGGACCTAAGCTATTCTCATATGTGATTCAAATTGATTCAAGGTTTATGGGGTTGATTTTTTCATTTTAATATTCATGAAAGCCGAGGCATTACATCGCTTTTCTCTTGGGTAGAATTGACTATATTGCCACTCAAAGCTGGTTAGTATTTGACAATAACCATCATAAAGTTTATATATTGGAGCATGAAGTACACAGTTCGGATAAAAATAATTTAAATAAAAATTATATTCTTGCTTTTATCAAATGGGTATATGTGTTTGTGTTTGTGTTTGTGTGTGTGTGTGTGTGTGTGTCTCCGTACCCGTGTTTGTGTTTCTCCCCTTCTCTTGACTTGGTTTTTCAATATGTTCAGTTTGAGTTAGTTTCAAATAAGTTGTGGAAATTTAGGAATTTGCCCTCCTTATGATATATGAATTAACTTGGTGAAATGTTTCTGAACGAGTCCCTTCTGCATTTTAGATCTTTGGTAAATCCTCTAATCTATAAATAGCTCTCAATTCAGAGATCTAAGGATTTTGGCAGGAAAAAAAACCCGCAAAGTAGTTCATTTTCAGTTAATAGAACTGTAGTATATATCCTTTTTCACTATATGTCTATATCAACCTATTATATTATTTCTAATTCTATACACAAGCAATAGTAGGAGAAGGTTTTGTTCTTTACTACATAAGTGCCCTTTTTTCTTCTTTTTTTTCCGTTTCTTTTGCCTCTTGATCTTTTTTTCCTTTGGGCATGAAGTGGAGGATCTCTCTCTCTCTCTCTTTCTCTCTCTCTCTCTCTCACACACACGCGCGTGCGCGCGCGCACACACACATGCACATACACAAACACACACACACGTACATACTTGCACACGCTTTTCTTTTCTTTCCCCTTTTTTTCACTTTTTTTTCTTTTGAGGTTTTGTGAAGGCCTCTAGTCACACCTTGATCCCAATACCCCCTCCTCCCCACCCATCTTAAAGACATCTCCCCGAGTTTTCAACCCAAGACATCTTGAATACCAAACAAAGCCCCTAGCCACAATGGTTTTGCGCACACAATTTATGTTTTGTCCTTTACAAACACATTAAAGGCTTTTAATTAGTAATTAGTATTGGAATCTTTGAGTTTCATTTCCATCTCTTGTTCTAGTTTAGTTTAATAAAAGGGAAAACTTCAAATAACCCCCGGTGGTTTGGCGTTTTCTCACTTTGATGTCTTGCGATTTAAAGTGTATCACTTTAGTACTTTGTAGCTTTTGTTTTTCTCTTTGCATCAGCCCCTCTGTTAACTTCTCATTAGAGGGGCTGATGGAAAGAGAAAAAAGAAACCACAATGTACTAAAGTGATACGCTTTAAATTGTAGGATACTGAAGTGACAAAGCTCGAAACCACCAGGGGGTATTTGAAGTTTTCCTTTAATTAAAGAACACTATCCTGTTTAATTTTAGTTTTTGTATTAAATGAATGCTTCATGGTACAATGACGGATCATGTATTTGCCTTTTCAAAAAATATTGTATCTTCAATTGGTTGATTGTTGGTGCATTGTTAGTGTAATAAAGTAGCAATTACCGCTATGGTATTTTTACTGCTTTACCTATATATGAACTAGTAATCATGAAATCATTTCATGTTTTCTTAATGTGAGATATTTTAATCTACGAGAATTCGTTTGTACCCCTCATATATATAATCTGATTAAATATTTAGGTCTGTTGATCGTTGATTCTGTTTAGGGATGTCAACGGGTCGGATTCGGGTCGGGTTTTTAAAAACCCGAACCCGAACCCGACTACCAAACCTGAAACCCGAATCCGAACCCGATGAATTTTAAAAAACCACAACCAAACCCGAACCCGAGAAAAAACCCGAAACCCGAACCCGAACCCGACCAAAAACCCGAACCTGACCAAAAATCCGAAAACCCGAAAACCCGAATCCGATTCTAAACCCGAACCTGAAAATAATATTTACCAATTATATTAATATATATATGTATTTTGGTTTATATTACAAAACTATAAGTATTTTTTTTTGCCTTAGATTCAAATTTAAAGCTTGAATTTTTTTTATATATTATATCATATTTTTGTTCGTGTTCGGGTTCGGGTTTGGATTCGGGTTCGGGTTCGGGTCGGGTACTGATCAATATCTATATCCAAATCCATATCCGTCGGGTTTTTATTTTTAATATCCATATCCAAATCCATATCCATTTACCTCGAATAAAATCCATATCTATCGGGTTTGGATTCGGGTTTAAGTCGGGTATCCATATCCATTTACATCCCTAATTCTGTTCCTTGGTATATTCTTTACTAGTACTTTAGCTACGGCAGTGTGTGGTCTCTTCTTTTATTTTTATCTGAAATATTGTCTTATTGGTATCAGGGGGGAGCAAATGCTGGGCATACCATTTATAATTCTGAGGGCAAAAAGTTTGCTCTTCATCTGGTTCCATCAGGCATCCTCAATGAGGAAACACTTTGTGTAATTGGTAATGGAGCTGTTGTTCACCTTCCTGGACTCTTTGATGAGATCGATGGCCTGGAATCCAATGGTGTCTCATGCAAGGGAAGATTGTTGGTATCAGATCGTGCTCATTTGCTATTCGATGTCCATCAAGCTGTAGATGGACTGAGAGAATCTGAACTTGCTAACTCCCTTATTGGCACAACCAAGAGAGGAATTGGCCCTTGCTATTCAAGCAAGGTTATTCGAAATGGGCTGAGAGTTTGCGATTTAAGGCACATGGATACTTTTGGTGAGAAGCTCGATATTCTATTAAGAGATGCGGCTTCAAGATTTCAGGGATTCGAATATAGTGCTAAAATGCTCAAAGAGGAAATTGAAAGATATGAGAAATTTGCAGAGAGACTTGAACCTTTCATTGCTGATACTGTTCATGTCATCCATGAATCAATCGCACAAAAGAGGAAGATATTAGTCGAAGGTGGTCAAGCTACAATGTTGGATATTGATTTTGGAACTTACCCATTTGTGACTTCCTCAAATCCTTCTGCTGGTGGAATATGCACTGGGCTTGGGATAGCCCCAAGATTGTTGGGTGACCTTATTGGAGTGGTTAGTTTATTTGTTTAAAATTATAAATCACCTTATTTTGCAAATATTTTAGCAGTTTCCCGGAGATTTGTTATTGAGATTTTTATTTTTGAAAGAAAACTTTATTGAGATAATATGTATAGATATGCTGAAAATCGTCTACTTACATATAATATAATTTATACATGCGCTTTGAAACTTTAATTTCGTAAATTTATACTATATGTCATTGTGCTTAATAACTTCTTCCTTCTTGAAAAAACTTCACCAACCAAAAAAATATTGACTTGGGAACTGCAGTTTCAAGGAATTTGTGTAAACTCAGATATATGTAAATAAATGATTTTTTTCAATGATACACTTGTAAAAGCCCCTTAATTAATTATCTGAACGTGTCCTTCTCTGCAGGTAAAAGCCTACACAACTCGCGTTGGTTCTGGTCCTTTCCCAACTGAAATCTTGGGTAAAGGTGGGGACCTCCTTAGGACAGCTGGAATGGAATTCGGAACTACCACCGGTCGTCCTAGGCGCTGTGGGTGGCTTGATATAGTTGCACTCAAATATTGTTGCCAGATCAATGGCTTTTCGTCTTTGAATCTAACCAAGCTCGATGTCCTGTCCGGACTTCCCGAACTCAAGCTGGGTGTTTCCTACAGCCTTGATGGTGGTAAAAAAGTTGAATCTTTTCCTGCAGATCTTCATGTTCTGAATGAAATACAGGCAAGTTTCCTAAAATATATATAAAATTTTCTAACTATTGGCTGTATTTATTCAATTTGAACAAATGAGTCGTCTTTTTCATATTTTTTCTAGTTGATACTAGTGATTCCAATCCTGTTTTTAATTAAAAATGTTGTTTATTTGTTGACATTGGTTGGCCTGTTTTTATTCTCTTCGGACAATTTTATTGTCCCTTCTATAATTGTAAGTGTGGCTTCTTAACTAAAACTAGAACTACTTACGTAATCAACTTGTCAAATTTTATATATGTTTATCAAGCTTTCAGTGCAAAGTTTCTTGCCTAGTGAGTTCATTTTTATTCCTTTTGCCCTTTTTTCCTCTTTTTACCCTTTATCAATAGTTCAAAGAACTCCATATTAGTTTTATAATACTTAGATTATGTTCCTTTTTTTTTTTTTTTACTGATTGTCCCTAGCGCAAGTGGCAAAAGGTTTTACGGTTGGTACCCGAGGTCCCAAATCCGAAGTCTAATTGCTTCGCATTTTCAACTGAGTTCATTTCTAGAAAAAATGAACGAAGTGGGTAACATACTAACATTCTACTTTTCTCTAAAAAAAGATTATGTTCTATGTATTTAATCATTTTGAACACATGAATGGCTTTGTTATAATACGTATAGGGGAATAGCAATTATTCTACTTTGGCTGGTTCAAAAATAGAGTAAACTTTATGCAAGCATTCTTGCGAATGTATCAACCAGAATAAGATTTTGACCCTTTACTGTTCTTGTTTCTGTCGGTACTCTTTATTACAAAGAACGAGTTATCTGCGTGCAGCAATAGGAAGATCAAGATCTGCTTGAGCTCTAACTATTCTTTACTATTTTACTTCTATTGTGGTTCAGGTCAACTATGAGGTGTTGCCTGGGTGGGAAAGCGACATTTCGTCCGTACGGAACTACGACGACCTTCCTGAAGCTGCTCGCCGCTATGTTGAGAGGATAGAAGAGCTCGTCGGTGTTCCAATTCATTACATTGGCGTCGGACCCGGTCGCGATGCTCTCATATTTAAATAACGATGAGGAGCTTTGTAGTTCCCAACTTACTGTTTTGATTAATAACAAACGAGTTGATATATCTGAAGTGTAACAGTTTTAAGTTTTACTTGTATCATCTCTGATTTGCCTATTGTCTACAACAACTGCATGATGATTGGAGATGTCAATTACAAAACAAGATTTTGGTGCTTATTTCTGCACTTCAGATCTTTCGCCATCCTTTATCTGCCTTTGGGTTTGTCGTTCAAGTATGTTTGACAATAGAAACTTTGTTTCTCTCTTAACGAGCGGCAAATAATGTTACGAAAAAAGATTATCTGTGTTCTTTCAGCCATTGTTTGAAGATATTCATGTTTTGCTGGAGACATGCTTATTTTCCCTTCTCTTGTACTTCTCGGCGGTTTCTACACCCCAATAGTCCCACATCGGATGGGAATGAGGTTGTTGTTGGGTTTATTTGAGACTTAGACACTAGTAATAATAACTGAGCTTAAGCATTTTGGGCCGATGGTTGGGCCCAACGAGTTGTGTGCTAATGGGCTGGTCGTTACATTTGTATCGTGTTCACCAGCTGGACATGTGTGGCGAGTCTTGGCTGAGCCAGGGTCTGGATGACGGGCTAGCGAGACGAGTCTCACATAGCCTGGTGATCTTGGGCTGTGTGTGTGATTGGACTGACGAGGACGTCAGGGCTGGGTCGTTACAACCGTAGCCTGTTGGAGCAGGGCTCGCCATTTTTCTCTTCATTCTCCTTACAATTTCACTACTAAGTACTTGTCATTTCGTCACTTCTAACTTGTTGTCCCTTTTTATTCTTTTAAATACAAATTTATATAATCTAATATACCAACGTAAAGATTTTTTTTTATTATTATAATTAGTTTACTAGTAATGTAATTCGATCCATGATTGATGTTAATATACGCAAAAAAAACTTGAAATAAAAATCAAAATACCTCTTTTACCCTTAACTTAAGGATAAATAAAAGAAGTTGGTGATGGTAGAGAAGTATATATTTGAAAAAATCAAAAATCAAAATGCTTCTTTTGTCCCTAAATTAAGGGTAAATAAAAAATGTCGGTTGATGATAGAAGAATATTTTTGAAAGGATATAATAGTAATTTTATAGAGATAACTGTATTGATAATAATTTACTAATAGAATTTAACTTAAAGTATATTTGAAATAACTTGAAACGTAATAGGGGCATTTTTAATATTAGTCTTCTAAGAGGGATAAATTAGAAAGTCGAAAACTTTTCAGAGATAAGCAATTGCTCTACATTTTATTATATTTAAAAATATTATGCAAAAAAGATTTAGGCATTAGGGTTTAGGATTTAGATTTGAGGGTTGAGGACTTAGGATTTAGAATTTTGGCTTTATTATTGGTTCGGGTATAAGCAAGAGCTACTTATTCCAAGGATAGGTAGGTATAAGTTCAGGTATAAGTCTGAAATAGATCAATTTTGTGTTTTGGATGAAAATTGAGTTGTTCTTGGAAATAAGAAAAAGTGCGTAGTTATAAATAGAACATAATGATATTACCCCAATTATTATATCTATTAAACTATATGAAAGCTCAATATTTAAGCTGATTTGACATACTCTCCTTATTTTAGAGATAGAATTTAACCTTCATTACTTTGCCTTTTCATTAAAGCTCAATACTTAAATAACATGTCGTGCATAGTTAATTTTGAAAATGCAGTTTATACTTTGAAAAACGTACACAATCCTTCGCCTTCTCTCCATCGTCCCAATTAATGCATCCATAGTCCCAATACAATTACAACCGTCGCCTCTCCATCTCCATACCGCCCTTCTCCTATCTCATCTCGCTTCACTTTTTTTTCTTTTTTCTTTTTTCTTTTTTTTTGCTCTTCTCTATCAACATCAATTTTCTCCCTTACCTTCTCCTATGCACTATGATATCCCCCTCTATCTCTCTCGAACCAATGGCCCCAATTAGATGGCAAGGGTTTCATAGTCCCAGTACTCCTTGGGTCGGTGGACGTTGAGGTCGGCATAGATGCCTGCCTTGAAGGTGGCGTCAGGGTGGCGCACGAACTTGCCGATGCGTTGGGCCATGGTGTCGGCAATGAAGGTGATGGCGGGGCAAGGGCGAGTAGCGGCAGCGGCATCAACGGCGACAGAGATCCAGCGGAGAGGGGAAAGGAGGGGACATTGCTCCTGAGTTCTCCATTGTTCGCATCAGAAAATAGACGGTTGTCCTCTTCTACTCAACATAAGAATTCTTTTTTTCTTTTCCTTTTCTTAAGAAAAAAGTTATTAGATTTGTGACTACAAGTCCGTTAGTCCGGCTCACAAATTATCCCATGTTGAATTATAATTTGAATTTCTAATTTAGTTTTAAATTAAAATTAAAGCCTTAAGTTCAAATTTAGAGTTTATGTTTTAAATTTTGAATTTGAATTTAATATCTCAATTCAAATTAAAATCAAAATTATGAAATTTATTTTAGGTCTATGAACTCTCATTAAATAATCCAAATTTATTTACTATTCTATAACCATCAAATATTGAATTGGATTATTATTTGTCCAATCCAATCCTAATCGCAATAGTATCCAATCCTTCTATGTTATCCTATTCAGTTCAATAGTAAATACCAAACACGACATCATCGAATGATTTGTGACGATTCAAAGCAAATGATAGAGACTCTTTGATTTGAAGAAAGGGATTTAGAGTCTAAGAATTTGAATGCAAAAAAAAAATTATAGATTGTAATATACATAAATAAATTTAATTAATTTCTAGTCTCTTTAATTTATATATTGTCACGCCCCGGATTGTTACGGATTTTAAGTTGGTATATTTCGTGAAGTAAGTTGGAATCTTGAAGGTTTAAAAGAAGGATCGATGAAGATTGAAGACTCGAAGACTCGAAACATAGGTTCACAATGCTTAGTAAGTTCAAATACTATTGATGATGATTTATAAATATTTAAATGTGTTTGGAAAACTTAGGATGATTTTAAAATATAATATCTGGACAAAACTGAGCCTTTCAAGGTTACGGGTCCGGTCCCTGGACAGAGAGACCGGACCCCGTATGTCCTCTCTGCTTGAAGACTGCAAGGGATCGGTCCCTGGAGCGAGGGACCGGAACCCGTAGCCTGTATTTTCTGATACGCAGAGAGGGACCGGTCCCTAGCTTCGAGGACCGAACCTTGGAGGACCGGACCCTTTGGAAGGACCGGACCCTAAGACCATCTTTTGCGTGTTAAAGTTCAGTTTTTCAAATCCTAATCTATCTCTAAATCTTCTAAACCTATAAATAAGATGTAGGGGTATCTCTAAAATATGGTGAACCCTAGATTATTTATGAAAAACTCTAGAAGCTTGTAGGTAGCCGTTTTTCTCATATTCTACAACAAGTTTCTCCCAAATTGATTCTTGGTGCCATAATTGTTGATGTTCTTATAGAATCAATTTGAGAATTGTTTAGAGATTATTCCCACGTATCTTTAATAAAATTCTAAGCAATAAATCATCACCGATTGTATTATTTTTGCTCCAGACGAAGTGCGCTCGTGGATTCGAGTGGGCGTCGTGGATTCGGCGTGATCAAGGCTTCGTAGATTCGAAGTGTGGGCGTCTTGTGGATTCAGGACGTGGCGTTCATAGAGTCGAACGTGGGGCGTGGACAACCCGGTGGCATGCGCGAGATCCAGAGAGGATAAAAGAGAGGTTTGAGCCCGTGTATTCAGTAAATCACATTGTAATCTTTTATTTCTTAGTGGATTGTTATTGCGTGTTGGTCCTGTAGATTTTTTACTCCTAGTTGGAGTTTTCCCACGTAAATCTCGGTGTACTATTTTATTTTCCGCACATTTATTTTTATCAAATTGAGATTTGTGGTTTTGGCCTTTACATCTATTCACTCCCCCTCTAGGTGTTTGATAGTAATCTAGATATAAGATTCTAGGGCTTCCGCATAACTTACACGGATTACCATGTTCTCCGGGCACGCGAGCAGACCCACCGTATACATAGGTATTTCCTGTGTATACGAAGCGATAGCTGTACCTATAACAAGTTATAGTCACAACCAAGTGTATCAAGCTGCAGGAACTAAAACATGTATATATAAAACATAAAGCGGGACTGTGCATACAAAAGTCCACGAATCATCTCGCTCCAGCGAGTACAACGACAACATAACAATACGTACAAAAACCCCAAAACTACCTTTGATGAGTGCTCCTCTAGCAAACAACCAGGGAAGGGACAACTCTAGCGCACGACTCCCTTGCCTCGGTCGGAATTAATAATACCAGCAGCCGCAAACGAAAAAATATGTCAACAATTGGGT
This sequence comes from Aechmea fasciata, assembly GCA_025177825.1. NCBI lineage: Eukaryota > Viridiplantae > Streptophyta > Magnoliopsida > Poales > Bromeliaceae > Aechmea > Aechmea fasciata. The sequence goes on along the minus strand of CM045925.1, from coordinate 6,050,019 downwards.
GTGAGAACTATTGCAAAATAGAGTAGTCCTCAGTGGGTACCATCACCGAACTCAACGGTCCACCCACTAAGTCTACAGTATTATGTGCAAAAGATAGTAAGGAAAGCTGGAAAGAACTCTACAGTGACATGCCACTATACTATCGCTACATAGGCTATCTGTAGATATAAATATGCATCACACTGACCCAATCTCACTAGGGCTGTCCAAATGGACCCACCCTGTCTGTAACCAAGCTACACCGTACACCACCCATGGGGATGCCCGGTCCAAGAACTGTCCAAACAGAAACAGTACGACCTCATCGCAAGAAAAACCTCACTCTGGAGTGGCATTCGTGGGCGCGACCCAACCGAGCATACAAACGTGTCTTTGTCGAGTTCAATCAGACTCTCACAGGCTGTAGTCAATGCAAATGGGTCTAACTGGTTTAACAACCAAAGCTCACGTGCCCTCGGCACAATCTGATGCAAATCTGGGTCCATTGTTAATCACGACGGCACCCAATAGTACAGAATAGTTTACACACTACTATAAAATGAGCTCGGCGTTCCAGCATGAGCGTAAACTCACCCTACACTAATTTGAGTATCCAGTACGCACTAACAACGGGGATACAAAAGTATAACAGCTCCTGAAGCTAAATCTGGTAATTTTCAAAAAATGACAGTGTAGGATTAATGAGTTTTATCCTAAGTCAAATCCCGGTTCAACATGTATAACTTCATCTAGGAGCACTAAATAAATACTCAACAATTTGAATGACAACAAAGCATACAAATCCGCGAATTTGAGCCCTAACATGATGAGCTAAACCACTAATATATGCTGACAATTCGAGGACTTAGAAAGAAATCCGACGATTTCGGCAAACATTAACCCACCTCGACCGCTCGTCCAATGTCGGCTAGAAGTCGACAGGAGAAACTGCGCGCTCGCTCGAGTCCGACGGCCTCAACCGGTCTCCACCACGGCACATGCGCGAACCTCCGTGACGACGAGAAGAAAAACAGCTCGTTCCTCAATTGCCCAACAAGAAAAGAAGAGAGACTAGAGAGAGAGGGATAGGAAAACCTATCTGGGCTTCTTTAAGCTCCAACATTCCAACATATATGTATATGTATATGTATATGTATATGTATATGTATATGTATATGTATATGTATACATATACATATATTGGCTGGGTTGGTTAGGATAATCGTCAACACAAAAGAACCAAACTACCCTTCACCAACTCACTTTTCCAGCTAGAGTACCAGTATCCAACTTGAATACCGGTACTCGGCCCCTCAATCCGTTAGCTCTCGCGCACTGGTACCGCAGATTTCGCCCGATGTAGTACCTATTAAGCTCGATACGGCATCTCAGCTAGGTACTGATACTGAGCATCAAACACGCGCAAATCCGAGAGCATCCAATTCTGCAATCCCATTAGGGTACCGGTAATCCTCCCAGGTACCGGTGCTCAACACTAAAATTCTACACTTTGCAGATTTCAGTGCCAGAACTTCACTCTCGCAAGCTGGGTCCGTTTGGCATCCAATTTGCGTCAAAACGATTCCGATTTGTCCCGACACTCTCTAGATTTGTCGATAAGCCGCAGATGTTGAAGTCTCGCAAACAGCGAAATACCAGGAACACTACATATATTATATTATTTTCTCCTCACCATGTTAAATATATTTTGGCCCATATATTTAGTTTTTCACAACCATTTTTATATATTGGAAGAATATATTTTTTAAGTTTGAGAATATGAAAGCCAATAATGAAATTGTTTTGATTAATTAGTATATATATTAGTTTACTGCTAAAAAATCAACATGCAGCAACGCGCAGTTCCTACACAATTAAAAATTAAAATTTGTAAATTTTATATTTAAAATTTTAATTTTAAATTCAAAACTTTTAAAATTAAAAAAATTCAAAATTAAAATCTAAATTTATAAATATAAAATACCAAATTTAAATTTTAAATAATTAAAATAATAACATAGCATATAAAATATAAAATATAAAATTATAAATATTAATTGTAAAATTACAAATTTTAAAATTTAAAATTTTAAATTAAATAGGGGTGGGATTAGCACCCTAATTCGGGGGTTGGGGTTAGTTAACTCCACCCCCACCAAAAAGTGTTTGGAGATAGGGGGGGATAAACCCCTTATCCCCTATGTCAAGTTGAGAATTTAGCTACCATTTGGTTTGGGGTTAAGAAAAAACTAGTTATTTCAGGGATAGTGTTAAGTTCAGGGTTAAGGTGGGGTTAGAGTATTTTTGTGTTTGGTTGGGGGTTAGAGTAGGTGGGATAAAAAGGATAGTGGGTTATTATGAATAGAAAATAGTGTTTGGTTAGAGTTTGGTAGGATTAGTTAAGCCGGGATAATTCATTTTAGGTGGGGTTAGTTAACCCCACCTATTTTTGAAGGTGTTTGGGAATAAAATGGGAGTTAAGGGGTAGGATTTTTAATAAAGGTAAACTTCAAATACTATTCATGTGGTTGCGCACTTTCCTATTTTAGTACCCCGTAGTTTAAAGTGTATCAAGTTAGTGTTATGTGGTTTCATTTTTATCTTTTTGTCAGTTTTTCCGTTAATATTTCATTAAATTATATAAAAAACTTGGATACCCCACCTAGGTTTATTGAATATTCACTTTCATACATTTTAGTTTTAACTTTGTCACTAATTTAACCAAAAAAATAGTGAAATCGATAATAAAAAGATAAAAATAAAACCAGCAGGGCACTAAATTGATAGACCTTAAACTACAGGGTACTAAAGATAGAAACTGTGAAACTACAAGGGTGGTATTTGAAATTTTTTTTTTAATAAATTATATCTAGACAAATTGAAAAAATTTGTATATTTTTAAAAATAATAGTGCACCAGGTGCACCGAATAATTGCCCGCTTGTGCTCTTTTTCCCGCTCTCCCTCTCCCCTCTGTCTCGCTCACCTTCGAACAGAGGGGGCGGAAGAAAATGGCGGCGACACCCCGGAGATCGAACCCTAAACCCTCCCCGAAGACGCCGAAGCCCTCCCCGGCGCTCCCTCCCACGCCGGGCACCTCCTCCCTCCGCCGCTCCCTCCGCCTCTTCTCCTCCCACCCCGACCCCGCCACCCCCGCCACCCCAATCCCCGACTCATTCCCCACCGATCGACCCAAAACCCCCAAATCCTCGCGGAGATCGAAGCGACCCCTCCCGATCCCCGAGAGATTCTCTCCGGTAACCCCCAACCCGCCGGAATCCAAGAGGCGGCGGCGCTCGGCGCCTGCGGAGCCGAAGACGAGGGCTTCTGGTGGCGCGGAGAGGCGGAGAGCGTACTACCGGAAGGTCGTGTACGATGGCGGAGAGTTCGCGGTTGGGGACGACGTGTACGTGAAGCGGAGGGAGGGGGCGGAGTCGGACGCCGAGGACCCGGAGGTGGAGGAGTGCCGGATCTGCTTCCGGGTCGGCAAAGGGGTGATGATAGAGTGTGACGATTGCTTGGGGGGTTTCCACCTCAAATGCCTGAAGCCGCGGCTCAGGAAAGTCCCCGAAGAGGATTGGATTTGCGGCTTCTGCGCTGCTGAGAAGACGGGGAAGGAGGTGGAGCGCCCAAAGCCTCCGGAGGGGAAGAGCCTGAGCAGAACCGCAAAGGCGAAGCTGCTTTCCAGCGACCTGTGGGCTGCTCGGATCGAAAGGTGATTTGGATCATATTGTTTGCAAATGGAGTTCAAAATGGAAATTTCGAGATTAATGTGTTGTGTGCTTGTTGGACTTTGGGCAGTGTATGGAAAGAGCCGGACGGCATCTATCGGGCAAAGTGTAGGTGGTATATAATTCCTGAAGAGACTGCTGCTGGGAGGCAGCCACATAATTTGCGGAGGGAGCTATACCGCACAAACGAAATTAGTGACATAGAGGTGACTAGCCATATCTCAAGTCCTTAATTTTGTTTTCAGGGATTGATGTGCCATTATTCAACTATTTTCATATGAGAAGATCGTTGCCAAGATAGCTGTAGAGTGTTATAGGTTATATTTCCAAGTTCGAACGAAGGTTAACAAGAGGAAAAAAGCAAAAAACCTTCAAATCCGTTGTTGAAACTCTCTTGCAGATGTTATATGATGTTCAATCTAACAAGACTACGTTATTGAAAACTGTCCAATTTATGATGATTAGCCTAATAGGATGGTTGCATTGGAGAAGCAACACTTTCATGTGTTATTTTATGGGATAGTATGCCCATGCAAACCAGATAAATGGTTACATGAGCTAACTTTTTGGCTTTGGGTTGTACAAGGAAATTTACATGTAATACTTTTTTTTTTTGGTTTTTGAAAGTTGCCTAACTTCATCTCAACTGTACAATTCAGTAATCATAATATGGTTTAATCTTGCTACTTATGGTACTTATGCTAAATTCCTTTAATATTTAATTATTTTCCGGAATAAAAGTTTAAATACTTAAAATGAATTGCAGGTCCACCTATTTATGATAATGTGCCCGAAGTTGTGTCCAACTGATGTGAACTTGTCCACTCTTTCACATTTATGTATAGAAAATTGATTTGTATTGGTATGAATTAAGGTCTTTCAGAGATGCAATTTAGGGTTACCATTTGATGTGTTAAGGGTATTGTTCGGCATAATTTTTTACATTTTAATTGTTGATTTTTGGAAGGCAATTTAGCACAGAAGGAAAATTGTAGAATCAACTATAGCATTATGTACTAGTTACAACCAATTTAAAAGTCTCAATATATTAAGTTTTTCATTCTTTCTAATACGTAGTCTTAATAAGATAATTTAAGAGGCCTAATGAGGTGGGTAACGGGTTCCTCAAGTTTTTATAAACGGGAACATTTTTGCACGTTTTTAGCAATCCAAACTTGGCAATGCATATATACTCATCAATGCTCCTCAAGATAGTTTAATGTGGATCATTATGCATGATATCGGAGACAGGTTAATATGGACCGTTAGTACTTTACACCATATATTGTTCCAGTGCCCTATCATGGATCGATTATCAGTGTTAGAATAACAAAACTTTTGGCATGTAACAGACGACTAACACATGCTCTTTGGAAGGTAGAGAATGGATAACATGTACTGCAGCCCTAGTTATTTTTACTTGCTATAAAACTTAGCCTTAGTGAGTATCAACTGCTAAGGCTCCATTTGGTCTGGTTTTTTTTGCATATTTGGCATGCACTTCATGTAGAAATAGGCTGTTTGCCCTGATTGCTTGAAGCACTGTGACAGCCCATATATTAGTTTAACTATGTTGCGCTATACAGCACTAGAATTGGTGCTTTTAGCCACCACTGCAGTGCAGTCGCTAGCACCGCACCATTGGGCCAAACTGGCTTCAAGGCTATAATTACGAATAATTGAAGGGCTATGATTTAAGAAATTTAGTAGGGGTTTTTTTGCTTTGCTGTTTCTCTTATATCCTTTTCCAGTACATCTACTCAAACAATAAGTCCATGTATGATGTATCTTTTTTTTAAAAAAAAATCTTCTCGTCCTCTTCGTGTTTGTTGCTCATCTTTTAGTTTCTCCTGACCACTTTCCCTTATTTACTTGTTTCTTTCCCTTTTTTGTTCTCTTTCTTCTTGTTGTTTTTCCCTTCTTCCCATACGCTTGAACTTTGCCTCTTGTAATCTTCTCTAACCTCTATTTCGTAGCATATTATAAGTTCACCACTCATGCAACTTAATTAGGTTAAAAAGTATGATTTTACAAAAAGAAGAAAAATTTAGGATGATCTTGGAAAGAATGTCTTTTAAGTGAAAAATTGTTGTACTGAACGCTTGTAACAGTCCTTCGTCAAGGCTGCTTGAGCTAATATCATATGAGTTTTTTGTTATGTTGCAAGTTGTATGCCTGGATTAGGTCTGCGCTGTGCGTTGCACCTTACCCTGCAGCCTCCTATAACCTCCATCTTGGGCACCTAGTGCTTTGTACCTAATGGGAATAATATGTTCACTTTAGCAAGCATCTGATGGTGGTAGTGGCTGATTTTGTCTCCTTATTGATACATTATAATCATTTTCTTGGGTATTTGGCCAATATACCCCTGCAAATATGGAAAAATTCTAGAATGCAACGGATATATTGGTGACGTGGCGTAACAAACCAATCAAAAATCTCCTTTTAGAGATATATGTTCCATCATGATTATAAAAAAGTAATTTTATTGTACTTTTGTTTGAAAAGAAGAAATATGATTGGCTTGTTATTGATGACGTGGTGCAAGTGTGATAGTGTAGAATCCCTCGCAAATATGACAAATTGCAAAAAGTAGCCTCTGTAAATTTGGTATTTGTGCAAGTACCCTTGAAAACCTTGCTTAGTTGTGGGTTGTGCCTCTCCCACAGGTGTCTATGTCAAGTGTCTTTGCGTCTGTACCCGTGGTAGGGGCACAAATGCAAATAAAGTGGCTTTCAGCGGCACAGAGTTTAACACCAACATTACAAGGGTACTTATAATATCTTTAGGGATATATATATGCAGATAACCCTTTTCTCTATTATGTTCTCTCTGATGGGATCTAAAAATGTCCATTCCTCGTGAGTTTAGGGGTATTTAATTTATTCTTGCTTATTTACCTGGGACTTGGTAGAAGAAACGATTAAATGGTTTTAAAACTGGTCGGATTTTGCTTATGTTGTTTATCTAATTCCTTTTGAAATTCCTCTTCCATTACTTCTAGCCTGAAGCTGCTGAATAGGTTATTTTAGGAGTCCGGAACCTATCTACCTCCTGATTTCAAGGGCATAATAACAGTCTTGGATTAAATCACAGCTGTGTGAATACATTTTTGCAGTATCTTCATCAAAAGAGTACTTGTTTTAGTTGTAGATATCTCTTACTACAACATTTTAGTTTTGGAGTCAACAATGTGAAGATGATTTTGGATCTAATAATTGTGGTTGTTATGCATATCTTCTTTTTTCTTGTAGAATGAAGTAATCTATTTGTGTACTTGGTCTTCCTTAAAGACAGACTAGTCTAATAGTCATCCACGTGAGAAGCTATTAATGTTGTTTGAGTGGGAGCAATAGCTAATTCTGTGAACTGTTTTTGGCACAACACAGTTATTCCAACAACAAATTATGCTTCGTTTAGTCTGCTTATGCATGCATACTTAATTTCTTGTTATCAAGTTGTGGAAATCATATTAAAGATAAAACAGGATCTCCTAGCCATTTCCACTTGGTATGCTCAGACTATTCTGTTGATTATACAATTCCGCCGGTGTGACTTCTTTTATGAGGCCTGTTCTAGTACAAGAAGAAATAGGACATTGTTTTTAGTAGTACTAGCTTTAGATTCATGTGTTAATTCTACTGTTTTACTGTTGTTGGCTTTGTTATGAGTTCTGATTACTTTAAAGCTGTTTTATGAGTACTTCCCTGGTTTCTATTTAAACTTTGAGATATTGGTTAATTTTTTTAATTGTCAAAATCTAAATGTTGTTCAGATGGAATCTGTCTTAAGGCATTGTTTTGTTATGAGCCCTAAAGGCTTCAAAGAAGCTAGCAATGCGGGAGATGATGTGTTTTATTGTGAATATGAGTATGATATTCATTGGCACAATTTCAAGCGAATAACAGATGTTGATGACGACTGTGAGGTAAGACCTGACACCTAACGAACTCAAATTGTGTTTCAGGACAGGTTATATTCTACATATGATTGATTAGAGTTTTTCTTTTTCTTTGCGGGTTACTGATTTTAGATTGTTGCTGCTGGAAAGGATGAGGATTGGAATATTAGCAATGACTCAAGCTGTGACACAGATGATGATTCAGAGTTTGAGGAAGAGCGAAACATGACCTTTTCAGCTCAGAAATATAAATCCCATGATATGGCTGCGGTATGCTGCATTCTGTTTCACATAGTTGGTAGGCAGATATCCTTAGTTACTAATTACTTGTCTCAACTATTTGTAATTTTATAGAATTCACGTAAAGGAAGGATTTTTGGTCTCCAAAGGATTGGAATAAAGAAAATCCCGGAATATGTCAGATGTCATAAGCAGACCGATCTGGAAAAGGCAAAAGCAACATTATTGCTAGCAACATTGCCAAAGTCATTGCCTTGCAGAAGCAAGTATGTGTTGCTTGTTTCTGTTGTTTAGACCTCTTGTCCTAACTTACGGGAATTTACATGGTCATATGCTTTTGTGCCAGAGAAATGGAGGAGATAACTGCATTTGTCAAAGGTGCCATTTGTGATGACCACTGTTTGGGACGCTGCCTTTATATCCATGGTGTGCCTGGAACCGGCAAGGTAATTTGAATTTCTTTCATATGTACTTCTTATTGGTTTTATTTGTAGATTTTAAAGTAGAATAGTCTTCTGCTGTGTATATTATCTCCTGCTTCCTACATACTTTAATCTTTTTTTTGCAACTTCATCATGCCGCAGACAATGTGTGTACTTACAGTGATGAGGAATCTAAAGGCTGAAGTTGACAATGGAACTATGCGGCCCTATTGCTTTATAGAGATTAATGGTCTGAAGTTGGCCTCTCCAGAGAACATTTACAGGGTAAGTATCCTTCTATTTGGCATTTTCTCCTTGTACTGAAAGCTTTTCACTGGGTGACAATTAAGCATTTAAATGCCTTCAGTCTATTTATGAAGCATTGAGCGGGCACAGAGTTGGTTGGAAGAAGGCTCTTCATCATTTGAACGAACGCTTTTCAGATGGTGTTAGAGTAGGCAAGGAAGACAATCAGCCAGTTGTTCTTCTGATAGATGAGCTTGATCTTCTTTTGACCAGAAACCAGTCGGTAATATTCATGTTTCAGTGGAAGTTTATTATTAAGAAATACACCCTTCTGATAGTGCTCTTCAGTACTTTTCTGCGGCATATTTTGCTTTGTTGTGTTCTTGTTAAGTATGCTTCTTAATCCATGAACTTGTTTCTTCAGGTGCTGTATAACATTCTTGATTGGCCCACTAAACCACATTCAAAACTAACTGTGATAGGTATTATGTGTTTAATGTATACGTAATTGGTCCTTTTATGACGATTTTTCTTAATTTTCTTTGCATTGCATGCAGGAATAGCTAACACCATGGATCTTCCAGAAAAATTACTTCCTCGCATATCAAGCCGAATGGGAATTCAGAGGCTATGTTTTGGCCCTTATAATTATAAACAATTGCAAGAAATCGTCTCAAGTCGTCTGAAAGGCATTGATGCATTCGAAGAGCAAGCTATTGAGTTTGCTTCTAGAAAGGTTCATATTCTATTGTTACTTATTTATCCATTTGATAGCTGGAGATCGTGAAATGCTTTCACCATTTGATATTCTTGACCATGCTTGGATTATATTGTGCACTTATTCATAACTTGCTATAGAATTACACCTACACCTGAAAGATCAACTTAACTGAATGGAGTTTGATTTTGGATCACGAATCTTGAAAGTAAACTAATTCTATTGTTAAAATGCTGATATACGGATGGTAATTCAGAGCCTATGTTTCTGATTTAGTAGTTTTTGAATATGCTGATATGTGGATGCTAATTTGCACAAAATGCTTACAGCTATATAGGAATCTATTGAGTACTCTACTAATTTAATCTTAATTTAGGGTTTAGGCTTTAGAATTACACCTACACTTGAAAGATCAAATTTCCTTTTTGTCATCTCTATTTCTAGTCTGCTAGAAAGATTATAATGAAAGTAAAACCGGGAGTATTATATAACGTGGGAAGACAACTTCGATAATACTGGTTTGCAAGTGGAGTTACTTCAATTAGAATCTCTATCACTACGTCCTTTTGTGTTTTGTTTTGACTATATAGTAATCCTAAATCTTTGCAAAAGATTCGATGGTCCAGAATTACTGCTCTTTAATTTGACGATGTACTTTGTTGAGTTTCATCTGCATTACTAATAGTATCTTAAAACATATTTATTAAAGTCATATATGCGTCAAGTTGGTATACAACATAGACATTGCTTCCAATGTAAACATCAACATATATCATCATGATATTTATTATTCAGAAATTTTATTGGAAAAATTAGTAAAACTCCGATAATTAGTGAGAATAACTCTTTTCAAAATCTTCACTGGATCGTTACGTTAGACCATTTTTGAAATGCTTGGTGATTAAGCTAGGGACCTTCATTTGAAATGGTATCTTATTCGCTGGAAATGTGCATGTTCTAGATCCTAAAAGAATGGTGTTGATCTTCAATTTCCATTGCGTAGTTGCACTTCAATTAATTGCAATACTGTCAAACTTTTTACAAAAAAATTCAACATAAAATGTCTAATCCAATTTGTTTGCCTTAATCAAAGTTTGGACTACTTTCAGTATATATCCTAATGAATGTTATAAATGTCAGATCCAAATAATTGCATTAATCATAATTTTTATTTTATCGTCCGAGTATTTCCATATCTATTGGTTTTCTGTTGACAGGTAGCATAGTTGGTTTAGATCCTAATTGATTTAGTTGAACTTCAATGATTTTACGTAATGGCTCTTTTATTATGTTATTAGCCTGACCATTAAATCTTTTGCAAAAGATTCAATGTTCAACATGTAATCCAATTTTTTTTTTGTTTAGGTTAATTTTTGAACGATCTTTCAGTTTAGGTCTGATGATCAATTTTTTGGGTTTCTATCACTCCATCTATGTTGCCTTGCTGTCTTTTGCCATGAATGATATTTCTCTGTCATCTTGGTTTTTAGTGTACACTAAGGACTAATTATAAGTTTATTGCATGAGAAGATTTGAACTGAAGTTGAAATTTTGAAAGTTAAGAAGTGCTAAGATTAGGAAGTGCTGCCATTTGTGTTTTAATATTGATACTTTGGCTTCATTGTTCCACCTGCTGTTGTTGTCTTTGTGAAAGGGTGCTTGGTTTATGTAGCTTGGATGTTGTAGTCTTTGTGAAAGGGTGCTTGGTTTATGTAGCTTGGATGTTGTTGTTAGCTTAACCTAATTCATCAATTGGTTAGATCATATTGGAAAAAAAAAGACCAGTATTGATTGTATATTTTGGCAATCACTGGTTAGATCATATCGGAAGTTCAATTTTCTGATTAGACCTTCATTTCTTTTGAGCTTTCTTGACCACTGTAAGGTGTTTTTCTTTGTTTATCATTTTGTTAGTTCCTTCTTTACAGGGTTTCTGTTAGTCACATGCATCAGTATGAAGTACATCTTAGTATCTTTTTATTGTTAGAAAGCATCTAAAATCTGATATGAAGATTTATCAACTCTCTGAGGCATGTTCATAAAACTAGACAATATTCGATACTTGAGTGGTTTAACGCTAGATTATCTATGATCTTATAGTTGGGCATTTCACATATTGCTTTGTTTTTTTCTTTTTAAGCTTGCCGTAAGGACTGGGTAGGAAAACTACAGTTCCATTGGAGTGAGCCAGCTTGTGTTTCCCTAAAGTGGCACTAATATTATTCTTGTGAAATGCCTGCAAGTTACTTTGTCATACCACTCAGATGCCCTGCTGGATTTAAAATGGTATAAGTTGTACTTTGTACCGTTGATAATTTTTTGGTTGGTCAATATATTTTCAGTATTAAATGTTATTCATTTGATTTGTTTTCATGAATTTTAGGTAGAATTTTGCACTTTCATTTCCTTTTTCACTTCGATCATCGTCCTATTTCCTAACAGATTGTATGTGCAATCAGGTAGCTGCTATGTCAGGTGATGCTAGACGTGTACTGGAAATATGCAGACGTGCAGCAGAGTTGGCAGATTATCGACTCAAGCAGTGTCTTCAGTCCACGCGACAATCCTGTTCGATCAGCAATTCTGCTAAAGGTATTTGGACCTGTGGAACCTGGGAGTCCTCGTTAAAAAAAAGGGTTATTTTAGATGTATATAAATTACTTAATCTGCCTTCTGTACTTAACCTACTGTTTGTTTAATTTAAACTTTGGATTTTATCTTTGTTGTCCTAAGTCACTTTTATGTTTCCATTAGTTTATCTGATTTCTTGTGTATTTTGAAATTTTTTTTTTGGAAAAGACATTGTTGGCATGACCGATGTAGAAGCTGCTATACAGGAAGTGTTTCAGGCACCACATATTCAAGTGAGGAAAAGACTGAACTTCTTTTTTTTTTTTCTCTATTTTCCTTTTTTTCCCCTCTTGAAATTTCTCAGAGGGCTAATTGAAGCTATAACCAAAAGGATTTGAAATCTCAACTGACAACTTGGCCTTACATATTTTATGTTATCAGTGTAATTTTTGTATAAGTATATACAAAAAGTATTTGTTACTCCTTATATTATCAAAAATATTGTTTATTGCCTTTTACAGATAATGAAGAATTCTTCAAGATTGGGCAAAATCATGTTGGTTGCTATGGTGCATGAACTTTACAAAAGCGGATTGACTGAAATAACATTCGAAAAGGTTTGCCTGTTTTTTTTTCTTATTAATCTGTTGTCGAGGGAACCATCGCCTACAATATGCACACTGGAATACCGTACATGACTGAGGCCTTGTTTGTATTGAGGTTGCCTGCTGGTGGAATGGCACCTTACATGACTGAGTTCTTTTATGATAATCCTTCTCCTCATCAAGATTTTCTAGAATCCTTTATAGGGTTGATTAATAGATTATCTAAGTCTGTAGTGTATTTCCTAATTATATTACCTTCTGAAGCTACCAAGCTTTAAGTTTTAGGTCTTGCGACATGCCTTTGTCTTGCCTAGATGTGCCTTGGCAGGAGTACGTAATTGTGTTTTAGACTATTTAGGCCTGTTTAGCACCCAAGGTTAGATTGGGCAAGGTAAGACAAAAGAGTGATGTTGGGGCAGGAGGTTGCTCTAGTGACTCAGAGGCTTTAGGGATCGTAAGCGTAATCCCGTCTACTTGAATAGTCCCATCCGGACAGGATTATCAAATTCCTCTTATGACGTTGGTCTTGAAAAGGATTGGTTGAAAAAAAATCCCTTTTCATTACACCAGCTTGATCCCCTATCCTTCATGAACCCTGATGCTCCGAGTTGCTAAACTCTCAATCTCCTCTACTTTGCTCTCTTATCATGTTCTATCCAATCGGATCACCAGAGCCAAATGGATCCTTAATGTTCTGCAGATACATGCGAAAAAAAAAGGATTGGCTAGTTATTTCGTGAATTCTTATTCTTTTGCTCTCTAGTCTATGTTGGACTCAAGTGTTTTGTCGTTTTTCTTGTCAGTATGGTAATGCAACTTTCTAGTGTAACTGACTGAGCCTTAAAAATGCCTACTTCTCTTCAAGATGCAGTAATTATTTGTTCTTATAGAGTCGGGAGTCCTAACCACCTTGTGACTTGTTTGTACTATAAATGAAACGTAAAGTCCCTTTTACTGGAATGACAAATGAAACATAGTGGCTTTCCTTAGTAATTCGTTGTGTTGCTTGATTGGAAATGGCTAGTATCTACCACTAACAAAACTTTCAAAGTATTGCTCTTGTTCTTGTATTAACAACTTAGATGAAAAAAAATTGCCGTCCATTTAGTTCTTTCAAAGTTGTTACCTTTCACACAGCTTCATACAAAGCCCAGGTCTTATATCTAACTTATTTTGTCTATTCTGATTTCTTATGTTGAAGTTGGCAACAGTGGTTCTCTCTTTGTGCTATAGCAATAGGGAGGCTCTTCCTGGATATGATACCCTCATGAAAGTTGGGTGAGCATTTAACTTTCGTATGTACATTTATATTTTTTATTATGTGTACATTTATATTTTATTAGGCATCTCATTCTTTCATTACTAGTATGGGAAATATTATGAAGATATTTATTGTGCAAGTGACAAACAGATCAAAGAACAGCATGAAACTAACATCATAATAAAAAACCAAAGTACTAGGGAAATTAAGTTCCTTCAGATAACCAACTTTCCTTTCCATGGAAAGAAACCTTCTGCCAGTTTAGTCTTTTTTCCAAGTTTTACTTCTTCGTGATTTAATCTACACATAGTTTGCTATATATAATTGCAGATATATATAGGTAGAAATCTTGGTTCCACCTAAAACTTTGGAGAACCAATAACAATGTCTCGTATGTTCTGTGATAAGTTTTCTCTTATTGCTGCTCTTTTATTTAGAAGTTCTTAAGAAATACTTTTTACCCAGAAATTGTTTTCTGGCCATTAAATCCATGTAAAAAAAAAACACAAAATTAAGAAAATCTTTTGCTGATTAGGAAAAGAATATATCTTTTTACTCCGGCGAAGTTTTCTTGGAACATTTTAGCTTTTTGTCATCTAGCAATATCTTTCAGGGCTTTCTTTTGTTCTAAAGTGAACTTGCACTGCAGAAAAACAATGGGAAACAAACTTTCCTCAAATTGTAGTTCGTTGCTCATGCCGGTCATGGGTCTTATACATAATGCTTCTTTTATGGATACAGTAGCAGGAGTATAGGTTTGAGATAACTGTTTCTGGTTGTTCGTAGTTTTCCACTCATGCCTTTCATCATCACCTGAATTTTGCTAGCTGCTCTACAGTTATGTTGCATTTTGTCAAGTTTAGTTTCTACTGTTTTTTTTTTTTTTTTTTTTTTGCAACTGAAGAACTTGCTGGATTTTGATGCAGCTGCAAGCTTGGCGAGAGCAGAGTAATACTCTGTGAGGAAGGAACAAAACATAGGTTACAGAAATTGCAGCTTAACTTCCCAAGGTTTACTATTTACGCTATTAAGTATTTCTTTTCCAGATCCCAAACCGGAATATCCAAGAAGGCTAAGGCCTACTTTGGGATTGTCTTGCCGAATGCACACATCTTCATGTTCTGGATGGTCCAAAAAATAATGCGAAAGCACTTTGGAGCTCCCTTCATCCAATGCTATAAAATGTGTTGGTTCCCACCAACATTTAAAGCAGCGGAGAAGCAAGTTTGAAAGGGCTTTAAGATTTGTCGGGCCATTGAGAGTATGAAAGATGTGTTTCTCTGCAGTGCAAACTAGGCCCAAGCCTGCTGTTATTGAACTTCTAATAATTTGCTGATCTCCTTGATATTGATGAATGGCAGTGATGACGTTGCTTTTGCTTTGAAGGATTGCTCAGAGCTTCCCTGGTTATCTAGGTACTTGTGATCTTCTGAATTAATGAGGGAAATAATCTATTTCACTTCAACCATCCATGGTGCAAAACATTTACAGGGTAAGTTTGCGGTATTTATTTCTACTTGCTTGGCTTAAAAAGTTTAGTTAGTTACTAGTGATTCTATTTTAACTCATGATTATTCTCTTGCAATGCTATGGAAAGTGTCACTTTGATGTGTTTTTTGTTACTGTGGCTTTAAGATGTGTGCCACAGCAACTTACATCATGATTGATGATGGTTGCATCCATCTGAAAGAAGACAAGTAAAGTTGATTGTATGTTATGCTGCAGGTAGGGGCTGCTTGGTTCACATCTGTCTGTTCAATGCTGGGCCTGTATAACTTCAATCTTATTGATTTGCTTGCAACATGTTGATGCATCCATTATTGAATAAATAAACACGGTTAAAAAAAATCTTCTTAAAAAGAGAGCTGACAATTTATAAGGTCGCTAAAGAAGCATTTCTGCAGGCGAGAACAGATGGCGCTTCTCTGACTTATGGAGGAGAGGCATTAAATTTGTATGAATGATGTATGGAAACTGCAGTTTAAAGCTGTTTGTTATTGGGTTAATGTAATGCCAGAAAATTCTTCTATCCAATAGATTGATGAAGAGTGCAAGCGAGGCGCTCACTCTTCTTCTTTTTCTTTTTCTTTTTCTTTTTCATTTTCAATGTTGCCATGTTGTCTTATGTTGTTTATTAACATGTTTGTTAACAATTATTACTTCCGCTTGAAATTGAAAAGATGAAATTACAGTAACCTTCCTGCTAATTGGGTAAAGCTGGGTGGAAAAAGAGAAAAAAAGAAATGCACTTAAACTTTTTTTTTTTTTTTTTTTTTTTTTTTTACTTCTCAAGTTGTCTGAGTAGAAGCATTAAGAATCAAACTATGCATTACTGTATTTCCTTGTAATTGTTCTTCTTCTTATTATTATTTTGGTTGATAGAAGTTGAAATATGAGATTTTGAATGCTTTCTTTTGTTAAATTGTTGCTCTCCCATGAATCTTTCCAATATTTATCTGTTGTTAGTATTGGTATTTAAGTGTTACAGCACCAATGGCTTTGTGATTCTGTCGTAGAATTTTGTGATAAATGGTTTGAGTGAATCTTGTCTTTTGTGGTTAGCAATATGGCTGGTGGATGCATGTGAAAGTGTCATGAAATTTATATAGAAGTGTAACAAACCGCTGTACAGTGGTGCAGAACTGATTCTTACAGCATCTTATTTGCAATTAGAATGAATGAAAAAGCAGCTATCTGATTTTTCTGGGGTAAACGAGGATAACAGAAAGGTAAAAATGTACCAGGAATCCGTCAACATGAGTCATTTTGAAATCGAGCCGTGATTTTGTTGATTGTTGATGGTTGATGCGTCTGCAGCCATTTATTTTAATGAATCTACAGCCTAATATATGCAAATAAATCGAATCGAAGCAACCAAAAGTTGTGGTGTTAATAAAAGTATATAGTTGAATGGCCGATTTCAAAATGAGCTAAGAGTTAAGAGTTAGAGAGGGTCTGCAACTTCCCGTCAATTTGATGTGCCAGAAAATGTTGAAAGGTTTACAGCAGCCGTATTGCTGAAAGATACTACGACGCTTCGTCTCATTACTTCGCACATTAGGGATCCTAACAAGCCCTCCGGGACTCTCGATCCGAAAGGTTGCAGATTTTGTCCAATTTACTATTAGACCTGCAATCTCTAACCCTACCCGTCGGTACCTACGGATTATTCGTAAATTTACAGGTATGGATACTGATTTTTCTTATACAAAAAATTATTGATAAAATAAGTGGGTACCGATTAAGTTGTGGGTATTTTGGATAATCAGCGGATATCTACGGATGTCAGCATATATTTTTTAAATTAAAAAATATATAATTTTTACGATGTTGACTTTATTATAACCATGAAAACTTTATTAATTTCGTATCATGAAAATATAGGAGGGTAAAATACTTTTATATTATGTAATTTATGCGCTTTAGGATTTTTATATTGTTTATTATATTATATTATGATATTTCAAACACCAAATTATATTATGCTTTTAAAAATTATATATATGTGCTTTGCATTTGAAAAGTATAGGAGTACAAAAAAAAAAAAAAAAAATCTTGTAAGTAACCAACATGGCACCTGTCTTCCAGTGAGCAGGTATAAATTTATAGATAAATTTTACTGATTCTTGTATGACTTGTAGGTATAATGATCTGGCCATAGGTTAGGGTTACCTAGCCCGCTCGTTGGTAGGTCTATCTATCCCAGCAGAGTGCTTTCGCCGTTGGTGTTCTTTCCGATCTCTACGCATTTCACCGCTCCACCGGAAATTCCCTCTGCCCCTACCGTACTCCAGCTTGGTAGTTTCCACCGCCTGCCCAGGGTTGAGCCCTGGGATTTCACGGCGGACTTGAAAAGCCACCTACGGACGCTTTAAGCCCAAACCTTCCGGATAACGCTTGCATCCTCTGTCTTACCGCGCCTGCTGGCACAGCGTTAGCCGATGCTTATTCCTCAGATACCATCATTGCTTCTTCTCCAAGAACAGAAGTTCACGACACGTGGGCCTTCTACCTCCACACGGCATTGCTCCGTCAGCTTTCGCCCATTGCGGAAAATTCCCCACTGCTGCCTCCCGTAGGAGTCTGGGCCGTGTCTCAGTCCTAGTATGGTATATTATCAAGCAAGGGAGAGTGATTTGTTTTATCACTTTTGCATCCCCTTTACCTCTTCTCTTGTTTCATAGATTTATATTACATCTCAGTTTCCTATGGTGCTCAATCCATATTCACATCCATATTTTTATATTAGATCCATGCATTTAGATATCAGCCGGATACTAAATTTAAATTCAGATTTGATAAAAAAAACAGAATCAAATGTGAATAAAATATTAAGCGAATACGAATACAAAATAGATATTCAGTAAATACAAAAACTAACTTAAAAAAAAGATTTGCCTATATAATTTAAGATTTCTAAAATTTATAAAAAATAAAAATCTAAAACAACTGAGAAGTTAATATATTTTATATTTTTGGTGCCTTTTTGGACCCTACTCACGAATGCTCGGACGTGCCATAGGTGGATCCAGATGCACTATAGCTGAGTTTCGAGTGCCAGTTTGTTACTATAGTAGCCCAGAGAGTAGGTGAGGTTGATTTGACTCATGGCAGGATGCACATGACACGCTAAGAAACTCAACAGGAATTTGGACGCATGGTCCGGATGCTGGAATGTGGATCACACATTGCTACGATGGATTCGGGCTTCTGTCCATGCGCTTGAATGTTGGAGTGGGTTTTAGTCCATAGGTTTGGGTGGACCATTGCAATCTAGAGACGCTCAAATGTTGGCGGATGCGAAGATTCGGACCTACGTGATAGCGGATTACTATAGGTGGGTACTAGACACGAGGACGGCATAGGTTTGACCGAACTTTGAGCCGATCGGTTTATGATTGGCTGTATTGCACATTAGTTGGTTACTTTAGTCAATGCATATATTTGTATTAGCTATTTATCGCCTTTCCTTACCTGTTTTAGAGACATGGTAAACTCGATTATTATTCAGCTCTGTTTGTCATACTATTGTTCAGTTTATTTTTTATATTATCTCTAGTAGATCAAGTGGTATAGGTTGTTGCTGTTGTTGACTTTACCCACCAGGGACTACTGTTCATAGGGACGAACCCAGGAATTAAGGTTCGGGGGGCGGGAGGGGGTTTGGGAGGGCAAGATTTATATTTGGCAGGAAAAGGATCAATCTCGGATAGTAAGAAAAGGAGTTTGTTGGGTTCACTGGTCACCTATTGCTAGCGACAATATATTCAAGGAGGAGCAAGACTATAAGAGCTGAAAGGAAAGAGCCAGAGAGTTCTGAAAAAAATTGAGACACAAGTTTTTATCAAAAAAAAAAAAAAAAAAAAAAAAAATCAATTTGGTCTCCCTAAAACTAAAATTTGTAATATTTTAATATTTACTATAAATGACTTATCTGTAATTTTTGAAAGGTGAGGGCGGCTATGACCATTGGGAGTCTCACAACGGCTCTGTTTCTTACTGTTTAATAGTTCTCATGCCTTTAATTTTGTGGTTTTCTATTTCATAACTCCTAATGCCTACTTCTGATCAAGATAAGTGGATCGCGAGGTAGATAGCATCTCCTACTCAGGTTATGTGGCATAGATGAGGACCCCTTGCTAGCTAGTTTTTGAAGTATAGAAGCTTGTACATTTGGATCCGCGAGTCCAGGCGTTTGTACTATATTGTACTTTTGAGAGATGTCTGGATGTATGGTTGTGGTTATATACATGCGGATTGTTATACTTGTTTAGTTGTAATGTTTATAGACTCTGATATTGCTTCGTTGTGAACTCCTAGAACTTATTTAGTTGAAGACTTCTAGGACTTGTAGATTTCTAGGACTTCGTATGTGTGGGGTGTGTGCTCGTACACACGGTCCATCTGTTCGCGCGGCCGGTGGCTTCCCTTGGGGCTCAGGGCATAACAAATAGTCCCAAAATAAAATATCAAGGTATAGATTCCTTCAATGCTTAATAGTGGATTTGGATGGACAGGTTTGAATGGTAGACTAATGAAGTGGAAGGTTGGGTGAGGTTATGGGTGGACCAGTTATCTTGGATGAGGAGGAGAAGGTTAAAGTGATTAAAAAGTTGCAACAGATTTATGAGATAAAAGGTATCCATGACCACCAAAGCGAGCAGCACCACGGGGACAGACTTCAAGAGGAGAAGGACAACACCCAAGAGGTTCATGAGGGATGGAGTTGAAGAGATGACAGACTTCAAGATGAGAAGGACAACACCCAAGAGATTCAGGAGGGATGAAGTCGAAGAGTCGAATGATCTATTCGCAATAAAAAAATTAAGAGAAAACTTCAAATACCACTCACGTGGTTTCACACTTTTTCACTTTAGTATCCTGTGGTTTAAAGTGTATTAATTTAGAACCTTGTGATTTCACATCTTTTCATTTTAATATACTGTGGTTTAAAGTGCATCAATTTAGTACCCTATAGTTTTTTCTTTTCGTCGGTTCCTCTGTTAATATTTCGTTAAATTATATACAAAAAACTTCAGATACCCTACCTAGGTTTATCAAATATTTACTTTAGTATCTTTTAATTTTAAATTTGTCACTGATTTTTTTTTCTCCGTTAATATTTCGTTAAATTATATACAAAAAACTTCAGATACCCTATCTAGGTTTATCGAATATTCACTTTAGTACCCTTTAATTTTAACTTTGTCACTGATTTAACGCAAAAAATTAGTGAAATGGTAATAAAAAAAAAGAAAAATAAAATCACGGTGTACTAACTTGATACACTTTAAACCACAGGATACTAAAGTGAGAAAATACGAAACCACAGGGACTAACTTGATACACTTTAAACCATAGGGTACTAAAGTGAGAAAATATGAAACCACAAGGGGGTGTTTGAAGTTTATCCAAAAATTAATGACCAATCCAAAAAGGAGGAGAGTTCCAAAACTAAGGCCCCGTTTGGATACCTATAAAAACGTAGTATAGTTAGATTATACTACGCCCATAGGAAAATAATCCAATGAAGCGTTTGGAAGAAAAAAAAAATGACGTAATTTTTGAAGTAAAGTTATATTATACTCCAAAAAATGGGTAAACTTACCATCCACTTTAACCAAAGGAAAAAAATTCCACCATTTTGGGCTCCCAAAGATGTATTAATTTCTAAACTTTAAATTTCAACATACAATTTTAAATTTCAAATTTTAAAATTTTAAATTTTAATTTTAATTTTGGTTTTAAATTTCAAATTTCAAAAATTTCAAATTTCAACTTTCAAATTTCAAATTTCAAAAAGTACAAATTTCAAATTTCAAGTTTCAAATTTCAAAAAGTTCAAATTTCAAATTTCAAAAAGTTCAAATTTCAAATTTCAAATTTCAAATTTCAAAAAGTTCAAATTTCAAATTTCAAATTTTATTTTAATTTTTAATTTTTAATTTTCAATTTTCAAAATTTAAATTTAAACTTAAAATTTTAAATTTTAAATTTATAAATATGTAAATTTATAAATTATTAAATTTAAAATTTAAAATTTTAATTACAGATTTTTTTAATTTTCAAATTTTAAATTTTAAATGGTATACTTTAAATTTTAAAATTTTAAGTTTCAAATTTTAAATTTTAAATTTTAAATTCCAAATTTCAAATTTCAAATTTAAAATGTAAAATATAATTTAATTAATTTTTAAATTTTAAATTTTAATTTTATATTTTGAATTTTGAATTTTAATTTTTAAAGTTTTATTTTTAAATTTTGAATTTTGAATTTTAAAATTTTAGAAATTTAATTGCTATAAATACCGTGGAATTGTATGATATGTTTCCAAACAGCTTAAAAATGAAGATGTGAAATTTTTTTGTAGTTATAAAATTCCGTATTTCATTTAGACCAAAACCATGAAATAAAAATTTCATGAAGTTTTTTAACCATGCATCCAAACAGGGCCTAAAGGGAGAAAATATTCTACATTATCGGTCGTTCTGAAAAAATTTCTTCCTTTTTTTCCCTTAATGTCAGATTTATAACATTTTTTTTTCATATTTCCCCACTTGGTTGGATAAGATTGTTGGTTTATTTTGACTGGATTCACAAATAGTTTTTTTTTTTTTTTTTTTTTTTTTTTTTTTTTGAGAGAGAGAGATAGGTAGCATGCTATCCATTTTGTTTAGAAATAAACTTAGCTAGAAATGTGAATCAACTAGGATTCGAATTTGAATCTGGGTACCCACCACAAATAGTTAAGGATGTATTTTGGACTGGTTTGTTTTGTTGGAATTCAGATTTAGATTTAGATTGGATTAGGTTAGGGTTTGGATTGATTTTGATTCGCTTAGGGCAAACCTAACCATCCAACAACAAAATAAATCTAAATCAAATCTAATTTTCAAAATAAGCTTAAAATAAAAGAAAAGAAAAATAAGGACCAGGTGCATTGCATCACCCAGTTAACACGATGAAGGACATTTTTTTTTTTTTTATTTAATTTAATTATAACAAAAAAATAAATATTAATAATTTGAAGAAAACTATAGAATTGAGCTCCTATACTTTTAAGAGTAAAGTTAAAAGTAAAGTTATTGGTATTTATAGATTTTTGACTATTGAATTAAGAGATGTACCGTTAGAACGATGTGGACCTCCTAAGGTTGAGTGGGTGATTAATTGAATAGTATAATCTAACAGTTGAAAATGATCAAAAACGTAGATCTAACGATAAAAAATTTACAAACACTGAGTATTTATACTTTTACAAGCACCATGGCCGAACTCAGAAACTATATTTATAATATTTTATAACTTTTGAGGGCATATTTGATATTTGCCTTAAAGATAAGACACATATACGGCAGTTTTGATTTCTGTTATTAAATGAAAACCATGAATGTAGAATTTCCAAGCAATTTAATAAAAATAATATTACAATATAGACCATTTCTAATTATCTTTAAATTTAAAATAGCCTACACGAAAAAACAAAAATGAAGAACATGATAATCCCACAATGCATTTAATTATATTTTGTTACTTTTTTTCCCCCTTCCACGGAACAACATGATCAAAGTTATGTACATAATAGAAAAGATTAAATGACAAATACAAATTTATCAAACTCGGAATGGTTTTCCAGTTTCACAGCGCCACAATTTCTTGGATAACTTGACTTTTGTCCGCTTCAAACTGATCATCCCCTGGAAAACACAAATGGGAGAAAAAGTGATATAATTACAACTACACAAACATATTAGATCGTTACAATTGAACAATTTTTTTATGCTGAATTTGCTACGACATTGAATTGCACAAAATGCGAACGTCACATTCATTATCCAATTGCAAAATAAGTTAAACGTGATAAAAGAATGGTCAGAGAAATTTCCATGAAACCATCAAGGGCTCAACATTGCTGGAACTAACGAAAATTTACCTTTTTCCATCCTGATTTCCTCAATATGCCGGAGAAGCTTCTCTTTGTTCTTTGCCAGTATAAATACAATTTCTCGTGGTTTGTTTTGATTAGCAATAAACAACTGAAATTCATCATGAAAGTTGAACTAGTATATAAAACCAAATTAGAAGTCGGAAAAAAAAAGCCCCACCACATTAATTGTACCTTTATTACGTGGAATGCTTCTATCCTAATTGTCATACTTTCATCCTGCCGTAAAAGAAATAAGCTCCGTACATAAGATGAATATTATCAGTAATCTAACTGGAGCAGGACTACGCAAATGAAACTACTGAAGAAAGCAACTTACTAAATAATACAATAGCTCAAAGTAGCAATAAAAATTTGACCATATTATAGCAGACTATGTTATAGTAATGTCAAGCAATGGTCCGAGTTCCAAATTTTTAGCTGCACATACTAGGGCCAGTTATTTTCTTTTCAAATTTATTGTCGCCAATTTTACAATATGGACACCGCATTTTCTAGGCTCTTTTAAATATGCAATTTTTTAGAACAATATCTATAAAATCTCATTAAAGGGCGAACCTTAAACAGACCTCTCGTGATTTCGAAACCGTGGGTCCCACAACGCATAGTTTCCTCTTCCCAGCCTTGTTTTGTGGGCCCCTCCAAGCTTCAACCTTCTCTCTGTGATTTTGCACCTGTGGGTCCCTCAAGGTACTATTTTTTTCTTCTTTTGTATGGGCCCATCATCCCCTCCCCTCCTCTCTGTCTTACCTTTTCTCCTCCCCTCTCTCTCTCACCTCTGCTCTTCTTCTATGATCCTTCTTTTTTTCATATGCCTCCCTCCATCTTCTACGCGCTGCTGAGGGTGTACTTGCCGTATGCGTCTGCCTCCGCCTCCGGCTCCTACGCGCCGCTGAGGGCATACTTGCTTCCTTAGTGGCCCTACTCTCTCTCACGTTTGCACTATATAGACCGATCCGCTATAGATCTGGCAATTTAATGCCACCACAAAACCCCCATCTTTCCCCACATCTCTCTCTCTCTCTCTCTCTCTCTCTCCAATGCTGCCCTGCTGTCTACCCCCCCAACAAACACACAAAAAACCTCTGATCCTTTTTTTGTTGGTTTGAATTAAGAGATCTGTGTGAGAATGATAGGGTTTTGTTGTTCCAGTTGTTATAGAAATCATTACAAATGTAATAATGCTACATTCATCTCATAAAATTTGGAATCTCAAATAAATATAGCTAAATCTTCATTTGATAATCCAACGACCTTCACAGCATATCCTTTGCCCTCATATTGGCATGTTCTCCAATTCTCACGCCATAAAATTATGGCCCATTGATGAATGGGAATCCTCTTTTGCAGGACTGGAAATTAAATGTTTGTTGAGAAATTGTGAGATATCTACCACTAACGAGCAAATCAAAGTCTTATCATTTTCTTAATTATCAACTAAACATTATTGCCCTACTTTTCTGCTATTACAGGCTTATAGCCAAACGATTCTTGTGTATTCTACAACAAAGAAACTCACAGACATCAAAGTTTTTACTCAATAATTAATATGACATTAAATCTAGCCTTGAAAGGAGGATATAATGTAAGAAAGCAAGGAAGCAAAACTACGGAGCATTAGAAAGAGCAAAACAAAAGAAACAGTAGAATACGCATAAAAAGGAAAGTTAAGAGTGTGAAAAGCTAAACTGGTAATTTTAGAATATATTGAAGTGAAGGTTTACAAACACCTAAACATTGATCGCTAGACTTATGAGAATAGAGTAAGAAAATAATGAAAACATTGTTTCACTTCCGCACAGTAATCCAAACCGAATGCAAAAGAAAGTCCATTCTCCTTGTATGCCCAAACTTGTTACACCAATTGTACAATCAGTTCAAGTCATTTTCAGAATTTTCTTAACCTGTATGCCTATGGTTACCAAAACTTAGGATTCCTAGTGATAACGCATAAGAGGGGGTCTATTTATGTTGAAGATAAATTGGAAACACCGTTCTCTGGTAGCATTAAGCTATTGGTGAACAATGGTTGTTTCATATAGGGCCTGGTATTGTGGTCTTGAGTTCGAATCCCGCCAAGTCTCGTTTCATTTAATTTCCTCCCATTTAACTCAAGTCAACGTCTTAGGTCTATCAAAACGTCTCAAATTCAGACGTAAGGAGTGTTGAAGGGAAAATATAAAAACATTATTTTCTGATAGCGTAAGCTACTGGTGAACAACGGTTATTTCATATAATTTAATAGGTTGCGACTACGGCTTCGAGTCATAGTGGCGGGACTTTTAATACGGGTTACGGCAAAGCTTCCAATTCTCAAAAAAATAAAATAAAATAAAAGGATATAGACATTCTCTATAGTATCCATCATAGAGAGGTAAAGATATATTACGTAAAGAAAGCACTTGAGCTCAAAAATAATTCCAAAATTCAAAAACTCATACTGGACAAACCAAATAAGCTAGAACATAGACCATACCGTGAGAAGCCCCATTAGAACTCTAAGATAGTCCATTGAACTAACATATCGCACCATAACTGCAGAATTTGACCTGTCAAGTAGCATGTCTCCCAAAAGCTGAAAGCATAATACATATGTTACAGAGCTTGCTTACGGGTCTTTTTAGATGCTACATCAATATGAATGAAATTAGCTAAACATAACTTAGTTCTCCCCATTATTCTCCCCATTAAAAAATAAAAATTAATATAAAAATCATAATTACTGCAATAGATGATAAAAATTAGTATAGTAATTTCAGGATTAAGATATATAAAAAGCTCTAAAGGTGCAATATTAACTTAATAAAATCCTATTTATCCATAATAAGATAAGATAAACGACAAAAATTAAATTTGAGATATGATAGAGGGACTACACCTTGGCAGCTTGCCTTTTTGTGATGTAAGTCGTGGATTCTAGCAGCCTGGAGTTATATTCTGCAAAAAACTGTTAACACAAGAAATAGTAAAATTTGTATAATACCTATCAAGTTTGATAATTAAAAGAATAGACTAAAATGACGAATCAAAGAAATTTAATAGTTCTAAAGAACTCCAAAGAAAGTTGAGGGAAAAGAAAAGGAGAGAATAAATGCAAGCCTACAAGCTTATTTCTTTCTCTATGATAGATCAAATGTAAGTAACCCTAATATGTTAAGCCTCCCACGAAAAATACAAGGAGGTAACAATATCACTAGGCAGAGAAAATTTTGACATATAGCCAACCACACAGCACCCAATAGATGCAATTTGGCAAAACGCTTAACTTGTTGAAGTTTTCACAGATCAATTAAAAATCTCCAGCTTCTTTACAAACACAAATATACAGGCTGACACATATGCATGCATAGCACTATACAGACAGTACAATATAGAATGTGAAAGTCCACAGTGAAAAATTCAAGATATAAATTTAGTTTTAATCAACAAAACTCACTGAACTTACTTGCATTTGAAGTTAGGAAAGATGGTAAAAAAATTTCATTCGATCACCACAAACAATACTATGTAGAACGGTTACTAAAAAAGTGAATTTGACACTTTATGAAGATGAATTGACTTGCTGAATTAATTATGTTAACAACAAGAAATAGCACATCTTCAAAGTTTTTGAACAGCCTTTTGTTTCATGATACTCAAGAGATCACAAATGTTGCAAAAGTTAATAGAATAAGTAAATGAGGCAAATTAAACCTAGAAGATCAACTGCCTTTAAACTTAAAAAATTCTCAAAAATAATAAATACAAAAATTATCAGTAAATAACAAGTTATTCTTGTATTTGTGCCATCTATAATTGTCTACATCTAATTTCCCACATGAGAGA
Organism: Aechmea fasciata; assembly: GCA_025177825.1. Lineage (NCBI taxonomy): Eukaryota > Viridiplantae > Streptophyta > Magnoliopsida > Poales > Bromeliaceae > Aechmea > Aechmea fasciata. The sequence continues at coordinate 6,023,075 of CM045925.1, read as the reverse complement.
GAGAGAGAGAGAGAGAGAGAGAGAGAGAGAGGGAGAGAGAACAACAAACGAATAAACAATTCAAGCTAGAGCAAAAACTTACCCAGTCGAAATTTTTGGCAAGAAATTCAGCTACGGTTGATTTATGCCTTGTCAGAAGCTCCTGTTTATAGTCGGGCACTATTGTTATAACTTCTTTTCAATAGAACAAATTGCATAATGACAGTTTTAAAACAAAATTTCGAAATAATGAACTAATCTTTGGAAAATAAAAACCTAAAAGCAAAAAGCTATTTCAATAATTGAACAAACATAAAATTCACGATTGAAACCTATGAAACATAAAATTCACGATTGAAACCATTTACGAATTTTTTGAAAAAGGGAAGATATGTGAACAAAAAGCAAATTGCAGAAAATACTACATGCTTCTTAGTAAATCAAAGGATGCGCTGAAAAGGATATTCCTGCATCCAAACAGGTCCCAAGTGAATGTGGAATTCATTTTCTTTTCATCTTAAGTTAAAATTGCAGGGGACAGCTTTCTGCATAACGAGCATTTTAGCTTATTAATGCTATAATACATCTATGCAAAGTATATTTTAGTGGTCACGATTATTCCACTGAAGCATAAGAGGCTCATCATATGGATCATTCCTGAGCCTACCTTCTGTTGTCATAAAAATCCCAAACCAAAAATCTAATATAGCAACCCTAATCTGAATTAGTGAATAGCATCAAAAAGTATTTATCTATTGATGGCACAGAAACCATCATAATGTTTTTCCCACAAAATACCTACTTTAATAATGCGCGCTACATAACAAAATTCCAAATAACCACTCAAAGCATGAACTATTCTAATTTCACATGACAAACCATCATCGAATTGAAAAATGCGAAACAAACCAAATTATGCCCTAACAGCACACCACATTCCACGGTGTAGAGAACACAACTCGCAATCCATCAAAAACAAATTAGAATCAGGCATAAACCAAGGAAATAGGCGAGGGGGTGAGCACCTTCTCCTCCCTCTTCGCTACCCGAGAGTCCTACTTGCGATCGACGTAGACGAGGTCCCTCGTATGCCGAACGACGTCGACCGAGGGCCTCGGCTTCGACCTGAAGAGGCCCTGCATCTCCTTCCTCCACTGCGGGAGCGGTGAGGGCTCCGGGGGAACAGAAGCGTGGGGGATTTAGGGTTCGAGATATAGGGGTAGGAGGAGAACTAGGGTTAGGGTTTCGTCGGAGGTAGCCGTAGCACCCCGGTGTCTCCTTTCCCCCTTTTCCTTCGCAAGGGAGTTGTACAGCATAACCGTTTCTCAATATTCCCTTTCCTTTTTAGATTTTATTTTATGTTTTTTTTATTGAGTTTAAATGTGGTTAGGTACTTAGATATAACATAAAAATATGTGTTGCCCAACTCTCCTCTACAACTATGAGAGGTCATTGCGTACCTTCCTCATATCTTTCTTTTTTTTACGGAGTGTGTATTCTCTATCTTTATTTTTATTTAATTTAATGTTTATTCTCTTCTCTCTTTTCCTCTCTCACCGAGAAATATACATACCGCTTTTCTCTCTCCCTCAATTTAATGTTTAATTTAATGCTCTCTTTTCTCTTTCCCTAAATAAACGATATGAATATTTAAAATAATTTTAAACTTGAATTTAGTAATTATACATTTTTAAAAATCTTTAATTTTCATTTTTCTAAATTATGAGTAAAATATACTATATTTGAAAGTTTGAAAGTGCGCTCTCTCTCTCTGACTTCAACTTTTCCTTAATGTTCTCTTCCCTCTCCAAATAAGATATATATATATATATATATAGAGTTGAGCTAGAATACTCTCAAAAGCACCAATGAGGTGGTGCTTTTGAGTTTTTAACCATTGGATGAATAGATGTGGGGTTGAGATGATGGTGGTGGTAGGTGGTGGTAGGTGGAATAGTGTTTGATCCAAGGACTATTAGTAATTGGGATGTAGATCCAAGGGCTAGAAACTTAGAAGCACCAAGAGCTTGGTGTTTCTAAAAGTATTCTAGCTCTACTATATATATATATATATATATATATATATATATAGAGAGAGAGAGAGAGAGAGAGAGTAGGTCTTGTGTGCTATTAGGAGCACGGAAGCCTCCGTGCTCCTAAGGCGTTTTCGATGATGGAGCTTCCAAATCGATGATCGGTTCCGTTAGACTTGATCTAGCATATTTGAAATTTCTAGAAAATAATTTTTACGATTTTTCAATATCATTTACCTAGCAATTGAAAGGATTCAAAATCAATAATTTTTAACTAGAAAATAAAAATCCTATAAAAAGTGATGATATAGCACTAAAATTTTCGATCGAAATATTGATCTGGTTATAGATAGTATAAAGAATTTTGTATCAAAATTTCATCGATTTGAATGCTTCGCACCGTTAACCTAGAAAACTACAGAGATATCAACCATTAAAAATTATTGATTTTGAATCCTTTCGATCACTAGTTAATGATATCAAAAAATCGCAAAAATTATTTACTAGAAACTTCAAATACGCTAGATCAAGTCTAATGAACCGATTGTCGATTCTAAACTCCATCATCGAAAACGGCTTAGGCGCACGGAGGCCTCCGTGCTCCTAATAGCACACAAGACCTATATATATATATATATATATATATATATATATATATATATATATATATAGAGAGAGAGAGAGAGAGAGAGAGAGAGAACTAAGCTAGTATCTATATAGAATAATGAAAGATGAACTATGTACAGTGCTCTCCCCGCGTTTCGCGAGTCACGTCGCGGGTCCCACAATTTTTATACACTTTCTCTCTCTTTCTCTCTCTCTCTCTCTCTTTCGGGGCTTTCCCCCTCAAGTGGCTCCCCTCCCCCACCCGGCTCTCTCTCTCTCTCTCTCTCTCTCTCTCTCACTCTCTCTCCCCTCCCCTCCCTCTCCCCACACAGCCTCTCTCTCTCTCTCTCTCTCTCTCTCTCTCTCTCTCTCTCTCTCTCTCTCTCTCTCTCTCTCTCTCTCTCTCTCTCCTTGCTTTTTACTTTTCAAATTTTATATTTTTTTATTTAAATTTTAAGTTTAAATGTTAATATATAATATTTATTTTAAATTTAAAACTTCAAAGTTTAAATTTTTAACTTTTTAAACTCTATAAAATTAATTAATTAATTAAATTTATTAATAATATTATATATAATATAATTAATTAGTTTATTAATAATACATATAATAAATGGCGTTTCAAATTTTAAGTTTTTTATCCCTTTTTATTCAAATCTTTTTTTTATTTTTCTCTCTTCAATTTTTTGAAGTTTATAATTTTAAATTAAATTTAAACATTAAAAAATTAAAAAAATTTGTTCAAAAAAGTTTAACAATTACGTAAATTTTTCGCCGCGAAGCGCAGGCCTTCACTAGTACTATTAATAGCACCAAGTCATTGGTGCTACCAAGTTTTTGGCCATTGGATTAAGAGATGTGCGGTTAGGATGATGTGGGCCCCCTAGGGTTGAGTGGGTGGTTGGTTGAATAGTATGATCTAACGGGTGAAAATGATCAAAAGGGTAGATCTAACGGCGAAAAACTTGATAGAACCAAATTACTATTGATAGTATAGTAGCCGGACTCTATAGAACTATATAAATTAGCATTTTTATTTGACTGTATTAAGTGACTTTACATAACATATAATATAATATAATAATTGTGAACTTAAAAATTGCACCCGCTACAAAGCATAGGTACATTGCTAGTGCTATATAGGGTGGCATTGTGACACTCCTAGGACTTAGAGTAGTCCTATATATAAGGCATAAAAGGACTAAACTTCTTAACCCGACTATAGCATTTTGGGTGGTGAATAGGCTCAAAACATTAGGAGGATTAAGCATACACTAAGACTAGAGTTGTTCTAGAATAGGAAACCCCCCTGGGAAGTGAGGCATCACAGTTGGTATCATAGCCAATTACTAGCTGGAAGTATGAAATGAGTTTCAGATGAGCTAGGATCACATGGCGGGCAGAGCGCGGCTCCCCAATTGACAATCATTGTGGGTGAAACACGGCACCTCATAAGGTCAATCAAGACTAGAGAGACGAATCTCACATCGTTTGGTGCTTGTGAGTATGCTTGAGCCTAACAAAAACATCAGGACTTAAAGATGAGGAATGTGACACTCCTAGGATTTGGAATAATCCTATATATAAAGTATAATACGACTAAACCTCTTAACCTAGCTATAACATTTTGAACGGTTGCTAGGCTCAAGAGGTTAAGAAGGTTAAGCGTGTTAGGGCTATAGTAGTTATAAGATTGGTGAACCTTCTGAGACGTGGGGGCGCCAAAGGTATGGAGTTTGGAGAAGATTGCATGTCAAATAAAGAAGATAATCTTGTAAGACATTCATTCTATACTTAAACAGAGAAAACTGTAACCATCTTATAACTATAAAATCTTTGAAAGTTCTTGAATTACTAAAACAAAATAGATTCTATACAACTCATCGATAATAAAATTAAGTTCAGTAGCGTAAGATAACATGAAAAATATACAAATATAGTTGTTGCACAAAAATAAAATAAAATAAAATAAAATCTCAATTTGAAGTCATTTCATTATGAAGTTTCTTCGTGGTTTCTTGCACATTTTGCAATTACAATCCAATTTCAAAAACTTCAACTAGAATAAAAGAACCCAGAATTTCTCACTTAATGTAACTCAAGATAGTATATATCAAATTACAAATCATCAAAGAGATGAACTTCAGGGGAAAAAGCAATTTGCACCACACATAATTAGAGGCTTTTGAACAATGTCATACTATTATTCTTCCTACACATCCATGGCGTGACAGTAACTCTCCCAAGACAAACACCCTCACTAATAATATGCACCATACCTCATTCTTACGGAAGACTGCAACAAACATTTTTCTTTATTTTCTACTCAAAATTAAAAAGTATTTGTAAATGGATATATCATAATATATTGATAATGCATGCGCTAATGACAAAAAAACAGTTGACTGAAACCAATAGAGACTTTTCTTTTCTAAAGTAATGGCCATGAAAACATAAACTAAATCCCAAAGTTTAAGTCGCAAAGAGGAAAACACAGTTGAATAAGCAAACTTAACTTTAAAAGTTGCAAAGGCTTCTGATTCAATGTCGAAGTTCTGATTCTGTATGTAATCGAAAAACTTTTTCATGTGCTCAGACTCTAAGATATACCTGCAAATGGAAAACGGAACAAATAAAACGTAAAGGCCTGTTAAAACAATCAAAATTTCTCCTTCACGCAAGTCACTTATAGCTTGAAATTAGAAAAAGTAATTCACTTGTATATAATATAGTAAACGTAAAAACATATAAAACTTACCTCAATTATCACCTATTTTGATTTAACTACCTAGCCTTTAAAAATTTGATTATGCTACTTAACCTTTTAATATTTGATTTGATCCAATTAATGACTCTTCTATTTAAATTTAAATTTAAATATGTAGTTTATCTTTATGAATTTAATTCGCATATTTTATGTAATTCATGTAACAATAAATTCATTAATGTAAGCAATTGGCTTAAATTTTATACCAGAAGAGTCATGAAATGAATTAAATCAAACAAATGGAAACGTTGCTTACTAAAATCAAAATTTTGAAAGGTTGGGTAGTCGAATCGAAAGGTTCTATAGTTCAAGTAAGGGCATGTTTATTTCGCGGAAACTGGAGTTTGGGTTTAACTAGAGTTTAGGTGAAAATGGCTTCTCTCCCACTGTTTGTTTTATGGCCATGGAAGTGAAGTTTTCCTAATTTTGAATAAATTTTATTATTTTGAATTTTGTTGTTTGTTTTATTGTATTATATAATAATTAATTATAATACAATAAATAAAAATTTTCCCTCTTATTTTTTTTATATTTTTTCCCTCACATCTACTTCCCGTAATGGACTTTGTATCACATTAGGGTGAAGTGAAGTGATGATGTTTCAGAAAACTCAACTTTCGGCCATAACTACATTAAGGTGAACCAAACGCCGAAAGTGTCCATTTACCCAAAATCACTTCCCCTTTCCCACTTTCTCCCAAACAAATAGGCCGTAAGTTTTGTACAATTTAACCTAGAGTAAAAGAGCATCCAATTAGATGAACCCTGAAAGAATGAAAGAGGAATAAAGGCCTGTACAAGGACAACAAAAGGTAATTCTCTGGATAACCCTCTAGCTTCACATTTTAACTATTTCGCATTCAAAATTTTTTCAAAAATGCTTTTGCAAATCATCGAGAAATTCACATATTCTGTGATTACAATTATCATACGAATCTTAAAACGAGTGTGTCTGACTAGATTACTAATCCGACTAAAAAACTTGTGCAACGAAACTTCTAGAAGAGGCAAACTAGCTCATTAACATGGGAATATAAATTTCTGGAGAATGATAAAAAAGAAAGGAAAAGAAAAAGGGACTTGACATGGATATTGTTGGTTACCAAGAAATAGGCAAAAATTAGATAATTTAGTATGCAGATTCCTCTAATGTTTGGTCTACTGAAAATTAGAGGGAACTGAAAGTAAAGATTGAGAAGACTATATGAGGTAATATCCCTAACAACTCCAACTATGTTATCCTGAAACCTCATTTATCCTTCTTAACATGTTTCTGTACTTCCTTGCACCATCTTCAAGCTTAGATTCTCTGCCATCAAATTATTGTCTACAGTAAAGAAACATATATTGTCATAAAAGTTGGTTGATCTTTTTTCTATATTAGGCTTCTAGGTACCTCTATAATGCATTCCAAATCATTCTGCTTCTTAGACTATCATATTTATCATCCCTCTTCGATCTAGCCATTGTCAACAATATTAAAATTTTATTGTTAGGCTAAAGCAAGGCCACAAGTCATTCATTTTATTATCAACACTTTTCTTTGCATGCACTTCCCCATCTTTCACTCTCTTTCTGTATTTCTTAGTATCATAAGTTGAGCGGCATTGGTGGTATCATCTACCCTTGCATCCTTGTCAACTATGTCCCCATCTCTCTCACTGCCCCCTATTTTTTATCCTCCTCCATACGTTCTCTAGAGACTAAACCCCACTACATTTGCGCGCTTCAATCCATGTACCATACACAATTTACATGATGCCCCTTTCCATGACTAAGTTACCACCATAAATAGAAATAATAATTGTGCAACATAAAGATATTGAAAATAGAGCTTTTGATATTAAATCGTAAAGAATGAACTAGAAAAAATAATTCAGCACCTTGCAACACATTGATGGCGAATGCACTCCCTCAACATAGCACCATAGTGTAAAGCAACATCTATGTTCTCATACCTGTATAAACAAATGTCACCTTTTACTTGACAGAGTAAAAGAAGTAGATTAATATATTTAAATAAAGATCTTGTACGAAAGTGAAGATCCATAAACGCAGATCCATATATGTAGGTTGCCCCTTATACTAAATATAGGTTTTTCCAATTACAATAAATAGACGTTCCTATATTTTCATAACATATAAATGTTGTCGCTTTGTGTTCTGCATCACCACTCGTCTCCACAACATAATTTGCACTATTCAAAGTTCAGATAACATAACAATATTAGATGCATAGCTGTTCTTATTGTAACAAGTAATTATATGCAACTGACTGTCAAAAGAACCAATAATCTTCATAAAATTGATAGAAAAGCCTTATGACTAAACACAATAGCTGAAGTAGGTATTGTCACAACTCATTATGTCAAAATCATGACAAAGATTATATCAATCATATTGTAAGAGAAAAACCTTAACTTTTGAAAGGATAATTAAAACATCTCACAAGATTAATCACTACAATAATCTAAAGGTTTAAAAAATAGCTGCAAAGAAACAAAGATCTTATTAGCTGCAGGGAAATCTTAACCGGCTCAAATGATAGAACTCAAGCATAATGTCAAGCTTATTAGAGTAAAAATGCGCAATGGCAGAGAAATGGTTTAAAAAAACCTTTGGAGGAAAATGAATATACACCTAGATAAATGAATGTATGAAACAATAAGAAGCTATAGCTCACCCAGCAACTAGAATATCCAAAAGATCTTTGTTCGCTTCCAGGTAGTCAGAAGCAATCAGCCGGGAATGGACTTGTTGTCGTTGCAAATTTGCAACAATTTGAGTAGCATCTTTTCGAGTCTGCAAAAGATCATAACACTCGTTGATCCAATAAGTCAAGAAGATGAAAGCAAATTGATAAGTAGCATATCTGTATAAAAACTAGAACTAACAAAAAGAGTACATATCAGCAGTGGAAATGTTACCATATATCAAGAATTTAAGTGCCGTGGCATAGGGTCGTGCTGGAAACTTGCCGGCACGGTGCGTGCCAAGCCGTGCCAATGCGTGCCGGTCAAAAAAATTCTTGTGTACCGACACATAATAGCATAAAATATTTATTTTCTTTAACAACAAAATATTCTAACTATTTATTATGTCTTTATATCACATCTTTTGAACTTTATTGAGGAAATTACTTACTAATTTAAAAAATAGAGAGCTTTGAGCTATGCCATCGACACGAGGTCTGTATTGTGCCGGTATTTTGTTGGCACGGTACGGCACGGTGGATACGGCCCGTTGACACGGGCACTTAAAACCTTGCCATACATAATACAATCTACTATATACATAATAGTTTGTCAAATTCAATTTGCCTATAAGTTGTCTTATGCAGTAGTTAATACGAAATTAAACAACAAATTTTTATCTACCTCTAAATTCAGTTTTGGAAGGCAAAGAATTAGTAGACGTAGAGTGTTCTCCCTAAAGAATTCTTGGGTCAACTGGGCACATGCTTCAGGCACTGGGTCAGCCTCACTGCTGCCATAGAGGATAAATTTCAACTCCCGGATATTTTTGCTCAATTCACCAATCTGTGTAGGCAATTCAACATGAAATTCACTAGAAAGAAAATATGGAACTTTTAAGATAGAAATATTATACGGGCTCTTTTATATGGCCACCTATATGAAATTGCAAGACAAAATGTAACATCAAACAAAATCAGACAAAACTAATAAAAACTTATATGTTCATCCACATTAGTTAGTTTATTACTTCCCATATACTCATAAACAAAACCAAACCAAACTGCACTGTTAGTTCACAAATTAAAATGACTGGATATCCAAGAGAAATCAAATAAAATATACAATATATACCATTTGGAAATGGGGAAGTCATAAAGAGATCGATTTACTCAGACATAAAACAGTTTTCAGATAAGAATTAAAACAGTAGATGAAAAATAGTTGCACAAGATCATAGCTAGAAATTGAAAGTTTCTACCAAAGAGGTTGCAGATAAGAACAAATAAATAGACGAAAAAATAGAGATACAATATCATAGATAGGCAAATCAGGAGTTTCCATTGAAAAGGTTTAAGATAAGAATAAAAAAAATAGTAGATAAAAAATAATTATACAAGATCATAGTTAACCGAACCAAAAGATTCCACCAAAGAATGGGGCAGCACTGCTAAGGCTGCATATTAATATGATTATAATTGACCCTGTATATTCTAAAGTTTTACCTTTTTAAATCCTTACAAAGAATGCATATGGTGGTCAATCTATGCTTCACACGGTCATTAACAATCCTGGGAGATTGATGTGGGAGACCATAAGAAAATATAGCACACTGACATTATATCTAGTATTTGGCATTAACTAGAATCATAAGATGCTCAAAGAAATATGGCATGGTAGTAATAACATCTAGACGTATTTATTGAACTCTTGCTTTTCATTGATCAATATTTTATCTCAATAAAAATTTAACAGTATGTCTAGTCTAAAAAAACCAAATTACATGTAGTAAAATTATGTAAATTATTACACCAAAGAAAAGTTATTATCAACAATGTCCTGTACATTGAGATTCCAATCCTAATCATGTATCTAAGAAATATTTCAAACACCTATACGCAACCCATAAGCTCTTACATGTAGATTCTATTATTAAGGACTGCTGAAATAAATTGGTTTAACTAAGGTTGTACAATTATTTTCTGAATTTGTCGGATTCCACTAGAAAAATTGTAGACAAGGTCAATTTTGAAGCTATAGACTTAACTATTTACAATTAGTTGTCCAGGCCAACATTAGTAAGATTGTTCCAGAAGAACAACAATTACAATAATGACACAAGCAAAAACCTTTTCTATGAAAAAAAAAAAAAACAGAAGGCCAACCGGAAACATTTGAAGCTTGCCACCAGTAATAAGAGCTATAAGGTTCGATACAATTGTAAAAACTAACAATCTAACATTGCAAAACATCTTTTGGCTAGCCAAGGACTTCTTTAACCCTTCATGCAACAGCACATTTTATCAAAAGATAAAAGACCAAGTACCTAGACCTCTCGATTCGGTTTTTTATAAGATAAACAAAAAGTCAGATATTTCTTTCCAAGGCATAATTATGAATTTTGTGAAATTTTTTAATAAACTTACACAAACTTCATTTACCTCCAGAAAGCTTCATGAGAAATGCAACAAGAAAAGGCATAGCAAACTGTTTAACTATCAAGATAAGTTTAAGGGCCTATTTTGATGTTTGAACAAGTCAAGTTATCTAGTGATAACTTGTGCGCTGTAGAATTTTCTTCTGTGATTGCAAGATAGGATCTTTGTTTTACCTCCTTGCAAGGTCTTCAAACCATGATTTGTTGGGATAGTGCTTTCCAATTTCCACCTACAAGGTGATTTATCTTATTCCACGGAAACGACTAGGATATAGCATGTTTTTCTCAACATTCAACCATACTACTCATCTACAAAATACTACATGCTTCTTAGTAAATCAAAGGATGCGCTGGAAAGGATATTCCTGCATCCAAACAGGTCCTAAATGAATATGGAATTCATACCCTTTTCACCTAAGTTAAAATTGTAGGGGACAGTTTTCTGCATAACGAGCATTTTATTTTTAGCTTATTAATGCTGTAATGCATCTGTGCAAAGTATATTTTCGCGGTCACGATTATTCCACTGAAGCATAAGAGGCTCATCATACGGATCATTCCTGAGCCTACCTTCGGTTGTCATAAAAACCCCAAACCAAAAATCTAATACAGCAACCCTAATCTGAATTAGTGAATAGCATCAAAAAGCATTTATTTATTTATATATTGATGGCCCAGAAACCATCATAATGTTTTTCCCAACAAAATACCTACTTTAATAATGCACGCTACACAACAAAATTCCAAATAACCACTCAAAGCATGAACTATTCTAATTTCACATGAAAAACCATCATCGAATTGAAAAATACGAAACAGACCCAATTATGCCCTAACAGCGCACCACATTTCATTTCAGAATGCAGAGAACACAACTCGCAATCCATCGAAAACAAATCAGAATCAGGCATAAACCAAGGAAATAGGCGAGGGGGTGAGCACCTTCTCCTCCCTCTTCGCCTCCCGAGAGTCCCACTTGCGATCGACGTAGACGAGGAGGTCCCTCGTATGCCGAACGACGTCGGCCGCGGGCCTCGGCTTCGACCTGAAGAGGCCCCGCATCTTCTTCCTCCGCTGCGGGAGCGGCGAGGGCTCCGGGGGATCGAGGCGCCGCCGCCGCAGAAGCGTGGGGGAGTTAGGGTTCGCGATATAGGGGTTGGAGGAGAACTAGGGTTAGGGTTTCGTCGGAGGCAGCCGCAGCACCCCGGTGTCTCCCACCCCCCACTTCCTTCGCAAGGGAGTTGTATCAGCGTAACCGTTTCTCAATATTCCCTCTCCGTTTTTAGATTTTATTTTATAAAAAAATACGTGTCACTCAACTCTCCTCTTCAATTATAACAAAGTCAATTGCGTACGTCCGGTCTAAATATGCAATAAACATCAAATTTATTTTTAATCTTTTTTAATAATTAATATTATATATATAATATATCTATCTATCTATATCTATATCTATCTTTTATATATAAAAGCGTATATTCAAAATTGAGTGAAATGGACGAATTACGCCCATTTTATTAGCGCTTATTCTTTCCTATGTAAAATTTTAAATATAAGAAACGCAATGAATAAAAATAGAAAAACCGCCATGAATACGTAATTTTTCTATAACAGATTATTGATGTGAAAATCGTATAAAAATATATTTTATCGTATAAAAGATTCTTTTCTATATATATTTTTGAATTTAAAAATATCTTTTCTTTTAAGATAACGATTTTATTTTTCTATTTGAAATTTTAATAGTAATTTTTTCTAACAGATTATGGATGTGAAAATTCTATAAAAAATATTTTCCTATTTAGTTTTAAAATATCATATTTTGAAAATTCTATAAAATATTTTTTTCTATATATATTTTCAAATTTCAAAATATCTTTTATTCTTAAGATAACGATTTTATTGTTTATTTAATTTCAAAATATTTTTCGCAATATTTTTTTCTAACTGATTTTATTTTTCTATAATTTCAAAATATTTTTCTTTTCTATATATATTTTTAAATTTCAAAATATTTTTTCTTTTTAAGATAACGATTTTATTTTTCTATTTAATTTCAAAATAATTATTACGTGCACTTGCACGTACACTCAACTAGTATATATATATATATATATATATATATATATATATATATATATATATATATATATATATATATATATATATATATATATATATATATATATATATATATATATATATATATATATAAATAAAATAAACTTATCTTTATTAATAGCACCAAGTCATTGATGCTACCAACTTTTTAGCCATTGAATTGAGAGATGTGAGGTTAGGATGATGTGGGCTCCCAAGGATTAAGTGTGTGGTTGGTTGAATAATATGATCTAACGGGTGAAAATCATCAAAGGGGTGGATCTAACGGTGGAAAACTTGGTAGCAGAGTCTTCGTGTTATTGATAGCATGTGGACCATAAAATAAAATAAAATCTAATATATATATATACTAGAATTTCACCCGTGCGATGTACGGATAGTATAATAATATAAAATAACAAAAGTTATTATGTGATGATAAAAAAAAAATTCTAATTAATATTATATTTTTTAACAAATAAAGAAATATAGTATCAATCTTAATTATAGTATATATTAAAGTACAAAAGCTAGAAAAAAAATATTATGGACCAAAGTAAATACTCAAGTAAAAAACAAAATTCAAACCTAATCTATGGATTGATCTGCAAAATAATTTACATTTACATATTGATGTGCAAAACAAAATGATAACTAAAATTAATATGAAAAATTACAAATGACATTAATATTTAAGTATATAATGAGATCGACTAAACTTTCATATTTGACACAAATTATAGTAAGCACACGTATATGAGAGACATACAAATTTTCAAAATTCAAAAATATATGGATGTTAGTTTTAAAAAATATATATATATAAAAATAAAAAAAATTGTTGCATGAAGATGAAAAATATCTTCTCCAATAACAATATAGATAAATTGTTAGGTAAGTGAAATGATAAATATCATAATATTAGTGAATTTTTTCAGAAAAATATCTAAATTTATTTAAAAAAAATAAAATGACAGAGTTGAATTGTTGAAAATAAATACAATACAATATAATTTGATAAATACAATATAATTTGTTTTAGATATAACTGTCAATCTAGTCTAGTCATCTATTTATAATAATAAGCATATAATCGAAAAAAAAACATATAAACATTCAAAAGATATATTTATAATTATGAGCACCTACTTTTTATTCTCAAATAATATCGTAATCTTTTTTATTTCTTTACGTTCTTTTGACTTTCTTCCATTCGACTAATTTTTGAAAGCTTTCTAATGACTTCTGATAAATTAGAAAGATAAAATGTAAGAGTCAATATAGTAGGTACACATATTAAAAATTAAAATTTTAAAATCAAATATTTGATGCATGTAATAACTCTTACCTACTAAATATTTATCATCGGCGACATTAGCAAGTATTTCGTTCAAGATTTAGAAATATTTATCATCAGCGACCCAAAAAGAGAACGAACATATGCCTTCAAGATGAAGAAAGGTTGATTGCCCCCTGAACGTTCTCTAGAACATTCTCCGTTATATCATCAAATGAAAAGGAGAATGAACTGATATCTTCAGAAAGACGAAAGATTAAACGCTCTTGTAGAATAGTCAAGATATGCGTTTGGGAGGAAGAAGACCACGATCATCAGCAAAAATCGTCCTGCCCCCTGACGATTTGACCGGTATAATGTCCTTTGTGGTGATGCCAAATTGGAGAATGACCAACATGCCTCGCTTTGATCTCGACCGAGGTGGAAGAGGAAATATTGTCGGATTGCATTGCTCCACTTGGATGAAGTCATATTCATTGGTCACGTGTTTATTCATTAGTCTCTTATCAGCATTATTAGATTTGGTCTCAAAGATGGAGGGTGAAGCCATGTCCCACCGGGCGTGCCATTTTGTCTGCCACCATGAATGACGTACCTCGCACGGTGAAATTTATCTTGAATTTCCCGTTGGGTAGTATTCACGATTCAGATTAATATTTAAATATGTATGGTTATCAGGTATTGCGGATCCATGGCTTCCAATAAACGCAAGCGTCTATTGTTAATTACCCCTATAAAATGTTAGGGTACCTTCGATTAAGAGACCAAATATAAATGCTGATAATAAAGAGACAAAACGGGCAAATAAAATTTTATTCATATGATTTGCCGTTACATGGCTTAAGCAGGGGCATACCCCCACTGTACATAGATTTCATAAGACCGAATATCCAATTATATATATATATATATATATATATATATATATATATATAAAATAAGACACTATACTCTATATATCTATATAATTATGCCATATTAAATGCATGGCTGATTTGATTAGTCACTTGCGTTTAATGAATGTGCGGTCGATTTTGATTTTGGTTTTGGGTTTAGTTTAACGACGTTTCGGTCGTTTGGCTGAGATGTTTATGAAAATTGGATTCGGGTTTAGTTTAATGACGTTTCGGTCGAAAGTGGGATTTGGGTTTAGTTTAGCGACGTTTCGGTCGAAGTGGAATTTGGGTTTAGTTCAGCGACGTTTCAGTCGGGTTTTGGACTTGGGTTTAGTTTAACGACGTTTCGGTCGAGTGAGTTTAGGTTTAGTTTAACGACGTTTCGGTCGAATGAGTTTAGGTTTAGTTTAACGACGTTTCGGTCAAATGAGTTTAGGTTTAGTTTAACGACGTGTCGGTCAATTTCACCTTGGTTATATGTTCCAAGGTGGAGATGTGACCAAACCTCAAGTATATGTATTGGGATAGGTCGGATTTGATGTTACCGAGTTTATCATATTTTTCACTCCAGTTATATGTGCTAGAGTGAAGATCATAAGCCCTAAGTGTATGTATTAGGGTTCGGATTTGATTTGTATGAGCTTTAAGTATATGTATTAGAGCTCGTTTGGGTATGAATTTCGCTCTAGGTAGATATGCCAGAGCAAAAGGTTGACTAGACCCTAAGTATATGAGTTAGGACTAGTCGAACTTAGTTTGACTTTCTCTCTACGTATATGTGCTAGAGCAAAAGGTTGACTAGACCGTAAGGATATGTGTCAGGGTTAGTCGAATATCATTTCATTAAATTCTAAATATATAATTTAGAACTCTGGCGATTTGGATATGATTTTGTCTTAGTTATATGTGCTAAGACAATTGGGGTTGACTTAGCCCTAAGTTTATGTATTAGGGGCAGTCGACATTGCAGTTCATGATGTATAGTTCATGAGATTTGGGTATTGTACTTGTTTCATAAGGTTGGATGAGTATGGTTCATGATTCATGAGATTGGTATATGGTTCATGAGTATGTATGGTATATGGTTCATGGAATATGGTCCATGAGATTTGGATGAGATTTAGTGTATAAGATTTCGTTCATAGTTCATGAGTATGGTTCATGAGGTTTATGTGGTTGGGTTCATGAACTTGGATATAGTTCATGGACTTGGTTTATTTGCTTCATGAACTTGGTTTATGGTTCATGAGTTTGGTTCGTGAACTTGGATATGGTTCATGGACTTGGTTCATTTGGTTCATGAGATTGGGTGAACTCTAAGTATATGTATTAGAGTTCGATCGGGTATGAAGCACATTAGATTTAGTTTAACGACATTTCGGTCGGAATTGGGAAGTTCATAAAAGTTGGATTTGAGTTTAGTTTAGCAACGTTTCGGTCGGGTTTAGATTTTGGTTTAGTTTAACGACTTCGCGGTCGTTGTTGGATTTGGATTTATAGGTTTATAGTTCATGAACTTGGGTTCATAGGTTTATAGTTCATGAACTTGGTGTATGGTTTATGAAGTTTGGTGTATGAGGTTTGGTTTATGGTGTATGAAGTTTGGTGTATGGTTTAGTCCATGGTTTGGTTTATGGTTCATGGTTCATGGACTTGGTGTATTGTATGTGGACTTGGTGTATGGATTTATGGTTCATGGTTTTGGTTCATGGTTCATGGACTTGGTGTATTTGCTTGGTCCATGATTTTGGTTTAAGGTTCATGGACTTGGTGTATGGTTTGGTCCATGGTTTTGGTTTGTTTGGGTATTGAGTTATATAGGTTTGGATATGTGGATTTGGCTCATGGGTTTCAATTGGGTTTGAGTTAAATGGGCTAAGGTTTATGGGTTTTGAGTTAATGGGTTTATGATATGGGCTAATGGTTATAATGGATTAATGGATTAAATGGGTTTTGGTTAATGGATATGGATATCGGTATGGGTTAATGGGTATGAATATGGGTATGGGTTAATGGGTTTAGATGGGTTTATATTAATGGGTTTGATGCCCATATAACTTAAGTCCATATGAATGAGATTAATTGGAGCAGATTCTCTTATTTTGCGGATTCCAATTCATAATTAAATTCGTTCAATATGATTAAATCTCAATTTAGTGTAATTTGACTAAACCGAAGAATTCAATTCTAAATAGAATTTAAATAGTTCAAAAGCTTCATCTCTCTCTTTTTAATTTGGAAGTAAAATGATCTCTCTTTCTCTTTGATTTGAGAATCCTCTCTCTTTTGGTGATATTTTGCAAAGAAAGGACTATCGCTTTCTTTAATTCCACCATCGACAATTGTTCGGGTCATTTCGTCGAATGGTTAGAGCATTCCGTCGAGCGGTTTGGTTGGCACGTCGACGACGAAGCATTCCGTCGAGCGGTTTGGCGGAGCGTCGACGAAGTCGTCGGCTTCATTTTTCGTCGACGGCGGAGCGTCAGACGAAGTCCTCGGCTTCATTTTCGTCGACGGCGGAGCGTCAGACGAAGTCGTCGGCTTCATTTTTCGTCGACGGCGGAGCATCAGACGAAGTCGTCGGCTTCATTTTTCGTCGACGAAGTCGTCGGCTTCATTTTCGTCGACGGCGGAGCGTCAGACGAAGTCAGCATTTTGTCAAACAGGTGGCGGGCACATCTTGGTCGCCGGAGCAGAGCTGAGCGGGTGGCGGAGCACCACGCTCGGTCGGCGTCGGAGATGGTCGCGGTCGGAGGCGGCGCGGTGTTGCGGCAAGGGCACTGCGGGGCATTACTCGTCGAACACATAACGGGCGTCATGACAGTGAGCTCGGCGACGACGAAGCCACGACGGTTGAGCTGCCATTTACAAAGCCTCTCGAAGGAGGAACATTACAACAATAAGAGCCACGGGGAGGGGTTCGGGGGCGATGAAGCTTCGCGACGGAGGGCGCGGGCGAGGCTTCGTGACGGAGCCGCAACGGAGGAGCCGCGATCCGGTGAGTCGCGGGCGAGGAGGTGGGCACCGGTGGGTTGAGGTGTCGCGAGCAAGAGCGCCGCTCGGCGGCGAGCGGCGAGCTCGTCGGAGAGCGCCGCTCGGCGGCGAGGCTCGTCGGATCGGAGCGAGAGGCGCCGTTCGGCGGCTCGGCTCGTCGGGTCGGAGCGGCGACGAGAAGCGAGCGAGGACGAGGCCGCTCGACGGAGGCTCATCGGATCGGAGCAAAGAGCGCCGCTCGCGGCTCGGCTCGTCGGGTCGGAGCGAGAGGTTGCGGCCTTCAAGGTGGAGCGGCGCGGCGCGACCGACGGCGGCACGCGGCATGGCTCGTCGATGGGCGGCTCGTCACGGCTATCCTCGGGAAATGAAGTAGGGACGCCGCTCGTCGCGGTCGAGGCGGCTCGTCGCGGCTCGGCATGGGCGACTCGTCGCGGTCGAGGCGGCTCGTCGCGGCTCGGCATGGGCGGCGACGCGTCGCGGCTCGGGGAGGGCGGCTCGTCGCGGCTCGTTGCGGGCGAGGGCTCGTCGGCTGGCGGTCGACAATGGTCCTCGAAGAAGAAGGGGTGGGAGTCGGGAATTCCGCGTGAGCCGAGGAGTAGTGGGCGGGAAGCTTCGCGACGATGAAGATGGACGCCGGGGAGCTCACGCGACCAAGGAGGCGAGCACCGGCGTCGGGCTTGCGGACCAGGAACTTCGAGCCGTGGAAGAGAAAGAAGGAGCCTTGATTTTTTTTCTTTTCTTTCTTTTTTTTTTGATTGACCTCTCTCAACAGTATGTTTCTAAGTGGATTTCTAATGGATATCCCCCTCTTTCTTTCTCTTTTTTTTTTTATCGTGTAGTGGGGTATGGGTGGTTGGAGAGGGATCGTGCGATGGACAGTTAGGGGATGTGGGTAGTTGGAGAGGGATCATGCGATGGGAAGTTAGGGGATGCTGAATGTGGGGATAATGGGATAACATTTACAGTTTAGTCCCTCCCTTTTTTTATTATTCTCTCTCTTCTTTTGATCGCGTAGATATTTAAAATCAATATCTCTCTTTTTTTTATTTAAGGGATATTATTTAAAATCAAAGAGAGATATGGTGGATCTTAACTAATTCCCCCCCTTTTTATTTATTATGTGAGAGAAAATAATAATATTTTCTTATTATTATTTTTACTCAAACAGTGGTTTTCTCCTAAGTCAAGTCCGAGTCCAACATGTAAGAAATATTACTTGCTAAACATGCTCCATTAACATTCAGAATTTATCCAACTATAATCCATGAATTTGAGCTGTCATATACTAGTCAAAAACTGAAATTTATACATGTCGACTATCTTGTACTTAGGAGTAATCCGATGAAAACCCACCTTAAAATGCTCCTTCTCTGGTAGCGAAGAGAGTAGCCAAATCCGCAATCCTCCTACTGCAAAGAGATAAACCCAATGATACACAACTCACGAAATCTGCCCAAAAACAGCAGCAGAGAAACCATTAATTTCACCCAAGCTAACATTATCCAAATCCAAGCAAGGGTTCTGAATCTTCGTCTCGAAGTCACGAATCCAACGGTCCAAGTTTCACGAATCCGTCGCTCCTACGCCGAGAACAAGCCAAAACACCGACGCTGGAAACTACGGATCGAATCGAAAATACGCGACAAACACGGCTCGGTAAAAGGGATTTCGACAAGGCAAACCTTCTCCAAAATCGGGCGAGTAAGGATCCTCTGGATTCGTCTCGAAGTCCCGGATCCAACGACGCAAGTCTCGACGCGATCCGATGTTCCTACGCGGAGAACTAGTCAAAACTCTGCGGGTCGACGCTGGAATCTGCAACAGCAGCAGCAAAACTCGAAAATGCAGGAAGTTGAAGCCTTTAAAATGTTCTCGACGAGCTACTCACCTCGACAACCTCCCTGGGGACAGCACCACGTCGGGGATGGCGAAGAACGGCTGTCGCACGGCCTCCTCGCAGCGTCACGACGTCGAAAACACCCTCGATCGGCTCCGCGGCGCGTCGTCGACAAAGCTTGGGCTTCTCTTGAGCTTCTCCACCACCTCCTCTTCTCTTCCAAGGAAGGAGAAGAAGAAGCACAGCAGCAGCAGTGGAAGAAAGAGAAGAAGAAGAAAAAGCCTCTCTCTCTCTCTCTCTCCTCTTTGCTGCAAGGTAAGGGAAACAAAAAGGGTGATGTGACTAGTGAGCAAAAGTCAACAGTACCATACCTGCCACACTGTACTGGTACAAAGCCCCTTGTACCGGTACAAATAGGCAACCCGAGAGCCTATCTGCGCAGGGCTATACCGGTATAGCCCCGGTGGTTATACCGGTATGGCCATCAATCTTGTACCGATACAAACCCGGTTTGTGCAGGTGACTCAAAATCTGCTATTTCGTGAGATCTTCAGGATACTCGATGCTCTCGTGTTCCCACAGGGTCCGTTTGGCGTCACTTTCGCGCCAACGCGATCCGGACTCGTCCCGACACTCACCAGAGCTGTCGACAAGTCTCGGCTGAAGTCACAGATCACTACACGTCCGTGCGCCACCCGCCTCCTCGCCTCTTGTTCACATACCAACACACTTTTTAAATTCTGTATTTATGATGGAACATTTTATGTGTAACTTTTGTAATAATTTAATTTTGATTCTTAAACTGTTAATTAAACTCGTAAGAGAAAATACGAGTTCTAAAAAATAGGATTAATCCAATTTAGTTTGGATCAGTTCCAAGAATAAGTTAGTTTGGTGGACTTGCGGGGATTTTGAAAGTGAAAATTTTGGTCGGCACAAATAGCACAATTATATAAGCATGCTAAAAATCAACGTACAGAAAAAAAATCGATACAAAATTCTCCCCTGTATCCACGATACATCACGAACGGCTCAAAATCTGAAAATTTCTGACCGTTAATTGGATGCACAAAATCTCCTAAACATAATCACAAACCTAATCCTAATCCTAGTCCGTTTCGGAAAACCTCAAACGGCCCTTGCTTTCTTTAAACCTTGTCCTATATATATAAGGTTATGTCGACGGTCAACAAACTTATATATATATATATATATATATAGAGACAGAGAGAGACAGAGCGAAGCGAACTACTGTGCACTGCTACTGCGCATGCCCACTCCGCTCTTCTTATTTCTTGATTAATTCTTTGATCTCCACTTGGTCACCTTTAGAAGGAACTCGATGAAGACGAACGGATACTGGGTAGACATTTACGACAATTCTTTGCGACGGAGGCTGGCGCCGAGAGACTCGGAGGTGCGACTGGCGGTCTCAGTGATTCGACCTGAGGATCGGCTCCCGGCATACGGGTACGCGGACTACGAGAAGCTGTTCCCCCTGCCGTCTCCCAAGCTGCGCGACCCCGAAAAAGCCGTGATTGAGGTCCTCCGGAATGCTCGACACCGTCCCCGGAATGCGGAGCATGCCGGTCCCCAGAGACGACATGGTGGACATCGGGTATTGGATCGCGCCCGAAGCAGCAGAGATGGCTGCTGCTGCGCATGATCATTATGGTGTAGGCGCCTCCATCGCCGTGCACATACAGGTCTTCACCCCGGACGTGTTGTCGCTGGTGTTCGGAGAAGAACACGAGGATGCTGCTGGTAAACCCCTCTCGCAAGAGTTTCAAGAACCGGAGGTCGACGACGACGACGACGACGATGACGGCGACGGCGACGGCGACGATGATGAGCAAGTGCATGGGTCGAAGCGGCAACGAGATGATGATGATGATGATGAGCAAGTGCATGGGTCCACGAAGCGGCGGCGAGCTAGCTAGATCGTGATCTGATCATCGAGGATTTCGAGCCGGGGATCGAAGCAGTTGCGCGCGCAAGATCATGATATTGATGCATGCATGCTTCCACAGAGCTGTGCTCGCTCTACTGATTCGATCTTTAATTTTTAGTAGGTGTTTTAGGTGGTAGGAGAAGAGATCATGGATTTTTCTATATATATTAATTGTTGTTTAAGGTGGTCCTTTTTGTCCTCTCTTTTTCTAAGTTTTTAATCTCTGTTAATTTGTTACTTCTAATATATATATATATATAGTTCGCGGTGCTCAGATTTAATTGTTTGAACCAGCATATATAATATTCTGCAATAAAGTCATTATTATTAATTCTACGTACAGCCAACTTACACACGTTTAAGAGGTTTTACTCTGGTACGTAGATTAATCAAATCATTAATTAGTCAAGATTTAATAGCTTATATCTGAATGTGGTTTATGAATTTCATATATGCATATTAAATTTGATTTTTGAATTTCACATGTATATATTGAATGGATTTAGCTCGCCAATTATTGTAGGGGAGGCTAATCTTTTTTCCGTTAACCCTAGTCCTATACTTCAAATTATTTTTGAAATCCTTCGAATAGATCTTATTTTGAATTATTTGATGGAAAAACCGAACTTTCAGTTAAATACGAATGTTGAGATCCAATCATGCTGGCTGTTTTTCTTTTTTTTGTTCATATTAGGGACATTATTGTATTTGTTAGTGAACATTTTGTTTGCCGCCCGTAAAACATATTGTTACTTAAAGATTTGCAATTTCATTGTAAATTAGATTAAAATATTATCTTTTAAATCATCCCATATATACTAGGAACTCTCCAGTGTTGTAAACAAAAAAAATTTGTTAAACATGAGTGCTAAACTTTTTTAAATTTTTTTTTTTATGTACTAAATTAATAAGTGTATTTGTAGGGGTGCAATGATCCATTGTTTAAATGATCTACTATTTAAATGGACTTATTTTGGATTAAATGAGCCAAATTGAGCCACGTAGGTTTAATTAAGGATTAGAAGAAAATAGGTTAAAAGAGAAAAATAGCTTTGTCACTTTTACTTCTTTTATTTTCTCAGGAGCAAGGAAAGTGTCAAAAAAAAAAAAGGTTCAAAAGTCATTTAGAATTCATGCGTAGTGTTGTTTGAAATTACTATTGCGCACTCTCCATTTTTTTATTTTTTTCTTCTATATATAGCCGGCCGAGGGGTTCTCCGTACATTTTTAGCAATTGGACCAGATTGGTCTACTCCAATCTTAGTGGCATTATTATTTGAACAGAATCTATATGTTTACAAAGCAGTAACAAAATACATAAACAGTGAGCGTATCACTAAATATAAACATATTTACAACAATCCACCAAAGAATGCTAAATTCTACATAAATGAAAAAAAAAAGAAAAAAAAATTAATCTCTCAAATATGGACCCAATATATATATATATATATATATATATATATATATATATATATAACTAGGCTAATATCTTATTAATAGCAAAGTTATTAGTCTTTATCAAGTTTTTGACAATTGGATTGAGAGATGTGTGGTTAGGATGATGTGGGCCCCCTAGGGTTAAGTGGGTGGTTGGTTAAAGGATATGATCTAACGGGTGAAAATCATCAAAAGGGTGGATCTAACGGTGAAAAACTTGGTAGCACCAAATGCATGGTGCTATCGATAGTATTTCAGCCGGACTATATATATATATATATAAAGTCCGGCTGGTATGCTATTAATAGCACGACGAACTTGGTGCTAATAAGTTTTCTATCCTTGGATTAACCCCTTTGATTAATTTTACCCTTAGATTATACTATTCAACCAACCACCCACTAAACCCTAGGGGGTCCACATCATCCTATCCGCACATCTTTTAATCCAAGGGTAGAAAACTTACTTATTAATAGTATTCGACCTAGTTCTATATATATATATATATATATATATATATATATATATATATATATTGTTATCTATTAATAGTACGAAGCACTTGGTGCTACCAAGTTTTCTGCCGCTAGATCTATCATTTTGATAATTTTCACCCGTAAGATCATACTCTTTAACCAACCACCCCCTCAACCCTAGGGGGCCCATATCATCCTAACCACACATCTCTTAATTCAATGGCAAAAAACTTGGTAGCACCAATGACTTGGTGCTATTAATAGCATAGTAGCCTAGTTCTATATAGGGATGTAAACGGATCCGGGTTGGTGGAGCTCCCGCTCCGATCCGCCCCGACGGGAGCGAAACGGGAGGAAATAAACGGATTCGGGCGAAAAGAGGCGATTTTACGATCCGAGACGAATTCAAGGAAACGAGAGAAATTTTGACCCGCCCGAATCCGCCCTAAAATCATTTTTATTTTAAAAATATATTCTTAAAAAATAATATATTTGCAAAAAAGTTTAAAATACAAATAAGTTAGTACTTTCATTTCTAATTCATATGAAATTTTTTAATTTTATGTTGAATTGCGATGGATATTTTTTATTTTTATAATTGATATTATTAAATTATATATATAATATTATTAAAAATTATTATTTGATATTTTATAAAATATTAATAATATTATAATTTTACAAAAAAATATTAGTTGGCGGGGCAAATTCGGGGCGCCGGCGGGAGACAGGTTACGAGGCGAGGCGGATTATGAGATATATTTTTTAACCCGTCACGGATTCGGGGCGGGAGGCGGGGCGGGTTTTTGCTAGTCGGGGCAGGAGGCAGGGCGGGCTCCCGCCCGCATCCGCCCGTTTGCATCCATAGTTCTATATATATATATATAAAGAGAGAGAGAGAGAGAGAGAGAGAGAGAGAGAGAGAGTTGAGCTAGAATACTATCGGTAGCAAACGGGCTCCGTTGCCATTCATTTGTTTTCAATGATAGAGCAGCTTCCAAATCGACGATCAACACCGTTAAACATAATCAATACCACTTGAAATGTTTAGAAATTAAATTTCAAATCTTTTCGACATCATTTGGCTAATGATCAAAGGATTTTAAAATTTATAATTTGGCTAAATTACATAAAACCCCCTCGTCAAAATCGATTTTTCACTTTCCTCCCAATCATTTAAAAACCTACACTTTACCCTCGCAAAATGAAAAATGTGCACTTTTCCTCCTCATTCTTGCTCCGTTAGGGTTCCATTAAAAAATAATTTTTTATGCCAAAAATACCCCTCCGTCCTTTCCCGGTTTCACCTCCCTCCGCCTCACCGCCGCCTCGCCGCCTCGCAGCCGCCTCCCAGCCTCGCCGCCTCACCCTCCTCCACTGCCTCGCCCTCGCCTACATCCCCTTCGCCCTTCTCAGCCGCTCACACTCGCACGCCTCTCCATCCATGCCCACTTCGATCTCCTAGAAGAACGGAATAGAAAGGACGACGGCCGAGCGAGGTTGGGGCACTCGCCCTCGTATGCCTCTCCATCCATGTCCACTCTGATCTCTTCGAAGAATGGAAGAGGATGGGCGACGGCGGAGCAAGGTTGGGGGAGAAGACGAAAATGGTGAGAGGCATTTTTGTCATTTTGTCACGGTGTACCCCCTGTGAACATTTCTCATTTTTCAAGGGGGCAAAGTGTAGGTTTTTAAATGACAGGGGGGAAAGTGAAAAAGCGGGTATTGACAAGAAGGTTTTCTGTAATTTAGCCTTAAAATTTTAATGTTCGATATAAGGCATTTTCTCATTTAACGTAAAAATATCCAAATCAATTGAATTTTTGTTAGAAAATTTTTAAAACTATTTAAAACAATATCTATACTCTTAATCTTGATTACAAGATTCCTATCATCATCTTTTATAGAATATGCATTTTCAGCCATTTATTTTTGTGTCCACTCGATGGATAAGAAAACAATATCAAAATATATGAAATTTGATTTCTAAACACTATCATGTTCAACGGTGTCGATCATCGATTTGAAGGGTTCATCATCGAAAACAAATTGGTGGCAACGAGCCGTTGCTTATCGATAGTATTCTAGCTCAACACACACACACTCTCTCTCTCTCTCTCTCTCTCTCTCTATATATATATATATATATATATATATATATAGTACGTCTTTTGTACTTTCAAAAGTACGGAGACCGCCGTGCTTGTAAGTTGTTTTCGATAATAGGACTTTCGATTCGACGATCGGCTCCGTTAAGTATAATCTACCTTATTGGAACTATCTAGAAATCAAATTTTATAATTTTTTGACATCATTTACCAAGCGATCAAAAGGTCTCAAAAATGACTATTTTAACGGCCGATGTGACATGTTTTTAAGTTCAATGGTGTAGAAATATCCAAATTACATAAAAATTTAATAGAAAATTCTACTTAACATCAATAGCAAGATCAATACTTCCGATTTGAAATTTGAGTCCTTTATCACTGTTTTTTATGAGATTTTTATTTTCGGCTGTTCATTTTGAGGCTACTCGTTCACTAAACAAATGAAGTCAAAAAATTATGAAATTTGGTTTCTAGATAGTTCCAATAGTGTAGATCAAGTTTAACGGAACCGATCGTTGAATCGGATATCCCATCATCGAAAACAACTTATAAGCACGAGGCTTTCGTATTTTCGAAAAAATAAGAGCCTAGCTCTATATATATATATATATATATAGAGTTCGGCTACTATATTATGAGTACGATCGCCCTCGTACTCATAAGTTGTTTTCGATGATAGAGCTTCCGAATCGACGATCTACACCGTTAAACGTTATCTACAGCATTTAAAATTTCTAGAAATTAAATTTTATAATTTTTCGACATCACTTACCTTACGATCAAGAGATTACAAAATTGACAATTTTTAATATGGGATACCTACTAGTTTAACGGTGTAAAAGAATCAATAGGTTGAATTTTTGCTAGAAAATTCTATTCACTACCTAAATAAAGATCAATAACTCCGATCTTAAATTAAAAGATCCGATCATCTATTTTTAGGATGTCGATCGATTTTGACCGTTCATTTTATACCCTTGATGGACTTTATAATGATTTCAAAAATTACGAAATTTATTTTCTAGAAGTTTTAAATACTCTAGATAAGTTTTAAATACTCTAGATCATGTTTAACGGTGTGGATCATCGATTCGAGAACCCCAACATCGAAAACAACTTATGAGTAGTAAGGGCTCTATACTCATATATATATATATATATATATATATATATATATATATATATATATATATATATATATATATATATATATATATATATATATATATATATATATATATATATATATATATATATATTCAAATTCAAGTAATTGTTGCCTACAATAATTATATAGTTCTTTTTTTATATATACATTAAATATTTTTCTATATTTTTCGAATTCTGAGGAATTTAAAATTTACTGATTAATTTTTATTATAAAAAAGATGGTATTTTCATAAAGCGTAGAAAGAATTATTATTAGATAAGGATGAGATGTAAAGAGAATTATTGAATTATTGTTAGATAAGATATTAGATAAGATGAGATAAGAATATTATTTAGGCTACACTAGCTTATTAGGAGATAGGGTATATGTATAAATGATGAAATTTGATACTCACTGTTTAAAGACAATTTGGGTAAAAACAATATGATATATAGTTAATACGTCAGTCATTGGATTAGATCCAATGACTAAAATTTAATACTTTTTATAATAATCTAAAATTAAAATAAAAATTATATGAGTGTGATCTAACCCATCAAGGTAGAAAGTATGATATTGTTCATATGTGATTTGAATTATATTAATAGAAAGTGACATTTTAGTAAAGAAAAGATTTTATAACCCCTCTTTTATTAGTAGTATAAATTAAAAATATTTATAAATATATATAATTATATAAAATATATAATAATATATATTATCTATTTTAATTATATGTATATATAGAATTTTAGTTATTAGGCATATTTACTGGCCCACAAAATCAAATCAGCAAAACCCTAATCTAATTACTCTCTCTCCCCCTCCTCTTTCAATTGCTCGCATACCCGCTTTTCCTAAACTATTTTTCTAAATATTGTATTCATAATGTTCAATTAATAGATATGTTTTTATATCAAATTTTAAATAATGTTCTATAAAAATTAAACTATAAATTGCATAATGTTAAAAATTTTACACAGCTCGTTTAGGGCTCAAACGCACTCGGCTCGAAATTAGGCTCCCTCGAGCTCGCATCGAATTAATATAAGTCGAGCTTGAGCCTAAAGGTCGAAATTAATTTCAACCCAAGCTTGAGCTGAGGTAAGCACAAATATTTTACTTTATCTCTAAAAGGTGTTTAATACGCAGGCTATTTCATGGTGAATGGCAGAAAAAAAACAATAATAAAAACTCCAAAACTCTACATAAATTCGTGAGAAATTCGCATGCCATTTTCGGACAGGGAAAAGAAAATTTCCTTTATTAACCCATTAACTCTAGAGTGTTAAATATAAAAATGTTTAAATACCGTTACATTGTTGTTTCACATGGTATCGAGCAGGTCCCGAGTTCGAATCACGTCGGGCTCCTAGATATTAATTTTCTCCTATTTAATTCAAGCCCACGTCATGGACCAAGAAAGTCTCGAGCGGACGTGTAAGCTTTTAGAGTACAACGGTTGTTTCACATAGAGGACACAATTCAAACTACATTAGAAGAGCACACACGAAACAAGGTTTCTCGGACTAAATTCATTATCCGGGCGCAGAAAATGAAAAGAGACTTCAACATTTAAAAGTTTCCAACTCAGAGAGAGCAACATATATAAGCCTATGCTATTTTGGGGCAGTTGAAGAAAGAATACATTCATGAATGCATAATTCGTATATACATATCAACCCATAAAGGAGACACAGAAAGGTAATGTGAAAGAGACAGTGCACTGTGGGCAGGTGATACCTTTCGCCGACGTCGAGCTATTTGAGTACATAATCTCTTATCACATATCAATTGGAAAATGAAATTCCAACAAGAAGGCTATGATAAACGCCGAAGAAATGTCCAGGGCCCCCTCGCTGTTCCTATCCTGCATACATGGTGGGGTATATCGTTACTTCGTTAGCATATAATATACAGAAGCGATAATTGAACAGGAATAGCAAATATCGAAGATCTATTAATATTCCAAAACCTGTAAATGTCTAAAAATCTTCGTGATCGACGGCACATATTCCTTGTTCTATTTATTATATAATTATAAGCACGCACTCATGAATCATACTGCTGTACAATCTGTATACGGACAAGCATAAGACTCGAGCTCTCTTCTGTAATATACTACTCCTGCTTCTCTTCTTCTTCCAGGTTGTTACATCTTCATGCTATATTACATTGACTGACAAAAATACTCGTTGTTTGCTTCCTGAATGCATACTATATGTGTGCTAGCTTACATCTTTCCTCTTTTTACTCACTAGAACTATCCTGTTCGGCATTGCTTATACGAGCACGATACAACACTATCTGATAACCTTGGAAAAAGAAACTTCAGGGTTCTGCTTTATCCATCTTTGCAGCAGAAGACAACTACTTGTAGTTTCTTGGGAAACAATATAATTTCATTCTTTCAACATGAAGATAGATTTATATTTAGGATTGCACTTTACTTAATAAACTGCACAGAAATTATATAAGTTCTAAATTCTAATAAACAACTGGAAAGATAAGATTGAATCTAGTGAAATTAGATCAGAGAACTGCCACATAACACACATCCCACACAAGTAAATAAGAAGTTTAAGTGCAACTAAAAGAGGGAATCGCTAGGCGGCAAAGTAGAAATCTCAAAGTTCAACAATTTTATCTTGAAATTTAATCATGACAAATAATAAACAAGTAACCATGCAACCCAAAAGGAAGTTCAAAGCAAAACCTGCAATTAAGACTACGTTAGCATGAGATTTACCTCCAGAAACCAGCAAACATTCTTAAACTCATGTAGATCGTCAAAGCTACCCAGATTCCAATGAAACCATGACTAACGGAGAGTATGAGTAAGCAAATAATGCTTATGATGGCTACTAGGACCTGTACAGAAAGAAGAGTGTTAAGAAACATATCATGGAATGTCAAAAAGAATAATAGAAAAATTCATAGAGACACAAAATCAATCATGTTAACTTGCCATGGAATAGGCAGCGTATGCAAAATCTGATGCCCCATAGTTGATGCCATCAAAAACAAAAGCCAAAGCGTTGATTGGTTGAGTTAGCGCCACAAACTGTGAGAATGGGGAAATATTAGAAAGAAGAGAAATAACATTGCGAGCAGAGCTCTTTCTCAGTTACAAGTTATTAGTTATTAGGTGAAGTGGTGAACTTAAGTTGGTGCATCACAACTTTTGCTTCAAAGCTTTGCTTAGGTGCACCAATAAAGCTTCACAAGTTCACCTCATTAGTCCAAACAATTGAAAAATCTTCAGCTTCCTAGTCTGAGCGTACTTAAACATACCGGAATCCCTATGTGGATGAGATGAAGCACATCAGCATCCTTGGTGAATAACCTTGAACCAAAATGCAAGCCTACTCGAGTACGGTGCAGAGGAATAAACCTAAAATCATTCCCCACTGGAAACCAGTTGAAAAGTCCATTATTCACTCTTGGAACTAGAGCTATAAAATAAATCCAAGAGGAGGAGATATTGTATACCTGCAAAACACGAGATGCAACAGCTGTTGCTCTAGAATGGTCTCGTCTAGCAAATGAACTTGCTAGTATTGCCTGCCAAAATTTTAAGCATATAGTTTAGCAATAAAGTTAAAACAAGTTATCTAACTATTGAAGCATCAAATCAAACCACATTGAGCCAGTTCAACCAACTTACTAAATCAAAATCAATTCAGAATCAAGAGGACAACCCAACCACACCAAACGATGCTGCCGCACAAAACACAACTTGATAGTTTTAGAATTTGTAAATTTGTTTCCTATTCTTGAGAGTGTATGGTTGTAACCTCCTCCACAATAAGAGTGAGAAGTAATCCTTTAGTTGTATAAGTTTCTCAATAGGACATTAATGAAGTGTGTGATCTATTAATTTCCTTATGGTATCAGGGCCACACTAAGGCACCAAAGATCTTAAAAAAATGGCATCCTTATCTAACCCGAAATTTCCCTTTCCCTCCACCATTAATGTGGCAAATTTCGTCACATTGAAGCTCAATGACAACAACTATCTGCTCTAGGAAACACAAGTATTGTCACTGATCGAGAGTCAGGACTTGGTTTCCTCACGGGGGAGACTACCGCACCACCTGAGATGTCAACTTCAGAAGGTGGAGCCACTGTCAACAACCCAGACTACACATCTTGGGTATGGACCGATCGCCCTGTGAAATCATGGATCGTGGGCACTCTCTCCGAAGAGGTTCTCGGCCATGCCGTCGGTCTTCAAACTACAGCTAAAGTGTGGACAGCATTAACCAATCACTTCAAGCAGAGCTCGATTGCCCGTGAATTCGACCTACTCGCACAGCTGCAACACATCAGGAAAGTAAATAATCCTTTACCTACTTATCTTCGTAATTTAAGTCAATTTGTGATCAACTGCATGCTATTTGCAAACCTGTTTCGAATTCTACCAAAGTTTTCAGGTTACTAGAAGGGCTCGATGAAAGCTATGAGCCATTCAAGACAACTATGTTCCAACCTCCTATTCCGCTATATACAGAGGTGGTTCCCCAACTCCAAAGCTATGAACTACGAATCAAGCGACACTCAAGCCCAGCTCCTGATGTGTCTATGGCTTTTGTGTCCCAACGGGGACGCGGAAGCAACCGGCACAGAGGCCGAGGTAGAGGCTATAACTTCAACTCTCGAGGCCGGGGTTTTCCTCAGACAACCCAAGGTGGCAGATCAGGGGCCTATCAATCTACTCCGTTGTCTGGGTTGATCGTGCAGCCTTGACTTCCTCTACCGGCAGCAATCCTCCCATTTGTCAAATTTGTAAAAAGCGAGGCCATGATGCTCTGCGATGCTGGTTTCGATTCGATAACAGCTATCAAAGTGACGACATTCCCCGTGGTCTAGCTGCTCTCCATATCACTGATGTGCATGATGATGAATGGCATCCCGACACTGGTGCCGATGCTGATAACACAGATAAGCCAGGTAACCTTACTAACTTGGTTCTTTATTCTGGATCTGATAGTGTGATGGTAGGAGATGGAACTTCCCTACCGATTACCCATGTGGGTACCGGCTCTTTTGGTAATGGTATTCATCGTTTTTCGCTTTCTGCTGTCCTGGTTGTCCCGCAAATGAAGAAAAATCTTCTCTCTATTTCCAAATTGATAAAAGATCATCCCTGCTATTTTAAATTTGATGCATCTAGTTTTTCTATTAAGGATTCCAGGACACACCAAGTACTAATGACGGGAAATAATCAATAAGGGTTGTACACCAATAAAGATCAGCAGCTTGCAGCTTTCTTCTCTCAGCGAAGTAAGGCGACTAACTCACTTGGCATCGTCGATTGGGCCACCCGAATAGCCAAATCTTGCAGCATTTGCGGAGTAATAATTTAATTTCAGTAACTAAGTCTTCTGGCACTTTGTGTACGAGCTGTCAGATCAGCAAAAGTTCAAAATTACCATTCTATATATCTAATTCTCGATGTTCTTTTCCTTTGAATAAATTACATTGTGATATTTGGGGACCAGCGCCGGTATCTTCAGTGCAACAGTTTCGATATTACGTAATATTTATTGATGATTTTTCTCGTTACTGTTGCATTGATGCGCAAATCAGATTTTTTTGGATATTTTTCTCACCTTTCAAAAATTGGTTGAAAATCAATTTGAAAGAAAAATTAAAAATTTTCAATCGGGGGTGAATTTATTAGTAATGCCTTTCTTTCTCATCTTTGCAATTGCAGATTCAACACCAACTTTCATGTCCGAGCACACCAGAACAGAATGGTGTTGCTGAAAGGAAGCATCGCCATATTGTGGAACTTAGGCTCGCTGCACTATTTGAGGCCTCAATGCCCTACTGCTATTGGGTGGACGCTTTCACGGTTTCACCACTACTAATTATTTGATCAATTAGCTTCCGTCTGCAGCACTGGGCAGGAAAAGCCCATATTCAGTTATTTCCAAAAAGGATCCCGACTATTCACATCTGCGTACTTTTGGATCTTGCTGCTTTCCATATCTTCACAATTATATGGTGAATAAACTCGACAAATGATCATTGCCTTGTGTCTTTTTAGGCTATAGTGATAAACATAAGGGTTATCGCTGTCTTCATCGATCTACCGGTCGCATCTATATTTCCCGACATGTTATTTTTTATGAACATTATTTTCCATTTGCTACTTCCTCTCAGATCGCTACTACTTTTATTGGGGATATCTTGAATTGGAGCTCCACTCTCGGCTCTGCTAACTCTACTCAATCTAGCCGTACTCCTCTATTTAATTCAACTGACTCAAGAGAAGTTGCTCGAGTATTCTCTGATGAGGTTACAACTACTTCAACAAACTTGCAACCTACTAATCCTCACAGCTCTTCGTCTATGCCTCCAGTCGATGCCCTACCAACTGCGCCATAAGTGGCCACTCCCTCTGTGCATCCTATGGTGACCCGCTCCAAGATCGAAATTTTCAAGTCTAACCCACGGTATGCCAATCTTGCCCTCTCATCAATTCCTCTCGAACCGCACACTGTCCAATCGGCTCTTAAACACTCTGGGTGGACACTTGTGTTGCGTGAGGAATTGGACGCTCTTGCAACGAATAAAACATGGCAGCTTGTTCCACGGTGTCCCTCAATGAATGTCATCGGGTGTAAATGGGTCTTCAAGACAAAACTCCATGTGGATGGGTCACTAGATCGACTTAAAGCTTGTCTTGTGGCCAAGGGCTTCCATCAGGAGGAGGGGGTCGACTTTCTTGAGACATTCGGTCCAGTCGTAAAGTCGGGTACTATTCGCATCGTACTCACTATAGCTACTGTTCGACATTGGCCGATTAGTCAATTGGATGTTAAAAACGCTTTCTTACATGGCAACCTCGCAGTACCGGTTTATATGGAGCAACCACCTGGCTTTCGTGACTCAACTTATACGGTCATGTGCATTTCATCGGGTGCGCACTGTATGGGCTCAAGCAAGCTCCTCGGGCATGGTTCGACAAATTCAATGGCTTCATAATCGGTTATGGGTTTGTTTGTAGTATCTTCGATCCATCATTATTTATCTATCGCCATGACAATCATACTATTATTCTACTTCTCTATGTGGATGATATTGTTCTCACAGGTGACTCGCACCAACTTTTAGATCGACTTATTTTTGCTCTTGGTCAGGTTTTTCCTATGAAAGATTTGCGTCCTCTACATTTCTTCTTGGGAATTGAAGTACACCGCTCTTCAAATGGTTTCTCTCACAACGAAAATATGCTTCTGATATCTTAACTCAGGCTTCTATGGAGCAATGCAAGCCTATTGCCACCCCTATGACCTCCAAACCGCCTCCACCTAAGGGAGACCAACTATACAGTGACTCCTCTCACTATCAAAGCGTTGTCGGTACTCTTCAATATCTCAACCTTACTCGCCCGGATCTCACACTCGCGGTCAATGTCGTCTGTCAACATATGCATGCTCCTACTAATGCCAATTACCAATGGTAAAGCGAATACTCCGATATTTACGGGAAAATCTACATCTAGGGCTTCGCATCCTAGCTCATAGCTTGCTGGACTTATTCGCCTTTGCTGATGCGAACTGGGCGGGATGCAAACTTACGCGTCGATCTACCACAGGTTATTGTTCTTTTCTTGGTTCTAATTGTATTTCTTGGTGCGCAAGATCCACGATCGAGGCCGAATACCAGGCCCTCGCCTCAACAGCTGTTGAACTCACATGGATCTCGCATATTTTACATGATATTGACATTTCTCAACCTCGGCCTTCCCTACTTTTTTTCAACAACATATCTGCTTTGCATCTCACAACTAATCCAGTTTTTCATGCTCGAACCAAGCATATTGAGATCGATTATCACTTTGTGCGGGAAAAGATTGCCCTCGGTTCTATTATCACTCGTTACGTTCCATCTTCTTTACAACTTGCTGATATTTTTACCAAACTATTGACTCGGGACTGCTTTGTTGGTCTTAGAACCAAACTTGGTCTCTGGTTATCACCAATGCCTAGTTTTCGAGGGAGTATTGAAACATCAAATCAAACCACATTGAGCCAGTTCAACCAACTTACTAAATCAAAATCAATTCGGAATCAAGAGGACAACCCAACCACACCAAACGATCCAGCCGCACCAAACACAACTTGATAGTTTTAGAATTTGTAAATTTGTTTCCTATTCTTAAGAGTGTATGGTTGTAACCCCCTCCACAATAAGAGTGAGAAGTACTATTTTAGTTGTATAAGTTTCTCAATAGGACATTAATGAAGTGTGTGGTCTATTAATTTCCTTACTAACTGCATGATACTTAGTTAAGCTATTACAAGATTAGCAGTGGCAATCCAGGTTCGTTGGTCATAAAAGGGTGGGTCAAGATAAGGGTGTTTAGGACCATACAGGTCAACCAAACACACCAGTTTAATAATTGGCTCAATGTCCTAAAACCAAACTCAACCCACTTATCAAATGGGCGAGTTGACTAGTTTAACCATTTAATATTACAAATTGTTTAAGCCAATAACAATGACTTATCTATTTAAATTTAACTAATGACTAAGATGTGCATATAAATAAGATAATTATATAAATATTTATACATTTTATATAAGGTACGATTTATACTCGATGAATGTTTTAATAGAAGTTCGCATATTCTGCAAGCTGTTATATGGTAAAAAAGGAACATGGTTTGAGTGAGAGCTTCTTTAGCTAGCAAATCATCTAAACTAGGATACACTTGATAGATTAGCACTTTCTAAATTCAACTCAGCCGAAACTTATAGCCTAAATTTTATACAAAACCCAGATCCATATTATAACCTTTCTTTCTCTAGTCAATTCAACATGGATCCATCTTTTTTTCAAAATTCTGTAGTATTAAATCTTTCCAAATCAACTCATTATGTTCTTTTATTCAAATTTCCATCTACTTCTTTTAACATCACTTGCTTTGTTTATTTGCTCTTTCTAACAAGTCTTGCAGTACTCAATTTGTGACACCACTAGTGTCCCACAATGGGTGGGAAAGAAATTTTGCACGGAAATATAAAGACCAAGGACTACGTGCTAATAATTGGGACTAATCATTTTGAGCCGGTGGTTTGAGTCTAGTGAGTTATTAGTGTTAACGAGCAAGTCGTTACAAAATTGATGCTACTCTCAAGTAATCTTTGGCTCACTCTATTTATATCATCTCGTTATTTCATAACTTATCCATCAAACATTCCAATCTCCATTGTTCAATTTTGTGCGGTATTTTCATAATTCAAATTGTATTACACAGCAATTAATATCCCCTTAATTTTATAGGATCCATTTTGAACGAGACAGCCTATGCAATCCACATTATTCATCTAGCATAAGATGTCCTGCATTCTCCTGAAACTCCCAATTATTTGAAATTGACTCAAGAATTGAAGATCGCAGAAGTGGTCAGTTTTTGCTTTTTGGCATCTATTTGTTGGGAATCCGGTACTCGCCCTGGTACTGGATTTTGAGAATCCGCAACCTGCTCCGATACCGACTGCTGTTGATCCGGTATCGGATGTTGGAATTCTACAACGGAAGCGTCGAATCGGGCTTTACCATAAACCCATCTCGTCAGTAAAAGCTGAAACAATTATTAAAAAGAGAAAAAAAACTAAATAGAAAATATGCGGGTAAAATAATATTAATTAAATAAGAGAAAATTACACCTTACTCTTCTTCTACATAGTGTAACTACAACCCGAGTCCTCGTTTTGAATCTCTCCTGCCCCTCTCTGGTCATCTATAAACCTACAAAAGAAGACGTCTCTTTTTCTCTCTCACATGCACTCGTGCACTAGGTGCATGCAACCATGGCTTTCTCTCTTTCTCTCTGGTACGACACCACTCAAGAAACTCTCTCCCTCACCCGTACTCCACTCCAAAAGCATCCCACATAGTGCTTATATAATGCATCATCTAAAACGTACCCCAATCCTAGTATAATTAGGATTTTTACCTCAATTAATATTTAAATCTATATTTCATTTATCTCCAATAGATTTAAATATTTATCCTAATTTAGTTAGATTTATACTCGAATTAATATTTAAATCTTAATTTATCTCCAATACATTTAAATATTAACTCTTATCCAACTAGAAAATCAACTACAAATCTTACTAAATCCTAACAATCTTCACCTTGGTTGGATTTGTAGTCTTCAACCGCTGTATCGAGCTCACCATGAAAGCTCCACCTTGAGCTTGTCTCTTCCGCTCGGTGTCACTCGCATCCGCTTGTTAGAATTTATTAGATTTTTTGGTGATTTAAAACTTATTAAGTCTCTTGGGCAGCCCAATACTTGATGGGCCTTGCACAAAGCCAGTAAGGTTTTCACGTGTGAGGATTAGTCTCACATTGGAAACTAAAAGTATGTCGTTGTTATTTATATATTCTTTCATTCTCAAGTTAGTTGCTTGGAAAAAAATGAGAGTTATTCTCTCGACTAAACACACACACGCACGCCGTGCTCAAGCACAAGCACGCGGCGGTGGCTTTGGTCCATCCAGACACAGTTTATTTTATTTTATTTTATTTTTTATCTTTTGGGAGTCCTAATCCATATTCCCTATAATTTTAGACTTGCGCTACACGAAATTGGCTTGTCGAAGCAAGATTTTGCCTTGGAATACATATTGAAGGAGGTTGCATGAGTTCAACCTTGAATCGAGGCATACCTTAGAGCGCTATATGGAATTGACATGTTGAAGCAAGATCTTTGCCTTGGATATCTATTATCTATTAATCTATTAATCTATATGAATCTTCAATATGTTTTGCGCGTGGCAAGTTTTCTTAACCTTCACCACCATGTGATTAACTTTCTTCTTTCCATCAAATTTTTAATTAACGAATCTAATTAATACATCTAAAATGGTATACTACTAAACTTCCAATTAATGTATTTAAATTCTCCATTAAATTTTTAATTAACGTATCTAATTAAAACATCTAAAATGGCCTACTACTAAACTTCCAATTAACGTATTTAAATAGTTCCCTGCCAATTTTTTTCTTCACCTTCACCACCATGTGATTCTTCCCCTTTTCTTTATCAAATTTTTAATTAACGTATCTAATTAATACATCTAAAATGGTATACTACTAAACTTCCAATTAATGTATTTAAATTCTCCATTAAATTTTTAATTAACGTATCTAATTAATACATCTAAAATGGCCCACTACTAAACTTCCAATTAATATATTTAAATATTTCCCCTGTCATTTATAATTCTCACCATTTTACTTCTAATTAATTTATTACGATCCTTCACTTTTCCTCCACAAGACTTCTAATTAATCCATCTCCGTCAAGTTTAATTTGTTTATTTATTTTAATTATTTTGTATGTACAATTTTGAAATTATCAAAATGAGAAGCTCAAATAACAAGTTGGAGGAAAGCTGAGGAAATCAAGAGTAAAAAAAGGATGCTCGGGTAATATAGAAATTTTTTTTTAAAGCAAAGTAGATAGTAATTTTAATTGTTTCATCGGGAAAAATTTAATTACTAACATTATTTTCTATACACACTTTTCAAAATTATGTTCATAAGAAGTTTTAAAATATTGCCTTAAATAACTTGAATGTGTACTCTTATTTGTAGTTTAATCCAGTCTTCTAATTCTGATGAAGAAGAGAAGTGAAGATTTTTCCAACAAAACTATCATAAGATCTAATTTCTATAATATTTGAATGATATTTGAAGGATATGTGTAAGAGACTTATTTTATTTTGAATTTTATAGCATGAAGTTTATAGTATGAACGATGAATTTTAGAATTTGGTAAAATTCTTAAGTTTCTAGACACAAGTTATTGAAGACTAGTGATGTTTTGGAGCCATATAACTTTCATTCCAAATTTTATAATTTAGAAAAATTAGTATTTAGGATTCTAAATATAATTTTATTTTTTAAAATTTTAAATTTGGGATTCTATTATCTACCCGCCGCATCGCGCTGGTTTCTGCACTTGTATATATTAGAGGAGGTTGCATGAGTTCAACCTTGAACCGAGGCATACTTGGGAGCAAAACCCTAATCCCTACCTCTGTTTTTTTCTGTTTCTCACCATTGATCTTTTGCGCCAATTTTCACCAAGCTTTCTAGTATTTCGCTAGATCTCCTAAACCTTGTTGGGTTCATCTTGTGTCACCTTAAAAACGTGCGATGGGGTGGAACGTGGATGTTGTATCGAAAGTAATTGTCGAAGCCTCGCACGTGGAGGGCAATTTTGCTTCTAGGACAAGACTCGGCACGCCTCGATCCACAAGCTTTTTCTAATCCTTTCTCTATAGTATTTATTATTTAATTTCTTTTAGAAATTTTTCTAAAACTGAAATTAAACTTTCGAATTATTTTTAAAGAATATTTTACTAAAAATCAGAAAGATTTTTCAACCACCGCCGCTTCATCTCGAGTGATTGCACCTCCGCGAACTTTCGAACCCTCATAGCTCCACCTGAAGTCGAAAAATCGCAACCTTTCGAGTCTAACGAGCCTAGCGAGATCAAATTTCGCTTCAAACCAGGAACGTGTCGCACACCGTCGCGTCCTCACTACACCATCGTGCGTTCGAATCTTTACCGTATCGA
This sequence comes from Aechmea fasciata, assembly GCA_025177825.1. Classification (NCBI taxonomy): domain Eukaryota; kingdom Viridiplantae; phylum Streptophyta; class Magnoliopsida; order Poales; family Bromeliaceae; genus Aechmea; species Aechmea fasciata. The sequence continues at coordinate 5,983,694 of CM045925.1, read as the reverse complement.
CTCCTAAAACTTTGCATGACTTACCGTATCGACTCCTAAAACTTTGCATGACTTACCGTATCGACTCCTAAAACTTTGCATGACGTCCCGTTCCCCGTTTGAGCCTTTCCACCCTTGATCGCCTTATAAGTGGTAAAACACTCCTCCGGGCAGACATAAAAGGAACACGCCGAATCGAGCACCCACGCATCATCCGAAATTTTAGCACCTCACCGTCGCATACGACACATCGAGAATCGATCGTCTCCGACTTTGCGGCTGCGCGTCGCGTCACCGTCTCGTCCTGATCCACAACAGTTTTCTTCTTATGTCGCTTTAACTCCTTCAGATTATTCTGATGTTTCTGACAGTTGCGCTTTATGTGCCCTTTCCTATGACAGTAGAAAACTCCACCTCAGATAGCGACTTCTTCTATCGATCTTCGGTGGCCGATTTTGTCGCCTCCTTCTTCGCTCTCACCACTAGAGCAGTATCCAAGCTCTGCATGCCAGACTCCTAAGTCATCTTTCGCATCTCGTTCGAGAGAAGCGCTGCTGTGACCGCCTCCACGCTTATGATCTCCTTGCAATAAAGCAACGTCGTCACTAGATGCTTATATAGCGTCGGTAGCAAAGATAGTAAAATCAGCGACTTATCTTCGTCATCCAAATTGACTCCGATACTGGTCAACTGGGCTGCCACCTTATTAAACTCGTTCAGATGCTCGTGTAGGCTCGCCGTTTCTTGCATCCGCAGCGCAAACAACGCTGCTTCAAATACAACCTGTTTGTCAGGGACTTGGTCATGTACAGATCTTCTAATTTCTTCCACAACTTTGCCGGTGTCATTTTGTTGGCTACATTGTAAAAAACCTCATCTACTAATAATAGATAAAGCGTACTCAACGCCTTCCGCTCCATCTTCGTCTATGCTGCATCCGTAACCTCTGCCGACTTCGCCTCTCGTTCAACGTTTCATCCAACTCTTGTTGCACGGAGATAGCCCGTACTTTAATCTTCCACAATCCGAAATTGTTCTTGCCGTTGAACTTCTTGATTTCGAATTTCGTGGCCATCTCCGTCGATCTCTCCCGCAGATCGATAACCTTAAGCTCTGATACTAATTGTTTGGAATTCGGTACTTGCCACTAGTACGGGATTTTGAGAATCTGCAACCCGACTTCAATACCAGCTGTTGGTGATCGTGCGGATGCTAGGATTCTGCTACGCAAGCGTCGAATCGGGTTTTACCATAAATGCGTCTCAGAAAAAGCTGATACAATCATAAGAGAGAAAGAAAACCAAATAGAAAATATATGGATAAAATAAGATTCATTGACTAAAAGAATAATACACTTGGCTCTTCTGTATAGAGTAGCTACAGCCCGAGTCATCTTTTTGAATCTCTCCTACCCTTTTCTCGTCTTCTATAAACTAACTGTAATATACCGGATTTTAATATAAAAGTATGAGTAAATAAAAGTAGTGTGAAATACTATTTTTATAAGACTTATAGATGTAAAATATAAGTCGGAAACGACTTGTGCTGAAATCGGAACGAAAATAAAAGATTTAGAATTTTCTGTGAGAGACGGGGCTAATATTTTAACATAAAATGTAGTGTTGGAAAGTTATGAAAACTGGAGAATATGTCAGAATTATTTTTATGAGGCTAGATTTAAAGTTTCATGTCATTCTGACACCCGAAAGGTGGAAAATAAAATCCGACTGCTATCTGCTAGAGATTACAGTTCGGTAGAGCTTTCGGTGACCAAACGGGCTCGAAACTGAAAGATTAAAATTTCTTTCGTTAAGTTAATTAAAACCGAGCTTTATTTGTCAAATTTGAGCTCAAACGAACATTCAGAAGGGCAAGCGAAAAATATTTGTACCATGCTGCTAAACTGAAAGTAAATTGTATTAAGTTGGGGGGGCTATGTGTGTAACAAATGCCATTTCCTCTTTGTTTTGGTTCAACCCGAGAGAGGGAGAGAGAGAGAGAGCTCTTTCTCTGTTGTTCTTAGCTCACACCTCACACCTCCCTCTCCCTCTCTTGAAATCTCTCCACCGAAGAAGAATTGGAGAAGAAATTGGAGAAAAAGCTTGGTGGAGAAGAAGGGAAGAAGCTTGGTGGAGAAGAAGGCTTGGAGTTGAGTTACTACTTCTGATGCAGGGGAAAGTTTTAGAAATCTAAATCTCAAGTTGAAAACAGAATCTTATAGATTTGAAACTCTCTATTGCACTAGATGCTTTGTCACAGCGAGATTTAAACACGGATGCGAAAATAATTTGTAAATAATGAAAATCATAAACGACGCAATAAAACCCCAAATAAAAATATTGAATTTAAAACAGAGAATGATATGGAAAGTTGTACCATGAAAAATCCGCAAGCGGGATTAGTAATCGCAAGCGCCGAACGAGAATCGTCAAATTCTTAAAGATCACTCCAACGCCCTTTCTGCCGGAGCACCATCATGCATCGATCGGAAGCGCGATCTCGAAGAGGTTGATGTTACAGTCGACGGTTAGGGCAAACGGAGGGCGCGTGATTACCAAGCAGATCGTCGAATCGAAGAGAAATAATGAGAAATAGAATAAAGGGACTCACTCCCTACGGACTCACTCCGGTCGACGCGAAATCGCGAAGGAAAGCATCGAGAGAATCTCTCGAAAAGTGGAATTTCATAATAATCAATGTCCCCATACAGATGGCTAGGATCAATTTTATAGAGTTTTTCTACTAACAACTTGAAACAAACTAATAACCAACTGATAACCGTTCTAATCTAAAATACCAACATTCAAGCATATCTAAAAAAAGAATCTAAAACAGAAAATAATATCTCAATAACTAAAATATCTAAACCTATCCTCGTTAGCTAAAATATCTAAACCTATCCTCACGCAAATCCGGCTCAAACTCAAGTCGCACCCAATGTCTGAATCATGGTGCGATCACGTCATCAAGCCAGATGTCGGGTCTTCGACGACGGGTATAAGTCTGAAATGGGGCCCGGTCCGCATCAACTTCATTAGCTCAAGTAAGGAAAGCTTTTGAGGTAAGCTCCATGAGCTTCCATGGTAAAACCTTAGAATTCGGTTTAATTGCCCTAAGAATGGATTTAGATGAATCTAAATAAGTTTCTAAGTGGTATTAAGCTTGATATTGCTTGAATGAAATGGGTTTATAGTGTATGTTGTTATAGTGTGCTATTAGGGCTCCAAATTTGGGGCCTTTGTCCTAAGTTGTTTTCAAGGCAAATTGACCTTATAGAAACGTAATTAGGGGTATAACGAACGTGTTGGTGCGCTCGGTTCGACAATCCGACGAGTGTACAAAAAGATATTAACGAAACACCATTTTTGGTACAGATTCAGATAGCTTTCGCACGCGGAGTAGGCGTCCGAAAATTCCAAGAATCGAACCGGGGCATCCTTGTAACCATATAAGGTGGGTGGTTCTATCCGGAATCGGTGGATTTCCTTTTATGTCTAAAGTGTCATTTCTTAGCATATGTGAATATTGAGCATTTTGCATAATAGGGTTAATTGAGAGTTTCTTGTTGCATGTTATGAGTATAAATGCATGTGAAATAATAGTAAAGGAATAAGAACTTGTAAACCCTATGTATGCATGATCAAAGACAAGAACTTAGTTGTAGAAAACAAAAGTGACATGTGGACATGAAAGTAGAGAGTGGCATTAAAGAATCTTGAATACTAGTGTTACAATAGTGACATTAATGGGACAAGAATGCTAGAGTTGACACTTAGAAAACAAGTGTGGCATTAGTGAATGAGTATAAAGAACAAATAGTGCATATAACACTAGTGTGAGTTAAAGAATGCAAGTAAAGAGAAATAGTGACATTGTGACATAGAAACCTTAAAGTTAAGAGTCACATGAGCATTGGAATCCTTAAAGTTAAGGATTGATCATACTCTCCTATAGTTTGGCTTGAGAGAGGTCGCTTCCCCTCGGACGATGAGCTCCGAAGTTGTCATCACTAGGAAGGGGAATCCCCAGAGGACGGTCCCAACGGGAGGAAACTGAGGCCCGTTTATTGGGATTTTGAGTTGGTGAGTTATGGAACCCCACGGTAGGAAGCTGAGGGCCCAACGGGTTAGCCACAAGATTGTGTAAAGAAAATGTGAACTTGCATTCATCATGAGTATTTCATTAAGCATATGATTGACTATATTTTGTTCAAGCATATTAGCTACATTTGTTAGTTGGTTACTATCTATTCTTTCTTCTATTATGCCTGATTTAGACCTAGTGGGAAAGTCGGTGAGATCGGGGCCGAACCTACTGAAAGCTTTGTTGTAGTTCTTACCCCACTATTTCCACAGAGTCGGGACCGAGCGAGCCGGCGGATGGATCGTGGTAAAGGTATCGCGCCATAAATAGTGACTACCCGAGTCGGTTTTCATTTTCCTAGTTGCATACCCTTTATATATCATCTTTTATGTTTTGATGATTATAGGTGTTTAAAGCAAATGTATTAAAGAGATTATTGATGTTAAATGTAAAAGTCATATTTTGGTGAATATGTGATGTAAAGAGAAGAAATGATGAAAAAGAATGTAAATGTTTAAGTATATGCATGTATATGGTTAAAAGATAATCATGTTACTTGTATGTTTGTTTAGCTTAGTACTTTCACTTTGATTACCGTTTGCCCTCGTGCAAGCAAAGTATATTTATATTTTCGCTGTGTAAATCTATATACTTGCTCTGTACTTGTTATTGAGCCTTGGGCGGACAGGGGAGGCTCTGTCAGATTCGATGTCTGTTCGACGCGCTCAAACCGGCTAAAGGGATCGGGCTCGGGACGTGACACCCACAAAAGAAGACCTCTCTTTTTCTCTCTCACATGCACCCGTGTACTTGGTGCATGCAACCATGGCTCTCTCTCTCTTTGGTATGACACCACTCAAGAGACTCTCTCTCAGTCGTACTCCGCTCCAAAAGCATCGCACATAGCGCTTATATAATGCATCCTCTAAAACGTACTCCAATCCTAGTATAATTAGGATTTTTTACTCAAATTAATATTTAAATTTATATTTCATTTATCACTAATAGATTTAAATATTTATTCAAATCACTGTTTGAAAAGACGCATGCCTCGGCACCTAGGCATAGGCCTCAGCAATAGTGAGGCACACACTATTGCTGAGGCGCGCGCCTCGGGCTTGAGGTGCGCGCCTCAGCGAGCGCGAGTGCGCACAGGCGCACGCCTCGCAATATTTAAGTTTATAGAGATTTTTTTTTCAAGTTTTCGAGTTGTTGGGTTTTGAATATACATCTTATACTTTAACTCGATAAGATACTTAAAAAATTTTAAAAAAAATTTTTAAAAAAAATTAAGCTTTCGAGTAGTCGGGTTTTGAATTTGCATCTTATACTTTAAACCCGATAAGATACTTAAAAAATGTTGAAATGAACCCAAAAAATCCTTAAAAAACTAGCCGCTCGCCCCCTCATCTCCGTCTCTTGTTCTCCCACATCCATTCCTTGTCGAGCATCCAATAGTTGCTGTGCTAGTAGTAGCGGCAGCAAACCAGCGGTGGTTAGAACAAGCAACTAGCGAAACAGAAGCACGAAGCGTAAATAGCGACGTTAGCAAGAACATCAAATTAAACTATATGCATGTGTTTTTTTTACTCTTTGATGGTTATTTTGGGATTTTTTAATATAGAACATTAAATTAAACTAGACCTAGTAAATGTGTGCCTCTTCTTGAGGCGCGCGCCTCATGATGCGCCTCGTGCCTTTCAAACACTGATCCTAATATAGTTAGATTTATACTCTAATTAATATTTAAATCTTAATTTATCTCCAATACATTTAAATATTAATTCTTATCCAACTAGAAAATCAACTACAAATCTAACCAAATCCTAACACTATTAGCCTTCAATTATTGTTAAACCTTCAATCCTACTCATGTTTTATTCTTCTCCATAATTCATTTATTACTACCACCGAAGTTAAATCTTGGAAAGGAGTTACTGTTTTAGCACTTATCATGTGAAGTGGCTGCTCTCGAGACAGGAAACTGTAATCATGTGGTTGCAAGACAAAGCCATTAAACCAATAAACCATGTGATGTGGCTGCTGTTAAGACTGACAACTATAACCATGTGGTTGCAAGTTGAATCTTATAACCACTAAACCAAGTAATGGTACCTTGTAGTTTCAATTTTATAAGTAACACTTAATTTGGAACATTAGGTCACCCTGAAAGTGGACAATAGCTGTGCACTTATGCACATGAAACTAGATGAGAGTTTATCCACATTAAATTTTTCCTTAGCGGAACCTATTCAGCTTATACAAAGGTTTTCCTATCATGATTCTAGCAATTGTATGAATGACAGAATATGGCTCTCAAATTCGAGGGTAAGGCTGTGCAACCCTCATAACCATAGTAGAAGCCATATAAACTCCTAAACCCCTTTCTCCTTTGTCTGAGAGTGCTATTAAACTAGAGATTTTCCATTATTATACAATTCTTACCTTGTGGACAGCAAAACAAAAAACTACTTGGAAGAGTAATATTCAACGAATACAGAAAGTAAGATATCGAGGGTTTGGTTGCTGAAAGTTGCCTTGGGCTTGTAACCATATGTCGTAATTCAAGTCTTGAGAGCGGTCACTTTATTTAAAAATGCTAAAGGTTATAATATCCCCAACTATTCCTACTAAGACCGCACATTAGTTCAGACAGACTGGTTTAATGGCTACCTTTTTTTCCAATTTATCATACCAAAGTATAACGTTAACGTTAGTTGTTTATAAAACATGAGGAATTCAATATTAAGGCTTGAAAGTAAAGGATCTACATCATGATGTAATGTGCCCTGGTTTGTTCAAGTAGACTAAAGGACCATAGGTGATGGACCTTCTTACAATTTGGCACTTGCTCATCGAACTAGCCAAAGAAACCAAAAGGGGACACCCACTGTTCACTCTCACCAAAGAATCAGCCTGTCCAACCAAGACTTACCACAGTGATTTGACTGCCATAAGTGTGTAGATGGTTGCCAGTCATCTAATCAGCCAACCATAACACAGTATTCCCCTCAAATCCTACAATGATTAAATCCTCAACAACAAATATTCATCAATGTATACGCAAGATATAGGTTGTCAATGGAGTTAATGACTATTATTATGCCCTTCAATTAGATTATGCCCTTCAATTAGATGTGGTTTTACTACCACAACTCCTGAGTTCTAATTTAGATTCTTGATTTGTCATCAAACTCAGCATGTGAAGAATCAACATTTATACAATTTGTAAAGAATGTAACAAGAACTCTTGAATTTAACCTCTATTTGTTCATGTTAGGAGATTGTAAAGATAATCGGTTAAGAGAGAAATCAGCAAATAATTAACCTGTCCAGCAACAGCCAATCCATCCGCAAGAAGAGAAGTTGCCAGCCAAATCTGCAAGCAGATCTGGAATGCAGCCATAGGAATTGATCCTGGCGCGCAGCCATAGATGCAGCTAGTGTCACGCAAAATGTTGCAGCAATTACCCTTGCAAGCAACAAGAAACCTGAAAAAGAAAAAGTGAAGAGAAAAGGAGAGCAACTTAATAGAAAGAACTTGTCTACGAGAACTTCATCAAACTTGGGGAAGTAGCATCGGTATGCTATAACATGATGTCTCTTGGATATTGTAGGAATTCAATCATTCTATGGCAAAGATTTATTGTGTTATAAGCTAAAAATCAGTTCAATAAAAGCTCAAGCTTGAGATTTGGAGATTTTGTTTTAAGGCATCTACATGTCAATTTTGGCTTCCAGGAAATGCCTATAGCTCTAAAATGAACAATCACAAAGGATCTTACCATTCTTTAGGAACCGACCAAACTGGAGATCTTTGAGACTAGGAGGCAACACATCAACATGCCGCAATAATCTTGAGAGCAGTATCAATGCAATTAAATATCTGCAGAACAAGAGGTTCCTTTAATATTACAGGCAAGGAGTATAAGACAAGATTTGTATATATTCACATAGAAATGTACTACTTACTGAGAAATAACATGTGCTATTGCAGCACCACTGACACCTAAGTGGAACACAAATATAAATATGGGATCTAAGACTATATTGATTGCATCGCCGGCCACTGGTTTGTCAAAGAACATTAAACTGGGTTAGCCATAGTCATAGAAGTATATATGATAAAGAGGTATTGAAGACAAGCGCACACATAATAATTACCACTACCACTTCTATGTGAAATAATAACCACTATCTCTTCTATGTGAAATAACATAACTGTTTGGCCAACAAAAGTATAATGGCTAGCTGACTTGTGACCAAGTTTCAGTAAAACAGCACGGTAGAACAACATTTGCTCCAACTACAGGCACTTTTCCATGCATCATGAGATTACAGTGATGAAGGACTAGAAAAGTTTGCGCAAATGGCCAATTTGGCAAACTAATAGTACCAATCAGGCACTTATCCAACTCTGCTTTCCGCTATCTAACAACATAGAGCTCTTCTAGCAAGTTGAGACATGAAATACCCAGAATTAGTCATCATTGGAGTCTATAGTACAAGCAGTATCAAGGCCAGAAGATATTGCATAACTCAGTAGAATAATGCTAAATGTAAATTATACTTTCCCTCCAAGATGTTTCTCTTATTGTTTACTAGTAAATTCAATTGCTTTTCATAGTATTAAATTTGAGTTTCCATTCCAAAATATATTCTGACTAACTTCTCCGCAACATATAACATTCCTTGGAAGCTCTTCATCCTAGACTACTAAGCCCTGTAATTACAGTTCAGGTGTACTCTACTAGTTTTTTCCTTCACAAATTAGCACCCTCCTACTTTACCTTAATATTTCTCAAATTGGTTGAACATATGTTCCATAAATTCAATAACTTTATTGATTATTACCCTTTAAGGCATTGACATATGCTAAATTCATCGACAAAGCTTATATATTGTGAGACCCAGACCTGAAAGGCAATAAAATATTTTTGCGAATGGTCTGGATTACCTTGTATTATTTTCGACCTTCCTTGTTCCGATAGCAATATTTGATAAATTCATAGCAGCAAAGAAATAATAATAATAATAATAAATAAATAATTATGAGATGTTGAGAATATATTAATTCTCTTGTATTGGAACAAATTCTTAAATTCCGTAGTAGTCCGATACCCGAATATTGCAGAATAAAAAGATCAGAATATTCAAAATAAGGAAAACTATACAGTGAATCAAATGGTCTTGAAATTTTACAGAAAATATATCGTTTGAATGATAAGATTATATTTTGACTGCTACTAAAGTTTCGTGTCATTCTGATACTATAAAAGTTAAAATGAAGTCCGAATACGGCCTGCTAAATTGTAGCTCGGTAGGACGGTTAGCAAGAAAAATTGATTAAAAACTAACATAAGAATTTAAATTAAAATTACTAAATTTTAGATAAGTGCAAATATCAAATTTGAGCTTAAACTGGTCACCAGAGGAGCCCCAAATCAACCTAACAAGTTTAGATTGGACTAAAATGAGAAACTTCACATATATGTAGTACGAAAACCACAACAGGTGTGATCATTGATCATCATTTCCCAGTTCTTTCTTTATGCTCACTGAATAAATGCAAATGGGATCCTATGGAAAGATGAAACTAAGGTTTAAAGTGCCGTGGCACGGGCGTGCCGTTATGTCCCCTGGCACGGCAGCACGCTTGCGTGCTGACACGTGGCACGCTTGCGTGCCGATAGATACGCATGACCTCCTATTGGCACGCTTTGGCACGGGCTTATTTTAGTTTTTTGGTTTCAATAAACTCTTATAATGTTATTTTGAAAATTTTAAATAAATAATTATGAATATTTATTATATATACCTTACTACACTAATCAATTAATATGCATGTAAGTTTTTTGTAAATAAAATACAACTATACCTAATATAGAATAGAAATTAAAATACAATAATAAAATTCACAAGTATAATAATTATTTAAATTTACATATTTATATAGAGATAACTGCTTAATTCAACATAGATCGTCACGCTTGATCATATGGCGTATTGTCATCTGCAGATACAAGATTTATTTGACGATGTTGATGTAAATATTGCTGGTATTGTGAGAAAGTCATGTATTCGATATTAAATTCATTTTTTGTTCTTTTATTCTTTTTAAAATATATTAAAATTTGTTTAGGAGATTGACTTTTGTTCCCTTGAATCACCGAAAATTTCGCGGTGCGACAATTTTTGACAAAATATTTTGCGAAGAAAAAATGGATGTCAGTGGTGGTGCGGGGGGGGGGGGGGGGGGGTGTTATTTTACAGCGGTATCAGATCAGGTATGTCGATTAAAAATTTTCTCCTATATTGAAAAATAAGAAGTTAAAAAAAAGGCATCCGCCAAAAAGCAAAAAAAAAGTTAAAAAAAAGACAATATAGGTGGCCCGGGGGGGGCTCGATACTCCAGAAAACAAAAGAAAAAAAAAACCCAAAAAAAAGCCAAAAAAAAAAAAAAAAGAAAAAAAGAGCAGTGGCACGCGGCACATAGCCGCATGCGCGTTGTCTCGTGCGGCACGCGGCTTTGTGCCGCGGCACCCGAGAGTCGAGACCCCCCATCTTGAGGGCACGGATGACACGCCCGTGCCGTACGGCACGGGGCGGCTACGGCACGGGGCGGCACTTGAATCCTTGGATGAAACCATAATTAAATAGTGATTCAGTGATAAATCACCCATATGTGAAGTTCAAAGTTTAAAAACCAATTTCTTGGCACAGCTATCATAGTATAATCAATGACGAAATGATTAAGAATGTAAAAGCTATAGAATTTTCAACAGAAATTCCAAAGGGAAAAAGTTTAATACGATATAGCTACCAATAACATATAAATTATGTTACCTTACCAGTTGCATATAAAGGGGTTTTTGTATCCTTGAGTCCTCTAAAAACCCCTTGCATGGCCAAAGATAGGAGAACAGCAGGAGCACCAAGAGATCGCAACGTCAAGTATTGACATGCGGGGTTCAACATTGGCGAGTCCTAGTTTTGACACATTGTTTTTTATTAGACACAAATTCAGATAAGAAAGTAATGTTGAAAGCGCACCTAAACATTTAAAAATGAGAGGCAGGTCAAAGTGTTGAATACAAAAGTTACAGGTTGCAAAGTTAGTAACTTTTGCACCGACCAATAAAACCATAAGAATGTCACTTAATGTTTATTGCAGGAAGTGCATCCTTAATTGCAAATAACATCTAGTAACCAGTTTATTTTGCCTTTTTAATCTGCCCATGAAGTATCTAGGTGTAACAATGAAAGATCCCAGTGTGCGAATATGTACAAGAACAGAGTGATGCATAGATTATTGTCACTGGTTAAACCGAAAAGCCACAGCAAAATATGTAATAGTTACGTGAGGCAAAATGACAGAAACAATTTTGGGTCAAGAGTATTGAATTAGCTTAATCTATCAATAATGTAGCTAATACTGTCAAGAATGTCAAACAAAGCTAACAGTAAATCTTCAAAAGCTTTTCAGAAAGTGTGGATTTTAAATTGAGCCCATCAAGTAATCAGTACAATCATCAAGCATGTAAATAGTGAAAATGTAAGCACTTTAAAATGTAAAATCAATATGTAGTGAAGATATCAAATACTTTACCGGCCCTACACCCATGAAGTGCAAGACAGGTTTTGCTCCAAAAACAAGAACAACAGCTTGGACAAGGCCAAGCACCCCACCAACCACCAATGCCGTAGAAACTGATGGAATATGTTTACGGTCATTCTCAAATTTGTGTACATTCGTCTCTGATTCAAAAGAAGAGCTGTAGACAGCCTTATCAAGATCTGGAGAAAAAACAAGTAGTCATAGGCAAAATTTCAACTACTGCCATAATTAAGTTACAAATAAGACGCAACATATGAGAAACAAAAGAGTCGCAAACTTGTATTCAATTTATCAATTTACCTTAAATAGCTACTACCAATTTTTGTTGAAATTAAGTTACAAATTAGACGCAAATTATAAGAAACAGAAGAACCACAGATATATAATCAAATTACCAATTTAGCTTAAATAGTTACTAACCTACAATACTTAGATAAAGGTCAATCCTAATAGATATAGAACTACTTGATATGGTATATTTTATTCCTATCCCATCTATTTAAATTAAATAGAATCCTAATCAGACTTTGATGGAAAGTCAATCCGGACTCTATATAAAGGGGTATTGGTCCTGCCACCTTCTCATACGCATTCTAGTGAAGAATTACCATCGGTTTCACACTACACAGCAGAATACCTGAGATAGGAGGAGAAACCAAATTACCCAACTTCGGTTCGCGACTTTCAGATCATAGCCGAACTTCTCGCTTCTGCAGATTGATCAAGAATTTCTTCTCTATGGCGTTCTATGAGTTATTTTATTTTATTTTGATCCTTAATGTATAAAAATACATATAGAAATCAAATATGAAACAAAATATATTTCTAATTTGGGTTACATAGCAACTAAATTACTGGCTTGGCATATCAAAGGTATAGCAATATGAGAAAATGGCAGTACCGTCATGAGGAATCAATTCTTTCATTTCACTATCTACAGAGAAGGGCCCTCCATGTTCTCCGCTTTCTAGTTCTTCACTGGCCATCTTGCTAGCAGCATCTTCCTCGGCAACAAATGATGTTGTGACACTTACAAGGGGAAAGATAGCGATCCTTGACGCTTGGTTGAACACCGCAATGGATACTCCTACAGCTGCAAGCTCTGTTGGACCTGTCATTTATGAGAGAAACAGAAAGAAATTAATAATCTGCATTCTGACAAATATTGGACATTTGAAGAATTGTCCATTGAGATGGAACGATAATAATTGAAGAAAATAACAAATGTATTAAAGCGTTCGTGAGAAAGGAAGTGAAGATGACTACAGAATGGAAAATTAAAGAAAATATAAGCGATCAAAGAGTTTTAATCATCTTAACTTATTGGTCAATAAGCACGTCTGCAACAGTAACATGTAGCATCTAAATATGAGAAGCTTACATACATAATAGAGACTTCCTGGAGCTAATTTGTTAAAAAATCAACTAACCAGATTAATAATTTAGCATTATTAGATGTTGGTGAAGCATATGCCAATGCATACAATGTAATCCGTAGAATTAATATCAATATCCATGGCTGGCCGAGTGCAACAAGCGAGCACGTTGGTTAACATTTAAAAAAAGACAGGATGAAAAGAGTTCTTGTTTTGAGAACATATGTTCAAAGTCCCTAAGCATCCATTTCTTCGTTTCCTCCTACAATCTCTCCATTTTCATTCCTAGGTTTTGCACCTTGGTTATCATGCTAAAGCACTCGGATGGAGTATTACCACAACTTTGGCCCGTCGCCTTTGTGGTTTACTGCCCTTGTAGTCTATGACTTTTGGCAATTCGGCACTTATACAAACAGGACAGAAGTTTAAAATCAGGAATCAGAAGTTTGATACTAATAGCAGTGAAGTGAACTTACAGGTGATAATTCAGGCTCTTATCTAATTAATATATACACAGATCGGTGTTAAGTTTGAACATATCATCCACGACAAATTTAGTACGGGCAGCGTCTCAGCCTTGACAAAACATAGTGTGTAGAAACGAAGCCAGTAATTAAGATTCGGGGGAGGACCCAAGATTTAGGTTTGGCAGAAAAAAATTCGACCTTGAATAGTAAGAAAAAGAGTTTGTCGGGTTCACTGACCAGCTATTGCTGGCGACAGCAGCGATAATTATACCAAGGGGTTCCGAAAAAGATTGAGACACAAGTTTTATTTTAAAAAATCAATTTGGCCCCCGCTAAAACTAAAATTTGTAATATTTTAACTTTTACTATAAAGGACTAATATGTAAGTTTTAAAAGTTGAGGGGGGCCATGGCCACTGCTCCGTCCCTGATAGTGTGGCATCAATGCATCAACCTCTACATAACAATCCCTAAACCAACTCAAATTATAAAAAAAATTGAAAAATAATTAAAAAAAAAAAGCACTACACCTTCGATCTTTCGACCAAGCTAAGTTTCGACAGCATAAAAGATTTGAAAGTAAAGGGATAGAAAATCATGCTAAAAATGAAACATGATTGGAAGCTAAAAGAAGCGAACCTATGTGGCCGATGAATGCGGTATCGACCAAAGAGGCGATGGGATCAGCCATCAACGCCAGCGCCGCAGGGAACGCAATCCCCGCAATCTCCACTCCCAGCTCATCCAACCTGAATGCTTGCCTGAAGAACACAAACCAACACCAACACATATACAATATATACACCAAATTCATCATTCAGAACAAACCCAACCCAAGATCTTCAAGAACTGGAACTTCCTGCATATTCAGGCCCAGAAAAAGATTTTTTTTTTTTTTTCTCTCTTTCACTCTTATTACTATGATCATGCATGAATGGTTACCTTGCATCCTTAAAGAATACACCAAGAGGAGAGGAGGTGGTTCTCTGTTCTCCAGACATCAAGCTGGCTGTCGCGCTATCATCTGAAGAATCCATCGATCGTTTCAGGACCGATTGCGCCGCAGCCGCTGCCGCTGCGCCATAAATTTTCCCAATATCTGACTCCAAATCCTGTTCTAATTCCCCATCAATCTCTCCTTCTCAATAATATTAAAAGCAGGAAAAAAGGGAACAGTACGGGTGATCAGATCAATAATGGGCGAAGGAAGTAGCTTTCCTGCACGGTGACACGCCAAAGCCAACGAGGCAAAACTCCCCGTATACGGCCACCTCTGCTTCTCTCCTCCTCGAGATACCCTCGAAACTTAGAAAAGTAGGAGAAAGATTGAGAGAGGGATTCAAATCGTAGCACAGAGAGGAAGAGTAAACACCGGCTTAGTTATGGCCTCTCCACATTACTTTACTTAATAATCTTTTAATTTGAGTTACAACCCTGCACCTGCCTCTACACCCCAGTTGGGAACTACAAAACTATATATATCAAGATGATACTATAATAGGTTTTTTATTCTTTTTGTTTTTTAGTCTTTCTCTGGGAATACTATAGGCTTTGACCTCTTCTTGAATTTGTTTTTCCATTTTTTATCAAAAGAAAATAAAGAAAGGAAAAGGGAGCAGATCCTTCCCGTTCACTGAGCCCCAGTAGAGCCCACTTTTAGTGGGCGTTAAGAATATCGCAGTGGCGGGTTGTGACTTGTGACGCGAGGAGAGTGAAGGGGGAAAAATTGGAATAAAAAAGAAACATTTGGACCCACAAACCACGCCGAAATATAGAAAGAGGAGATGGAAGGGAAAAGTGTCTGGTGGGGCCGGCACGACTCCGTGGTCTGAACGCGGAGCAGCCAGAAGATTCGCGAAAGCGAGGAGCAACGGCAGCGGTAGCGGATTCGCCGCAGGGCTGTCCCCACTAAAGTAGGGATGTAAATGGATATGGATACTCGACTTTAATTCGAATTCAAACCCGATGGATATGAATTTTATCCGAAGTAAATGGATATGAATTTTAATATGAATATTAAAAATAAAAACCCGACGGATATGAATTTGGATATGGATATTATTGTACGCTTAGAATACGAGCAGAACACGAACAAAAATATGATATAATATATAAAAAAATTCAAGCTTTAGATCGAATTTAAAGGCCAAAAAAAAATACTTACACTTTTATAATCTAAACCAAAATACATATATATATATATATATATATATATATATTAATATAATTGGTAAATATTATTTTCAGGTTCGGGTTTAGAATCGGATTCGGGTTTTCGGGTTTTCGGATTTTTGGTCAGGTTCGGGTTTTTGGTCGGGTTCGGGTTTCGGGTTTTTTGGTCGGGTTCGGGTTTGGATGTGGATTTTTAAAATCCATCGGGCAGTTCGGGTTCGGGTTCGGGTTTCAGGTTCGGTAGTGTTGGAGAAAATCCAAAATTTCCTAATTATTATTATTTTATTTATTAACCTTTTTTATTCTCATTGATTAGTATTTATTAGTATTTATTGTCTTTAATTATTATTGGATTTATTTGCGGACGTTACGTTTGGGCTTCGCGGGCCCGAGATGCTCGCGTACGCGCGCATGGGGCGCGCGTACGTTATGCAGTGGAACGTTGCCTCCTTTTTCATCTGTGCTTTATATAGATGCATGCCTCCACTGTTCATGTAGAGGTTAAAAAATACAAAGAACAGATAGTTTTATTTTAATTGTTTTGATGATTTATTCTATCATTTTATCGTCGGGTGTTGAAAGTATCTTCGTCAACTTAACTTTCACGATCGTGCTCATGAAGGGAGAATTAGGTCGTATCTTGGGGTGTTGTTCTAATCGCACGTAAGGACGGGAATACGCCTTAGAGCGATGTCTAGCGCTTAGGATCAATTTGTTGATATTCCTTTTCTACAATTATATTTTTGGATTTTAGCGATCATCGGTAAGTTGATTTATTTATTGTTATCACAAAAGTGGTTAGATTTAATCGCAAGGATTTATGCGAATTTTGTTAACAATCTAAGGCGTATTTCCCTATATGATTGTGATTAAACCTCATAGTGCTAATCTTATATATTTTGCATATAATTTTGTTTGACAACTTGCTTATATGATTGTCATTCAAATTTAAATAAATTTGAATTAGCATTTTTTAAATTCTAATTGTATATTATTTATCTGCAAATTATTATCTTTGTTTATTATTATTTTTTACCGTACGGATTCAAAAGGGTGGATTTTCTTTTGTTTGCTACGAGTAAATAAAATTGGTGTACGGTTTGAGTTTTGCTAATATAAAACCCTTTAAATATATATATACATATATATTCAGATATATATATATATATATATATATATATATATATATATATATATATATATATATATATATATATATATATATATATATATATATATATATATATATATATTTTACTGTTCTGATTAAAAATATATATATATATATACACACTGTAGCATTACTTTGTTCTCCACAAAAACATTGTATGGATTATTTAAAAATCTGCTACAGTAACTAATTTTATTAGTGTGCAGTTTTAGAGTTTGCTACAGTAAAATTTTTTGGGAAATATATATATATATTGCTACAGTACTTTTTATGCTAAGTGTGCATGCGGTTAAAAAACTGTTTACTACTGTAAGATTTTTTTTAAAAAAAGAAGATTGCTACAGTATTTTCTTTTGCACTGATTGGATTTTTTAAAAAACTTATTTTATTGATATATTTTTTTTGAGAGATTATTTTAATGATATATTAAATGTTATGTTTAGAAATAGAGATATACTGTTTATTATTTTTCGAGAAAAAAAAATATTGCAGTTAATATATATATACTGTTTTGTCACAGTATTTAATTAATTAAAAAAAAAAAGCTTTGATACAGCAAAATTAATTTTAAACAATTTTACTATAGAAAGAATAATTTTATTAGTGTGTGATTTTAGAGTTTTGCTACAGCAAAATTCTTTGGTAATATATATATATGTGCTACAGTATTTTAGAGACATTGTACGGATTTTTATAAAATTGATACAGTACTTTCTCTAAAATATGTTTTGAGTTGGTATTGAACCCTTAACCAGGGGAGCCCAACTATTTTATAAAGTAGGCTCTAATCAGCAAACTAATTTCAACTTTGTAATTTTATTGTTTCAATTTTTATATATATATAATCTGTTTGCTGCATAAAGAATATTTAATTATATATATCTGTTCAAGATTATTTAATTAAAATTAAATATTTATTTATTTGGGCCATCTATTTACTGTTGAAGTGACTATTTGACATGATTAATTTCATGATTTTAAGTTTTGATATATATCAGAACTTGTGGGGGGAAATCTTTTTATTATGATTGCTCTTGTATATTTTATCTCTTATTTTGGAAAAGAATTTGATAAATTCTAAAGTTGGCTGACGTATTAAATTGAGATTAAAATATGTTAGATGGTTAACATTAATCTTATGATATTATTTTTTAGCATTATAAGATCTAATAAGATTCTTGCAGATTGCTTGACAAGCGGCCTGAATAGGACTAAGGTCCTGGAGTCATTGAGGGGGATGGGACTTTACCCGTAAAGGGCCTTCCTGCAGTGGGAACCCAACCTTTGTGATAGGCGATCCCTTGAAGAAGGTTCAATGTGGTAAAAACAAGTCGGAGGTTGGCGAAAAAGAGTTCTACAAATTTATAAAGGAGCATTAGCTCCAATCCCATCCCTATGGTGAGCAGTGCTATGTGTAGTGGATAAGGTTGAGCCGAGAGCTCTTAATGGGATCGAAGGCGATAATTTTCGCGAGATGTGACTCTACACACATTTCTGGAGGAAACCACCTATATAAGAGTATCCGTATGTGGCCGCGGCTATGTGAATTGGCTATACATAGAAGCTCTTATGAAGAATCGAGGTACTGTGCATGGCCATTAACGCATACACCCGCGACGGAGATTTACATCGTGTGTGTGGTAGTTGAAGTCAGGGCCAAAGGAACGTAGTTCAAGACCTGGTTCACTCCGATTCCTTCTGATGGAAACTATTTACACTAAGGGGCTGTTTGGTTGCACGCATTTCCAACTACAGTGCAGTTGCAAATGCGTGCAGCCTCAATTCCTTTGTTTGGTTTAGTGTAGTTGAGTTCAACTGCTGCAATTCCAACTGCACAGGAATGTCCAAATGCTGCAGTTGGAACTACATCCAAATTGGCCGTAGTTCCAACTGCAGCAGTTGGTGAGAGATAGGATCACCCACAAATTAATAATAATAAATAAATAAATAAATAATATTGTATATAGGTAAATAAAAATATTTGTAAATAAACTCATACTAATAAAATTTTTTAGACAATACAATCTTTGTGCAAAAAATTAATTTTTTAAAATTTATTTTATTTAAAATAGGAATATAGTTTTTTTTTCTAAATTTTTATAAAATGTGATCGTGTATGTTAATTTAATAAGTTTTAATAAATTATAATTATTAAATTTGATAAAAAAAAAGAGAGAGAATCGTTTAAATTTTTAAAGTTTAATTGATTTACATATTAAAATTAAATAAATTAAAAATTTTAAATGTGTCGATTAATAAGTTGAAGAATTGTTGAAAAATATAAAAATATTATATATATCTACTTATTTATTTATAAATAGTAAATTTAAATAATTAATAAAATTATACAATTATTTTATGTTTAGTGAAGGTAATCTCACCACTATTTGAAAATGTGACAAAATTTACAAATGCAACTATCACTTCATATTACCAAACGAGAAAAATATAAGCTGCGATTGTAACTGCGTAAAACCAAACATATTAGGTGTAGTTATAACTGCAGCATTTGCAACTGCATGTATTTCCAACTACACTGTTTTTGCAACTACATCCAACCAAACGGCCCCTAAGTGAGGTTAAGTCTTTTAAAGACACCTCGCCATTTTACGTAGTATAAACACAATTCATTTATTTTGTTTTTCGAGTTTAATTCCTATTTCGATATTTTGAATTTTGTGGGGGATTGTTGGAGAAAATCCAAAATTTTCTAATTATTATTATTTTATTTATTAACCTTTTTTATTCTCATTGATTAGTATTTATTGTCTTTAATTATTGGATTTATTTGCGGACGTTACGTTTGGGCTTCGCGGGCCCGAGATGCTCGCGTACGCGCGCATGGGGCGCGTGTACGTTATGCAGTGGAACGTTGCCTCCTTTTTCATCTGTGCTTTATATAGATGCATGCCTCCACTGTTCATGTAGAGGTTAAAAAATACAAAGAACAGATAGTTTTATTTTAATTGTTTTGATGATTTATTCTATCATTTTATCATCGGGTGTTGAAAGTATCTTGTCGCTTCTTCACGATCGTGCTTTCGCGAAGGGGAATTAGTCGTATCTTGGGGTGTTGTTAAATTGCACGTAAGGACGGGAATACGCTTAGGCGATGTCTAGAACGCTTCCGGAGCAATTTGTTGATATTCCTTTTCTACAATTATATTTTTGGATTTTAGCGATCATCGGTAAGTTGATTTATTTATTGTTATCACAAAAGTAGTTAGATTTAATCACAACCAGATTTATGTGCGGAATTTTGTTCTAACATGTAGTCGGGTTCGGGTTCGGATTTTTAAAAATCCGACCCGAATCCGACCCGTTGACATCCCTACAAGAAAGCGTGACAATATCATTGCTTGGGCCTTGTTCACTTTTGTCACTGTGGATCGAATAGAGGGAAATTGCACAAACAAATCATGTGTGTGTGTATATAAATATAGAGTTGAGCTAGAATACTATCGATAGCAAACGGGCTCCGTTGTCATCCATTTATTTTCGATGATGAAACCTCCAAATTGACGATCGGCACCGTTGAACATGATCTATATAGCTTTTCTTTTTGCACTAGTACACCTATGTATTTAAGAGAGATTCATGTAGGTGATGACTTGGAAAGCTATGTATTTTGGAGAGCTATGTATTATAGATGATCTTAGATTCATTTTGAGAAAAAGATGTAATTTGTAAAATTAAAGCAAATGTGATGTAATAGCTAGGTGTATCTCTCTTTATTTCACTTGTATTATACTTGTGTTACTTGCTCTTAGTTATTGGCACTGTTTGTGCCCCGTTGGATGTGTATGTTAGAGTTTAGTTTTTTCTGAGTAAATTCTTGTACAATTTCTATTGTTGAGCCTTTGGCGAACAGGGAAGGTCTTTGTCAAATCCGTCATCACAGCGCGCCGAACCGGACAAATCGGTAGCGGTTTTTCGGGACGAGGGTGTGGACGTTGGTATCGAGCATTAAGAGTAAGTAAAGAGAGAGTCTAGGATGACCTAGGAGATCCTAGGATGGAAACTCTAAGGTTAATAGATGCGTGAGTGGAACGTGAACTTATACCGAGTGGCGGAAGTAATTCGATTGGGTCGGAGAGTTAATATGTCTCTAGTAGTCACTAGGGATAGATTCAAGTGGTGCGAATTCTCGTCTTGAGGTGGTTGTGTTGGCGGCCGACAACATGACGCCAAGAGCCGGGGACGAGTACACTTGCGAGCTTCCGCCGGATTTCAATGTTTGTTCGTTACGTATCGAGTTTAAGACGGAATGTTGGTTAAAGTAATTAACTGAAGTGTTGCGTTCTCAGGAACTATGGCACCTAGAGGACGCCCTCGAAAGAACTCCACTCCGGCACCGCCTCCCGAGGTGACGGAGCAGGCGGCGGCCCCCGAGCAAGCGGGGCCAAGTGAAGTGCGGCGGCTACGACGCAAGTGGCCCCGGCGGACGATTCGAGCGACTCTAGAAGCTGATGAAGCGGCAACTAGCCGCGACGACGGCGGCGACGGTCGCAGCGGCGACTGAGGGCCGTGACCTACCTGTGCCCCCGGCCCGCGTACCTGAAGCGGCTGAGGGTGTGGGTATCCCGGCAGTCCCGGTGGCGGCACGTCCTCTGCCGAAAATAGTTCCTCAAGCGGCGTCGGGTTCGGCGACACCCGATGCGACGACCGAGGAGGTGGAGAAGGAGCGTTCGTTGGCGGCTCTTATCAAGTTGAACAAGTTCAATCCGCCGATCTTCGAAGGCGGAAAGGTGGAGCCTGAGGTAGTCGAGTCATGGATCGACTCGATGGAGACCCTCTTCGACGATCTGGGCACCTTGGAGAGGGACAATGTGTACCTCGCCGCCCATTGTCTGGATAAGGTGGCAAAGGTCTGGTGGAAAAGGATGAAGAGAGACCGACTTTCACACCTCGAATCCGCCTATTTGGTCGGATCCGGTTCACATGAACAGGTGCCGAACGGACGGCACCTCCCCCGTCCGCCCTAGGCTCTAACCAACATGTACAATCAAGCATTTCAACACAACAGAATAAATATTGTACATGGCTTGCGCGAGAGCAAGCAACAATAAGTAGTGAAAGCTCTACTACTAACTAAACATACAACCAATACATTATACTTGATTACTTTAAACCAAATACAAGCACCATCCTTTTCATTCATTTACATCATATGTGTCCTTAACTCAAAATGTAACTTACATCCTTTCTTTACACTTCTAAGTTCAACATACAAAAGTTGAAGAGTACACTATAGGACATGCCTACAAAAACTCCAAGGCCGCTATCTACGGCGCCAACCCTTTGCCTCGATCCTCCGTCGCCCCACTTGCGCACGGATCTACAGGGTTAGTGGTGTGAGAACTACAACGAAGTTTCCAGTGGGTTCTGCCACTGATCGCGCCGACTCGCCCACTAGGTCTATTTCATGCATATGTAATTCAAAGGAAATAAATTTGCAAACCAACTAATGCAACTATTACAATGCCTGCAAAACAAATGTCAATAGACGAGATATCGAATACATGATAAATATGCATGTATATCATTATTCCTGTTCTTCTTTTCTTTTGGCCATTACCCAATCTCATCTCGGGGTTCAACGAGTTCGCCCCCAAAACTCAAATAAACATGAAGACAATATACACTACAGAAAATTAGTTAAAATGCGACACTTATTTAGCGACTTTTTGAATTGGGCCGGCCAAAAATAGTAGCCCAAATTATATATTTCTCATCTCTTTATCTGGGCCTAGCCCATAAGTAATTAGCCATCTCCTTCTCTTTCTCTCTCTCTAGGCCCAAATTAAATTGCTCCCTAGAACTGGTACTGAATTGTAAGCAAACTAAGCTACTAGGGGTTAACAGCAATTTGTCGAAAATGAGGAATGAGGCCTGATGGGTTGAATCCGGTTGCCTTGTGGGCCTCGGGTGGTCCAAACCGCCTGGGAGGCGGGCAAACGGACTCGGGTCCGGCCTTCTCTGCACCACCTGCAACCCTGCGGGTTTTGGGTTCGCCATTTCGCCCCGATCCGAGCTCCTGGTTCGCCCGACCCGTGCGTAACGGTAAGTGGGCGTCGGGCTTTTTTTGGAAAGTAGCCCCTTGGTTTTTTATATTTTGCAAAATAGTCCTACTATAAAATAAATTACAAAAATGACCCCTCCGCCATGCTACGTCGCTCGGCCGCCACGGGCGTGGGCGGTGTTTAAGTTGAACACGGTGAATGGTTCCCGTGTTCAATACTATTGGACACGGTGAACCATTCACCGTGTTCAATACATTAGTATTAGTATTGGACACGGTGAATCATTCACCGTGTCTCTAACTATCGAGGCTTAGCCATTTTGGCTAGGTCCTTACATTAGTATTGGACACGGTGAATGGTTCACCGTGTCCAATACAATTGAACACGGTGAACCATTCACCGTGTTCAACTTAAACAGCCCAACGGCGCGCGCGTGACGTCGGCGTGGCATGGGTAGGGCCATTTTTGCGATTTATTTTACGGTGAAATTTATTTTGCAAAATATAAAAAGCCAGGGGCTATTTTCAAAAAAAGCCCGTGGGCGTCGGTTCCTGCCTTCGCCTCATCATCCGCAACCCGGTGGAGCTTGGGTCCGCGTTTTACGCCCGATCCGCCAGCTCTCTCCTTCGCCCCAACTACATTGATTCCGTCGGACATCCCGTCGCTCTCTCCGAGCTTTGAGGATGCCCTAGCTCCGTCGAGCTCGCCTGAGCCGCCGGAGTTCCGCCCGAGCGCCTTCTCGCCGGATCGCTCCGCCGCGCTCACTCCTCACCAACCTCCTGCTGTCACTTCTCTGCTCTACTTTGTAAAGTTGACATTTTTACTACTCTCCCATGCTAATTACTACTACTACTTCTAACATTTATTGTTCAGGGTTGTTACGTCGTCGTCGTCGTCGCCTCTCCGACGAGGTCGCCATGGACGAGGTCGCGTTAGCTGTGGAGTGCCTGAAAAGGGAATGGGACGAAACCGCGGCGCAAATCCGAGAGCGGATCTCAGCGATCGAGGGTTGCGGGAGATCCGGGAGGGGGACGGAGGAGGCGAACTCGCTCCCGCGGTTGAACGCCTCGGCGCAGGACATGCTCGCCTCGCTCAGATCGATGCAATGCAAGCTCGATCTACTCACCCAGCAGTTGCCCACACCAGACGAGGTGCAGCATGGCCAATCCACTCTAGAGTCCTGGAAGGAACAGTATAACAAGTATGTTTGTTCCTCTTGCAAATTATTTTTATTATTTTTCTTTTTTCTTTTTCAAGATCCTAGTGAATTTTTGCTCGTTGACACTCTTAATCGTTGGAAATTTGGAGGGGGAAAAAAGAAAAACCAGCCATAATTTTTGCAAGATTTTGGGGCTAATTATGGTCCGTGACACTTATTTGGCCGTTATAATTTCATGTTTATCCCTTTGCTCTCTGAATCGTAAGATAAAATTTGAACGAATTTAGGGGGGTTTTAGTGAGGTGGCTGATTGAAACGGATTGAGAGTTTGTATAGTTTTTCTTTTAATTTTTTGAAGTTCGGGTTAGTAAGTATAATCCGGCCGAAGTTTGTTTAATCAGGTCCAACATTTTTTTTTATTCTCGTTTTTCATGGATTAATTTCTCACAATTTTCCTATGTTGATGTTTGTAGGCTGCATATGAGCTTGAGGAATGCGAATCTGCAGGCGAAGCAGAACATCAGGAAAGCTGCTCAAGAAGAAGTGAGTTTCTCTTCTTAAACCTGGAAATCATAAGACGCCGCATATTAAGATGCATGATGTCATTTTACGTCCACCACTAAGTTTTGGAGTATAGTTTTGTCCATGTTCATCTTAATCGTATGTCTGGGTTACTCACTTGTGCTCACTATTGTTGAATTTTACACTGGGATATGTCCGTGTGATTTAATTGTGTAGTCCAATGAAATTGTTTATTTCATTCTTCCATCGGAGTATTTAAGATCATTCTAATTATTGGTATCAAACTCTTTTTTCACAGAGAGAGCTGCTTTTAGGAGGTGGGGAAGAGTCTACCATCCGCAGACGTAATTTACAGTACGTTGAGTTGTCAAGTGAAAATTTTTCCATTTAAAATTGCAACATTTAGATGTTCCGGTAGTCCGAACGAATGCTTTTTGCAAAACCCGTCCTTTACTTGGTCTTTGAATTTTACAAACTTGTTGGTTTGGATTATTTCCACTACCAGAACAATTTCCGTTGTTCATGGCGGTTGGTACGCAATGTCGCTTGTTAATAACCATTATGGGAATGCTAAAAATATTCAACAATAGCAACAACTCTAATGCTGACTGTCGGCTATAAAATGATTTTAATGGTTCATTGAGGAAATTCAAAGTAGAAGGTTCTTAATACTCGGTAGTCCTGATGATCTCCATCATAGGCTTCATTTAGGGTGATTTTGAGAATTTAGTTGCTGAAAAAATTGCTGGATACTTGGTTCAATGTTAGGTAGTTTTGGTAGAAAATCCTCTCTTTGGCTTATTGTTGCCAAGTGAGAAACCATGATTAGGATTTATCGATGCTTATTTAGGACAAAGGTTGGGATGACTTCTGCTACAGAAAGTATCACTGAGAGCCTCCGCCGGACTCGTCAGCTGATGGTTCAGGTAAAATAAGCTCTGCAAGCTCTCCTTGAAATTTTATAATCTTTCTCAGGGTTAATATTAATCTTAAATGTTTTTGCAGGAGGTGGAAAGAAGTTCTAGCACATTAGCAACCTTTGGTATGACTCCTCCTTTTGCTAAGTAGATTTACTTGCTAATCACATGCTTCCATGAGAGTAATATTAGCTTGTTGTGGTTTCTCATGGTTTGGTTAAAGAAGATCTTATAGCATGGATGTATTGACTATGTAATCTGGAAGCAGATAATTGTTTCCCTGGAAAAAAATGAGAGGAAATTTTTTGTAGGTTGGAAAAAGGCTCTGGAAGCACCATGACTATTCCTTTCAATCTTGTATGAGATTTGCCTGGAGAAGTCCAGCAAGCTTTCTTTGCCAAATGACTTAATAATTTCTCAAATTTGATATTCAGGATTCCTAATAGAATGTATGGTGCCAGTGGCGAGTGCTATTGGATTTCAATATTGTGCAAATTGATTAGTATCTGTTGTTAATGCTCCATGCAATTAATGAGGATGATTGTGTCTCATGCCTACAAGTATATCTATTCAACTTAGAATTCTTGGTTCTTCAATCTTTGTAGAACTTTTGCATATCTCGTAATTACAGATCCAAGTTGATGATAAATTTAACTTTGGAAAACCTAGCAGCGTAGAGGAGCTACTTGTTTGTAATTTGGTATTTATTAATTGAATAAGAAGATAGAAAATAAGAAACAAACTATTTGCTGTATTTCAAAGTTTACAATGGGAAGAGTATGTGGAGAAAACCTCAAAAATGGACTATCAAGAAGAAATGTGTTAAAGAAGGCATTCCTTGATAGTAACAGTTCCATGACTTTATAATATGTCATTGATTGGACATAATTCAAACTTCTTAGGCTTGAGCTTTCTAATGTTTATCTCTCCTATTTTACTTGATAGCTATGATGTACGGATACTTCAAATTTCATGCCGTACCCGTATTGGATACATATCGGACACCGATATGTGCCCGATACGTGCCCACGGGAATGAAGTATCTGGCAATTTAAAAAATAAAAAAAATTTATCAGATATGGCTTGGATACAGGGGGGATATGGCCAGAATTTTTTTTTTGGCCTAAAATGATCGGAATTTTCAAATTTTTTTAAAAGCCCACATCCAAACCTATTGAAAATAAGGACAAGAGTGAGAAAAACACCAATCTCTATTTAATTTGTCATTTCTTCTATCCTTTTGCTCTTGAATAGTAGAAAGCGCTCCCTCTCGTGCTATCTCCACACAATATTAAGCCATGATTTAGTTCTTCATTGCTTCTCTTTTGCTCTTTTTCATCTAATTTGTCAACCTAGCATTAAGCAACAAAGGCTATAGAGAATATGATTTTTTTTCTTTTTTATTAAATTGCTAGCATATTTTCTTTTATTACTGTTTTAATAATAGAACTAATAAAACAAACATATATGTTGAATGGTTACTTATCTAGTTTGTGTGACTACATATCTATTGTTATCATTTGATCAAATTAGAGAATAATTGGGTGATACTTTATGAATTATTATTTCATATGAACAGATGTAGGACAATTATACAAGTTAATGTATATAAGAATATATTTCTTAATATAATCCAGATATCCTACTTGTTATCAATATATCATTACATATAATCAAGGGAAAACTTCAAAAACCCCCTTGTGGTTTCAAAATTTTCACTTTAGTACCCTGTGGTTTAGAATGTATCAAGTTAGTACTATGTGGTTTCTCACTTTATCACTTTAGTACCCTGTGGTTTAAAGTGTATCAAATTAGTACCCTGTGGTTTAAAGTGTATCAAATTAGTACCATGTGGTTTTGCACTTTATCACTTTAGTATCCTGTGGTTTTAATTTTGTATCAAGTTAGTACCCTGTGGTTTTTTAAACTGCAGGGTACTAAAGTGATAAAGTGTGCAAAGTGATAAAGTGTGAAACCACAGGGTACTAAAGTGATAAAGTTCAAAACCACAGAGTACTAACTTGATACACTTTAAACCACAGGATACTAAAGTGATAAAGTGAGAAACCACGGGGTACTAACTTGATACACTTTAAACAATTAGGGTACTAAAGTGATAAAGTGATAAACCACAGGGTTTTTTTTTTGAAGTTTTCCCTATAATCAATATATATTTAAGTATATTGAAATAATACTTTATACAAATATACCCCTCGTATCGTATCTTGGAAGTTTTAGGAAGTCTTTGTATCACCGTATACGTTGTCGTGTCGTATCCGTATACCCGTATCCGTATGCAATATAGCTTGATAGGCACGAGATCTTCTTTTGCAACTCATGTTAAGACTCATTTTCTTATGCATTTGTAAGTTGGCGATAATGATCAATTTTGTATTTTACGACTATTGAACCACGTTAAGCTGTTGCACTTTTATCTTGAATTCTTTTTCATTTATCAGAGGAATCAACAAGTGTCCTAAGGAAGGCTGAGAGCGAGTACAAAGGGCATCGCTCTTTGCTGATGCGTACCCGCCGCTTGCTCTCCACAATGCAGCGTCAGGATGTTATTGACAGGTTAGCGCCTTTCAATTTTTCATAAGCCAAGTTTATGCATGCAGCTGAGCTGACAATTTTTTATAGTGAGAAGATACTTTAATCAGAACTCAGTTTATGGGTCCCATTTGCAATCAACATGTACTAACCGTCATTTCCATGTAACAGGGTCATTCTGGTAATTGGGTTTCTCATATTCTTGTCTGCGGTGTTGTATGTTGTCTCAAAAAGGATTGGCTTGTTGACGTTACAAAGGAAACTGTGGATGCTGATCAGGTTCAATAGCAAATGAACATGTCCACTGCAGGAAATTACGTAAAAGGCGACATTTATTTAGCGGGTTTTTAAATTGAGCCGGCCCAAAATAGTAGCGCAATTATATATCTTCCTCATTTCATGGGCCTAGCCCATAATTATCCATCACTCTCACGTTCTCTCTCTAGGCCATAATCACCCATCTCTCTCTTTCTCTCTCCTACGCACAGACCGTTGGGTTTCATTTTTCCCACCCTATTACTCTCTCTCCCACTCCATCTCCCCTCATCTTCTAGGGTTTCGTCTTCTCCACCCTAGAAAAGGGGTTTTCGAAATCATCCGCATCC
This sequence comes from Aechmea fasciata, assembly GCA_025177825.1. Lineage (NCBI taxonomy): Eukaryota > Viridiplantae > Streptophyta > Magnoliopsida > Poales > Bromeliaceae > Aechmea > Aechmea fasciata. The sequence goes on along the minus strand of CM045925.1, from coordinate 5,955,053 downwards.
TCTCAACCTCGCACAAGATCGCCGCATTGGGAGGGATTGGTCGTCGGCCTTCGTAATCACACTCTTTGCCACTGCTTTTTTGGTAAGTTTAGCAGTAATTGTCCCATAGGTTTTTGGTGAAGAATTTGGTTTTGATTCGAATTGAATTGCTGTGTGATTATAGTTTTCTTTATTTTTGTGTTGAAAGACATGGTGGATTGTGATGTTGTTGGTTTGTGTGGATTTTATGAAGATTTTTTAAACTTTTTAAACTTTTTGGTGAAGATTTTTTTTAACTATTTTGACGTAGTTTGGGGTTTCTCCTCTTAATTTCTTCGGATTGGTTTGTGATGATCTTTTGGGTTGCTAGGGTTTTAGGTTTGGGAAATTTGTTTTGATTGGGATGCTTACTGATAAGATTCGTTTAGGTTTCTGAATTGATTCATCATGTGACTTTTTTACAATTGAAAAGAATATATAAAAAATAGGTGCGATGAACTATTTACGAAATAAAGATAGCCGTGTAGGTAGTTGTATCGCACTAAACGAAACGTGCATTAATAGGAGATATATTCCACTGAAGCATATGACTTTAGAACTACAGGCAAGGTTGATCAACTTCACCAATGGTACTGATATGTAATGTTGTTATTGACATGGGTTATATAAATTGATAGTTTGATATCTCTAAGACGTGTCATAGAATATGATATCTTTAAATTTTTCGTAGAATACAACTTTAGCATATGATGGCTTCTGATCATCCTTTTCTATCAGTTTTGATGCGGCAGATATTGAACAATTTAATGAGAATAATGAATGGTTATGTAGATGTGGAACAAGTTTTGTGACGGAGACAGTGTAAGGTTTGAACAAAATCTGCTTCAAATTTGAATCCCTCTCATGTTTCTCTGGAATCTATTCTATCCAAATTAGGGGTGAAAATATATGGGATATTATGACCGTACTATGTATTCAAATTTTATCATATTTGAATTGTAATTTTGTTATCCGACTCTTGAGTTTATAAATATTAGCAGATTTCAGTACATGTATATGTTCGTAGACCAACCATTTCAGAGGAACGTAATACTGTACAGGATCCCATTTTATCCTCAGGACGGGTGTACTAGCACGTGAGAGTCATTGTCTACGCATGTCTTTGGGAATTCACTTGGATAATTTGAGTCACTTAGTTTTGAATAGCTTCATCTTATTTTCATCCCTGTGCAGTAACATGTTGTCAAGTGCCACAGCAGCAGTGCTTCTGTGCTTCATTTCAACCACCAAGAAAGGCAATTCCATAGCTTATTGTTTCCTCTGCCCCTTGTTCATAAACAACTCAACTCAATATAAGATCCCATCTCCATCTAATACAAATTCCATCTCTGTTGCCTAAAATTTTCTGCCAAAGGTATCTCACGTGGATGGAACAAACCATCTAATGCATGAATTAGAAACGCTATGCAAGGAAGGGAATACAAAAGAAGCCCTTCAACTAGAAGAGCAAATGGAGAAAGAAGGTTTGCTGCCCCACCTAGCCATTCTACTACTACTACAAGCCTGGTAAACAAATCCTTAACTCAATTTAGTAAAACATTACAAATAAAAAAAGAAAATTAAAACTTCAGGACAATATCAATAAAATTGCAAAATGGCCTATAGTTGAAGGATCTGAGAGAGATTACATAAAACTTGCAGGGGTCAACATGGATTTAAACATAGAGTTTGATTAGAATTTTGTTGCAAACTAGCCTATAGTTGAAGAATTTGAGATAACATTTGGGGTTTATCCATGTAATTACTTTGAGTTAGTTCTTGGGAGATATCTTTTTTATTCAACTAAATGCTGTATATATAATGCTTTATTTTCAATACCTCTTGTATGTGATTGACTTTGGGAAACCCCTGGTTTTTGGACCATGGTTCATGAAACAATGTTTGCAGTCTCTCTCTGACTTAATAGTATCGAGCTATAAAAAGGTAGATTACATGGATAGTGTTCTATTAAGATAGGTGCAGAACTTATTTTTTTTGACTTTTTCTGCATATTTTATGATTAATATGCCCCGATTACACTTCAAAGGTTAGTATCATCTGACGTGGCCTTTCTTGAGCATACTAGTCACAATGTCATCACTAAAGCATAGTTAGAACAGGGTATTGAAAAATGTCATCAAATTACTATAAGTTACCTTTCGGCCTCTCATTATCCCTAGCATTTTTTTTTTTTTTGCTTCTGTCCCAATTAAAGAATAGGCTCACAAATTTAGTCAATCTTAGAGCTTTCACTTTGGTTAGCAAAGGAGTGTAGTGGAGATAAAGATAAATAATGGTGAGATTAGTAGCTACCAGCAAACAAATAGACAATAATAATTTTTTTTCATCATTTTACTGCAATGATATTCCATGGCTGTTTTGTTGCGACAGTTGAAGATTTGCACCTTACTTATTGCTTAGACAATGGATGTGCTTCTTGAGAACTTTAATTTATATAGGGATGCTCTCTATGATGGTGATAATCTTAATGTAATTATTATTAACTAAACCAGCTTTAGACATTCAATACACATGGTCATTTCTGGAACTTGCTTATGTATCTTGTTAGAATGCGTATCTATTCCTACTACGATGCGCCTTTTACCTGCCGCAGCGGAATCAACTTGAAGAAGTCCCATCTACTTGTGTTAAAAACATCACTTTTTGCAAACCGTCTAGTTTCTTTAGAGTGATCTGAACAAAAAGAAAGCAAATTGTGTTATCTTAGTTAAATTTGTCCTCTTTTTGGCTGATCAACTACTTTGGTTCGCTTGAATTTATCAACTACTTTGGTTTTGTATACTTGTGACACGTTGGTTTTCAAACACTCGTAGGATTTAGCGCTTTTTGGAACTCTGTTGTTTTTTCTAGATATAGACGGCATTGACAGTTTCCTTAACATCATTGTTAGTTGGTGCTTTTGTATTGTAATACCGGTATTTGTACAAGTAATTTGGTACAATATCTTGTTCACTGATGCATATCTATCTTTTCTTACATACCATGTATAGATTTTAAAGCCCTTACTAGATTTCTTAGACTGCTAGCAGAGTTGGTCAGTATGTAAATATGATAGATGGTTACAGGCTTGAACTTCTTTCTGATATACCTTATCCTGTTGGAGCAACAAGACCTTGTCTTGTGCTGTAGTACTATTCATAAAACTTCACATAAATACCTCATGAATCTAAATAACTCAGTTTGAGAATTTCGCCCTCTTTGTTTGAAGAGTGATAGTTAGGATGGAAAAGTTAAGAACTATTATCCAACATTTTACATGTTTGAATTTCTTTTGAGGTGATACAAGCTGTTACACATTCCCATTTTACCTTGAAGTGCCCTATTATACATCTAGGTTGGTTAAACACGAACATAACTGACTTTTTTGTAACTTTAAGTTCAGAATCTTTCATCTTAGTTCGTATTGGCGATTTCTTTGAATTCAAGTATCAAAAATATTTGTCTGCTCCATCTTCACTGAAATTTAGAAAAAGTGAAAGTAAACATTGAAGCTAACCTTATCTAGATATTTTTATCGATATTATTATAATTATGTTTAAATTGTTAACTATATTCTTATTTTATTGAAGAATTTTTTGTTTTTGTTACGGATCTTGAGTCTTCCGGCGTTCGCTATACGTCGCATCATCAAATCCCTCAAATGATACTTAATTATTTTTTCTATATTTGAACCTACTATGTCTTTTAGAATTATTTTATATTTTGTGCTACTATGTCTTTTTTAGAAAACTGTTTTGGAGATTATAGTTTCTTTATCATTTTATTGATGATGAGAATGTTATGAAACAATTAGTATTTTGGTTTCGCTCGATACTCTTGGCTTATAAATGAATGAAACAGTTTTTTTGGATATGAGTGTGTCTTGTTTGCATTATATCTTATATATAACTACTATTCGTAGCTAATAGCGAAAAATATATATACATATTAAAAAGTTAATATAATTCAATAATAGTAGCTTTATAAAAAGCCACAATATAATTTTACTAACAGCATAAAAAAAAAGCTACAAAAATCATAATATTTTGTCACAAGAGATGCCACTATAGTAATTAAAGGCGGCTTTCTAATTGCCATAGTTTTAAAAAGCTGCAGAAATTGTAGCATTGTGGCATTATAAAAAAGCCGCTATAGATAATCAAAGATGGCTATAATAGTGCCACAGCTATAAAGCTGTAAAAACTGAAATATTGTCGCTTTCAAAAAGCCGCTATAGGCACTAAATTGCGGCTTTTTGAGATGCCGCAATATTGACACGGACCTATACCGACTTAGTTTTCACCGGCTATTTTTGTGGCTTTTCGTGAAGTGCCGGTACTTATTTTTGCGGCTTTTCAAAAAGCCTCTATAGGTACCCACAAAAGCCGGTTTTAACACAAAATGTTGTAGTACATTATTCAAGATGTCCAGAGATTGGCAGCGGGAACCCAGGATAATGCAGTTCCTCATGCAGAAATTCCGCATGTCTATGATGAACTATGAATAGGTGATTGGTTATTGGATTTATGAATATTTTATTTGTAGGCAGTTTAAAAATTATGCAGGCACATTTTTGTACACGAGAAAGCTTGTATCCTGTAATGCATAACATCGAGGCAGTTTAATCAAATTGGTATCTCTTGTTGATGCCTATTCTTTCATATGAGAGTGGCAAACTTTCTCAGTTGTTAAATTGTACACAAACAAATCCCTGCTTTGCAGTAACATTTTTTACTCTTAATTGTATTATCTCTATAAAAACCCTTTATTCTGTTATTTTTCGCTTTCTTTGGGTATATATCGTGTGATAGTGAACCTCTTTCTGCTTTCCTTCCACTCCTTTTGATGATTAGAAACGACATAATACCCTAGCAGCAGGATAAGTTGGATGATGAAGCAACTTGGTTCTTTTGACCTAAAATGTTGCTTCCTGTGTGCATTAAAGTTCGTCATACTAGTATTTCTCTCAGCATGGCCACAACATGCTTTTCTTCTCACTTTGCCCCCTTAAATTAATCAAACTAGTGGTGTAGAAAGTGTTTTTAGATATATATATTGTTTGATTCTGTAAGGTGAGAACATTGTACATTTCTGGCTCTTGCAATTCTCTGTAGTTTCTGAAGTATGTTTGGGGTTCTCTTATTTCGTTGCATTCGGTAATTGACTGTTACAATACAAAAGCTTCCGCAAAGGGAATTCCAAAAATCAAAATCATAAGTTATATGATCATTCCTTAAAAAAGGGAAAAAAAAAACTACTTACATGATATTTCTTAACAGTAAGTGAATTGAGCAACTATGAAGTGAAAACTACAGGACAAGTTTTACGACAGAAGCGGTTTTTCGATGTCCTCAGTTTGCTGTGTTGATACTGTTGAAGTCTCTTATGAGGTAGGAAGAAGTAATCCTTCTTTCTTCATTGCATTTGTTTTTTTACTTTTCTCATTTTAAGCTTTCATTCCTCATTTTTTAAGTTTTTTTTTTTTCCTTCTGAGGATGATTTTCTCGAAAGCTGATTTCTGTCAAAGAACATAGGTATTTTAACATGTGTATGGCTACATCTGGGAAATTCTCGTAGTTACTGAGGGTTGCCAAGTACTAGTTCTTTAGTGTTGTTTTATCAGCATGTTGGCTGAACACATATTATGCTGTACTTATATTTAATCTGGTCACCTGCTTGACTTCTCAAGATGTTATCTAGTTCATATTGTATATTTTGGATTTTCCAATGTTGCATTTTCTATTAGTTTTGCTTTACTTTGTGGAGTTTTATTAATGAAGTAGGAGCTGGGATGATAGGTTGAGATCATCAATTGAATGGTTTATTCATCGTATTTGTTAGTTTGGATGGATGAATTTGTGATATAGCTAATATTGGTTACCTGATTAGGTAATCGGAATTGACTTGTTGTCGCAATCATTGCTTCCTGCAATTGTGGAGCTAGCAGAGGACAGACACTGGAGGGTTTGTCTGGCCATAATTGAGTACATTCCTCTTTTGGCTAGGCAGTTAGGTGTTGGATTTTTTGATGATAAGTTGGGTGCTCTTTGCATGCAATGGTTGGAAGATAAGGTATATGTGCATACTTTCTATGATCTTGCAAGTATGTTCTAGATGACTTTCTTTTGTTAACCATTGTAAAGCATCTTGTTATTGAACATGTTGAACCACAAACCTGTTTCCAGTCGTTAGCTTAACTCCATATGTACTTGTTATTTATTTGGAATTAGTTGTTGTCGGAGTAGCGATAATTTTTGGAAACTCTTGAAAGTTGATTCCTTAATGAATCTCTCTGGGATCTTAGATTATGCAATTACTTTTAGAGATACATATATCGTAACCCTTCAGAATAATATATTTACACATCTATGTTTTGTTACTAAATTTGATATGCCCTCTTACTTAAGAATAATCCGACTTTGGAAAACCTTTTCTACTACAAGACTAATCTCCCCCATGAATTGAATGATTGTCCAACTTAATACTGGGGTATTTTGTTAGGGGCTGTAATTTTGAGGAGTTAGGCATATATAGTAGAATACTTTGCTGGGTCATATTTGTAAATTCTCTTAATTTATTATTCATGCATGAGGTTGTGCATCTCTTCCAGTAACCGAATCTGGGAAAGTGAGTGGGTACGGGAGTTCACATCCACTTGCTCCTTTCTTTTGTTCCATAACAAACTATTTAGTCTAATATGAATCATGCTTTGTTCAAAATTATTTTTTTCTGGCGTTTGCTGATATCGAGAGCCATTAAACTAATCTTGAGGATTATCCATCAATTGACTACAAAACATGGTTATTTTCAGGTTTTCTCAATTAGAGATGCAGCTGCTAATAGCTTGAAGCGACTTGCTGAAGAATTTGGACCAGAATGGGCAATGCAGCATATAGTTCCGCAGGTTTGCCTCCAAATTCTTGATTTGAACTTGAAAATTAAGTGCTATTTAATTAATCATTTCTGATTTCTTTGGTTGTCCTTGTGTGACTCAAATATGTGCAAGGTTTGCAAAAGTGGTTTCTGTACTCCTAATTTCTTGGTTCATGCTTATCACATGGATTTATTAGAGCAGTACTTTGTAGATGGCAATGCAATATGGTCTTGAATCTCTTTAGCCGCATCATGGTATGTGCCTATATATTCATGATTCTGACCTTATATAGCCGTTTTAGGTTGAAGTGTCGATCCTTAAGTCACTGAAAGGAGCTTAAAAGTAGGTATACTTGATATTTAATTACATCTGCATCTTGAGCTGTATGGATGCATATGCAATATATAGGTAGCATCGTAATTCATATGCAGTAAATACAGTGAGATGGTGCCTTATTATCTTGATATATGTGAGTATATCAATGATACCTTAGTACCATCCTTCTCTTTTACTTTGTGGGTTACTTGTGCATTGGTTTCACAACTGGGCCCTGAATGTTCTCTTCGTGTTCTATTGGTTGTTTTGGGTGGAGGGGGTTTTGATTTCTCGTTGTATTGAGCAATGACAACCGCCATTTGTTCCACACAAGATGGGGTTTAATCATTATGATCTTGATTGAGCTTCTCTTGGTGTATGTGATGAATGCTATAAATAACTATTTACATCCTAATGACACAAACAATGGTTGATTTAATAGTTATAATCTTGGCGTTTTCATGTATGTATCTGCCAGTTGCTTTGAAAGTTGGAATTAATATCTTGCTATGATGGATTATGACTTAAAAAGTTTGTGTTTGTCTTTTTTTCCTTGCTCTGTATTGATGATTGAAAATTTTCAAACATTTTCTCGATGCAATAATTGCTTCTTTCTTGGTTATTTTGGGACCTTCACCTTATATGTACTTAAATCATCTGTGTAATATTTATTTATGCATGTGATTCTTCATTAATTAGAATAGACTTGCTGTCGAAGTTTTTCATACTCAGGTGTGTCCCACAAACTTTTGTTTAAATGATAAAAGATCATAATTATCTCTAGGCTGTTGTGGAAGGTATCAGGGAAGAGGCTTCTTTAAAGGTTTTCCTTTGCATAGTGGTGACTTAAATCTTTATAATTCTCTCAATTGTTATTTAGATGATACTCCCTTAAAACCATTCCCTAATTGTAGCTTAGTTTGTAGCAAGGCTGTGCGCTTATCGCTTTTTGATTTTTTTTTTTTCTAAAGGTGCTGGAGAAGATCAACAATCCGCATTATTTGTACCGTATGACCATTCTACATGCAATTTCCTTACTAGCCCCTGTCATGGGTGCGGATGACACATCGAAGTATCAAACCACCTGATACTTCTATACTGAACAAAGAGTTCACAACCATTACTATCGAAGCATCGACTTTGCAAGTCGACATACGAAATCGACCGACTCGAACCGACTCACTAGGAGTCCCATAGCTTTCAACATCTGAAAGCTACTAGCGACACTAAGCCGCAAACCGTACAAACCGAGGCTATAGGAAATGGTTTCCGTAACCGATTTCCGCACCACAACGAGCTATACCCAAAGCTCCGAGGACTCAGACGATACTTTAGAGTAACTCGAGTCAAGACGGGTCCTACCAAACCATCTACTATCCTATGACACACCAATTTAGGTGTTAAGGATAACCGCATACTATGTATGCATCAACAGAGACTTGACACCGAACTGTGTCCAATCGATTCTAGTACACGTCAGTTTGACGTATGAACTAGATAAAGGTCAAAAGACCCAGACCACTGATTCCATCAGTAAACAAGGAAGAGGGATAGGCATCGTAACCCTACCCAAAGATCTGTGAAAGCAACACCACTGTTGCAGTCACCTAGACAGCTGCTAACCAAAGCCCTGGACTACACCCAAGTAGCCCCACAGAAGTCGTGACCATAACAGTTCTAAGTGCCGTCTCCGTAGAGACACTCGCAGTAGCTCTCGTGTCTAAAGTAGGAAGAGTGGCCAGGGCGCCGGCGGTCCAGACACTCGCCTTGGCCCGAAAATCACTAGCCCTTAAGGCCCAACCTGACAGGAATGGCTACACCTGGGGAACCTCACCCCGCCACTCGATGTCCAAAAGCACCGCCACTACTTCCAACCGAGACACCGCTCGAGCGAAACCGTAACGCATACGGAAAATATCCGTGCATTCGAGCTTACCAATCTCGACATGCACACCGGGACTTAAGCCCAAACCCCGCACTCACGTGCCTATATACCGTAGGTCTTCCTATAGGTCAACCTAACCTATGGTTCAGTTCACTTGGTTCAGTTCAATTACTTTTCAAAACAACCTGTGAATGGTGTTGTGGTTGTAACTTGCTCTGATACCACTTTAATCCGTCACGCCCCGGGGTTTTTTTTATAGTTAAAACACAGCGGATTTTTTTTTTTTTTTTTTTTGAAAACCTGACCCCCAAGGTATGCCAGATCCGCCACAAATACAGAGAGTCCACTGTTCACACGGACAGAGTCTCCCCTGTATTTGCACGGCGTCGCACAAGTACAAAGTATAATAATACAACTAGGAAACAACCACAACTGAATATAAAGACATTTTATATCTAAATATCCATACACCATTCATCAGAGATTCATATTCATAAACCACGAGAAGATTCTTTTGAAAACTGTTTACTATAATAGAACTCTTTTCTTTTATAATACGCTACCACGAGGGGCAGAAAACTATTCTCCATTTCATAAAATCCATGAGTGCTATAGTTCATTTAAAACCACATGAATTGGAATAAAGTAAATCAACCGAATCCATAGAGTGACAAAACTATAATAACAAAAGTAAAGTTTAGATACTAAACCAATACATTGGGTCGGAAGCTCTATCGACCGCTACGAACGTATCACCTGTCTCGTCTCAACTCTCACCGCCCGCAATACCTGAAAAATGGTGGGGGGGTGAGAACATGTAAACATGTCTCCCCCTCCCAGTTGGTACCGCAAGCGATGAAGGCGAGTACTCAGGGATCATGAAGAGGTAAACAATAATATGGGTAAGTGAAATACTAGATACAGTAGCAACAATATACATGAACAAGATGTATAAGAACAACTATTGCTACTGTAAAGAATAACTGAATGTATACCTGCAACAACACTATAGTAGCAAGACAAGTAAAAAGAAAGAACTGTAAGTAGATATATATATATATATATATATATATATATATATATATATATATATATATATATATATATATATATATATATATATATATATGCAACCAATGCTACTATAGACATATGCGTCAACCGGACGTATAGACCAAATATCCTCTTCGTTGGTTCGCAGACCTCAAGCTCGTGCCACAATCGTCAACCAAGATATGACTCTCGCATAAAGCACCGAGTCGAATGTACATGATCCTCGCATAAAGCACCGGATCTCAAAGCATATAACCTCGCATATAGCACCGGGTCTCACGGGTTGGCACTCCCAACCAATTTTCCGGAAAAGAACACCCTCTTGCGGTGGCCAAACCGCTGGTGTTCGTGAAATGCGTACGAATAGTGGCGATCAATGATGATATGCTCAATAGATAACCGTCGGCAACTAGCCGACAATCACTGCCCCTCAGGGCTAACCGACCAATAGGTCATCACACTGTAAGGAAGCACAAGAACTGACCACTCAGGTCAACTAGGATGGACAACTCAACATCCTCTCAGCGTATGCAAGTACTGCTCAAGGAAACACAAGAACTGACCACTCAGGTCAACTAGCTAGGATGGAACAACTCTACATCCTACCAAAGGTACACAAGTACTGACTACTCAAGTCAACTAGGATATATGTACAACGAACAAACGAACAGGTCACTGGAGGGTATCAACATAATCCAGAACTACCGTCGGTCACTAACCGACAATCTTACCCCTCAGGGCACACTGACCTCAAAGGTCATCGACGACAGAAGTCAAGGAATCGACATGAGACACAATGACCGACCAATCACGTTACGAAAATAGATACAATGCACTGGCCAACTAGGTCATCATTTCACGGATAGTCACGAAACCGCTCTACTCTAGACATGATACAGGATATGTAGAACAATCAAGTAGAGTTACGAGGAAACATAATATCACATACAGGTAGACTACTCTACTCCTACACATGATACTAAGCATGGAAACACATGAGTAGGGTATAACCAAAGAACGTGGATGCTAGGCTCAACATATGGTATAAGCATGGATAATAATAAGAGTGCAAGGGTAAGAAACCATCACCGAGCGTGTACTACGCTGTGCCGACGTCGGATCGAAGTACCCGTACGCAAGGATGTCGTGTCTGTCTCCGATCGCAAAAGGGTGTCAACCGGACCTAAGGAAGGTCCACTGGGTTAGTGTCTAACCCACTACTAATAAACACTGACTCTACATCCCACAAACTAATCCCACGGAGATTGATTTTCCGAAACCAATTACCGTAACTCGTCGGAAGTCCCGAAAACCGCACCGGGACTCCGCCGGGACCCACGAACTGTCCCAGAATGCACCGACTCGTGTCACGAGTCGTCATCACAAAACACTCCAATTTGGATGTTTTGGCGAAACACAAGATGGCCCTACAACACAATTATCGTCGGATAATTGTACGAATACGGGTTCCCGGAAGTGTCCATTTCGACACCGGAACCCACCGTCGCTCACTCGTCATTTCTAAACTCTCGAAATGACCTGAGTGACCAGCCAGCAACGCTCAGCGACTACACCATAGCTCACGAAGCACCGTCGGAATAATTCCGAACAGAACCCGCGTTCCGTCGGCAGATTTCACTGAGAAACGCACCGAAAAAGCATTTCCGATAATCGCAAGAGCCTAGGGCCTTGGACAATCAGTCCAAAGGTTACTCACTGCCCACACATGTTGCCAACAGCAGCTACAACAAACACAATTGCATAAGAGTCCTCCGAATACCCGAAATCACATTATTTTATGTGATTTTGGCGCTTTTATGGTCCGTCTACACAAACCAGAAGTCATGAAGTCAAACCGTGACACACGCTGATAGGTCTCGGCGTGCCGGAGGCCGTGCTCACCTTTCGGAGCACTGCTGGCCACTGTGGAGAGCGCGGGAGCAACTCGAAGTTCAGCGAACTGCGCGCACTATATGAAAAACATGCATATCTCACTAACCAGGGACTCGTTGACCCTAAATGAGGTGAGCGCTATGATTGTCACTGATAGACGATCATCGTGCTCCCCTCCGGAGGCATCGGAACAGCCTCGGGTCTCCAGAATAGTGCGCGCAAGCAGAAACAGTGACCAAAAAGGCCCAATAAGGACCGACATTGCCGAAACAGCGGATCGGAGCCTCCCAGACAGAAACTAAGGTGAGCACGATGATCAGCGATGTGTCACGATCATCGTGCTCCCTTCCGTCGGGATTGGGGAGGCCCAGGAAGCTCGGAACAGTAACACGCCTAGAAATAGCTCCAATTCTAGGCTTACCGGAGCTGGGTAGGGCACGGGCGGCCGACGGCGGACCAGCCGGCCAAGGTAAGGTGCAACAGGTTAGAGGAGGCCAGGGCTTGCGTCAGGGCTTGCGTCAGCAGGCGGCGACGACGGTGGGCAACGATGCCCTAATTGCACAACCCGAGGGGAGCTCGGGCTTGTCTCGGCTGACGGGGAGCTCCGGCTGCGGGGTAGCCGGCGGTCGATGGGCGCGGCCGGCAGCGGAGCCGGTGCTCATGCCGGCCGGCGGCGAAAGCGCGGCGGCGGCGCCAGGTGAGACTCGATCGCACCGACTGCTGCGCGGCCACGGGGAGGAAACGGCGGCCGGCGGCCACGGCCGCGGCCGGTAGTTACAGGACGGCGCGACGGCATGCGGGAGAACGAGGAGGCGGTTCGACCGATCCCGGGCGGCGGCGACGCGGGGCAAGAGATCGGCCACCCACGGCGGATCCGCTTGGGGTTGGCCGCAACATGAAGCGGCCGCGGCGGCCACTACGGCGGGAAGAGAAGGGCCGGTGGTCACGATGGAGGTCTCTAAGGGATCCCTGGCGGCGGCGGCCCTCGGAGGCGCAGGTCGCCCGGCTCGGCCGCTCCGGTCCGGCGGCCGCAAAGAAGGAGAGCGGCGGTCGGCGGCGTCGAGAGCTGCGGTGGCGCGCGGGCACGCCCGAGGCCGGAGAAGAGCGGGCGGCCGAGCTAGGGCTGCCTGTGAAGATGGATCGACTCAAGCTAGGGTTTCCTGCAAGAACCCTAATTGTACTGATATATACCTAGAGCATTTTTGCAGAAAAGTCCACCGAAGCTACCAATTTAAAACCCAATCCTTCACAGTGGGTATATATCGCGCATACGCACCTCGTCGTCTGTTTACAAGCGATTCGGTACATAAAATATAAGTACTTTTGCGAAAATACCAATTTGCCCACAACGACCTCGCCTCGATCAACGTGCAATATCCGGCGATTCGTTCGTCGGATTTGCAAACGGATCGCGCCATCGCGTTCAGCACGTCGGGGGCATCGAAACTACCATTTTGTTTCGTCATGTTTGGTCGCCGATTTGCGACGAAACCTATCTGCTCTCCACTAATCCATATATTACACATATACAAATGTGTAAACCCGACGAAACATTAGTTTCGCATCTGTATTCGACTTCCCTACCACTAGTAGGGACCCCAAACATCCCTCACTCAACTCCCGGTCACAAGCACGAAGCACGAGGAGTTTTAAAATGTACGAAAAGTAAAGAGCGGAAACCCTTATGTTGATAAAACTCATTTTTCTCGAAAATCGTGCATCGGATCAGAAATCCGTCAGTGCTATTGGTTCCAGAATAGCTGAACCAGTCAAAACGAGCTATTGGACTGCTATGAACGGAGTCCGATACGTGTCCGAAGCCAACTCTCCTCCGCGGCTTCCCCGAAAAACCGGGTTACTATTCACTTTAAGTGAAAAGTAATAATCACATATCTTCTCCATTTTAGCTCATTTTCTCTTGAAACTTGACGAGTGCTTATGTAATTAAATTACACACATAAACATCGTCAACGGAGAGTCAAATTGCACTGTCAAAATCTCAGTCTTTACAATAACAAGCATTGATCTTACCTACTGTGGCATTTTTTTTTTCCCTCTACCACCTTGCATGCTACTAAGCACTAATATGATTACAGGTGGTTATATGGATTTTTTTTTTTTGACATTTTCTGATGACGGGTTCAGGTTGTCTTCTTCACATGAATTTAACAAAATATGCTCATTTTCTTACGTCTTTCAAAACAGCCTTTGGTATGTTAGAACAGATGATGGGGTATTATATGCCAAATTTGTCTTTATGACCATTATAAAATCTTGTGGATTTTGTATTTAATCTATTATTTCTCAGATGATCTTTTGTTGATGTACTTATAATGACAGGTTATTCCATTTTTGAATAAAATGCAATTGCAAGCTGAGAAATCTGTCTCGGCAGATGGGAATCATATCATATCTGTGTCTGTACCTCCAACTAGAAGTGACATTCTACATGCCCGTGATGTTATGGAGGTATGACTAATAATAAATGTATTTTGACTTAGCTAACTTAATCTGGTTATATTAAGTATAACCATCTTTTCCCTTTCCCCCTCTCTGAGTACATCTAATTGTTCGTGAAGGATGTTGCTATCGCTTATGGCTACAATAATATCCCAAAGTCAAAGCCTAAATGTATGACAAATGGAGGCAGACAGCCACTTAACCGATTTTCTGATAAAATTAGAGCTGAGGTACGAATAAGAGCTCATAATTTCTTTTATGATTTTTTGGTTGCTTTTTTGCAAAGTTTGCTCTCTACTTAAGGTATGCAAGTTGGCTTATAATATGAGAGGGGTAGAAAGCATCTAGATCATTTATTTACTGAATCTGTTTTGTCAAATTAATTTTTCTTCTATTTTTGCATAGGTTGCAAGGGCTGGATATTTGGAGGTGCTCACATGGATCTTGTGTTCCCATAAGGAGAATTTTTCAATGTTAAAACGAGAGGATGATGGGAAGAAAGCAGTCATTATTGCGAATCCTCGTTCATCTGAATTTGAGGTTTACTTATTATTCTCTCAAATGTCTCTAAACTTTATTTCTTTTGTTTTACTCTTTAACTCGCACTTTCCTCCAGCTGCAAAAGTATAAAATTTCGCAATTGTATTTCATTCTTTTTAGATACTTTAGTTGTTGTTGATACCACATAACACCATGTAGCTGAATACAACATATATATTGTGCTGTTTTTGTGATTTCTGGCCTCTGATACCCGCAGCACAGCTTATATCTGTTTTTTGTGATTTTTGTCCTCTCATACATCTACTTATTAATTCACCCACTGTGTGGTTGAATTAAATAAATGCACTAATTAGATGCATAAGTTGTGGCTGTTGGGAATTTCTGGTGTACATAACATAACTTTTACATGTGTTTTGCGGAATAATATTTGTAGTTGAAAGTTGCAGTTGTTAAGAAATCTAACAAGATTTCACTTTAGGA
Organism: Aechmea fasciata; assembly: GCA_025177825.1. Lineage (NCBI taxonomy): Eukaryota > Viridiplantae > Streptophyta > Magnoliopsida > Poales > Bromeliaceae > Aechmea > Aechmea fasciata. Next base: position 5,939,574 of record CM045925.1, on the reverse strand, counting down.
ATTAAGTATAAATATTTCACTCAGTCCTATTTAATATTCATTCTTGCTAGCTTGTATCCCCTCTCTTCTATGTTTCTTTTTCTTTTTTGAAATGTTAGTGGAATTTCCTAGTACATTAGTCATAGTTAACATGACGCCTTTGATATCCTAGGACCTTTCAAGTTGAGTCCTTAAATTAAAATGCTTTTACCTAATCTTCTTGTAATTATTTGCTTCATTTGCATATGTTATTTGTAAGGTTCGGAAAGAGTTAAAAGAAGTGGATATTGAGACAGATATGGAAAGCATTGAACTTGTTGTAAGCTTGAAATCAGAGAAAAAATATAGAGTACCGAATGTAGTTGTTGTCGTTAAATTAATCACAATCTAACTATTCACAACATATTTGAAATCAGAAATCACCTTTAATTTCTACCCTCTGGCCTTTGTCCAAATTTATTTTTTAGAATTTGCATTAAGAAAGTTTCCTGTTCATTCTAGGAATATCCTTGGAATTAGATCTTAAGTTTGAAGTTAAAAAATTGAGTCTAGCTATCCTTGGTATTGAATGTGTGTCTGTCGCAAGCATATGCTTGTGTGCATCATGTAGGATGCTAATCTCCAATGAACACAGCTTGCTAATCTATCGTTCATCATTAAGTAATAAGGAGTTTCTTAGTGAAAAAAATGCATTTTGACTGCTCACTGGATTGTAGCCTCTGACGTGTTTTAACTGCTATCAATGTTGGAAGCTCCCTATGCTGTTTGTTTTATTTGAACTCTGCAAGTAAATTAAGCAGACTCCAATTTAACAGGCCAATGTAACGGTAGGAATGAGAGTTAGTTCCATATCTACCGAACACACTATATGAGGTAGGAATTTTGGTGATGAATTTTGTGAGCATAAAGATGTAATAGATTCCGATGAGTTCAAGCATCATTATCAAACTTTCATGCAGGAGCAGCTAATTTAGTTCTAGATACATTGTAATCAAGAAAAATATGATTTTAAATGGTTCATTTTTTGTTATATGGATGTTAGAAGGCTTAAAGTTTGATGGTTGGTGCTAGATGAAGAAAAGAAGAATGCTATTTGGATTGCAGCAAATATTTGAAGGAATGACACTGAATTTGGGGTTTTGAATTGATTACATAAAACTTAACAATTATCTTGCGATGAGTTTGTAATTAGCTACCTAAGTGTGTTGAGTCTCAATTATCTTTTGGTTATTACTAATATAAGTTATTTCACTTATCCCTCCCCTCAAATTCCTAAGACATTATGTGTATGTTTGGCACTTTGTTTTTGTGCAGGTTGTTCGAACAAGTCTGATGTCATGCTTATTGAAAACTTTGAAGCACGATATTGACCATCCAAGGCCAATAAAGGTGCTCTCTGCAGATCTCATGTGGCTAATCATGTTGTTGTTCTGTGCTGTTTCGTGTGTGTAGCTTATCATCTTGTTGTTTTATTCTTTTTCATTCTAGGCTTTTGTGTGTGTGCGCTGTGTGTATTTTGCGTGCAACTTTTTACTCTTCTCTTCTCGATCACATTTTATCAGAGATATTAATTCTGTTGTGATATTAATTCTTTCTTTAGTGTTAGTTAAACGACTAATAAGTATGCTCATTTACTGTTCTTAGTCTTGATGTCAAACTATTTCATTGATAGAACTAAAGCATATCTACACGCCCTGTTTGTCTAGTGATCCTAGATTTATTGACTTTATTTCTTTAACCAAGTTGTTTATCTTTGTTGGTACAAAGGAAGACTATTACAACATAATTAACGAGTGCAACTCATTATCTATTATAAATCTTTACTTTCTTTTTCTGTTGAACATAGATATTTGAAGTTGGTGATGTGGTAACACTTGATGCTTCACGTGATGTTGGTGCTGCAAATAATCGTCGACTTGCAGCATTATATTGCAATGTAACCTTGGGATTTGAGGTATTAGTTTTATTGCTCAAGTACTTGAATTAGTTGCATACACGTCAAATCACTTAATAGTGAAACCATATATTGATGACTTATTTCTCCTATCTCTTAGTCCAGGATATATCTGATATATAATATGATGGTTGTTGTAAGAATTGATGGTAACAGGTATACCCCTCGCGAGGCTAGGACTCTTGTTGTTTAATTTGGTCCTTAACTATTCACGTTAGTGGTGAACAAACTTAAATAAGGGATAGAACAGTGTAAAATGTTTCTTGATAGTTCTTTCCCCTAACTAATGCAGCATATGGTCTCTTATATGCATATCTGGTATAATGAGAAAAATCTCAGAATTGAAGGCTTTTCTTTTGGGTAGAGAATTGATCCAATGTAAGTGTTGAAAAAGCATGTTTCAGCTGCTACATGACTAAAATTTTAGTCATCGGCTGGAATTGTTAACCAGTTAAAATTTATTTTTCTTGGCTTCATAACTTTGTAACATACAATTATTTGATTAACCTCTTTGCTTTATCCTCCATACATTAAGCACTTCTTTTTTTTTAAAGTTCCTGATGGACATCTGAGCTTCAACCTAGTTAGATGGCCATCAGTCAGTGATTAATACCGTACAGAGACCTTGTACCCAATTTTCAATATTTCAGGTTTAAAAAACTTATTGTCACGCCCCGGGTCATTTTAGAGTATAAAAACAGCGGAATTTTTTTTTTTTTTAAACCCGGACCCCCAAGGACGTACCAGACCTGCCACAAATACAAGGAGACCATTGTACACACGGACAGAGTCTCCCCTGTATTTGCACGGCATCGCACAAGTAGAGAATGAAATACGACCAAACAATCACAACCAAGTGTACAGATATTTATTCCAATCAACATACACATATTCACACCATTGACTACAGGTTCATTCACATTTACCTTTGCATATAAACAACATCTATCTTTTAAAATGTTTCCTACCCGGAAACTAGTTTTGAAATACTAAGTTATAAAATCCTCGATAAAACCTTTTAAAAACGGTTTCCCACACGGAAACCTTTTTCTTTTGAAAACACTACCACGAGGGGTAGAAAACCATTTTATATTAAAATTCCAAAAACCAATATTATATTCCAAAACCAAATGATATTTATAATTCCAAAACAGTATTAGAGAGACTGAACCATATACAAAGCTAATTACTTAGTCAAATAAAGTAAGTTGTAAGGTAAACAAACCACGGGTCGGGAGCTAGTACGCGTGCTAGGTACGCTCATCTCCTGTCGTCCCACTAAAACCTGATGAAACACCTGAAAAAAAAGGCGAGGGGTGAGAACCAGTAAACATGTCTCCCCTCCCGATGGGTATCCAGGAGACAAACAAAGTAAAGGCGATAGTAGTACAAAGAGCAACTATAAGCGAGTAAGGAGATATGTAGAAAAAACCAATCAGTAAATATGCGTCAAGGACGACAAGTTCAAGAGTACCCAATCTGAACCAATGCTCTCTTGGTCAGCACCGCAGACCTCAAGCCAGCTCTCTTGGTCAGCACCGCAGACCTCAAGCCAATGCCCCCACTACTCTACCATGCATCCAACCCCAGCATAAAGCTCCCGGGCTCACGGGTCGAACCTCTGCAACCACTTTTCCGGAAAAGAACACCCCACTTGCGGTGGATCAGACCGCTGGTGTTCGTGACGTGCGACGAGTATCGGGCGATCAATGCAAATATGCTCAATGCTCAACCATCGGCAATCGCCCGACAATCCCGCCCCAGGGGCCCGGCCGACCCCATGGGTCATCAAGTAACCAGAAAAACCAACCAGATACCAAGTACAGAGTGTGACTGACCAAATATGTCCCAAGTACAGAAAGTGACTGACCAACCAGGTCCCAAGTATGTAAAGTAACTGACCAACCAGGTCCCCAAGTATGCAAAGTAACCGACCAACCAGGTCCCGAGTAGAGAAAGAACCGACCAACCGGTGCGAGTGTAGAGTGTAACTGACCAATAGGTCCCAAGTATAGAATGCAACTGACCAACTAGGTCTCAAGTATAGAATGCAACTGACCAACTAGGTCTCAAGTATAGAGTACAACTGACCAACTAGGTTCCCAAGTATGGATATGTACCGATAGAATCTACTCGACTCCTACACATGCTACCAACATTGGAAATCAACGAGTAGAGTAAGTACAAGAGTAATATGGTGCAGATATCGACAATATATGATAAGTAAAGCAGATAGTAGAGTGGAAAGAATGTCACCGAGCTTGCACCACTGTGCCGGCGGCAACCTGGGATACCCACCTGTACAACTGTCGTGTCCGTCTCTGACTGCGAAAGAACATCAACTGGACCTAAGGAAGGTCCACCAGGTTAGAATCTAACCCACAAGTAAGAAACACTAAACCCATAACCTCACCAATGATCCCACGATGATCAGTTTCCCAAAACTGACTACCGTAACCTGCCGGAAGTCCCGAAAATCGCACCGGGAATCCGTCGGGACCCACGAACTGTCCCGAAATGCACCGACTCGTACCACGAGTCCCCCCGCTGCCACTCAACACTTATTTTAGTGTGACTTGGCAAAGAAACACAAAACCTCATGTCGAAACAATTATCGTCGGATAATCGTTTCGATCCGGGTTCCCAGAAGTGTCAATTTCGACACCGGGACCCACCGTCGCTCACCCGTCATTTCCGAACTCTCGAAATGACGTGAGTGACCAGCCAACAAGGCTCAGCGACCACACAATAGTTCACAAAGTACCATCGGAATAATTCCGAACCAAACCCGCGTTCCGTCGGCGGATTTCGCCAAGAAACGCGCCGGAAATCACTTTCCGGTCTCCACGAGGGCTTGGGACCTTGGACAATCAGTCCAAAGGTTACCCACAACTCACACTTGCTGTCCACAGCAGCCACGATAAGCACAATTGCATAAAAGCCCTCCCGACTATCCGAAATCGCATTATTTTACGTGATTTCGGGGCTTTTATGGCCCGACTACGCAAACCAGAAGTCATTCAGCCCAACCGAGACACACGCTGATAGGTTTCGATGTGCCGGAGACCGTGCTCACCCTTCGAAGCAGTTCCGGACACTGTGGGGTGCGTGGGAGCGACCCGAAATTCAGCAAACTACGCGCGTAGTACGAAAAGCATGCTTTTTCTTGCAAACCAGTGACTTGTTGACCCTAACTGAGGTGAGCGCTGTGATCGTCACTGACAGACGATCACCGTGCTCCCCTCCGGAGACATCGGAACAGCCTCGGGTCTCCGAAACAGCGTGCGTAAGTCGGAACAGCAGCCAAAAAGGCTCAAATATGGCCGACATCGCCAAATCATCGAAACAGAGCTTCTCGACGAGAAAAATAAGGTGAGCACGATGATCGGTGATGTCACGATCATCGTGCTCCCTTCGGTAGAGATCAGGGAGGCCCCGGTTGCTCGGAATAGCAAACCATCTTATTTAAGCTCTAATTTGGATCTTGGCCGGAGCAAGCTAGCTCCGGCCGGTCACCGGCTGCACGGCGGCCCGTGCGGCGACCCGAGATGGGTGAGGGGAAGGTAAGGACCACCATGCTTACCTCAGGTGGCGACTGGAAGCGGCGGTGGCCGCGGTGGAGCGATGCCCTAGCTGCGCGGCTAGGATGGAGCTCGGCTCGGTTTCCGGCCTGCTGGGGAGCTCCGGCGGCGGGCACGGCAAGAACCGAGCGCGGCCGACCCAGGGAGGCCGGCGCTCACGTCGATCGGCGGCGGGAGGCGGCGGGCGCGATCTTGGATCATCCCGAGCCCGCATGGGCTCGCCGAGCTCCCAAGCGGCGGCGGCCACGGCGGCGATCGGCGCTCCTCGAGACGGCGGCGGCGGGTCCGGAGGCCGCGGGAGGTGGGCTAAGGCGGCGGCGGTGCAGGTGCGGGTCGTACCCCGACCTCAACCCGAGCGGGTGTGGGGCGGCGCGGGCATGCCGAGGCGGCGGCGGCTTTGCATGGGTAACGGCGGTCGACGAGGCGTTGCCGAGAGATCGGGAAGGGCGGCACGGCGGATCTAGACGGTGGCGGGGCACGAGGATCAGCGTCAGCGCGCGCGCGCGGCGCGCGGTGGGGCACGCGGTGGCGAGGCCGGCGGGGGCAGCCGGCACCGACGTGCGGAGGGTTGCTGAAACCCTATGGGAACATCCCGCCGAACACCCAAAACGACCTCGGCTTGGCCCTAGCAGGTCAAGGCGGCCGCGGTTCAATCCGGCGGCGCCGGCGGCGCACGGGGACGACGGCGACGCCAGTGGAGAGTCGCCTGAGGTCAAGGCCGCTGCCCAAGGTGTGCCCCAGGGGTGGTGACCACCATGGCTGGTCCTCGGCAAGGATGGAAGGTGGTTAGGTGCGAAGAAGATGGAGGAGAGGTCGATCTTGGAACTCGGCGATCGGGGAGGCTGCCGGCGGCCGGGGTGCGAGCACAGTATGGGTAGAGGTTGATGGAGGCGGTTACAAAAGGTTGGGGAGGTGAGGAGGCTTAGGGTTAGGGTTTCACAATGGAACCCTAACACATACTCTTATACATAGGTGTAAAATTCGCGATTTAGTCCTCCATAACTAAATATTTTTAACTGAGTCCTTTACAGCGCGTGTAATACGCACGTACGTACCTCTACGTTCGTTCTCGGGCGATTTAATACATAAAATATAGGGACTTTTGCAAAAATACCGTTTCTCCAATATCGACCCCTCCTCGATCAACTCACAATTCCCGCGGATCCGTTCGTCCGATTTACGAACGGATTGCACCAGTGCGATCAACACGACGAAAACAATGAACCCATGATTTTGTTTCGCCTCGATCGGTCGCAGATTCGCAACAAAACCTATTCGCTCTCCAAGTATCTGATCTTGCCAACATTGACCCCTTTGCGATCATCTTGCAATATTCGACGATCCGTTCGTCGGATTTGCAAACGGATTGCGCCATCACGTTCAGCACGTCGGGGGCATCGAAACTACCATTTTGTTTCATCAAGTTTGGTCGCCGATTTGCGACGGAACCCATCTGCTCCACCAATCCATATACTACACATATATCGATGTGTAAACCCGCGAAATCGTGATTTCGCCTCTGATTCTGACTTCCTTGTTACTTGTAGGGACTCCAAACATTCCTCACGCTACTCTAGGTCACATGCACGGAGTCCGAGGAGTTTCACAATGCTAGAATAGCAAAGTGCGAAAACCCTCATTTCGATAAAACTCTTTTTTCTCGAAAACCGTGCATCGGATCAGGAATCCGTCAGTGCCATTGGTTCTAGAATATCTGAACCGGTCGAAATGACCTATTGGACTACTATGATCGGAGTCCGATACGCGTCCGAAGCCAACTCTCCTCCGCGGTTTCTCCGGAAAACCGAGTTACTATTCACTTTAAGTGAAAAGTAATAATCGCGTATTTTCTCCGTTTTAGCTCATTTTCTCCTGAAACTTGACCAGTACTTGTGTAATTAAATTACACACATAAACATCATTAACAGAGAGTCAAATGGCACAGTCAAAATTTCAGTCTTCACACTTATGCTGCCTTGAGGTATCTGAATTGCAAGTTAGAATTAGCAAGATTCGATAGTTAAGAAAAGCTGTAAGGAATTACTTCTTTTTGATTTGGATGTTGCTGTTAATTAATGGCTGAAACTAATGGGAGCATTATATAAAGAAGTATTTTAGTATGGTAGGAAGTAATTTACGTAAATTTGATTCACCTGTACTTTTTATTTTGTTTTTTCTATGGTCTTTTTAACTTTTTAGTTGCTCTTACATCATTTTGTTAAATTTCTAAAATTTCAAGCAAATATTCCTTCATAAGCACCTGCCTAGTATCAGGGTAAGTCATCCACGTTGCATGCTCTAGTAGACTCGTAAATTGCAGTTAAGATGCAAGGAAGACGAAGATGATCTTGAACTTCAGTTTGGTTTTCTCTTTCTTTTACTTGTCTGTGTGATGCATTACGCTATTATCAATAAATATTACTTTTCCGATCGGAGCTTGAAAAGTTTTTACTGCTGTTTTATGAAATACAATGCGAGAGAAGCATGTACCTATACATTGATCTATTCACATTTGTCCGTTGCTTTGCAGGAAATATTAGGTTTGGTGGAAAGAATCATGAAAATCGTGAGAGCTCCTCATGTCCCAGTTGGTGATAGTTTTATGAGACCTTCAGAGGTAGGAACACCCCTGTTGTGTCTTCTGATCCAGATAGTGTCATGTTTTTATATTCATTCTCCTTCTATTTTGTTGTTTTTCCATAATAAGGATATGTAAATGTATGTAATTGTTAATCTGCGTGAAGGAACCGGAGTTTTTCCCCAATCGACAATGTAGCATCATATTCAAGGGGAAAGAGATTGGCAACTTTGGCATTGTTCGTCCTGAGGTACTGCCACTTAACTTTTGAATTCTCACAGCATGATGGCGATGCAAGCAGTTGTCTATAAACGCCGAGAATCATCTATGTAACATGAGTGCTGCATCGGTGTTTGCACTCGGGCACATACATAGAAGAATGATAATGCAATTTTAGTTATCTATCTTCGAAAACTGCTAGGCAACTTTGTCGTGTCTTTTTTCAGACTTATTTTTTTGTATGATTCTAATTTACTGCTTATTACCCCCTCCCAGGTATTGAAGAAATTTGGTATTCCTGATCCATGCTCATTCGTGGAAATTGACATTCAGGCCTTATTATAATGTCAGTTTTATTTTATTCTACCCATTCTTTTTGAGTCGAGATCTTTATTTTTTTGGTGGCTAAATTTGAAACTGCGGTAAGATATGAAGGTTAAAACCTGACGAGATATGAAGATTAAGAGTTGCGCCTGGAGCATCTTAAGACTATATTGTTACATCAGATTTTTGACAGACTTCGTCATTTGATTGAAATTGGCAGATACTAATATGGTAATCTATGCAAAGAATTTTTGTATCTTTTCTATTTTCGCGAGATACTACAATGGTTCGCTTTAAATTAATATCTGTGTCAACTTGTTCTACTTTTTCCCTAGATACTTTTGCTTGTAGTACTTTTGCTTGTAGCAGGTGTGAAAAGCTCTCTCTCTCTCTCTCTCTCTCTCTCTCTCTCTCTCTCTCTCTGTTGTGTGTGTGCTTTTCTCTCTCTCTGATTTCTTCGTGACTGCTGGACCTCTCTCTGTTGTGTGTGTGCTTTTCTCTCTCTCTGATTTCTTCGTGACTGCTGGACCATTGAGGCTGTTGTTTATTGAGTATTATTTTTCTTGTTTGTTCTCACCATACAAAGCATTTGTCTTGCACTGAGAAGCTAAAAAGGAAGTAGGCTTTGCTCCAAGTTTCCATTGGCCATGTTTTCTCTTTTCTTTTTCTTTTTCTTTTTTTTTAAAAGAAAAAGGGTACTTGAAAATAGATGTCAAAGTAACTATTGTAAATTGCGAAGCAATATTGTGGAATAACCAACCATCCCAGAGCAAGTGGTAAAGGGTTTGGTGGTTGTTGCTCGACGTTTTAAGTTCAAATCCTAGTTGATTTATATTTTCAGCTATATTTATTTGTAAATGAAATAAACGAATGCGATCGTGCTAATAAACGTTTATTCTACTCAAAAAAAAAAAAAAAAAAAAAAAAAAATCTGTAGAACAATGCTTATATACGCATATATAGAAAATACTATAAATAACTTAAAAACCCTACAAAATTTAGAAAATATTTTAAATTTCTAAAGCTTTAGAATCAATTAGAAATGTTGATCTGACTAGAGATATAATAATTTTGCAACCTACTAGGCCTAATAATTTGTTAGGGTTTATTTATGTACCCTTACTGTGATTATAAGTGGTAAAGGGTTTGATGGTTGTTACTCGAGGTTTCAAGTTCGAATCCTGGTTGATTTATATTTTCAGCTATATTTATTTGTAAATGAAATAAACGAAGCAGGTACCGTGTTACTTATCTCTCTCAAAAAAAAAAAATTCTGTAGAATAATGTTTATGCATCCAAAGAAAATACTATAAATAACTTAAAAACCCTACAAAATTAAGAAAATATTTTATATTTATAAAACTTGAAAGAATCAATTAGAAATGTTGATCTGACTAGAGATATAATAATTTTGCAACCTACTAGACCTAATAATTTGTTAGGGTTTATTTATATACCCTTACTGTGATTAAAATCAAATTAGCGTTGGATACTGCAACGGAAGGGTCAAATTGAATTTTTACTATAAACTGATTTTCTGAGCAAAAAGTTGATACAATAAAAAAAAGAGAAAATCAAATAGGTAAAATATACAGGTAAAATAAGACTTTACTAAATAATAGAAAAATTATACATGACTTTTCTTCTGCAATAGAGTATTTTCAATCCGAGCTCTTCTTCTGAATCACTCTCATTTCGTCTCTCTGTCTTCTATAAATCTAAAAGATTTCTTTCATTGAAATTAGAGCTATCTCTAAAAAAACACCTAATTTTAACTATTCTTACGCACTTATATACGTTTGGTTGGGGGGGATAAAGAGGAATTTATCCCACTAATCTTGCCAAACACGAAGCAAAATTGGCATATTAATTTATCCCAACGTTAACGGGTTATTACGGAATAACCCGTTAAGAGGAGAATAGTAGTTCCATCTATTGGGTGGAATAACCTATTGTCTAATTTATTCCTTCTACTAATTAAGTTATAAATAATTATAAATTATAATTATTTAATATAATTAAATTTTTTTAATATTTGACTAATTAATTATTTAAGTTATTAAATTATTATATATTTAATAATTAATCTATTTATAATTTATTATTATTTATCTAATTAAATAATTAAATTTGAAAAGTTTAATTTTTTAAAAATTATAATTTGTAATCTCAAAATTCAAGTTTATAAATTTAAATTTAAATTTAAATTTTGATATTTTAAAATTTTGAAATTTAAAATATGATATTTTATATTTTTCAAATTTAAATTTGATCATATATTTAAAGTTTGAAATTGTGAATTTAAAATTTGAGATTTTAAATTTTAAATTTTAATTTCAAATTTTGAAATTTCAAAGTTAAAATTTTAAATTTAAAAATTTTAAAATTTAAATTCAAATATAATTAGAGGGTAATATTATTAAATTTTATTTATAAAACCCACTATCCTTCTTATACCATCTTGCTTAACCAATCATTTTTTTTTATTCCTTAACTAACCAATTTTCATCCACACGTAAAATTAATCTAATTCCCACTTATACCTCAATTTATATCTATCACTGTAATGGCCACTTTTTATTTATTCCGAACCAAACTCGACCCTAGGTGCACCAAAAGCACAGTCTTCTCTCTCTTGTTACTGCCTACCACCCAAGGAGTCAAAGTGGGTTTCTAGTATTGCTTTTGAAAAGGGACTTTTTTTTTTGCAAATAGCCCCCGACTTTTTTTATTTTGACAAATAGCCTCATCATAAAATTAATTGTAAAAATGGTCCCGATCTTGCCACGACACGCGGGTGTGGGGCCAGGTGTTTAAGTTGAACACGGTGAACCATTCACCGTCCGTGTCCATTCAACTACCACACGAAAAATACCAAGTCCCTCACCGTGTCCAATACAAATACCCTAAACACGGTGAATGGTTCACCGTGTTCAGATTTCACGCGGCCGCGGTGTGTTGACGCGCATGCGTGGCGGAGTGGATTATTTTTGTAATTAATTTTATAATGGGCTATTTTTCAAAATATAAAAAGTCGGGGCTATTTTCAAAAAAGCCCTTTGAAAAGTGATTTTGGTTCCAAAAGTAAATTTTGGCTCAATATAGCATTTTACAATCTCGTTTTCAAAGTTTGCTTCGAATATTTAGAATAAGTATTTTGATTTTCAAAGCCCAAAATTTGCAGTAACTAAATCGCTTTTGAAATCGATTGATTTAGAACCAAGAAATAAATTAAGTTTTTTATTTTACATTAAAATTTTAAATTTAAATTCAAATTTTTACTTTAAATTTTAAATTCATATTCGAATGTTTAAATTTCAACTTTTAAATTTCAAATTTTAAGATTTATAATTTAAAGTTCAAATACTAAATAAAATTTTAAATTTCAAATCTCAAATTTTAGATTTCAGAATTCAAATCTTCTTTCAAATTTTAAATTCAAGATAAAATTAAAAATTAGAAATTTTAGAATATTAAATTTAAAATTATAAGTTTTAATTTTTAAATTACAAATTTCAAATTTTTTAAATCCACATCTTAAAGTTTTAAATTTTTTAATTTTAATTTGAAATTTGAAATTTAAGTTTTAAATTTTAAATATTCAAAATTTAAATTTCAAATTTAGATTTTAAATTTGAAATTGAAAATTTAAGTTTATGTTAAATTTAAAATTTTACATTTCAAAATTTTAAATTTCTAATTTGTACTTTATATTAAAGGATCAAAATTTATTTTTTTTGGCAAATTTTAAACTATTTCGAAATAAAATTTGTTAAAAAAAATATTATTAGTAAGTATCAAAAAATTTTTGGCAAAGGGTTTTAAAAAATCACTCGAGAAAAATCGTTTCGATCTAGACCCAGCTAAACTCTCAGACAACTTTTAACTATAATCAATTCTCCGAATCAAAATCAATTTTGCAAAAATTATTTTTTGATAATTTTTGCCAAATGAGCGCAAAGTATCTTAGGCTTCGTTTGTTTGGTATTGCGGAGAGACTGTGTTACGTGCGGTGAGAAAGTACGCTGGGAAAATACCCCGTTTGTTTCCATACATAATATTACGCATATCGCGATGAGTCGGTTACGATATATTTTCTCGCTCCCAGAGAACGCAGAAGATACCCCTATATGCTTTTTCTACAACTTCATTTTATCTAATAACGTTAGATAGGCCTCAATACCAAACTAAGCCTTAGTATAATTACAAATTCTATCTTAATTAATATTTAATTTTAAATTAATTTATCCGATTCAAATGGTTGCCGTTAAAATATCTAATCCTAATTTAACTAGAATTCTAGCACGTACGGATATACTCAAGTTCTAACAACATATATGTATATATATATATATATATATATATATATATATATATATATATATATATATATATAACGTAAAAATACTAATCATATCTATAGTAATTTCTAATTCTACTCGTCATCAAATCAAACGGTTGGAGTCCAAAATACACTATATATACGATCGATCGATACCCTCGCACTGACCTTCGTTCTTTTTCCAAAATTTCGAAGGCACCTAATTCGTACTTAATTAAGCAAGGTCGACGTCGACGTACTCCAGTTTACTCCACTCGATCTCACAGTCCCAGCAAGCTATAGCAAGATACAGTAAGTGTAAATCGCTACCAAATTAACTCTATTATCTATCTATCTAATTCTTACCAAGTTCTTGATTTTCGATCGTCTTTGTGCATGCGCGCGTTTTGTTTTTTTCAAAGTTAGTAATCTCCATATGGAATTAACAGTCGATCGACCGCTTCTCTTTCTCTGCTGCAGAATTTCTTGGTTTCTTGATTTCTTAAATTTTTTTTTTTCTTCGTAGAATTTTTGTTTCTTAGTCTAGCTAGTTTGTGGAATTGCATGCTATGTACTGCTTGATTGATTCCTCCCCTCGCCATTATACTAATTTGATACGGTCCTATTTTCTTTATCCCCATGCCAGAGAAGAATTAGCGTCATGGTGGTGCTTCCGGGATACAAATTCACGCCCAGCGAGGAGTTTCTGGTGGGCGATTTGCTGAGAAAGAGGCTGCGTGGGAAGCCGCTCGAGGGTGCCGCGGCAAACTGCATTTGGGAGGCTGATGTCTACGGCGACGAGCCAGAGCGACTCACCAGTCAGTTAACTCCAGCAGCAAATCATGATCAGTCTGAGTGGTTCTTCTTCACTCGTTGCAAACTGATCAAGGCTAAGAAAGCCCGCTGCGGAGGCCGAGCTGATCAAGAAGGCCGGCAGGGCAAGAACAGAAGGAAGGAGAGAACGGTGCGCAGGGATGGACGTGTAGAGATTGGGCAGTGGAGGTCCACCCAGGCCGTCAAAAACGTGATCCACATTGACGAGTACTCGGGCCGCGCCGTCGTGATTGGATACCACCAGAATTTCGAGTATCGCGACAGCAAGAAGCAGAAGTCCGAATGGCTCATGGAGGAGTACGGCGTCCTCCCGCCCTTGGAGGACGCGGGCGGCGACGACACGGAGTTGGTTATTTGTAAAATTTACAAGACGCCCGCCGCCAGACGTGCTGATCAGGCAAAACGATCAGCTGGATCATCGCTGGCTTCCCCAATTCCTTCGCCCGTATTGCCGTCTCAGCACACATTGCCGCCGCCGCAGCAGCCAGCTTGGACCGAATCGCTGCAGCCGCCACCTTTCGGGCCTTCACAGCCGGCAGTTGTGCCCCGAATCAGCCCAATTCGTGGCTGTCGAGCCCGCCGTTGCAAGCATCCTGGCCCGAACAGGTGTTCCAGCCTCCTATTTCGTCGGAACCATTACTGCTCCCTTATCAGCATGATCCGCTGCCGCCGCCACCCCTGCTGCCGTGGCACCTGCCCGGACAGTCGCCTCCGCCCCCTCTTCAGCAGCCGGACAGGCCGCAATACAACATCGCAATGCCGGAGACGCCTTGTCTGATGCATCCTTTCCCCTGATGATCTAGATTGGTTTGATGATCTAGTTTGGTCTGGTGGTAACCAATTTGCGTCCGACGAGCATCGTGGAATCATTGATGCCTCTGCCGAAACTCTGCAGCCTCCGCCGCCACCAGCAGTAGTAGTTAACCCGCAGCCTCGACATGCTGTCTCAGCTGCACATGTCGGTGATGATCGCTCACCTGCTGTCTCACAGAGCTCCCAACGTACTACTACTACTACTGCAATGATATCCGAACATCACGCGGATAATGGCGGCGTCCTCCCCCCGCCAGACGAACAACAACAACAACAACAGCCATCACCACCGCACGCCGAGTTGGATGCTACTGCAAGGACACGTCCGAACGATCTACAGCTTCTAGAGAGATCGGCGAAGAGGAGGAACATTCTTGGGACCCACAGTTTTCTCTTCGTATCAAGCTCTCCGTGCCGTCCAACCGTTCGCAGAGCCCCGACGAGCGCTCGATGATCGGCAAGCGTGTGCATGCATGCATGGCTTTCTGTTTCGTGAGAAGCCCACCGTCCACAACTTTTTGATGATCGACAACGACGACTTGTGGCCCTCCGATCCCTGATCATGCGTGCACATACACTGATATACACATTCAGTATGTAATTATATATGGTTGTAGTTATATATACCAATGCGGATCATATTCATAGATCCATTCGATTATATATACTGTATTCGGGAAATATATATATATATAAAATTGGTGTGCCATTCTCTGTGCAACGACCAGAGTCCTTTGGTCTTAATTCCATTCAGTTTTCAATTTTTTTATTGGGGCAGTGCGATTTGTGCGTCACCTTTTTGATGTATATTTTAAAGTTTCTTAGTTCAATGTCCGCTTCACTCACAACAATTTTGTAAAAAAAGGCTGCATATATATATATATATATTTTGGACATAAGAAATGTTACATCCTATTCGTTTTCGAAGTCACAAATAAAGAAATTATATCTACAAAATAAGTTGAGTGCAAAATTTACACCGAATTTAGTTTTGTCGCTTCCTATTTTTTGAATTTAAAAAATTGAGAGGTTTATATACCTTGATATCATGTGTAAATAGCAATTTCCTTTTCTTTTAAACTATATACTCAATCCCTCTAATTTAATTTTACTTCTAAATAACAAGTATGTATGTATTGTTACATGCATTTCACTGGTTATTCTACAGTACTCGGTAGCCGATTGAGGGTAGTTTTGTCATTTTGTGATTGTCCCAGTTTGCATCAACTGAGGATAATTCCG